>CM034155.1:577195065-577862565 GCA_019776745.2 Taxus chinensis | reverse complement strand
GTATGGGGCCTCCTCCTAGGTGTCCCATTAGGACACATGGTACACCGAGAAATCAATCAATAGAAGCTCATCAGTAGATACCTTAGCATTCCATATCCGGATCATCAGGATCCACGGTACATACCTCTAGAGTATTGGCTAGAGCTGCATTTCACTGGAAAGGACCTAACAGTTGTTATGGTTGTGGTGTTGTTGGACATCATTGGGGAGAGTACCCACAAAACCTTAGTAACCAAGTTAAGGTGTAGATTGCAGCGGTTGAGAACTGCCAGGCTGAGCACCAGAGTATCGTGATAGAGACTCCATGTAGCATTAGTGGTATTCCTACCTTGATATTGATTAATTTTGGTTCGTTTGATTATTTTATTGCACCATATTTAGTAGAGATTTGCAAGATGATGGCAGTTAGGAAGGGTCTTAGTTGGTACATTGAGATGGCTTCTGGAGCTAAAATATCTGTAGAATCCTTAGTTAAGGAGTGTGTAGCGGATTTGGGACCCTTCACCACTACCTCGGATCTTTGTATCCTTCCGTTGAGTTCTTATGGAGTCATCTTGGGCATGGATTGGTTGTTTGCAAATAGAGCCAAATGGGATTGTTACCAAAATACTATATCGTATACATATGATCTAGGAGTTGAGTAAGTGATAGTATGAGTTAGGAGGTTTGTTTCCATATTTATCATTTCTTCTATGCAACTTAAGTGATGTGTACAATGACATTTTCAAATATATGTTGTTAAAGTTAGTGACAGATCTGAGGATGAGTCTAGTGGGCCACCTCTTAATTACCATCACATCTTGAGAGATTTTTCTAATGTATTTCTAAGGGATATATTGGGATTACCTCCCCCAAGTGTGATATATTTTCACATAAATTTGGTTCTGGGAGTAGATCTTATCTCACGAGCACCTTATTAGATGACTACCCTTAAGCTCTATGAGCTCAAGTTGAAACTTGAGGGTATTCTTGAGAAAGGACTAATGGATCCTAGTGTATCCCTTTGGGGTGCACTGGTGATTTTTGTGAATAAGAAGGAAGGATCTCTGCATTTGTGTATTGATTATTATCAGCTGAAAAATGTAACGATCAAGAATCATTACCCACTTCCACACATTGATGATTTATTTGATTAGATGAAGGGGGCCATATTATTTTTGAAGATATATCTTAAAATAGGGTATCATCAGCTAAGGATCACAGAGGCAGACATTCATAAGACAACCTTCTATACGAGATATGCCCACTACGAGTTCACAATAATGCCTTTCAGTTTGACGAATGCCTCCTCAGTGTTCATGAGCTTGATGAATGGAGTATTCAGGAAATTTTTGGATCGCTTCATGATCATTTTACTTGATAACATTTTGATATACTCATTAACCGCTTGAGGAGCATGAGGGGAACCTTTGCTAGGTTCTTCAATGTCTTCATGAGTAACAACTTCACGGGAACCTAGAGAAGTGTGTGTTCTTTCAGAAAAAGGTATAGTATTTGGGCCACATCATTTCTGGGGGGAAAGTATTATTGTCGATCCTTCCAATATTTAAGCTATTATGTATTGGCTAACACCCACTAGTGTAACCTAGGTGCACAGTTTCATGGGCTTAGCAGGATACTACAAGAGATTTAAACATGAATTTTCTCAGGTTGTGCACCCCATCACTTCCCTTCAGCGGAAAGGGAATAATTTTATATGGTCTGATAGATGTGAGTAGGCTTTCAAGAAACTAAAGAAATTACTCACAAAAATTCCTATTCTTGTAATGCCAAACCCTCAGGGTGAGTTCTTCATTTTCATAGATGCTTCCTTGGCATGAATTGGAGGTGTCTTGATGCAGGAGGGTAGAGTAATTACTTTTGAGTCTCACAAAATCAAGGATTATGACCTCAATTATCAGACTCATGACCTTGAGTGTGCAGTAGTTGTGCACGCCTTGGTGTGGTGGAGAAACTTCCTTCTTGACCGGAAGATTTACCCTCAGCATTGATCACTTTAGTCTTCGCCACCTCTTCATGTAGCCCAATCTCAATGCTCGTCAGTGGTGTTGGATGGAGTTTCTTTTGTAAGTACGGCGTGGAGATAGAGCATGTGAAGGGGAAGGATAATGTGGTTTGCAGATGCACTGAGTAGATGGAGACATGTGGCTATGACTACTTCAGTGGGTACGGATTTATGGAGTAGGATTTTACAGTAGCTTCTACCTTGCAGCAAGAGCAGAGATTGAGTCTCAGAGACCCCTTGAGGGGAGATTTGATGGATTTTTATTAGAGATAGATGGTCTTATCATACATAGTATGTCGGATATATGTTCCTAGAGATGGAGGCTTGAGACAGGAAATTTTTGACAGAGGGCTCATCATGCACCTTATTAAGCCCATCCTAGGGTGAAGAAGATGCATGCCACCTTGAGACAGTTGTACCATTGAAGGGGACTATGGAGAGACCTAGCTCATTTCATGCCAAGTTGTTTTAGAGTTTTCAGAAGGTGAAGGACGAGCATCAACATCCAGCTGGCCTTCTCTTTCCTCACACTATACCGGAGTGGAAATGGGACACCATTTCCATGGACTTCGTTGTTAGGTTACCAACGTCCAAGATACCACCACGATGCCATCATGGTCACAGTGGATAAATTGACAAAAGTGTCTCATTTATCTTCGGTGAAGACCACCTACATAGCTAGTGTAATGGCATGGGTATACCTTGATGAGATTGTTAGATTGCATGTGATTCCATAGAATATCATTTACGACTATGATCCCTTGTACACTTCTCACTTTTGCGACTACGATACTATATGATATTGGGATGAAGATCAATTTAAGTACAACTTAGCACCCTGAGGTAGATGGATAGACTGAGTGGGTGAATTAGATCTTGGAGGGACATGCTTAGGATGTATGTCATGGGACCATCCGTCAAGGTGGGAGGAGGTACTTGTATCTGGTGGAGTTTTCCTACAATAATAGTTTTCCAGAGTTCGATAGGCGAGGCTCCTTTTTCAAGAACTGTATGGTAGAGAGTGCAGGACACCTCTTAGTTGGGACAGGTTGTGAGGACATGGTTTATCTTAGGCCAATGTTACTACAAGACATGAAGCAACATGTTATTATGATAAGGAAAAAATTGTAGGGAGGTGCAAGATAAGAAGAATAAGTATGCGGATCAACATAGGACAGATCATAGTTTTGAGGTGGGCACGAAGGTATTTCTTCATGTTTAGATGCATAAGAGACCTATTCGTTATGAAAAAGGCTCTAAGATTGCTCCTAGATTAGTGGTTTCCTTTGTGATATTGGAGTGTATTGGTCACTTAGCCTATCGTCTAGCGTTGCCACATATCTTGTCTCACATCCACAATGTGCTTCATGTTTCTGTACTTACGAGATACATTATCGATCCTTCTCATGTATTATATTGGACCTCATTGCAAGTGTAAGATGAGGGGCAGTGTGAATGTGGAGCCCATACGTATATTAGAGTGCAGGAACCTATGCCTTTCAGGCATAGATATTGACCAAGTTCGATTCCAGGTTTGAGATTGTTGCTACATGAGAGGATGCTACATTACTATGAGTCCAGTTTCCACACCTATTCCAGTGACTTCAAGGAGGAAGTCGAGTCAAAGGGGAGGGGGATTTAGTTCCCACTTCCCTTTGACACTTATTATGTTTTGATTTCGATTATTTTTGGTTATATAAATGGATATTATTTTATCATTTTGGCTTAACATGATAATTAGATGATAGAGATACTTGGACTATTGATGGATTTCAATTCATAGTATGAATTGTGTGGAGTTTCTTTAAGAGAAATTTATATTGATGATGATGTGTTGAAATATTTATATCTATTTCTAACATTTGACGTTTTCGTAATATTGAGTAGGATTTAGCAGTGAAATAATCATGTGATCTTATTGGTATTGATGAAATATAGATTTTAGATGTTGTTGGAATTTTAAAATAGTAACATTATTTGCCTAGATGATGATTTTAATTTATGGATGATTGTTGAATTATATGGTATATATTTTATCTTGGAGGGTTTTTTATGTGGCCACGATGCCGAAGGAGGGTATTGTGTGTTTTGCAAGCGATTATATCACAACAATCAAAGGGGGGATTGGAGACCAACCACCATTGTAATGCTAGATGGATTCGACAATGGGTCACCATCAAAACTTGTGTTATGTTGTGTGTGTTTGATTTGTTGTTAGGGGGTCCCCATGGGGGGGATTACCTCCGACTGCGACTAAGGGGTTTGTGGTGTTGTTTCTTTTATTTTACTTTATATAGTTTTAGAGTATGTGATTTTATGGTGATTTAATTCCCTTTTATCATTAAGTAAAATTAATCATGTTACTAAACTAATTATGGATGGGACAAAATAAGTCAGTTATTAGATTAGATGGTTCTTTGGTTTATGTGTTGTAAGTGAAGTGTATGTGATCTTGAGTGTTGTACACTCTACCGCTTCTTGGAATTTTGGATTTGGCCTTAAGGGCATATTTTCTAGACTTGTGGGACAAGTTTAAACTCTTTCCCACAACCTCTTTATTTATTATAAAAACCCTACTTATGTGTTGGGGGGGTCAAAAATATACCCCATTATGTGTTTTGGAAGGAAAAAGGTGAGCTTTAATTACACTTTCTTACATGTGTTTATTTCTTTGTCCTAAATGGTATGGGTTGGAGTGCTGTGTGTATAAGGTTTTGTCATACCTCTCAACCACCCATTTATTTTTCCTTGGAGTATTTATTTGACTTGGGTGATGTGGAGTGGAGAAGAAATGATGTGGCATCCCACATGGAGCCACATAATCTCCCTCCTCTTTTCTATTTATTGAAATTTTTGGGAAGTAAATGGGGGTTACTTGCGTAGCTTTAGATCTTGGATTTTTGGAATGCTTGCCTGTTGCAATAGAAGGGAGCTTGGAGTCGCTTGAGTTGGAAATAGTTTTGGAACTTGCTTGAAAAGTGAAGCTTTACCATGGCAAGGTAGGATCTTGCACTCTTGTTTTCTTTTGTTTGTTTTTATGTTATGTTATTGTATTGATGTGTGTTCTTATTTGAAGTGTTGGGTAGTAAATTAACCTTAGGTTGTGTTGAGATTTTGGAAACGGGGATAAAATATGCTGGGAGGGCATAAGAGCTTCTTTGTGTGTTTAGGAGGGAGTGGGTCTTTTGGATGCCCCACCTTATTCTATTTTGTTATTTTGTGTTTTTTTGGGAGCCATAAGAGAGAGGGAGGCATAAGATGCGGGAGGCATAAGAGACATAGATATGTTGTTGTGGGGAGGCATAAGATATTTTGGGATTGATTATGTTGGTGCAGGATTTTAGAGGTGGGTATCCAAACCCTTGGGAGGCACAAGGGCACCCCCATGTTCCTATCTCTACATGGATTATTTAGAGCCATTGTTTTTTGAAGTTGTTATGTTTGAAAATGACTTTTGTTTTTGTTATATTTTCTTGTGTGTGTGTTGCTTGATAGTAAGTGTGGAAGTGTCATCACCAATCCGGCACTATGATAATTCTTCACCGGGAACTCCTTGTGCTATGATTATTTACTAATGCACAGCCTTTAGTTTGGTGGATGTAATCTGGAAACAAAACAGCAACATAACACAAGAATACCATCGACTATGATACGACGAAATGATGACAAATCTGAAATATCAAAGTAAATTATAATATTAACATGAAATTGTTACAATCTCACCCATGAGGTACTTCAAGTGTTATTGACTTCACTTGCCTTTCACCAAGACTATGGGAGAAACTTTACAATTACACCTCTTAATGGCTTCTTCAACACACCTTTAACTTATGGCTTCCTTCGCACACTTCCTACAATATTTCTCACTACTTCCTTCTATGCTAAATGAGGGGGGTGGCCTCTCTATTTATAGAACTTCCAGGCTTATCCATCTTATCTCTAAGATAGGATAAGAAATCCACTCTGATGAATCATATTCCATACCTTAACTCTTATCTGTACATGTAAGCTTATCTTTTAGGATAAGATAAACCTTATCATTTTACATGGGTTCCACATTTTTAGACTTTTTACAAATAAAATACACAAAATATTTATGACCTCACTCCTTTTCCTTATTACTAATATAATATTTCTAATTCCTAATCATGTAGACCCTACTCTAATTACCCAAACTTTGACATTTTAACATTACCGGACCACTTACGACAAATATTTACTTTTTACAACATTCCTATTGTACTTTCATTGTTACCGTACTCCACATTATTGGCGGCACCGTACTGACGGCACCGTTATCTTCTATCAGACTCTACTACTAATTATACTTAACAACATCCTATTCTTAATATATACATTAATAAAATAGAAATTACGGAGGAAAATTTTAGTGTCGACATCTTCCCCCTTCTTAGTTTCTACTCCGTCCTCGGAGTAGACTATTCTGGTGCTTGGAAAATCTTCAACTTGTCGTGGTTGACCCATTTCATAATGGGAGTGTCATCCAATTCCTTCAGTCGGTACGTACCATTTTCATGCACAACTTCTATTTTGTAGGGCCCCATCCATTTTGGAAGAAATTTTCTCTGCCTCCTTTTTTTGTATCTGGAATCATATACTAGAACCAAGTCATTCACATGAAATGGAGACCACCAGATCTTTTGATCAAAGTATTCCTTCTGCTTCATTTTCTTCTTATAGCTTGTATCCTTAGCTATTTCCCTCATTGCCTCTAGCAAATGAAGATGTACCAACCTTTCTTTTACTGAATCACTTTCATCCATCCTTTCATTTTTCATAACTCTCATAGCGGGAATATCAAACTCAATAGGAAGAACTGGATCAATGCCATAGGCCAACTGAAATGGGGAGTATCTTGTTGCTGACTTTGATGTTGCCCTATATGCCCACAATGCTGCATGAATCCTTTTATCCCACTTATGTACCTGCAAGGCTGCATCTTTTGCTAGAATTTGACACAACACAAAAAAATTTCGTTCCACCTGTCCATTTGTGCTTGGCTTGTATGTTGTTTCCTTCCTGTGCTTAGTAGAAAATTTATTGACTAGGGCTTCTACTACCTCATTAATGAAGTTTCTTCCTTGATCTGTTACAATTTCTAATGGACAACCAAATCTGGTGACAATGCGTTCATATATGAACCTTGCCACTTCATCCATGGAAGTTGTTTTCAATGGCCTAGCTTCAACCCACTTGGTTAAATAATCTGTGGCAACTATAATATACTTATTTTGGCGTGAGGTAGTTGGAAGTGGACCTACAATGTCTATTCCCCACTTTTCAAAGGGAACAAGTGGAAGAATAGGACATAATGGAGCTGATGAAGTCTTACGGTTACCATGTGTTTGACAAATATCACATGTATTACAATAATTATAACAATCTTTAAAAAGAGTAGGCCAGTGATAACCTGCATCCAATATCCTTCTTGCTGTAAGTTGTCCAGAGAAGTGCCGTCCACATGTACCATTGTGGAATTCTTCTAGCAGTTCCTTCCCTTGATCACGTCCAACTGCCCTCTTGTACTGTCCATCAGGTCCTATTCGAAATAATACTCCATGCAGAATAGAATATGGACGACTGGCTTGAGTAATCTTTCTCTTAGTCTTTGCATTGGCACCATCACGAAACTTGAATTCATTCAGATAATTCCAAATATCTATGTATTCACTAGAGATTCTGTCAAGGGATAACAATGCTGCATCAGGGAAATAATCATCATCACAAGATGATCCTAAACCATCATAGGCTCGAGAGAGTGCATCTGCATTGACATGCTTCTATCCTGGCCTATCTATAATATCAAATTCAAATTCTTGTAGCAAAATTTTCCATCTTGCTATCCTCCCTGATGGGTTAGGCTTATTTACAATATATTTTAGAGCCTGATGATGCGTTATAACTAGAAATTTTTACCATAGCAAGTAATTTCTAAACTTCTTTATAGCAGAAATGATAGCCAAAGCCTCTTTTTCAGTTACAGTATAATTTACCTCAGCACTGCTCATTTGTCTGCTCCCAAAGTAAATTGGATGTTCATTCCCATTTTCATCCTTTTGGCTCAAAGTACTTCCTATTGTTGCATCTGAGGCATCAGTGTACACAATGAATGGCTTGCTCCAATCTGGATTCTTTAAAACAGGTGAAGACACTAGGGCTTCCTTCAGTTGTCCAAAAGCTTCATGAAACTTATTTCCTGGTTCATAAGTAACATCCTTCTTCAAGAACTGGGTTAGTGGCTGTGCAATCTTTGAGAAATTCTTGATGAACCTTCTATAGTAACCCACATGGCCTAAAAATGATCTCAACTTACTTCTATTCATAGGAAATGGTAAATCTTTGATTTTTGAAACTTTATCAGGATCAGTACCAATACCATCTCTGGATACAACATTCCCTAACAAAACACCTTTAGAACATCTAAAGACACACTTTGTAGGGTTTAGTGAGGTTTTTGCTTCATCTAACCTTTGAAATTTTGTCTCCATTTGGTGCAGGTGGTCCAACTTGCTCCCATAGATGCAAAAATCATCCAGAAATACTCTGATAAAGGTCCCAATGTAGGGTTCGAACACCCTATTCATCAAATGCTGGAATGTTGCTGGAGCATTACACAACCCAAAAGGCATAACTCTATAAGCAAATGTTCCCCAAGGAGTGGTGAACGTGGTCTTCAGCTGATCTTTCTCTGCTATATGAACTTGGTTGCAGCTACTATATCCATCAGCAAAACTATAGCACTCCTGTCCAGCTACTTCATCCAAGATCTGATCTAAAAATGGAAGAGGGTAATGATCTTTCTTTGTTCTCTTATTGAGCTTCATGTAATCAACACAAATGCGTAGATTCCCATTCTTTTTTATTGAGATCACAATGGGAGAAACCCATTCTGAATTCTCCACAGCAAATATGAATCCTACATCAAGCAACTTATCTATTTCTTCTTTTACAGTCTTGGAAAAATTAGGATTCATTCTATATGGCATTTGCTTTATGGGCTTAGCACTATCTACCAGCTCAATAGAATGTTCTACCCAACTTACTTGACGGAGTTCCTTGTAATCAAAAGTGAATAGGTGTATGTACCTTTAAAAGAGTTGGAGGTAAGATTCCTTCTCATTCTCCATCATAGCATCACCAATCTTTATTTGTTGGAGATGATCATCAACTTCTTCTTCAGATAATTTTATGGGGTCATGAGTTGGTGTGACTAGAAGGATATCCATGACTGAAACATCAACCTCACTTTCTTCATCTTCAGTGTCCACTTCACTGGTACTAGAGTAATAAGAGGATGTCCAATCATCAGTTTCATCACTTGAATCCACAGGTTCTGCTTTATGATGTCGAGGGATCATGTTTATCTTCACCCTCTCTCTACCACGTCTAAGTTTCATGAAGCCTTCATTCCAATAGTTTCTTGCATGAACTCTCCTTAGCCATGGTCTTCCCAGCAGCATTGGGTATGCAACAGTACCATTTTTCATCACCTGAAAGTCTACCACACATACAACACCCATAACAGATATTGCCACATTTGAAACTACACCTTCTGGTTTAGTTTTTCTTTTATTTAATGACCTTAACATAAGTGTTGAAGGGCGATCAATTTTTAAACCCAACATATTCATTACAGACTCGCTCATTACATTAACTGTAGCACCTCCATCAACTAAGACATCATGAATTGAAATACTATTACATAATACCTCAGCTTGTGGAGCATAGGGATCTACCTTTGCCTCCAAAACATGGACCTCAACCTCCTTTCTTTGTCAAGCATAGAGTCCACTTCGCAGCTCCCGCCTCTTCTCCGAAGACATAGCCAAGAGTTGACCATATGTAATATTTGCAGTCCTTTTGGATAGATCTTCCAAGATGGAGTATGGTCCTTCCCCCTGTGAAATCAGAAAATCCTGCACACCCAACTTTCTTCTCCTATGTTTCTTACTAGTTTCTCCTTTCATCTTCTTAGGATCATTTCCATCTTGATTATCTTTTTCTTTCTTTCTTTTTGTTACAAACACATCTACTTCATTATTTCTTCTCTTATCTACTACATCAAAAGAATTCACAGGTGCTTTTCCTTCATCATTATCTCCTTTACCAGATGTAGAAACTCTATCTGGACAATTATACTTATAATGACCCTTTTTATAACAACCATAACATACAACTTCAGAAATATTTCTTTTTGGACCTCTATCTCCTCCCTGAGAATTAAATTCCTTTCCTTGAAGAAGATTAATAGTTAACTGACCCATCTTTTTGAGCAAATCTTCATACTCAGTAGATGTACTAGGAGAAATATTTGTGCTCATCGGGAGTGGTTGTGGATTCTAGACCAAAGGTGCTGGTGTAGGCTCTACTTTAGCAACAATTTCTTTGGGCTCCTCTTCCATGCTTTCTTCTTGCCTTCTTGCAATCTCCTTTGCTTGTTCAATGGTAGCTGGGCAGTCATACTTCACTTGTTGTCTGATCTCTGGCTTCATCCCAAGAATGAAGTGCTTACATAGGAGATTATCCATGCCATTCATCAACCCATCCGCTAATCCTTCCTTCCGGATCTGGGTGTCGAGCTTCCTCCTTAGCTCTAGAACACAAGCATGATAATCCCTTATCTTCTCCTTCTCTCCTTCGGTTAGCTTTGTGATATCGATCATGAGATCTGCATATCTCTGTTGTTCACCAAATTCTTCAAGAAAACTTTCAGTTAATAAATCCCATGAGTTTTTCACATTATCACCTAGTGTTTCAAACCACCTAAGGGTTGAACCATCCAAAAAGGTAAGAAAAAATTCATTCCATTGTTCCCTTCTTATAAGGCCATTACAAATACAAGATCGTTTAAATTCTTGAATTACAAAGAATTGTATTTGGGTCTTTTAAATTGGGGAAAGCCTATACCCCCATGGAAAAAATGAGAAGAATATTTTAGATCCACCCTTAGCATGTTTTATTTTCTTAATCTATTAGTTTTATGCCTTGTTTTGGTTTTTTGAATTAAATGCATAATTTTTTTCATATTACAAATTAAAGGTAACAAATTAAAATCACGCATAGGCATGAATCCGGATGGTTTTATTACAAGTGACAAAACTGCCACCTAGAGAAGATTGGCAGTCCTGAAACCGCCGCTCTGCCAGGGTGATAGACTACGGACCTCCACCCTACCAGGTGAAAAACCTAGGACCACAGCCCTACTAAGTGGAGGTTTAGAGAACACCGCCTTAGCATGAGTGATAGTTGCCGGACCACTACTTTGCATAGGGTGGCAGTTTTGTTTTTAAAAAAAATAGAATCTTAATCCGAGAAAATTCCAAAAGACTAAAAGTTACCAAAAATTGAGAAAAGCATTCTAAGTTTGTTTTTGGTCATTTAAAGTTACAGATCTGAGATTTATTGCTCGTTTATTCATTTCTTAGTTAAAAATTACTCATTTTAAATTATTTGAAAACCAATACTAACATCTAGATCTATTCCATTTGTTCAACTTACATTCTCCTTCTATTTCTATGAGAAAAATAAAATCTAAGTCTACTTATACATTATTAATTTCTTGCCATAACAAAATAAACGTTTCTAAATAACAAGATGCTCCATTTTGTTATCTTTTTTTTTTCCATTTCACTAAAATGCAAATACATACAAACGACTACAATACTTTATTTTCATTCTTATGTAATTTGTAGATTCACAAATACTACAACTCTACTTTTTGTCTATTGAAATGAATCAACTTATTTTAAAATACAACCAAGATTTCGAATAAAAGAATTACTTTCATTTCCTTTTTTCAACCAAAATCTCCACGATACAAGTCTTTCATTTCTCTTTTCAATATACAATATTTGAATGTAAACTCTTTTCCACAAAATTATTACAAGCCATCCACTCAAGGTGGTAAATAATCAAAATGTAAATAAGGTAAAACTACCATATTACAAGAATGTAGTTAAGGGGAACTATATCAATACAAATTCTTCCACTTAAGTGGGGATACAATAAATTTCTTTTCAAGGATAAACATATCAAAGTCTCCAACAACACTCCAAGCTCCACATCTCCAAGCAAATTAGCTCCTTCAAGTTTGTTTGATTCACAACAAAAGGGGGGAGAGAGGGAACACTCTCCACCCAATCAAGACATCCAATGAAGAGGAGAAGCCATCCTCTTCATTGTCCCCAAAGCCCCAACCACATCACAATGGAAGATGATTCAACACATGGAAACTACTAGCTTCCACAATACTTAACAAAAAGTCTAACAATCAATTACATCGACATTTAGAAAACAACACAAGAAAAGGAACAACAAAACACTAATATCACGAGGCTTATCAAGAAAGGTAAAAGAGTAAGACCTATGGGGAGGTCACTTATTCCTCCCAATGGGAATGGGTTCCCACCTAAAAGCCTCCAATGTAATTATCAAATCCCCTATAAACTCTTGTGCCTCCCTCAAGTTACCCTTTATACCTCCATAATACTCTTATGCCTCCCTCAAAAAACAAGAACAAGAAGAATGTAAGTATTCCTCAAACAAGGTAGGGCACTAAACCCAAACTCCCTCCTCAAAAAGTAAGCTCTTATGCATCCCTCTAAGATAACTCCCCATAGTCTCCTCCTACTCCACACTTAGGAAATATACCAATACCCAAACAAACATTCCAAAGGGAAACAACATTCAACACAAACATATAAACACAAAAATAAAAAACATAATTTAACAAGGTGAAGCTCCTACTTCTCCAAAGTAGAACTTGTTCCAAGGATGAAATTTTGAGCTCGTCAAGACCAAGAAAGCATACAAAAATCTCCAACAATCCATAAGCACTCCTAAAATCTTCTAACTCCCCAATATACAAGAGTCCAAAATAATCAACTAACCCCCAAACAAGAAATGGAGAAAAAATAAATAGAAAAGGGAGGGAGGAGGATGAGGTGGCTCCATGTAGGATGCCATATCACTCATCCTCAATTTCAGCTCACTTTGTCAAACCTCAACCCCAATGCACCATAAATTGGTGGGTGAGACGAATGACAAGATACGTGCACACTAAAACAAAGCTCACACTCCCAAAATAAAAAATTAAATATTTGAAGGAAAGTGCAATAAATATTTTACCTTTTTCTCTTCCCAAAACACCTATTGGGGTCTAATTATGACCTCCCAACCCATAGGTAGGGTTGGTACATCATTTTAAGAGGTGTGGAACAAGTTTAACTTGTCCCATGAGTCTTCAAAATATACCCTAAAGGTCAAATTCTCTTTTTCCATGGAGGATAGAGTGTATAACACTGAAGATCTCAAGATTTCAACACACAACACAAAAATGAAGAGCACATCAAGTCTAATAAATGATCTCCTTTTTGTCACATCTTTAATTAGTTTAGGAATAGATTAATTTTAATCTAATTGATACACTTAGACCCAATAAGATAAAGGGGAAACAATACATCAAAATTCTAATTAAATAAAACAAGTAATTCACATCACAAAGAACCACATACAACATTAATAAATGAACTATAAATAAAAGACAACACATGCCCCTTGGTCTCAATTTCCCCCTAACCAAAATTCAAACACACACAATTACATGTTGTCATGGTGACCCTTGTTGAATCATCCAAAATTATTATGTGGTTGGTCTCCAATCCCCCGATGTTGTTGTGAATATAAATATATCTGCAAAAATACAATATACCTCCTTCAGCCTCTCGGCCGCATTAAAACGTCCATGTCAAAATATACAATATAAATCTAAAATCATCTATATACGAATTAATATCATCTAGATAATTACTAATCAATTACAAATTTCTAGCAACACTTCTATCCAATGTTTCATCCATATAAAAATGATCACAACATTAATTTAATTATCAAAGCCTACTCATGGCGACGAAAGTATACCGCATGTTAGTAATATATCAAAATAACCATGTCCATAACATATCAATATGAATATAAAAATGTCTCTAATAATCCACATGCACCATATATGAATCGAAATCAACATTAGTACAATATCACTAACATCTAGTATCATGCTAAATCAAAAGCGACAACAACAGTGTCCATAAGTTCAGTCGATAGTATTATAATCAAAATCAAAATTTGTCAAAGGGAAGTGGGCACTACAACCCCCTCCCCTTAGACTCGAATTCCTCCTGGAAGTCACTGGAACAGGTGTGGAAACTAGTCTCGTAGTAAGGTATCATCCTCCCAAGTAGCAAGAATATTGTCATACCTATCCCACTAAACCTAAACCTGGTCAACCTCTTTGCCTCGAAGGCCCAGGGTCATGTGCTCTATAATGCAGATGGGCTCCACCATCACCTGCCCCTGATCTTACACCTACAATGCAGTCCAATCTAATACATGACAAGGATCAGAAACATATCTCCTAAGCACAAAAACATAAAACACATCATGGACGTGAGACAAGCTAGGTGGCAACGCTAGACGATAGGCCAAGGGACCAATGCGCTCCAAGATCTGAAAGGGACCCAAAAATATAGGAGTAATCTTAGAACCTTTTCCATAATAGATAGGGCTCTTATGTGTTGTGACATGAAGAAACATCTTCCTGCCTACCTCGTAACTATGATCTGTCATATGTTGTTCTGCATACTTCTTTTTCCTATCCTACACCTCCTACAATATCTATCTGATCAAAACAACATGCTGCTCCATGTCCTGCAATAAGGTTGGCCCAAGAGAAACCCTATCCTCTAACTTGTCCCAACTAATAGGTTTCCTGTAATCTTTTGCATATAGTGCCTGAAAAGGAGCCATGCCTATCAGACTATGGAAACTATTATTGTAGGCAAACTCCACCAAGTACAGATACTCCTCCCATCTAGACCGGTGATCCATAACATACATCCTAAGCATGTCCTCCAGGATTTGATTCACGCACTCAGTGTGTCCATCTGTCTTAGGGTGATATGATGTGCTGAAGTTGATCCTCATCCTCAGAGCATGTTGCATAGTGGTCCAAAAATGGGAAGTGTACAAAGGGTTGCAGTCACAAATGATATTTCATGGAATCCTGTGTAATATGACAATCTCATCAACACACACCCGTTTCATTGCACTAGTTGTTTAGGTGGTATTTACCATAGAAAAATGAGCCACTTTTGTGAATTTATCCACCATGATCATGATGGCGTCATGGTGGCATCTTGACGTCGACAACCCAATGATGAAGTCCATGGAAATGGTGTCCCATTTCCACTCCGGTATAGCATGAGGAAAGAGAAGGCCATCTGGATGTTGATGCTCGGCCTTCACCTTCTAGCACTCTAAATAATGTGACACAAAATAAGCCATGTCTCTCTGAAGTCCTCTCTAATGGTAATGTTTTCTCAAAGTGGTGTGCATATTCTTCACCCTGGGATGGGATGAATAAGGTGCACGGTGAGCCTCTGCCAAAATGTCCTGTCTCAAGCCTCCATCTCTAGGAACATATATCCAACCTCTGTGTCTGAGAAGACCTTCTACCTCTAAAGAAAATCCATAAAATCTCCCCTCAAGGGGCCTCTGAGACTCAATCTCTGCTCTCGTTGCAAGGTAGAATATGTCTTGAGGAAGCTGCTACAAAATCCTGATCCGCAAATCTACACCCACTAAAGTATCCATAGCCATATGTCTTTGTATACTCAGGGAATATGTAACCACATTCTCCTTCCCCTTCACATGCTCTATCTCCATATCGTACTCAAAAAGTAACTCCATCCAATGCTGTTGAAAAGAATTGAGATTGGGATACGTGAAGAGGTGGGGAAGACTCAAGTGATCATTCTTGAGTGTAAATATCCAGCCAAGGAGGAAGTGTCTCCATCACACCAAGGTGTGCACAATTTCTACAAGCTCAAGGTCATGAGTCGGATAATTGAGCTCATATTTGTTGAGTTTGTGAGACTCAAACATAACTACTCTGCCCTCCTGCATCAAGACACCTCAAAGTCATGCCAAAGAAGCATCTTTGAAAATGTAGAACTCACCCAAAGGATCTGACACTGCTAGAATAGGTGTTTTTGTGAGGCATTCCTTCAGTGTCTTGAAGGTCTACTCACATCTATCAGACCAAAAAAACTTCTTCCCTTTCTGCTGAAGGGAAGTGATGGGGTGCGTAATCTGAAAAAATCCTAACAAATCTCCTATAATATCCTATAATATCTTGTCAAACTGGTGGGTGCTGGCCAATCCATGATAGCTCAAACCTTAGAAGCATCGACTGTGATACCTTCCATAGAAATGATGTGGCCTAAATACTGCACCTCAAACTGAAATAATGCACACTTCTCCAAGTTCCCATAAAGATGTTGCTCACAAAGACGCTGAAGAACCCAGCGAAGGTGCTCCTCATGCATACGTGACTAAATCAAAGTGTCTTTGAGGAATATGAGCATGAAGTGATCTACAAAAGTCCTGAACACCTCATTCATAAAGCTCATGAACATTGCAGGGGCATTCGTCAAACCAAAAGGTACCACTATGAACTCGAAGTGGCCATATCACATGTGAAAGGCGGTCTTATGAATATCTACCTCTGAAATCCTTATCTGGTGATACCCTGCTTTCAAATCTATCTTGGAGAAAATTGTGGCCCCCTTCATCTCATCAAATAAATCATCAATGCGTGGAATGGGGTAACAATTCTTGATCGTTACTTTGTTCAGTTGGTAGTAATAAATACACAACCATAGAGATCCGTCCTTCTTTTCCACAAAAATCACCAATGCACCCCAAGGGGATACACTAGGACGGATTAGGTCTTTCTCCAAAATGCCCTCAAGCTACAACTTGAGCTCACAGAGCTCAGGGGTAGTCATCTGATAAGGTGCTCGTGAGATAGGATCTGCACTCGGAACCAAATCTATGTGAAAATCTATCTCATGCTAGGGAGGTAAGCCCAGTAGATCCCCAAGAAAAACATCGGAAAACTCTCTCACTATATGATATTCATCAAGGGATGGTCCACTAGACTCATCCTCAAATCTGTCACTAACTGTAACAGCATACATCTGGAAACCTCATCACACACACTGCTTAAGCTGCATAGCGGAGATGGTGTGAATAGAAACATGCCTCCTAACCCCTGCTATCATTGACAACACTCCTAAATCATCTATATAATCAATGGTCTTATGGTAATAGTCCACTCTAGCTCTGTGTGTAGATAACCAGTCCATGCCCAAGATAACACCATAAGAACCCAATGGAAGGATCCGAAGATCCGAGGTAGTGGTGAAGGGTCCCAAATACACTACACACTCTTTAACTAGGGAGCCTACAAAAATTTTGACTTCAGAAGCCATCTTAACGTCCCAACTACGACCCTGCCTAACTGCCACCAGCCTGCAATGCTCTACTAGGGATAGTGCAATGAAAGAATCAGAAGAGCCAAAATTAAAAAAATAGAGGTGGAGACACCATCAATACTACTTATCGTCTCTATGATGATACAGTGATGCTCATCTTGGAGGTTCTCAACCACAACATATATCTGATGGCTCCATCCCATATCTCTAATAGTTGGATCTAAGATCTGTGTCTTACCCTTGTTAGTAGGGTTCTGTGGGAACTCTCTTCAATGGTGCCCAGCGACACTGCAACCATAATAGCTTCACGGTCCTCTCTAGTGGGATGAAGCTCCAACCAGTACTCTAGATGTCTATGTTGTGGATCCTGATGACCCAACTATGGACGGTTGAGGTATCTCCTAATGAGCTCCTACTAAATGAGCTCTCTATACACCCTATGCCATGATGGGAACCCTAGGAGAAGGCCCCGTACTCCATCCCCTCTGTGTGTTGAATCTCAGAGGAGGTTTATAAGGTGGGTGGGTCTGCTGGTTCTGAGGTGGCTGCTGAGGTGGCCTGAAGGAAGACTGCGCTAAACCCTATCCACCATGAGGAGAAGGAGCTGACCCCCTTGACCTACCATCCTACATTTACTGGATGTAGCTCCATACTTTGTCTCTCACCTGTTGTGTCTTCCCCCATGTCTCCTCTGTAATATAGGCCTTCTCCATGGCCTCTGCTAAAGTCTATGGGAAATGAATGCATACTGCACCACCCAAATAAAAATTCAGGCCTTGGATGAACATGTGTATCTATACCTGCTCATCCTGCATATAGTCAACATAATGGAGTAGATCCAAAAATTCACTCTCGTACTATGCTACGGTCATAGACACCTGGCAGAGGTCATGAAACTCATCTATCCACTGTTGAATAAACCTCTTGGGTAGGTACCTGCTCCTGAAATGCTCCTCAAAAATTTCCCAGGTCACTGTCTCCGAGTCTACATGGATCTTTTGCTCCTTATTCCTCCACCAAATTCCTGCACCATCCCTCAGTAGATGGATCGCAACACGAGCTTTCATGTTGTTAAAACAAGGGAAGAGCTTGAAGCATCCGCTCAAGCTCACTAACCAGGCCTCTTCTTGAAAACGTTTTGTTCTACAGAATAATGCGATGGCTGAAGCTTTAGGATCTCCTTGATATGGTCTGCAGCTATAGTCTTGTGACCCCTAGGCCTCTCTACATGCTCATCTATAAGCCTAGGGCTCTAAGACCTATCCTTGTGCTCTGAAATCATGTCCCCCTACCCTCTCTAAGGTGACTTTTCCCTGACCGAATCCATGTAGAAGTTGTCTACCCCATGCTCCTAGATGTATCGAGGAGATTCCCTAGCCTCAACTGAAGGCTCCATATCTTTCCTAGTAGGTCATCCTCCTAGTGACCCTCCGCATATAACGACATTGACGTCCTGAAGCATCTGTAAAATCTATGGAAGAATGGACGCTATCGCCTGGTATGGTGGTGGTATACCTAGGTCTATATCGAAAGACTCCTCGTCTAGTTTGCACCTCCTGCACAGACCAAGGTGAGAGTTAGTTCATCATTTTAGGTTTTGTTTCAATTTTCTATGTTTTCTAAAATTATACAAATATCACATAGTGTAGTTTTCTAGATTTAGAAGAACAGTTTTGCGCTAGGTTAAAATTCCATGTCTCTTGTTTTTTAGTGTGCCCAAGGGTCCAAGATTTGAACCTTGCTATGATACCAAAAGTAACGCCCACAAAAATGACGTTCTAGAAACATGCTAACATATAACACTTACCCTGAAAATTACGACTAATTTTTTTTTTAAAACAAGGTTAAGGATACAAGTAAATGAGTTTACACAAGGTTAATCCCCTAAGGTACAAGAAATAACGTACACCACTAAATCAACCCTACAGTTTAAGAACCAGGGCTAGTTACAAGGTCAACTCTAGGGTCCATTAACTCATTTCAACAAGGAAGGAAACATATTTTAATTTACTTAGTTAAATGTTTTCTTCGTATTAATAATATTAAAATCCTAGTATGTTTGACATCTTGCTTAATTAATCTAAAAACCATTATCTTAATAACTTAGGGTCTTTTTATTATTAACTAAAATTTGATAATGGCTCACAAAGGTTTGACACTCTAAGGTAATAAAAAGTGCCCCATTCCCAAATTACACATACCCCTAAGATTTTAAATGCAACATTTATAAAAATCATTTTCTCCTACAAAGGTAGGGTTGATCCTCCACCACTGGATCAAATCAATCCCAACCACAAGATCCCAGGGTTACGACAAGCCCTAACTTTCCTTATGAGTTTTATTGAAGCCTTTCCTTTGTTCTTTTCCCTCATTTGGTCTATTTTTTTTGTTAAAATGCAGGTTGGAGAGGAGAAGTCCAAGGGAGAAAGGATGGAGAAATCATGGAGGACTTCCACATGGAAAAAGCTTTAGAAGGTTTAGATTGTAGGTTTCTTATTGTTTTCAAAATTCAAACAAGGATTGGGAGGGATCTGTTTCCCCCAATCTGGTTTTATTACAAAGCATTGTATTTGGGTCTTTAAAATTGGGGCAACCCTACCCCGATGAATAAAATGAGAAGAATGTTTTAGATCCACCCTTAACATGTTTTATTTGCTCAATCTATTAGTTTTATGCCTTTTTTTGGTTGTTGAGGTTAAATTAATAAGTTTTCTCATATTAAAAATTTAAGGGAATAGATAAAAATCATACACAGGCATCGATCTAGACAGTTCTATCCCAAGTGATAGAACTGCCGCCCAAAGCAAATGAGCGGTCTTGAACCGCCGCCCTACCTGGGTGATAGATTGTGGACTGCCGCCCTGCTGGGTGATAAACCTAGAAGCGCCACCCTACTGAGCGGCGGTTTGGAGACCGCGGCCTTAGCCTGAGCGGCGGTTACGGGACCGCCACTCTTCACAGGGTGGCGGTTCTGTTTCAAAAAATTGAGAACCTTAATCCGAGAAAATTCCAAAAGACTAAAAGTTACCAAATATTAAGAAAAGCATTATAATTTTGTTTTTGTTCATTTAAAGTTCCAAATCTGAGATATATTGATCTTTTATTCATTTCTTAGTTAAAAATTACTCATTCTAAAGTATTTGAAAACCAATACTAAGATCTAGATCTATTCCATTTGTTCAACTTACATTTTCCTTCTATTTCTATGAGCAAAAGAAAATCTAAGTCTACTTATACATTATTAATTTCTTGCCATAACAAAATAAATATTTCTAAATAACAAGATGCTCCAATTTGTTCTCTTTTTTTTTTACCATTTCACTAAAATGCAACTATATACCAATGGCTACAATACTTTATTTCTATTCATATGCAATTTGTAGATTCAAAAATAGTACAAATTTCTTTTTTGTATATTGAAATGACTCAACTTATTTTAAAATACAACCAAGATTTCAAACAAAAGAATTCCTTCCATTTCCATTTTTCAACCAAACTCCACAATACAAGTCTTTCCTTTCTCTTTTCAAGATACAATATTTGAATGTAAAATCTTTTCCACAAAATTGTTACAAGTCATCCACTCAAGGTGGGAAATACACAAAATGTTAATAAGGTAAAACTACCATAATACAAGAATATAGTTAAGGGGCAATATAACAATACAAATTCTTCCACTTAAGTGGGGATACGATAAATTTCTTTGTAAGGATAAAAATCTCAAAGTCCCCAACAACACTCCAAGCTCCACAACTCCAAGAAAAGTAGATCCTTCAAGTTTGTTTGATTCACAACAAAATGGGGGGAGAGGCAACGCTCTCCACCCAACCAAGACATCAAATGAAGAGGAGAATCCATCCTATTCTTTGTCCGCCGAGCCCCAACCACATCACAATGGAAGATGATTCAACATCATGGTAACTACTACCTTCCACAATACTTAACAAAAAGGCTCACAATCAATTCCATCCACATTCAAACAAACACAACACAAGCAAAGGAACAAAAAAACAATAATATCACAAGGCTTATAAAGAAATTCACAAGAGCAAGGCCTATGGGGAGGTCACTTATACCTCCCAATGGGAATGGGTGCCCACCTAAAAGGCTCCAATGTAACTATAAAATCCCCTACTAACTATTATGTCTCCCTCAAGTACCCCTTATACCTCAATATACTCTTATTCCTCCCTCAATCTCTTATGCCTCCCTCAAAAAACAAGAACAAGAAGAATGTAAGCATTCATAAAACAAGGTGGGGCACCCAATCCAAACTCCCTCCTCAAAAAGTAAGCTCTTATGCCTCCCTCCAAGATAAATCCCCATAGTCTCCTCCTACTCCAAACTTAGGCAATCTACCCAAACCCAAACAAACATTCCAAAGGGAAACAACATTCAACACAAACATATAAACACAAAAACTAAACAACATAATTTAACAAGGTGAACCTCCTACCTCTCCATAGTAGAGATTTTTCCAAGGATGAAATTCTGAGCTCCTCAAGGCCAAGCAAGCATCCACAAAGCTCCAAAAATCCACAAGCACTCCCAAAATCTTCTAACTCCCCAAAATACAAGAGTCCAAAATTATCAAGTAACCCGCAAACAAGAAAAGGAGCAACAATAAATAGAAAAGGGAGGGAAGAGGATGAGGTGGCTCCATGTAGGATGCCACGTCACTCATCCTCAACTCCACCTCACTTGGTCACCATAATGCACCATAAATTGGTGGGTGAGAGGAATAACAAGATACTTACACAAACAAATCCCACACCCCCAAAGGACAAAATTAAATATTTGAAGGGAAGTGCAATAAAAATTTTACCTTTTTCTCTTCCCAAAACACCTATTGGGGTCTAATTTTGACCCCCCAACCCATAGGTAGGGTTGGTACATCATTTTAAGAGGTTTGGGACAAGTTTAACTTTTCCCACAAGTCTTCAAAATCGGCCTTAAAGGTCAAATTCGAGTTTTCCATGGAGGATAGAGTGTACAACACTCAAGATCTCAAGCATTCAACACACAACACAAAAACCAAGAGCACATCAAGTCTAATAAAATATATCCTTTTTGTCACATCTTTAATTAGTTTAGTAATAGATTAATTTGACTCTAATTGATACACTTAGACCCAATAAGATAAAGAGGAAACAATACATCAAAATTCTAATAAAATAAAATAATTAATTCACATCACAAAGAACCACATACAACATTAATAAAGGAACTATAAATAAAAGACAACACATGCCCCTTGGTCACAATTTTCCCCTAACCAAAATTCAAACACACACAATTACATGTTGCCATGGTGACCCTTGTTGAATCATCCAGAATTCTCATGTGGTTGGTCTCCAATCCCCCAATGTTGTTATGAATATAAATATACCTGCAAAAATAAAATATACCTCCTTCGGCCTCGTGGCCGCATTAAAATGTCCATGTCAAAATATACAATATAAATCTAAAATCATCTATATACGAATTAATATCATCTAGATAATTATGAATCAATTATAGATTTCTAGCAACATTTCTATCCAACGTTGCATTCATATCCAAATGATCACAACATTAATTTAATTATCAAAGCCTACTCATGGCGATGAAAGTATACCACATTTTAGTGATATATTGAAATAACCATGTCCATAACATATTAATATGAATATAAAAATGTCTCTAATAATCCACATGCACCATATATGAATTGAAATCAACAACAGTACAATATCGCTAACATCTAGTATCATGCTAAATCAAAAGTGACAACCTTAGTGGCCATAAGTGTAGTTGATAGTATTATAATCAAAATCAAAAGGTGTCAAAGGGAAGTGGGTACTACAAGAATTTAACTTCTATTTTTTTTTCAAGATTAAACATTTCAACTGAGACAAAGCAGTGCAATATTTCTTCATACCGCGTGCTTCCTTTTCACTTTTACAAACAAAGGTTTCCTATTGTATACTAAACACATATTTTCAATGGAAATAGTATCATATGAGAAATACAAACACTTATATTAATTCAAAGGAATCTCTTACAACTTCTTTCCCATTTATTTTAAAAATACAACATACCAAATGCATATCTTTCTTTTCTGTTCACAGAACTCAATGCAAGATATATTCTTCCATAATTAATTATAACTTTCATAGCTAAACCAGAGTAGTATTTCCAACACAATAATATAAAAGATCATCCACTTCAAGGTGGGAAATGTTACAAAAGAAGTTTCACAAGGGACTGTACGAACTCTGTCTTCTTCCTCAATTACAATATACAAAATACAATATCCTGCACATTTACTCAAAAACAGAAAATTGGGTATATCTCTTTCACATTTTGAATTTCCACTTTCATAGCCAATACAAAAAATCTTTCCATAACAAATAATGTACAAGGTCATCCACTTCAAACTAGGAAAGGGTTACAATAAGAATAATCTCAACAAGGACTATCAAACTTGTATTTTTTCCTCTACTCCAAAACAACACTATGAATATCCTCCATTTTTCTTTATTTCAATTCGATTGAAACAGAACAAGGGGAAAGGAAATGCTCTCCACCCAGCCAAGACATCCAATGAAGAGGAGAATCCATCCTTCTTCATTGGCCCCCGAGCCCAACCATATTGCAGTTAGAAATAATTTTCAACACATGGCAACAAACGGATTCCATAATACAAAGACAGATTTCTTATTTTAAACACAGTATAAAACAAAACTACAGTTTGCAACCACAGAAAAAAAAAATACTCAGGCTTCATCATGCAAGCCAAAGGAGCAAGAAACTATAGGGGATTCTACATATGCGTCCCAAAAGGGAAATCTGTATCACCACCTGAGAACAAACCACCAAAATATATATCATTTCAAATCCCTGACATGCCCTTATTCCTCCCCAAGTACCCCTTATTCCTCCCATTTTATTGTACCTCCCCAACCTTTTATGGCATCCCATAATGAGTAAATAAATGCGAGCTATTTCTTTTTATGAGGTGGAACCCAAATCCTAACTCCCTCCACACTTATACCTCCCCATCACGCTTCTGTGTCCCCACAATAATCCCCATAGTCTTCTCCTACACCATTCATAGGCCATCTACTCAACTAGTCAACAAATGAAACAACACAATCAAACACTCAACCATTCATATAAGCATAAAAATGAAAGAAGAGAATTTCAAGAGCCAAGCTCCTACCTCTCCATGATGGAGTTTTTTTCCAAGGTTCCAAAACAAAAAACTTTCAAATGAAAAACATAGTCCAAGATAAAACATCTACAAGCATGCAAAAGTCTCCAATGTTCTCCAAAATCGAGAACTCAAAATAGAAAAATAATTCACCCAAAATGAAGTTTGCAAAGGTTAAGGAACCCCAAAATAGGACAAAACAATTTGAATATATAGAGAGGGAAGAGAAGAGGATGAGGCAGATCCAAGTGGGATGCCACATCACACATCCTCAACTCCAACTCATAAGTCAACTTCAAGGCACAATAAATGAGTAGGTGAATAATATGACAGTTTTACTTACACTCTCCAAAACAAGGCCACACCCCATAAGGACTGAAATTAAAACATGTAAGAAAATTGCAATTGAAACATACAACTTGACTTACAAAAATGCATAATGAAGGCTAGATTTAAACTCTCCAACCATAGGTAAGGTTGGTATGCAAGATTTAAGAGGTATCAGGCAAGTTTAACTTGTCCCACAAGCCTCCAAAATCAACATTCAAAGACAAATTCAAATTCCAAAGAAGTTGAATTATTTCATACTCCAAATTAATTTACACATCACTTAAACATACTTACAAAATTTAATACAAGGGCCAACAATTCCAATAATTACTTTCTTATGTCCCAAATGATTTATTAATTTTTAACAATATGTTTTCTCACTTTAATTTACCACAATTTACTTAAATGAAAAGGAGGACACATCACTTATAAAATACATACACACTAAATAAATGAACCAAATAAATAAATACAAACAACCCTTGGTCACATTAAAGGTGATCCCCCCCATGGGAATCCCTAACAACAATATAACACACACACAAACAATACATGTTTCCATGGTGACCTTGTTGAATTCATCTAAAATTCCAAGTGGTTGGTCTTCGATCCCCCGATGTTTTTATGATATTTTAACCTGTAAAACACAATACTTCTTTCGGCCTTGTGGCCACATTAAATCATTCAAAATAATTATAAATTAAAATTCTAAAATCATCCATACATACAAATCACAACATCATCAAGGCAACAATAATATCATTTGTAATCTCATCAATAACTATATGATCATCACATTTAATTCAGTTTTCTAGGTCTACTCAACATACTAAAATATCACATGTCCAAACAACATCCATAAATATAACCATGTCAACAACATGACAATACCCATATAAGTGTGTCTGATAATCCACATGCATCATATATGAATCAAAGTCAATAATAATCCATGATCTAACATCTAACACCATACTAAATCAAAACTATAATAATGTCCATAGTATAGTCAACAGTATCATGATCAATATCAAAATGTGTCGAAGGGAAGTGGGCACTACAGAACCACTGCCTCTCTATATTATGGAATTTACAAAGTGATAGGACATAAATCTAGTGACAGAACAAAAATGAAATACAAATGGGAAGAAGACAAAGTTTCTCTTGACTCCATCAGTGGAGCTGAAAGTTTGAAAGAATAGAGTGTTGAAGGTAGGGGTGGAGACAAGATAGATGGACAAGCTACTCATTGAAAATTCTTGATAATGTGAGTTATCACTAGTTGATAATTTATCCTTGTTTCTATCATGATTTAATTATCATTGACATTATTAAAATAATAATCACAATTTTTATTCTAACTCACGAAAGTGGCGTTACAACGAATCTTCGTCCTATTAAGCATAAAATAGGATGTGACCGTAATAATGTGAAATATAATGATTCTTTACCTTGCTCTTTCATGAATGTGTTTTGGTGCCACTTCGGCATATTTTGTGACTTAGTCGAGTTACGATTGTTATGTGTTAATCACTACCGCCCTTGTAATTATTATTACTTTTAACATCTTTGACCAAGATAATTGGTTGTTTTTTAATCATTTTTAGAACTTGCACTGATTGAGATGTGACAATGTCTACTGAAGATATAGAGCAAATGGGTTGGAAAGCAATAACAAAAACACGAGAGGTTAGCTGGAAATTCACTGTGGTGACTTCTTTTTTGATTCAAATACAAACAAATGTTTGGAAATTGTTTTGGTGTGCATGGAGCCTTGAAAATGGTAGAGGAGGATAGTAATGGGATGGAAGAGATGGAAAAAGTCCCAATCAAGACACAAGTGAGGGTAAGGATACGTCTCATATTGAAGAAACAGAGAGTTACAGGAAATAATTAGGGGAGTATTCAGGCTATTTGTCTTGCAAATCAAGAATTGGATGAAGTTTTGAGTCCTCCTCAAAACATGGAGATAAAATAAGATATCAAAAGGAGTTCTCGGAGGTGGAGACAATTGGAACATATTAATAATTTCAATTCTACTATGATGTAATTTCTATTACTATAAGGAATACACAGATATTATTTTTAATGAGTGAGGATTTTAGATTCAATTTAAAACACCATCAAGAGAAAATCTAAATTTAGATATTAAATTTAGTATTTATAGTTATTTGCATGAGAAAAACAATCAAACATATACTCATCCTGCAACCAGCAGTGCATTATATTAATAGGAAGACCAATTTCATTATGGCATCATACAAACTATTAAACTTATTGTCTTATATGGTAATTCCATAATATAATTTATAAACAAAATTATTAATTGCATTCTATAATTTTTCTACAAACATATTCACATGAATAGTGCGTATATATTGAATGGAGCGGCTCATATCCACTACAATACATACATAAGCAACTTTAAAGAGGTGATATTGCTAGTCTATAGATATAACACGCAAAAGAATATGGGTGAGAAGTCTTTCATGTCATGATGTGATTGGCTACTCTACATAATTATTAAGTCAAAAATAAATAACTACTATGACAACTATTAAATATTGTGTGAACAATAGTCATGTCAACTATTGGACCTTATTCACCTATTGACCCCTCTCCGCTATTAACTATACAGTGCTTAGAACTACTTGTGAAACTACAATTACAACTGTTGATTCAACACATTGTTACTTAGGATTAATCTTAACTCCATCTATGAATATGCCAGTCTTACTGAAATTGCTGTTCACATTTTTCATATACACCTCGATTTCTTTTGTCCCACCGCTGCCGTCATCCTCTTGTAAAACGAACTCGCCCACAACAAATTCTATCCATCCATTCTCTCCGTATGTCACAGGAATCATCTTCAGTCCTCCATGTTCTTCAACGGGTTTCTCTAAATCATCCAAAAATCGAGCTGATTCCATCAAATTCCCATTCTGCAATTTAAGTGAAAATACGAAAGGAGATGGATACAAGCCCACTTTGCTCTTATCCATCTTCACAACAAAGGAGACGATGTACTCGGTATTGGAAGACAAGAGCGTGCACTCAATCCGTTGCCCTACCTCAAACCACCACACTAGTACAAGTTCTGCAACTTGCTCAAACCTGAATTAAATAAACAAATATATGGATTTGTTAAAAATATATTGAAAAAATACGATGAATTTAAACATCAATGTATGTTAACCTAAATCTGAAAAAAGAAATGAATCCTTGATATATGGCTTAAAAAGCCATATAAAACATACTCACTTGGAGTCATCCCTGGACACCCACCGCCAATACCTAGTGTCATTGCCCCAGGTGATGTCCAACGCTTTTGCAGACACCATGCACCCTAGTTTACCCGTAGATTTGTCAAGCCAAATCCTCTGTGGTTTTCAGAAATATCAAATACATGTCAAGCAATTATTTAAAAAAGGAAATATCAGGAAGGTAAACATTCGATTGTTATTGATTTATACCTTTGTTCCACCTTCTATGAGAAATGATTCGCAAAGTGAGTTATAGATGTGTTTCTTTGAAGAGAAGTTCGCCGGGGAGACCATCTTGGTAAGGATTTCTTGGTAATTTTTAGGAAGACTTTTCTCCCAAACCGTATCAGAGTCGAGATCATCATGGCCATCGCCCTGCACATGCAAAATTACACTATCGGGGAGCTTGGCATCTTCCTGGGAATGAGCGGTGTCCTTAGATTTTCCGCAGCAACACCCCATATTCGAGTTAAAATTATTGAACTCTATAGCTACCCGAGGATTAGCGCTTCGAGTATATAGTTTAAAATGTTGCTGGGAAACTAAGCAACATACTTTACAACCTATTTGCCCGGATAGATGCTTTACGAAGATTTGAAGTGATTGATCAATCTATTAAAAAAAAGTTTTACGCTTCCTTCCTAGTCTTTTCCTGATGCTCTAAGAAGACTTGTAGAAATTGCTATGCTCTGGTATCGTTTCGATACGTTTTAGCTAAAGTTTGAAAAAGTGTTACGCTTTACCAAATATTTACTTTAAAAGAGATGCCACGGAAACATTTTTATAGATCGGTATCGTTTTCGGTACAGTATGAAAAAACGTTACCAAATATTTCTGATGAAAGATTTGTATGAATTGCACAATACCATTTTCCATATACCGTTGATCATATGCCCTACGAAGATTTGAAGAAATTGCTCTATGTCCCGATATGATTAGACGTTTTACAAATAGGTGAGGCCCTCACATTCTTTAGGTTATGGACTTTTCAAAAATTAAATTAGGTAAGTAGAAGGTTTTTGAAAGGACCCACCACCTTATACAAGTTTACAAGTTTACGGAGAGATAAAGTGTTCAAGAGCGCATTAGAACAGTCATCACACAATTCAAACATATAAGGCCTACATCCAACCCCATCCTAAAACAACTCCCATGTCAAAAACAAAATACTCAATAGACCTTGAAAGCGCCATGTTTAGTCTATCAAAAGTCAACTACTACAACACGAGACAACCGATTAATTATTCATCCAACTTTATAAGAGCACAAACTCATCTTGGAGCCTGGAGGGTTCAGTCATCTTTCTTATTTTTTGTTCTATCTTCTTACCCGGTACTTTCCAATTCCTAACATTGTCTTTTGGGGTAACCAGAATAACTATTTCCATACGCATGATGACATGGGAACCATCTTGAAACTTCAGGGCCATGTTACCAACGTCCCCTAGTCCCACTAGAGGCCGCAATTCAACATGCCCCAATTCAACATGCTCCTATGCTGAAAGCATGGATCGATCGACAAACTTAAGAGCCACATTCCCATGAGTTATAAGAACCGTTTCCACTGCTATTGTTCTTGGTCCCTCTTTTATAACAGTCATTTTCTTTATTCAGTGTGATTTCTTCTAGATCCTCCCCCTCTGAATTAGAATTTGAGGTAGCTTCCTCATAACTTCTCAAAACCAAGTGGTGGGAAAGGGCACTCTTCCACCACGACACTCTTTCACTCATCGTAAACTACAGACTATGACATTTTGAAGCCATGTGCCCTTGAGGGAAGCAATACTTGCACCTGAATAGATAAAACACCTTCATAGTATATGGGTTGACTCCATGCTTTGTCCGACAAATTGAGCGTAATAGTTGTTTGTAAGTCCATTGATCTATCAAGATCCACCAAAATATGGGCGAAGGTAAAATGCGACACATCATTAGTCTTACGATTGATAGAGAAAGTGCTACCTAGGGCATTTCCATTAGAAACCAAGCATTCCTCAATCCAAAATTGTAGCAGGGGATGAGGCAATCAAACCTTGATAAGATTGAAAAAAAAAGTTTTTGTAGTAACCTTGGACATAGCATTTATGCTAAATAACCAATATAAAAGCTAAAACTAAAATCAAAGTGGAAAACTAGTTTTTGTGGTGAATTAATTAATTAAAAATCATCTAAAAAAATGGTAACGTGTGTATTAATTAGTTGACAATTCATCCTTGAAAAACTATGTAATGGGTAGGCTCTTTCATTTCGAATAGTTTAGCCTAAAGATCACTTATGTTTACAAGTTATATTGGTGAATTACCTAATGAAAAAACACTTCAACAAAATGGTAATGAGTCTATTAATGTGTTGACAACATATCATTGAAACTATATGTGATGGATAGGCTCTTTTATTTTCGATAGTTCAACATAAAGATCACATTTATTTTCAAATTGAATTGGTCAATTTATCCCAAAAAAGTGGTAACTAGTCTATTAGTTAGTTGACATTTCATCTTTGTAAACATATATGATGCATATAGTTTTATATTTGACACATATATTAACTAGCAATTGCATGTGTTTCATGCAATGTGAACGCCGAATGGTATATGTTATTTGTTTTAGAGGTATAATTATTACTTTTGTAGTTGATGTTGATGATGAGTGTTATTGATTTCGTAAGTGTAGAAATATAGATGGGCCACTTAATTTTAAATTTGTTTCTACATTTCAAACTTGTTAAAAATTCGTACATGAATAAATTTCATACCGTTTTCGATAGTTAATTTATTTTATAGTTCATGTTGTATGTATTTAATTTAGGTTTATTTTGTTAGTTGTGATTAGTTCTTCGGTTGGTGTTTTGCTGGAAAAACATTTATTGTAAAGTTGATAATGTGTGTGATTGATAGTTGTAGTGTAGGAATTTAGTTGAAACATTACATTGAAATATTGTAAGTGTACATTTAATACTATTACAAATTCATACATTTAACGTTGCATATCATATTTCACAACATCAAATAAATGTAGATCTGCGTGCAGATAATGAGACATGTATATATTTGCAATTTTTATATTATGAATGGTAGCCTTTAGTGGGAATTTTTAGTTTCAATAAACATGAATATATTTGATACCCCTTGAATAGTAGTGACGCTTTGGATACAAGAAGTTTTGAGTAGAGTAGTAGTGGAGGTGTTATCAAAGCAGAGGGTAGTATTTATGATGGGTTGAGTGATAATAGTATTGCTTCCTCATTTCTTCTTGCTCCAAGTGTTGGTATGTGTGCCATATTTGAGTATCTCTTGAATGAAAAAATAGGTCAAATGCACATATTTTCAAGCAAGGGAACTATAAATAAAGTTGTGAAAGTCATAACCTACCTTTCAGTAGTTCCAATGTCGACAGTTGCTCTGTGCAAAGTAAGTACCTGTGACTTGTGGATAGTTAATCCCCAAGCCATTTTAATCAGAAATTGTCTTTGATTCCCTATCAAAATAGGGGGTATGGGAATATGTAATGGGTTGGAGGGATCCCAACATGGGCCATTGTATCTATCAAATTTGACAACAAATAAAGGTAATGTTGGTGGTTGCATTGATGCGTCGTAGAAAATGTCAGTGATTATCCCTGTAGCACCATTCACGAGGCCTGTGTCAACCCATAGATTTGCAATAAGCATGATTTTTGGTTGTTTGCACAACAAAAATTTATGTTCCAACTAATCATCATCAAGATTTCTTGGTCTAGTTCGCCAGTTAGTTTCAGTAATGGATTGGGCAATTAGAACATTCAATGCCTTCAACATCTGAAGGTTGTGGGAATCCACCAAATCATTTTTTGCAAATAAATGCGTGTCCTTAAAAATGTTGAGCTCTTTCTGAGTTATGTGTGTATCTGTGCGAGACATTAAGAGTTCCCAATCCTTAATTAGAGGGGTTGAATCTCACATGTGTAGCAGTAAATTCCGGAATGAAACTTGTATATTGCTCATTCCTTGTTGCCGAAATATTGTTTGCAATGTAATGGAAGACTAAAATCCCTTCCCAAGGGTTTCTCCATAGGAATTACTTGCATAAAGAGGACTTTCCAAAACTGGTGGTAACTGGCAGAGGTCACTGAGGAGGATGACTGATCTGTTCCCTAATTCAGATGTTCTTGAGTGTGGGAAAGCCTTGAAGAGCCTACTGTCAATTTTTCTTAGTAACTTTGGGCTGATAAAACTCATTTCATTAATAAGAACATATTCTATATGTTTCAACTCCTCTTAAAAAGATGATAATGCACTACCTTCAAGGGGTTTCATTTCTTTGATTGGAATATGTGGGGCTGCGTGGATTGTGGATGTGAAGATGTTGAATACTGTAACACTTGTAGGAGCAAGAAAACATAGAGGTGATGGAGATTTTGTTGATGCTATGAATGTATTCCATATTTTATTTAGTTCATGTCATTCCTTGAATTATCGATCTTAGTAGAGGTAGATGGTTTTTTTGTTGAATGGTGTAGTATGGTATCAAGAGCTAGTTGTTGTTCTAAAGACAAAGCAACTGTTGTAGATTGTGGTGTGGCCTACATGTTATTGTTAATTGTGTTTTCCTTCTCTCTCTCAATGAATGATGAACTAGTTATCTGGAAATCATGGGGAACGTCATGTATGCTCCAATTATTGTGTATGTCGAAATCTCATTTCCCCAACATGTCAAGGCTATCAAGACCCCTGTTATTTCACAGATGAAGTTGTGCAAAGACCTTCCATTCTTGCAATGGTTCATGTTGAATACCGCATTTGGGCTCTGAGTCAGAACTAACATCTGTAACAAGTCCTGTGTCTTTAGTAGTGCGTAAAACATGCCACATTTTTTAGTTGTGCTTGAACATGTCCCGAGTGTCGTTGATGTCATGTGTGGTTGAGACAAATTCAGATGGAATATTTCTAAAAATTTTGTATAAAAGGAGTTATGATCAATAGGAAAGGTCATATGATGCTGAATCCTGAGCTGGGACATCTAAAAATATTAGGTGGACCTGAACAATTACTTTTTTCGGTCATTTTTTCCATTTATCACCTTTACGGGGGTAAGTGCACCAAGATGGTGGACAATTAAGTGGACATAAAAACCTGAAATTCAGGTACCGTGCTCACGTAACTTTTTTTATAGGTTTGGTGATTTTCGAACCTAAAACTGCGATCGCAATCCTATGAGAAAAAAAAAACAGACCCGCGACTCCTCATTTTCCCTCATTTATCCTTTGCAACCGCGATTTCTCCTAGACCTTTGGCACTCTTACTTTGAATACCCCCTAAAAATTACTCTTCAGACTTGTTGATCGCGATACTTTCAACCATACCACCAAGACAAAGAGGTAATCCCTCGATTTTCATCAATTTGTTTGCATTTTAGGCTATTTTTTGTGATTTTCATGGGTTTTTCAAATTTTTTCTTATGTATACAATTTTTTTATTTTGTCAGTTGCTCGGTGAGCTCGTAATCCTACAAACCCTCCAAACAATCGTCAAAACCCTCTAAACATTCTGTAAAACCCTCCTCCAAACATAGATCCACCTCATGTGGCTCCTTCTGTCCCCACGGAGCCAACAAGAACACAAGCTAATATCGTTGGAAAAATCCAACAAAAAAAAATTGCCATTGAGAACCTTATTAAGAATATAAGAAAAAATCATGCCACAAATCCGTCCTGCATGACTTTAGCCAACACATTGCAAAAATTGATTGGCGAAGTTGACTCCGCAACCAACTAAATAGACAAATGGAATACCTTTAGAGGTGATTATAGGCAGTGGTATGCAAATAAATTATCCCATGCGGCCGTAAAAGATTTTTTTTTTTGAAAAAGACCGCATTTGTGCATTAGTAATTGACCCAAGAAACAATGCCCCCCCCCCCCCCCCCCCCCCCGTAGTTACTTGCAAATGGTTCCCAATCTATTGGTGCCACGATGAATGAATCAAGAACAATTTTTGGGACCAATGGTGGATGGTTTTGGATTATCCACCATGCAACAACAATGAGGCTCCCCTCTATTTTTTGAATAAATTATATTGCGAGTTCTTGCTTAATGAGGTCCCAAACTATTTTGAATTTTCTAATTATTATGGGGGAGGTGGTGGCTCTACACAGAGTAGATCTATTGCATGCGTAGGTCAACCAAGGATCCCCCATGCCCCAAAACCCCCATTGCCTTCAGTTATCCCTCCTACAGTGAAGGAGGTTGTAGAGATTGACACACTACATGTATTGAGGGAGCTCACTGACACTCTGACCTAGCATAGTGAGTAGATTGCATTTGGTGATGTTGGTGGAGGCGCCGGTTCTAGCGCACCACACCACTATGGATCATGTGGTGTCGTATGCACTGCGGGTGAGACATCATTTGCTAGATCACATGATTTCTTTTCTCTAGATGAGATGATGGCGGATAGTTTTAGAGCTGGTACAATGGATCCTGGTCTTTCACAGGTAAATGTCAAATAAATATATAATATATATATATAGAATAGTTTAATTCATGGTTGAGATTTAAATATATATGTATTTCATTGTACGTTATGTACATACATCTAAAAACTATTTTTTTATTTTATTTTAAATAGCAAGAGTTGGTGAAGGAAACATCTGGCATCGACATGCTAGCTACTACAGCTGGGCATGTTACAAACATAAGTTTCAAGTTGTACTTAAATTTCAAATTTCATTTGATTGTGCACTTTTATTATTATAATGTTTCACTTGTACATGTACATATTAATATATGTTTGTCTTTTATAAGTGCAGGAGCCTGGCGGGTAATCATATGCTCTTGGAACTGAGGCTATTGGCATGCCTCACTTGAATTTTACATAGGTTAGTTTCTCTTTACACTTTCCAGTTCTAACTATGGAAGTTCACGCGGATTATGCTTTGGCTCTGTTATGTGGTAGTCATGTAGATTAATATTGATTTGTACATGTTTTTTGTATAGCTTATGACTACCAGAGAGACTCCTCCATTTATGTAGACTGTGGAGGCTGTTGTAGATACTGCCATAGCATCTGAAGATCCACTAACTGAAGTACAATTTTTCAAATTTGTTAAATTTATTTAGGAATTATTTCTTATTACTTAAATTTTGTACATGAAATATTTAATTTGAAATTTAGTTATTTGTATATAGCTCACCTCTCATGATTCTATCGTTTTCCCTGCCATGCATCAATGAAAAATTGATAGGGATCATGACATTGAGGTAAGATTTCACATGCATTTTAACTAAATTCTAATTTTCTAAATTTTGCATGTATTTTAAAAATATGGGTGTTAAAATCTTGTTGTTTATGAATGTGCAGGTTAGGTTGCAGGCCTGCTTAGAGATGCCCAGGACCACATGGATGAAATCCGTAGTGGCATATCCCTCCACTACATCCCCAAGCCGTCGACATGCTACTTCTAGCAAGGTGAAGAGAGGGAAGATGTTTCATGATTAGATTCATAGGACATGGATGTACATAGATATATATATGGGCCAGCTAGTCCTAGTTCATGATTCTTCATAGGACATTATATATAGCCTTATGCGACCGTATGTGGTCTTATATGTACGAGACACTTGGTTCGAGATGTACACATGTTATGAACTTATATTTTCAGAGATGTGTGTTCAACACACTTAGTTTGATACATTATATATCTAGATGTGTTGGTTTTCATAACGATATTACTTCTATGCTTGATATATCCTTCTATGTATGTATACTCTATGTATATTAATTATATATGTATGTTTTATTTAAAATATTCTATGTCTATTAATTCTATATGTATATTAATTCTACTTGTAACTGGACCTATCAGTTGGATTTCAAAGCTTCAAAATATTACAATTTTTTCAGCTATTGAGGTAGAATATGTAGCTACCTATCATAGTTGTCAGGAGGTAATTTGGGTAAAATTTTTATTGGATGAGTTTTGAAGATATCAATAAAAGATGAAGGTATTGTGTGATAATCAAGGTGCTATTTAATTATCCAGGAATCTAGCTTATCACAATAAGACAAAGCATATTTTAGTTAAGTATAATTTGGTTATCTTCTATTCATTTGCATAAAATGCAATGAGTTGGAAATGTAATATATAAAGTGGATTGGTTATCAAGGAGGATATTATAAGATATGTGAAAAAAAAGTTAAATTTTAGCTCCCTTTATGACAACAAGTTAAAAAAGTTGTAATTGTTGAAAAAGTTGTAGTTGTTGAAAAAGTTGTAATTGTTGAAAGATTTGATAACAGTTGGTCATGGCACTGAACCAACTACGCAGAAACATCTGGGTGGCTAGGTGAATGCTAGAGGAGGCATCTTTTTGGTGCACGACAACGTCATTGCTTCTAGTATAACTCGTTCGGGTGGAGTCCCTCAAGATCCCTGAGACAAAAAAATTGTTCAACTTCGACGGGTGACTACGCAAACTTCGTGGCACCAAGAGATGTCTCATCTAATCCTACACCTCAGTGTAGGGAGACTCTACAATATCCTGTCTCAGTTTTTCCTTCTCCAAATGGTGCTCTCGCTGCCCTATTGTTTGCAAACACGCTGAATAGTGTAGTTCAAGACAATGCAAGGCTTTCAAATGGTATATTGTGTAAACAGTTGGTCATGACACCGAACCGACTAGGCAGACATGTTTGGGTGGCCAGATGAATGCTAGAGGAGGTGTCATTTTGGTGTGCAACAACGTCATTGCTTCCAGGCTACCTCGTTCGGGCAGAGTCCCTCAACAGCCCTGAGACCAAAAAATAGTTCAAATTCAACGGGTGACTAAGAAGACTCTGTGGCACCTAGAGATGTCTCGTCTGATCCTACACCTCACTATAGGGACCCTCTATAATAATTTTTCTCAGTTTTTTCCTTTTTTCAACGGTGCTCTTGCTACCCTGTTGTTTGCAAACACGCCGAATAGTGTATTTCGAGATAGTGTAAGGTTGTCAAACAATATATTGTGTAAACGGTTTGTCATGGCTACAAACCAACTGCGCGGACACGTCTGAGTGGCTAGGTGAATGCTATTAGAGGAACTGTTTTGGTGTGAAAACAACGTCAGTTCTTCTGGGATACCTCATTCCGGTGGAGTCCCTGAACAGCCCTTAGACCAAATAATTGTTCCACTTCAATAGGTGACTACGCAGACTCCGTGGCACCTAGAGATGTCTCGTCTGATCCTACACCTCGGCATAGGGACACTCTATAATAGCATATCTCATTTTTTCCTTCTCCATACGGTGATCTCACTTCCCTATTGTTTGCAAATGCACTGAATAGTGTACTTTGAGATAGTGTAAGGTTGTCAAATGGTATATTGTGTAAACGGTGGGTCATGGCACCCAACCGAATCCACAGACACATCTAGGTCTCTACGCTAATGCTAGAGGAGGTGTCTTTTTGGTGCGCAACAACATCATTTCTTCCATGCTACCTCTTTCGGGCGGAGTCCGTCAAGAGCCCTAAGACAAAAAAATCATTCAACTTCAATGGGTGACTACGCAGACTCCATGGCACCTAGAGATGTCTTGTCTAATCCTACACCTATGTGTAGGGACACTCTACAATATCCTGTCTCAGTTTCTTCCTTCTTCAAACGGTGTTCTCGCTGCCCTATTGTTTGCAAATGCACCGAATAGTGTAGTTTGAGACAACGTAAGGATGTAAAACGGTATATTGTGTAAACGGTTGGTTTTGACACCAGACTGACTGCGCAAACACGTCTGGGTGGCTAGATGAATGCTAGAGGAGGTGTCATTTTTGTGCGGGACAACATTGTTGCTTCTGGGCTACCTCGTTCGGGCGGAGTCCCTCAAGAGCCCTGAGACCAAAAAATAGTTCAACTTCGACGGGTGACTATGTAGACTCTGTGGTACCTAGAGATGTCTTGTTTGATCCTACACCTTAGCATAGGGAAACTATACAATAGCCTATCTTGGGTTTTTCCTTCATCAAACGGTGCTCTCGGATCCCTATTGTTTGCAAACGCGCCGAATAGTGTAGTTTAAGGCAGTGTAAGGTTGTCAAATGGTATATTGTGTAAATGGTTGGTCATGGCATCAAACCAAATATGCAGACACATTCAAGTGGCTAGGTGAACACTAGAGGAGGTGTCATTTCGATGTGCAATAACGTAGTTTCTTCCAGGCTACTTCGTTTGGGTGGAGTCCCTAAACAGCCCTGAGACAAAAAAATCGTTCAACTTCGACGAGTGACTATGCAGACTCCATGGCACCTAGAAATAACTCGTCTAATCCTACACAGCGATGTACGGTCCCTCAATAATAGCCTATCTCAGTTTTTTCCTTCTCTAATCAGTACTCTCGCTGCATTATTGTTTTCAAACGTGCTGAATATTGTAGCTCGAGCCAGTGTAAGGCTGTCAAACTGTATACTGTGTAAACGGTGGGTTGTGGCACCCAACCAAATACACACACACATAGGGATGGTCTTGTAAACACTTGTCAAGGCATCATTTTGGTTCTATAAGCTCTAAATCCTTCTGGGCTACCTCATCCGGAGCAAAGAACCCACTCCACCGGTACATAAATCATTGTTAATTACTTCTCTTTTCTTGTACAATAATGAAAGCTTCTCTTAGCTTCGAGAATTTATAATTCTCTACTAACAGTGCCAACCACGTGAAGGTGGAAGATTTTATGGCACCACTAACCTGCATATAAAAGTCTTACTCAAATAAATTTAAGTTTTAAATCAAATCCATACTAGATATATAAAAAATACACAAATTTAATAAAATATATGAACTTAAATTTATCTAACTAACAAATATATATATACCAAATAAATTATATATACCACACATGACCATTATAAATTAATTGCAATGAACCATCACAATCAGATCTAGTCTGAATAGAGGACAAGATTGCTTCATGATCTTACTCTCGAACCTTCCAAAGAATCTTGTTATTAGGCTTTCCTCGATATCTATATAGCTGAATATTTGTTGGCAGAACTAGATGCGAATATAATAGTATTTTCTTATGTGTCTCAAAGTCTTAAAACACCCAAATAGAGGAGTTTTTTAATGGATATCACCGAAGCCAAGTTCCAATAACTACCACTGACCCTGTAGGATACTCCATATCTTCGCCATCTATAATAAGAGAAGTAGACTTCTTTCTTTCCTCGATGCAATGACATAAGAAATAGTTTGTTCCTTCTTCATTTTCTTCTATCAAAATAAGTGCAAACACATTTCCTACAAAAAAAAGGTTTCAAGTCAAATTTAAATTGTACATAATAAAATTTCAATGAACATAACTCAATACAAAAATTGTAAATAACCATAAATTCCTTGTTTCACCAAAATCAAAATTTTAGAAAAGTCCTTAGATGTTGTAACTTCATCTACAGAAACAAGTCATAATGCTTGTGGAGGTTAATAGCTAGCAAGCAGAATTAGAGGCCTACAAATCCATCCATCAACCCATTGTTGTGAATCACACTCAACTGTGACAAATTCAATACAAGATGCACAAAGACATGTCAACTTTCTTATCCATGTGGCCCACGAAGTAGCGTCTGAGCTACAAAATGGGTGCATATCACTAGACCCAGTGAGTGTCATATAATCCTCGTAGTTAGCAATTTTTTGTTCCTATATTAACCAAAAATATCTATAAACCGTGGAAATTTCTTGAGAACCTCGGGCCATGTTGTCAATACACCATTCCACTATTCTCTTTTCATATTTCAATTTAGCACCATCTTTTTACTTCAACTCTTATCTTGCAAGAGCTCTTTTCACACATGCCCCTGCACTGTCATGCTCTCATTTTCAATGTTCAGCCTCAATGAAACTTTAAATATGTTGCACACCCATCTTGACGTGCATCATGCTCATCCAATAAAACATTCGTGTGTTCTTAAATTGAGACATGCAATTATCTGACCATATATAATGTTGTTTAAAGTGGGTGTCCCTATCAGACAAGTTTCCATAAAATAACTAGAAACACCTTTGCACAAATTAAGTAGAATGAGTACGATCATCACTTATATAAAAAAGGTACTCTCTTAAAAAAAATTGATCATTCTTTGTATTGTCAGGAGAATGTATAAATGCTATATGCACAACAATGGAAACTTGTACTGAGTTGTAATATTGTGATTGAAACTCCATTTTTTGTTGCAATGTATAATTATCTATAAAATCTATCACTAAAACAATAGTACTAATAGGAAATGTGTCTTTGCATATCTTGAACTGTTCATCCAACCATCAAGCTTTGTGTGTATGCCTAGCATACTCGTAAATAATTTCATCCTTAAATTTTCTTATAAATTTAAAAACAGGCATATGTTCTGTAACGAGCTCACACCGTTTAGACTTTTTTCCATCTTTCAACAGGTATGCAACTGATTTATATTTATCAAATTCAACTAAATTATTTCCTATTACACCTTTAATTGTCTCATGGATGCAACTTTCCAATTTAGGTAATCTGCCACATGTACCACAACTTCCATCTAAACAATCGTGACTATAAAAAAATTGTCTGACTTATTTTTCACAAAATATCATAGGAATGAAATCCCTGGAAGATATTGGTGGAACTTGAACACCACATTCCAATAACATAGTTTTAGAATGTAAAATAGAACTAATACATAAAAATTTAGAACAATGCATAGCAAATTCAACATGTTGCCTACAACAACAAGAGGTGCGAGCGTGGTTGATTTTCACATAGAATGGTTTTAACACTTAAAAAAAAACGTTGACTAATTTTAATTTCCAAATGTTCTTGTTCAAATTTAAGAAAAAATTGAGTTTGAGTCATATCTAAGAAATGCTTTGGATTGGGTTCGCGATTAATAGAACCAACTCTTAATTTTACAAAATCTCTTGTATTAGGTGAAACTCTAGTGTTATTATGCCAAAATTAAATAACAACTTCTCTTATAGCATCAGTATTATATTTTTCCTTACGTGGTTCTCTAGCAGAAAATGCACAAAAATCAGTGTTATTGAGTGATTGAAGGATATTACGTCTTTTAATTGCTTTCATTAGAGTTTTTTGATTAACTTGCAACATTCGACTTGTTTGCGTAATAAAACATTGATTTTTTATTGATTCACTTACAACACTAGTAGCAAGTACATGACACACAATATTACTATCCCTAGTGCGTCTCTTGACACCAACAGTGTGATATGCATCATGAAGGTTTTCAACAATTGTAGAGGTTTGACCACATATATTAGATGTTGTCAATCCTACGGTGTTTAATGTACGTCTCATTTTATTCAATTTCATCAAACTAACCAACAACTAACATCTTTACGAATCATTTAAAATTTCAAAATGATTATCCCAAATTTCAGTGGGTTTTCTTTTGATTTGTCATTCAGAAAGTTTTTCACACATTTGTTTCAAAATGTTTGCATCAATTTCAATAAAATAATTAGGTTTCTTATGGAAAATCCTAGGAGCTATTTTTGTAAAATTTTTCTTATCTACAGTTTACAGCCTGAATGTCTTTATTCACATTTTCATCGTCTCCTTCAATTTAGACATTTGCTACATCACGAGTATTTAATTCTTCTTCAACATTAACAGTAAAAACATCTTCATCACGAGTATTTAATTCAACTTCAATATTGACACTGGAAAGTGTTATGTGTTCTCCAATGTTGTGCATCTCAAGGATCAGCTGGTCATTCACCAGGCATAATATTGTGGAGATCTGGCCATTTAGTGTCTGCTACACTTAGAGTGAAGAATAAGGTTGGTGTCCCCAATTGTTCCACCATATTTAAAAGCTCTCTTATACATTTTTCCCAGAATGAATGTGTCCCTCGAAGGATTGATTCAAAGCACATTAAGATGTTTAGGAGGTTGTGTTTGGGGAATTACAGTAGTTGTCTTCATAACTCTCTAATTGTTGGAGGTATTGTAGATTCGACACGTTAAGTTTCATAAAAATTGTTGTTGTGGACTCGCTTCTATGTTGCATTATAAGGTGTAGAAGAAAGTAAATAAATATTGGGTGGGAACCAAATCACCCATCATGGTAACGCATCAAATGAAGAGTGTATTCATTTCATGTAACTTCTTTTATGTGGGGTTAGTGCCACATTGCTTTTTCTATCAGGAATAAAGTTTGGAAATCCATTGAGAACAGGCCCTCTATATTGTATTCATTTATTGGCAAGATCCCAAGCTATGGCCATGGCATGATAAATGGAGTCTTACAATCATGGTTGAGAAAGAACTTTTTGATTTCCTCTTATTTTTCTCCTGTATTATAAGGTGTTGGCACAAAATATGATGAGTGTTCATACATTTCATCAAAGTCAGTGGGAACATAAATTCCATGAGCTGTAGAGGCACTTTGCATTTGGGGTAGTTCCACTGTGGCTGTGTTAAGAGAGGAGGTAGCATTTGACAACTCGAATGGTAGAGAGGAAAGGGTGTCATTGTCAATTAAGACATCTTTGTAATAGGGATCATGTTGGAATTTATATTGCAAGGCTTCCCAAACATGAGATCTACTATTGTAGAAATTATAATTTTTTTAATTAGATCCTTCCCTTCGTATGAGAACTATGTCGAAATATGCAAGGCAGTGGGGTAGGGTATTTTCTATTGAAGTAATGTTTGCAGGAAACTTATGGTGTGTCCTAAATATTTGTATTTCCCGCCACGTACTTGGGTGACTTGCAGGAATGGATTAACTCATGTGATAAGCATCTCCTTGATTTGGGTTAAAGATGCGAGAACATTAGGATGCTTTTCAAGGTCCATTTCTTTCCATGAAGAGAAGAAGTGGCCTTGTTTTTCAATTTTGCATTTGTTACAGGAGGGAAAACCTTCAAAGGAATTTTTTTTAATTCAGGGTAGTTTTCCACAAAAAAATGAGCAAGTTTGGATGTTTTCCAACAAACCTATTCTTTTGCAAAACTGACATTGGGCTTCTAAAGTTAGCGAAGAGGGTGGGAATATGTGAAATCTCCATGTATTGGAAGGGGTGCTCTGTTCTATTTGAGTCGTTTGTGGATTGCAAGGTTGAAAGAAGTTAGAAGGAGAGGATAAAATTGTTATATATGTGTGATGAACTAAAGAAAGGTCAGTACTTGAGACAGTTCATGCAGAATCCTAGATATTTGGGCAAAACTAGATTTTTTTTGCAAAGATGGGTTCATACGGAAGGAATTGATATGCTCGTTGTTGTCACCCTCTAAATTACCCTCTTTTAAAGTCAATTTTTGAAAAATTTGAGTTTGTTCCTTAGAGTATTGGATCGCATTTAGCTAGGAATTGTTTGCAGTTTTCCCATTCATAAAGAAAAATTTGAAATTCAGGCGTAATAGTGAAGTTTCTTCCCACAGTCGGGAATGACAGGCATATCTTCCCTGTTAATTTTTTCCCTAGAATCCACGGGTAATACGTGGGTATGTCTGATTGGATGTGATTTGGACATGTTTCAAGCGTCAGGGGAATCCTCCATGCATCCAATTGACACAACTCCATTGACAGGGTCCAAGGGACAATCCTCAAATAAGCACAGGCTTTCCACGTGTCCCAGGTTCAAAATGAAGGTAAAACAATCTAAAATCGGCTAAGAGCCCTGAGACCAAAAAATCATTCAAATTCAACGGGTAACTAAGCAGACTCTGTGGCACCTAGAGACGTCTCTTCTGATCCTACACCTCACTGTAGGGACACTCTACAATATTTTTTATCAGTTTTTTATTTTTTCCAACAGTGCTCTCGCTACCCTATTGTTTGAAAACGTGCCGAATAGTGTAGTTCAAGATAGTGTAAACGGTTGGTCATGGCACCAAACTGACTGTGCAGAAAGATTTGGGTGGCTAGGTGAACGCTATAGGAGGCATTGTTTTGGTTTGGCAACAACGTCGGTTCTTCTGGGATACCTCGTTCCGATAGAGTCCCTGAAGAGCCCTGAGACCAAACAATTATTCCACTTCAATAGTTGACTATGCAGACTCCATGGCACCTAGAGATGTCTCGTTTGATCCTACACCTCGGCGTAGGGACACTTTACAATAGCCTATCTCATTTTTTTCCTTCACCAAACGGTGCTCTCGCTGCCATATTGTTTGCAAACGCGCCGAATAGTGTAGTTCAAGACCGTGTAAGGATGTCAAATAGTATATTGTGTAAATGGTGGGTCATGGCACCGGACTGACTACACAGATACATCTAGATGTCTAGGCTAATGCTAGAGGAGGTGTAATTTTGGTGTGCAACAACATCGTTTCTTTCGTGCTACCTTGTTCGAGCAGAATCCCTCAAGAGCCCTAAAACCAAAAAATCATTCAACTTCAAAAGGTGACTACGCAAAATCCGTGGTACCTAGAGATGTCACATTTGATCTTACACCTCTGCTTAGGGAAAATCTACAATATCCTGTCTCGATTTCTTCCTTCTTAAAATGGTTCTCTCGCTGCCCTATTGTTTGCAAGTGCGCTGAATAGTGTAGTTTGAGACAGTGTAAGGCTGTCAAATGGTATATTATGTAAACGGTTAGTTGTGGCACCAAACTGACTGTGTAGACATGTTTGGGTGGCCAGATGAACACTATAGGAGGTCTCATTTTGGTGTGCGACAACATCGTTGCTTCACGGCAACCTCGTTTTGGCAGAGTCCCTCAAGAGCCCTGAGACCAAAAAATAGTTCAACTTCGACGGGTGACTATGCAGACTCTGTGGCACCTAGAGACATCTCATTTTATCCTACACCTTATCGTAGGGACACTCTACAATAGGCTATCTTGGGTTTTTCCTTCTTCAAACGGTGCTCTCTTAGCCCTATTGTTTGCAAACGCGTCGAATAGTGTAGTTTGAGACAGTGTAAGACTGTCAAACGATATATTGTGTAAATGGTTGGTCATTGCACCAAACCAACTATGCGGACACATCTGAGTGGCTAGGTGAACACTAGAGGAGGTGTCATTTCTATGTGTAATAATGTTGTTTCTTTTGGGCTACCTCGTTCGGGCAGAGTTGCTCAAGAGCCTAGAGACCAAAAAATTGTTCAAATTTGACGGGAGACTACGTAGACTCCATGGCACCTAGCTAATTCTCGTATGATCCTACACATCAATGTAGGGACCCTAAATAATAGCCTATCTTAGTTTTTTTCATTCTCTAATTAGTGCTCTCGCTGCATTATTATTTTCAAACACGCTGAATAGTTGTAGCTCGAGCCAGTGTAAGGCTGTCAAACTGGTATACTGTGTAAACGGTGGGTTGTTGCACCCAACCAACTACGCACACGCATAGGGATGGTCTTGTAAACACTTGGGAGGCATAGTTTTGGTTCTATAAGCTCTAAATACTTTTGGGCTACCTCATCCGGAGCCAAGAACCCACTCCACCGGTACATAAATCATTGTTAATTACTTCTCTTTTCTTGTACAATAATAAAAGCTTCTCTTAGCTTTGAGAATTTATAATTCTCTACTAACAGTGCTAACCACGTGAAGGTGGAAGATTTTATGGAACCACTAACCTGCATATAAAAGTCTTACTCAAATAAATTTAAGTTTTAAATCAAATCAATACTAGATATATAAAAAATACACGAATTTAATAAAATATATGAACTTAAATTTATCTAACTAACAAATTTCTATATACCAAATAAATTATATATACCAGACATGACAATTATATATTCATTGCAATGAACCATCAGGATCAGATTTAGTCTGGATATCAGACAAGATTGCTTCATGATCTGACTCTCTAACCTTCCAAAGAATCTTGTTATTAGGCCTTCCTCGATATCTATATAGCTGAATATTTATCAGTAGAAGTACATGCGAATATAAGAGTATTTTCCTGTGTGTCTCAAAGTCTTCAAACACCCAAAAAGAGGAGTTTTTTAATGGATATCACCGAAGCCAAGTTCCAATAACTACTACTGACCCTGTAGGATACTCCATATCTTTGCCATCTGTAATAGGAGAAGTCAACTTCTTTCTTTCCTTGATGCAACGGCATAAGAAATAGTTTGTTCCTTCTTCATTATCTTCTGTCACAATAAGTGCAAACACATGTCCTACACAAAAAAGGTTTCAACTCAAATTTCAATTGTACATAATAAAATTTCAATGGATATAACTCAATACAAAAATTGCAAATAACCATAAATTCCTTGTTGCACCAAAATAAAAATTTCAGAAAAGTCCTTAGATGTTGTAACTTTATCTACAGAAACAAGTCGTAATGCTTATGGAGGTTAATAGCTAGCAAGTAGAGTTAGAGGCCTACAAATCCATCCATCGACCCATTGTTGTGAATCACACTCAGCTGATGACAAATTCAATACAAGATGCACAAAAACATGTCAACTTTCTTGTCCATGTGGCCCACGAAGTAGCGTCTGAGCTACAAAATGAGTGCATATCACTGGACCCAGTGAGTGTCATACAATCCTCGTAGTTAGTAATTTTTTGTTCCTATATTAACCAAAAATATCTGCAAACCATGGAAATTTCTTGAGAACCTCGGGCCATGTTGTCAATACACAATTCCACTATGCTATTTGCATCTTTCAATTTAGCACCATCTTTGTACTTCAACTCTTCTCTTGCAAGAGCTCTTTTCACAGATGCCCTTGCACTGTCATGCTCTCATTTTCAATGTTCAGCCTCAGTGAAACTCCAAATATGTTGCACACCCATCTTGACGTGCATCATGCTCAACCAATAAAACATTCGTGTGTTCTCAAATTGAGACGTACAATTATCTGACCATATATAATGTTGTTGTGAAGTGGATGTCCCTGTCAAACAAGTTTCCATAAAATAACTAGAAACACCTTTGCACAAATTAAGTAGAATGAGTATGATCATCACTGATATAAAAAAGGTACTCTCTTAAAAAAATTTGATCATTCTCTGTACTGTCCAGGAGAATGTATAAATGCTATATGCACAACAATGGCAACTTGTACTGAGTTGTAATATTGTGATTGAAACTCTATTTTTTGTTGTAATGTATAGTTATCTATAAAATCTATCACTGAAACAATAGGTACCAATAGGAAATGTGTTTTTGCATATCTTGAACTATTCATCCAACCATCAAGCTCTATGTGTATGCCTAGAATACTCATAAATAATTTCATCCTTAAATTTTCTTATAAATTGAAAAACAAGCATATGTTCTATAACTAGCTCACACCATTTAGACTCTTTTCCATCTTTCAACAGGTATGCAACTGATTTATATTTATCAAATTCAACTAAATTATTTCCTATTACACCTTTAATTGTCTCATGGATGCAACTTTCTAATTTAGGTAATCTGCCACATGTACCACAACTTCCATCAAAACAATCTTGACTATAAAAAAAATTGTCTAACTTATTTTTCATAAAATATCATAGGAATGAAATCCCTAGAAGATATTGGTGGAACTTGAACATCACATTTCTAATAACATCGTTTCTGAATGTAAAAAAGACCTGAATACATAAAAATTTAGAACAATGCATAGCAAATTCAACATGTTGCCTACAACAACAAGAGGTGTGAGCGTGGTTGATTTTCAGATAGAATGGTTTTAACATTTCAAAAAAAAACGTTGAATAATTTTTATTTCCAAATGTTCTTGTTCAAATTTAAGAAAAAATTTACTTTAAGTCATATCCAAGAAATTCTTTGGATTGGGTTCGCGATTAATAGAACCAACTCTTAATTTTACAAAATCTCTTGTATTATGGTGAAACTCTAGTTGTTATTATGCAAAAATTAAATAACAACTTATCTTATAGCATCAATATTATATTTTTCCTTACGTGGTGCTCTAGTAGAAAATGCGCAAAAATCAGTGTTATTGAGTGATTGAAGGATATTACGTCTTTTAATTGATTTCATTAGAGTTTTTCGATTAACTTGCAACATTCGACTTGTTTGCATAATCAAACGTTGATTTTTTATTGATTCACTTACAACACTAGTAGCAAGTACACGACGTATAATATTACTATCCCTAGTGCGTCTCTTGACACCAACAATGTGATATGCATCATGAAGGTTTTCAACAATTGTAGAGGTTTGACCACATATATTAGATGTTGTCAATCCTAAGATGGTTAATGTAGGTCTCATTTTATTCAATTGCATCAAACTAACCAAAAAATGACGTCTTAGGGAATCATTTAAAATTTCAAAATGATTATCCTAAATTTAAGTGGCTTTTCTTTGATTTGTCGTTCAAAAAGTTTTTCTCACATTTGTTTCAAAATGTTTTCATCAATTTAAATAAAATAATTAGGTTTCTTACGGAAAATCCTAGGAGGTTTTTTTGTCAAATGTTGCTTATTTATAGTTTCAACCTGAATTTCTTTATTCACATTTTCATTGTCTCCTTCAATTTCAACATTTGCTACATCACGAGTATTTAATTCTTCTTCAACATTGACAGTAAAAACATCTTCATCACGAGTATTTAATTCAACTTCAACATTGACACTAGAAACATTACATAGTTCCTCATTTCTTACAATAGTAGGGGTTGAAGATGAACCTCTTCTTGATTCAAATATTTTGCATTCGCTCATCATTTTGAAATTTGTTTGCCTCTAATTCATTTGGTGTTTTTTTTACTTAATGACTTCCTTTTTTGACTTTGTTTCTTTTCTCCCAAGATGTTTTACTTCTGGTGATAATAAAAACGTGCAGAAAACAACAAAATTTCACAGTAATTCATACGGTAAAGTCAAACAGTAAAAATCACATGGTAATTAGAACATTGGGATCGCGGTTCCTATTTAAAAACTCGCGATCGCAGTTTATAAACCGCGATTGCACTTCTTTCTGTATCATCAAATCTGACCCTAAGGCTCGGGAAATCTTTGTTTTTCCCCAACCAAAGCTATGAAAGGTCATTATGAAGTGTAAAGGGTCAAAAATATTCAAATTTTCTCTTCCATAAACTTGAACCATACTAAAAAACTAATTTTTTTTTTCACAAAAATAGTTCCATCGCATAGGGGAGACTGTTAGCTTCGTAGAAATATTGATTTTAAAGTGAATAGAATAAGATAAATATCATTTTATAATTTTTTACTAATAATAGGTCTTTAAGAAAAAAATTTCCACAAATGTTCATGTCTACGTTTAAGACTGCAACTTTTGTTTCGCTTATCAAAATGTGATAAAAATTATACCATCCAAACCGTGGATAAATTCTCTACACGTAAAAAAAAATATTTTATTTCAATATTTTTTTGATTTGGTTATGGCGGGCAAATGGAAAGCGCTCCGTTTTCAAAATATTTTTAGACTAATTTCATGGAAAAAATCATTAAAAAACAAATATTACTTGAAAAAATATAAAATAAAATCCATCCCAAGATAAACAACTACATCTAACTTTTCACCAAAGTAAAAAAACAAATAACAAGATTTGGTCATTCCAAATGGTGGGAAAACGGACTACAATCTTACAGGTTTTTTCAAAAAAAAAAACCAAGTCATATAATTTAAAGTGTTTAATAATGCTAAACTTGTCTATTTATTTTAAAAAATAGTATTTTGGAAACTATATTCCGGATGCTACGATTCATTTTTATATAAATGTTTCTAATTTTGAGTGCGCGTGTTGCTAATAATCCCTACAAGTTGAGATTTTGTTGTTTCTTGCAATATGACGTCCACTTATGACCCCTTTTTTGTCCACTAACTTGATGCACTTACCCACAGTTCTTGTTATAGCACCAATATCAAGAAACTTGATTAATTTGTAAGGTTTTCATGATTGTAGGATGAAATTTATATGCATCCAAGAAAGCGGTTAATTGCTTTGTATCAGCGTCACTTTCAAAAACACGTCTTAGAATATTTTTGCTAACATTTAATTATACAAATGGATGGCTACACATAACAAGTGGCATTTTTTACAACATGTGGCATGTTTCTTGTGTGCTTATGTCATACTCGACAACACTTTTTTTGAGCATTGTATAGATCACAATATGTGTTGGAGAATATTTTTCAATGTCTCTTGAAAATCTTGATAGCATTTGGTGATATGTTTCTGAACATTCCTAGGCTTTCGAAGCATATTTTGTAATATACTTAAGAACGGCATGGCGGGAAAGTACCGGTTGGAAATCGAAATTTTCTCTCCATATGTATATCATAGTTTGATTTTGGATATTCAATCTATCATCTATTCTAGAAGGGAGGTACTTAAGTTTCCCATAACTTTAAACATGCAAGGAATAAGTAGGTTACGTGGCCCTAGGGGCCTTATACATGCAGTACAGCTATGATTGATTTCTATGCAGGAATGTTTTTTCTGAACATTTAGTGTGGCGCTAAACACGATTAAGTTGTAATTCTATGTCTACATGCAAGGAGGAGGATAGAATTTTTTTGTATCTAGCAAGAAAGGGTTATCTAGGAGTAACCTACGAACAAAATCCAAGTGGTTACAAGCCAGGTGGGGGTTTCAAGAAGACACAAACTTATCAAGATATTGTTTTGTCACCTCAATAACAGTTGTATCCTCTCCGTCCATTTTGTCAAATTTAGGTACATTCTCAAGCCAAAACAAACTGTGGACATGTGTGGAGCCTCTATGTTGGCATTCATACCTTTGATACAAGGGATCATAAATATTATATATGTAGTTTGGAAAAAACTTTGAAATAAGTAGAATTGATAACCTGTACCAAAATTCTACTGCTCCAAGTTCCTTCTGCAATATTTCTTCATGAAATATTGTTAATCTGTGATGAAGGTATGTTGATACTCGATGAGCGTTAGAGAAAGTGTTATGTGTTTTCCAATGTTGTGCATCTCGAGGATCAGTTGTTCATTCACCAGGCAATATTGTGGAGATCTGGCCATTTAGTGTCTGCTACACTTAGAGTGAAGAATAAGGTTGGTGTCCCCAATTGTTCCACAATATCTAAAAGCTCACTTCTACATTTTTCCCAGAATGAACGTCTCCCTAGAAGGCTCGATTCAAAGCGCATTAAGATGTTTAGGAGGTTGTCTTTGGCGAATTGCATTAGTTGTCTTCATAACTCTGTAATTGTTGGAGGCATTGTAGATTCGATGTGTTTTGTTTCAAAAAAAACTGTTGTTGTGGATTCACTTTTGTGTTACATTATAAGGTGTAGAAGGAAGTAAATAAATATTGGGTCGGAACCAAATCATCCATCATGATAACAGATCAAATGAAGAGTGTATTCATTTCATGTAACTTCTTTTATTTGGGGTTGTTGCCACATTGATTTTTCTGTCAGAAATAAAGTTTGGAAAGCCATTGAGAATAGGCCCTCTGTATTGTATTCATTTATTGGCAAGATCCCAAGCTCTAGCCATGGCATGGTAAATGGATTGTAACCATCATGGAGTGTTACCTGCATTATGAGGCGTTGGCATGAAATACGATGAGTGTTCATACGTTTCATCAAATTTAGTGGGAACATCAATACCATGAGCTGTAGAGGCACTTTGCATTTGGGGTATTTCCACTGTGGTTGTGTTAAGAGAGGAGGTAGCATTTTACAACTCGGATGGTAGAGAGGAAAGCACGTCATTGTCGATTAAGACATCTTTGTAATAGGGATCACGTTGGATTTTATATTGCAAGGATTCCCAAACATGAGATCTATTGACGTAGAAATTATAATTTTTTTAATTAGATCCTTCCCTTCGTATGAGAACTATGTCCAAATATGCAAGGCGGTGGGGTAGGGTCCTTTCAATCGAAGTAATGTTTTGTGGGAAACTTATGGTGTGTCTTGAGTATTTGTATTTCCCGCCACGTACTTGGGTGACTTGTAGGAATGGATTAACTCATGCGATAAGCATCTCCTTAATTTGGGTTAAAGATGCGAGAATGGTAGGATGCTTTTCAACGTCCATTTTTTCCATGAAGAGAAACGGTGGCCTTGTTTTTCAGTTTTGCATCTATTATCGGAGGGAAAACATTCAAATGAAATTGTTTTAATTCTAGGGTAGTTTTCCACAAAAAATGAGCAAGTTTGAATGTTTTCCAACAAACCTATTCTTTTGCAAAACTGATGTTGGGCTTCTAAAGTTAGTGACGGGGGTGGGAATATGGGAAATCTCCATGTATTGGAAGGGGTGCACTGTTCTATTTGAGTTGTTTGTGGATTGCAAGGTGGAAAAAAGATCAGAAGGAGAGGATAAAATGGTTATATATGTGTGATGAACTAAAGAAAGGTTAGTACTTGAGACAGTTTCATGTGGAATCCTAGATATTTGGGGAAAAATGGCAGTTTTTTGCAAAGATGGGTTCATACGGAAGGAATTGGTATGCTTGTTGTTATCGCCCTCTAAATTACCCTCTTTTGAAGTCAAGTTTAGAAAAATTTGAGTTTGTTCCTTAGAGTATTGGATCGCGTTTAGCAAGGTATTGTTTGCAGTTTTCCCATTCATAAAGAAAAATTTGAAGCTCAGGCGTAATAGTGAATTTTCTTCCCTTCTATTTATTTTCTTCCTGTAGTCGGGAATGACAGGCATATCTTTCCCGTTAATTTTTTCCCCAGAACCCACGAGTAGTACATGTGTATCTCTGATTGGATGCAGTTTGGACATGTTTCAAGCACCAGGGGAAGCCTCCACACGTCCAAATGACACAAATCCATTGACAGGGTCCAACGGACAGTCCTCAAATAAGTGTAGGCTTTCCGCGTGTGCCAGGTTCAAAATGAAGGTAAAACAAGCTAAAATCGGCTAAGAGCCCTGAGACCAAAAAATCGTTCAAATTCAACGGGTGACTAAGTAGACTCTGTGGCAGCTAGAGACATCTCATCTAATCCTACACCTCATTGTAGGGACCCTCTACAAAAAAAAAATCTCGGTTTTTTCCTTTTTCCAACAGTGCTCTTGCTACCCTATTGTTTGCAAACGTGCCAAATAGTGTAGTTTGAGATAGAGTAAGGCTGTCAAACAATATAATGTTTAAACAGTTGTTCGTTGCATGAACCAACTATGCGGACACGTCTCGGTGGCTAGGTGAATGCTATATGAGGCATTGTTTTGGTGCGGTAACAACGTCGGTTCTTCTGAGCTACCTCGTTCCGGTAGAGTCCCTGAAGAGCCCTGAGACCAAACAATTTTTCCACTTCAATAGGTGACTACGTAGACTCCATGGCACCTAGAGATGTCTCATCTGATCCTAAACCTCAGTGTAGGGACACTATAAAATAGCCTATCTCATTTTTTTCCTTCTCCAAATGGTGCTCTCGCTGCCCTATTGTTTGCAAACATGCTGAATAGTGTAGTTCAAGACAATGTAAGGCTGTCAAATGGTATATTGTGTAAACGGTGGGTCATGGCACCCAAACGACTACGTGGACACATCTAGGTGTCTAGGATAATGCTAGAGGATGTGTCTTTTTGGTGTGCAACAACATCGTTGCTATCGTGCTACCTCATTCAGGCGGAGTCCCTCAAGAGCCCTGAGACAAAAAAATCATTCAACTTCAACGGGTGACTATGAAGACTACATGGCACCTAGAGATGTCTCGTCTGATCCTACTCCTCTACGTACGTACACTCTACAATATCATGTCTCGGTTTCTTCCTTCTTAAAACGGTGCTCTCGCTTCCCTATTGTTTGCAAACGCGCCGAATAGTGTAGTTTGAGACAGTGTAAGGCTGTCAAATGATATATTGTGTAAACGGTTGGTTTGTGGCACCAAACTGACTTCGTGGACACATCTGTGAGGCTAGATGAACACTAGAGGAGGTGTCATTTTAATGCATGACAACATCATTGCTTCCGGGATACCTCGTTCGGGCGGAGTCCCTCAAGAGCCCTGAGATCAAAAAATAGTTCAACTTTGATGGGTGACTATGTAGACTCTGCTGCACCTAGATATGTCTCGTTTGATCCTACACCTTAGCGTAGGGCCACTCTACAATAGCCTATCTTAGTTTTTTCCTTCTTAAAATGGTGATCTCTCTGCCCTATTGTTTGCAAACGTGTCGAATAGTGTAGTTTGAGACAGTGTAAGGCTGTCAAACGGTATATTGTGCAAATGGTTGGTCATGGCACCAAACCAACTACACGGACACATCTGAGTGGCCAGGTGAACACTAGAGGAGGGGTCATTTTGGTCTGCAATACCGTTGTTTCTTCTGGGATACCTCGTTCGGGCAGAGTCCCTCAAGAGCCTAGAGACCAAAAAATTGTTCAACGTCGACGGGTGACAACACAGACTCCATGGTACCTAGAGACATCTCGTCTGATCCTACACATCAGTGTAGGGACCATCTATAATATCCTATCTCAGTTTCTTCCTTCTCTAATGGGTGCTCTTGCTGCCCTATTTTTTACAAACACACTGAATAGCATAGTTTGAGACAGTGTAAGGATGTCAAATGGTATATTGTGTAAACGGTGGGTTGTGGCACCCAACCAACTGTGCACACGCATAGGGATGGTCTTGTAAACACTTGGGGAGGTGTCATTTTAGTTCTATAAGATCCAAATCCTTCTAGGCTACCTCATCCGTAGCCAAGAACCCCCTCCACCGGTACATAAATCATTGTTAATTACTTCTCTTTTCTTGTAAAATAATGAAAGCTTCTCTTAGCTTCGAGAATTTATAATTCTCTACTAACAGTGCCAACCATGTGAAGGTGGAAGCTTTTCTGGCACCACTAACCTGCATATAAAATTCTTACTCAAATAAATTTAAGTTTTAAATCAAATCCATACTAGATATATACAAAATACACAAATTTAATAAAATATATGAACTTAAATTTATCTAACTAACAAATTTATATATATCGAATAAATTATATATAACAGACATGACCATTATAAATTCATTGCAATGAACCATCAGGATCAGATCTAGTCTGAATAGCAGACAAGATTGCTTCATGATCTGACTCTCGAACCTTCCAAAGAATATTGTTATTAGGCCTTCCTCGATATCTATACAGCTGAATATTTGTCGGTAGAACTAGATGCGAATATAAGAGTATTTTCCTGTGTGCCTCAAAGTCCTCAAACACCCAAACAGAGTAGTTTTTTAATGGATATCACCTAATCCAAGTTCCAATAACTACCACTAACCCTGTAGGATACTCCATATCTTTTCCACCTATAATAGGAGAAGTCAACTTCTTTCTTTCCTCGATGCAACGACATAAGAAACCTATCTGTTCCTTTTTCAGTTAGTGAGTGTCAATTTTCTTATGTGAGTGTCATACAATCCTCATATAATGCTTGTGGAGGTTGATAACTAATTTAGTGCAAATGTTGTTGTGAATTACACTCAGCTCTGATTTCGATACAAGATGCACAAAAACATAACTTTCTGTGAACAAATTAGCGTGTCACTGGACGCAGTGAGTGTCATACAATCCTCATAGTTAACAATTTGTTGTTTCCTCTATTAACCAAAAATACTGTGAACCGTGGAAATTTCTTGAGAACCTTGGGCCATGTTGTCAATAGACCATTCCACTATGCTCTTTGCATCTTTCAATTTAGCACCATACTTGTACTTCAACTCTTCTCTTACAAGAGCTCTTTTCACACATGCCCCTGCACTGTCATGCTCTCCTTTTCCATGTCCAGCCTCAGTGAAACTCCAAATATGTTGCACACCCATCTTGACGTGCATCATGCTCATCCAATAAAACATTCGTTCATTCTTAAATTGAGACGTGCAATTATCTGACCATATATAATGTTGTTTGAAGTGGATGTCCCTATCAGACAAGTTTCCATAAAATTACTAGAAACACCCTTGCACAAATTCAGTAGAATGAGTACGATCATCACTGATATAAAAAAGGTACTCTCTTAAAAATATTTGATCATTCTCTGTACTATCAGGAGAATGTATAAATGTTATATGCACAACAATGGAAACTTGTACTGAGTTGTAATATTGTGATTGAAACTCCATTTTTTGTTGCGATGTATAATTCTCTACAAAATCTATCACTCAAACAATAATACCAATAGGAAATGTTTCTTTGCATATATTGAACTGTTCATCCAACCATCAAGCTCTGTGTGTATGCCAAGCATACTAATAAAAAATTTCATTCTTAAACTTTCTTATAAATTGAAAAACAGGCATATGTTCTGTAACTAGATCACACCGTTTAGAATTTTTTCCATCTTTCAATGGGTATGCAACTGATTTATATTTATCAAAGTCAACTAAATTATTTCCTATTGCACCTTTAACTTGCTCATGGATGCAACTTTCCAATTTAGGTAATCTGCCCCATGTACCACAACTTCCATCTAAACAATCTTGACTATAAAAAAATTGTCTGACTTATTTTTCACAAAAGATCATAGAAATGAAATCCCTGGAAGATATTGGTGGAACTTGAACACCACATTCTGATAACATAGTTTTAATAACTTCCTTTTTTGACTTTTTTTCTTGTCTCCCATGATGTTTTACTTCCAGTGATAAGAAAAATGTGCAGAAAAAGAAAAAAATTCACAGTAATTCGTACGGTAAAGTTTAATAGTAAAAATCACATGGTAATTAAAACATTGGGATGCATATAAATATGATTTATAAACCGTGATCGCGGTTCCTATTTAAAAACCTGCTATCACAGTTTATAAACCACGATCGCACTTCTTTCTGTATCATCAAATCTGACCCTAAGGCTCAGGAAATCTTTGTTTTTCCCAACCAAAGCTATGAAAGGTCATTATGAAGTGTAAAGGGTCAAAAATATTCAAATTTTCTCTTCCATAAACTTGAACCATGCTAAAAAATTGAAAACATTTAACAAAAATGGTTCCATCGCATAGGTGAGACTGTTAGCTTCGTAGAAATATTGATTTTAAAGTGAATAGAATAAGATAAATATCATTTTTATAATTTTTTACTAACAATAGGTCTTTAAGAATTTTTTTTCTGCAAATGTTCATGTCTACATTTAATACTGCAACTTTTGTTTCACTTATCAAAATGTGATAAAACTTATACAATCCCAAGCGTGGATAAATTCTATACACTTTAAAAAAAATATTTGATTTCAATATTTTTTTTGATATAGTTATGGTGGGAAAATGTAAAGCGCTCCATTTTCTAAATCTTTTTAGACCACTTTCACGGAAAAAATCATTAAAAAAAAATATTACTTAAAAAAATACAAAATAAAATCCATCCTAAGATAAACAACTACATCTAACTTTTCACCAAAGGAAAAAAATAAATAACAAGATTTGGTCTTCCAAATCGTGGGCAAACGGACTACAATCTTATAGGTTTTTCCAAAATCAAAAACCAAGTCATATAATTTTAAGTGTTTAATAAAGCTAAACTTGTATGTTTTTGAAAAAAAAATAGTATTTTATAAACTATATTCTGGATGCTACGATTCATTTTTATATAAATTTTTCTAATTTTGAGTGCCCGTATTGTTAATAATCCTTACAAGTTGGGATATTGTTGTTTCTTACAATATGACGTCCACTTATGACCCCTTTTTTGTCCACTAACTTGGTGCACTTACCCATGGTTCTTGTTGTACCTCTAATATTGATAAACTTGATAAATTTGTAGGTTTTTCATGATTGTAGGATGAAATTTATATGCATCCAAGAAAGCGGTTAATTGTTTTGTATCGGCGTCACTTTCAAACACACGTCTTAGAATATTTTTTGCTAACATTTAATTATACAAATGGATGGCTACACATAACAAGTGGAATTTTTTACAACATGTGGCATGTTTCTTGTGTGCTTATGTCATACTCAACAACACTTTTTTTGAGCATTGTATAGATCACAATATGTGCTGGAGAATATTTGTCAATGTCTCTTGAAAATATTGATAGCATTTGGTGATATGTTTCTGAACATTCCTAGGCTTTCGAAGCATATTTTGTAATATACTTAAGAACGGCATGGCGGGAAAGTACCGGTTGGAAATCAAAATTTTCTCTCCATATGTATATCATAGTTTGATTTTGGATATTCAATCTGTCATCTATTCTAGAAGGGAGGTACTTAAGTTTCCCATAACTTTAAACATGCAAGGAACAAGTAGGTTACGTGGCCCTAGGGGCCTTATACATGCAGTAAAGCTATGATTGATTTCTACGCAGGAATGTTTTGTCTGAACATTTAGTGTGGCGCTAAACACGATTAAGTAGTTCTTCAAGGTCTACATGCAAGGAGGAGGAGAGAATTTTTTTTGTATCTAGCAAGAAAGGGTTATCTAAGAGTGACCTACGAACAAAATCCAAGTGGTTGCAAGTCAGGTGGGGGTTTCAGGAATACACAAACTTAACAAAGTATTGTTTTGTCACCTCAATAACAGTTGTATTCTCTCAGTCCATTTCGTCAACTTTAGGCACATTCTCAAGCAAAAATAAATTGTGGACATGTGCAGATTATCTATGTTGTCATTCATACCTATGAGATGAGGGATCATAAATATTAGATATGTAGTTTGGAAAAACCTTTGAAATAAGTAGAATTGATAACCTGTACTAAAATTCTACTGCTCCAAGTTCCTTCTGCAATATTTCTTTGTGAAATATTGTTAATCTGTGATGAAGGTATGTTGATATTCGATGAGGGTTAGAGAAATTGTTATGTGTTCTCCAATGTGGTGCATCTCGAGGATCATCTGGTCATTCACCAGGCATAATATTGTGGAGATCTGGCCATTTAGTGTCTGCTGCACTTAGAGTGAAGAATAAGGTTGGTGTCCCCAATTGTTCCACCATATCTGAAAGCTCACTTCTACATTTTTCCCAGAATGAACATGTCCATCGAAGGCTCGATTAAAAGCACATTAAGATATTTAGGAGGTTGTCTTTGGGGAATTATAGTAGTTGTCTTCATAACTCTCTAATTGTTGGAGAGATTGTAGATTCGACACGATCTGTTTCATAAAAATTGTTGTTGTGGACTTGCTTCTGTGTTGCATTATAAGGTGTAGAAGAAAGTAAATAAATATTGCGTGGGAACCAAATCACCCGTCATGGTAATGCATCAAATGAAGAGTGTATTCATTTCATGTAACTTCTTTTATGTGGGGTTTTTGCCACATTGCTTTTTCTGTCAGAAATAAAGTTGAGAAAGCCATTGAGAACAGGCCCTCTGTATTGTATTCATTTATTGGCAAGATCCCAAGCTCTGGCCATGGCATAGTAAATGGAGTGTTACCATCGTGGTTGAGAAAGAACTATTTGATTTCCTATTATTTTTCTCCTGTATTATGAGGTGTTGGCATGAAATACGATGAGTGTTCATATGTTTCATCAAAGTCAATGGGAACATCAATACCATGAGCTGTAGAGGCACTTTGCATTTGGAGCAGTTCCACTATGGCTTTGTTAAGAAAGGAGGTAGCATTTGATGACTCAGGATGGTAGAGAGGAAATGGTGTTTTGTGCATGTGTTTTTTTCAAAATAATGATAATATGAGTAAAGACTAACACCTAAATCGCCTTAACTTAGCAAGAATTGAACAAAAAACTAAACACCATCAAGATAAGAACTAAACAAGGGTTAGATGCTAGCATTCATAAATACAAATTTTGAAACTAACAATGCTAAATATCTAAACTCCTCTATTCTCTAACAACAAATAAATGAATGGACCTAAGTAAGCTCCATGGCTATCAAAATAGTTGTCCTTAGTATGCCAAGTAACTTAGGAATGAGGGCCTATAAAATTTGAGCTACAAGACCCCTTTGACACCTCCCATATGACCTAAGCACTGAAGGAAGAGGCTTAACTCTTCAAGATGATGAACTTTCAAAAGGGCAAAAGGCAAGTTCTTAGTCTTTGCTATATGCTTTGCATTCACTCTCTTAGAAATCTTAGGTGTAAGTAAAAAGGTAGGTGGAGGGCTCTTTATATAGCCCAAAGGATAAAGGATTCAACACATTCTCATGAATGTGGGATAAATGTAAAACATGATTAGGAATAGATAAGGTTGCTTTATTAAAGGTAACCTTACTTTAGAAGGGTTTAATTTATGCTTAGCAAGTCATGGGAGTTGGGGGGTGTTTTAATTACTCAAAGGTGATTAACTAATAGGTAGATGTAAGCTTATAGAAGATAATTAGATGAATATTAGTATGATTTAGCCTATTATAAGGGGATTAAATCAATTAAATATTGATTTATTGGTTAAATGGAAGGGAAAGCTAATTAATTAATAATAATTAATTAGTCTAGGTAAAAGAGGTGATTTATTAACGGAAGGTCATTAATTAGGGTATTTGTTAGATAGGCAACTTAATTAATTAGCTTAGTATGATTAATTAATGATGATATGAGGGAAAATGAGTGCTTTTGACAATACGTCGTTGATTTGTGAGAAAGGGGATAATGAGCGCAATTTAAGTATTTAAATTACTTGGGCGTAATTATAGGTGTCTACATTTTCCCCTCTTTGGGTTGGCGTAAGTGATGCCAATTCAAAGATAGTAGACAGAAGAGATTTTCAAGGGATAGAAGAATAATAAGTAGGAGGGAGAGATGCCCCCTCGAGTGTCGATGGGGTGATGGAAGAAGCCGATCGACGATCGAAAAAAGGTGAGATATAGGCAGAAGAAGGTGGATGAGGTAGGATGCCTCAATGAGAGGTAGAGTTAGGGGTGAAAGGGAAGTGGTGTAGAAGAAATATGGATGAGGGGGGAGAAGAGCTTAGCCTCTAGCTGCGTATTTGTTTGAAACAATTTGGATTTCTTCATATTGCCATAGGAACTACGTCATCGGTCCTTATGAAAAATATAAGCATATGCCAAAGGTAGAATGAGATGAAAAGCCATAATACGAACAATTATCCATTTCTAAAAATACCAACTCCACGTAACATACAAAAATGTAATGCAATACAAGAAGGAAACAAGCTCATCTAACAGGGAAAACAAGTACGAATGCACATATCCAACCCAACAACGGTCAAGACAATTGTACAAATGTTTTGTTATCAGTGCTGGAGAGATCCACAAGTTCATGATTGATGACAAGGGTTAAAAAATGATGCCCCTAGCAAGGATACATGCAAGGGGAAATTAAAACAGACACGGGGTCCATGAAAAGCGTTTGTGCGTAATGAAACAACACCAGGCAACCAAAAGTGCCCCAGAGTACAGACGAAGCAAGAAGCTAGCTTTTGTGAATGGTTGTGAATCCGGTGATCCGTGAGTCGTATTAATTGGGGAATATGTGAGATACACCAATAGGATATGGATAAAATACCATGCGCAAGACACAAGTTTCAGTAGTAAGAAGCAAGTTACCATTTTGTAGGGTGTTTTAGTTTTTAGGAATTTTTTGAAAAAATTTTCCTTGTTTTTGGATTTTTTTGATATAGTAAATATTTGTATTGTTTTGGCTTTCTGAACCGTGATAAAAAATAGAAGAAAGGAGAAGAAGAAAAAGAAGGGTCTAGGGGCAACAAAAAGTGCCCTAGGTGGAAGAAAAGAGAAACAAATGACAAATAATTTCCTTGTTTAGTGGAAAAATTAAGAAAAAATAATTATTTGAAAAATAATTATTTACGAGGGTGTCAAGAAGAATAAAAATCACCAGGGAGGAATAAAATTGTCCGGGGGAGAAGAAAGGGGTATTGGACAAAACATACCCCAATACGGTGAAAATTAAGAGAAAAATAATTATTTAATTAAAAATAATTATTCCACAATGAACAAAGGAGAAAACGGTGAGCTAAACGGGTGTCCTGGCCATCCGATCGGTGAAAAATAGGTTAATATACCCCCCAGGGGGGGTAAAAACATCGCAATTATTTCATTTTAACCGCTTCAATTTAGAAAACTTACCGTGAGGCTCTGACACTCAGGAGAGATGGTGATCACACGTGATCGTTTGAGGCGTGTTGTAGATTGTAGATGATAGATCTGTAGACAATATCAAATGTTGTTTTCGAGTGTTATTTTGATGTATATGGATGAGATGATATGATGATATTGGTGCGGGGCGGGGATATATATTTTATTATGCACAACCCCTCTTGCCCCCATTGATGATATGATATGTGATGATTAGCTTAGCATACATGCATGATGTAAAACTTAGTATTTTTGTTTATATATTATGTATAGATGATGCTAGATGTGATGATAGTGATGTTAATGTGATGTGAATGATAACAAAACAGAGCACATGCAAGAAACATAGCCAAATGCTATAAAGAACACCAGGAATTAATGTAATACACCATGCCTTATTAACAAGTAACAAAACACAACCAAATGCATTAAGAAAGAAATAAAGAATTAACATACTAGCATGTCGAAACCCACAACAATATGCATAAGAAAGAATGAATCTATTCTAAGAAAGAAAAGATAAACTATGACAAAGCACACCCAAGCAACAAACAACTCAAAAGAAAGCACGCAAAACACTACATAAGCAACAACCAAAGCAAGAAAACAAGACAATGCAAGTAAATGTTTTTGTAAGATATGTTTTCATAAACCAATTTTCTATTGTTTAGGTTTTTGTGAAACAATTTTATATTGTTTTTTTGTTTTGTGAAACAATTTTCTATTGTTTTTGTGTTTTCTCAAAACAATGTTCTATTGTTTTTTTGTTTTCTCGAAACAATGTTCTATTGTTTTTGTGTTTTTCTCGAAACAATTTTATATTGTTATTGTGGTTTTAATAGTTTTCCAAAGCTATGTGTAGGTAACCAAGAAAGCATGGATGCCCCCAGCATTAGGTGGGGAATATACAAGGGCAGAAACCATGCGCTTATGAACAAGAAGGTGAAGTCATTGAGTTAACCCTAGCGTAAGATGCGAAATAATGAAAGACCATGTGCCTTACAAACGAATAGAAGAAGGCAAAGTCGGATCAAGGTTGTACAAGATGGTGTGCACAAGGAAACTTGAAGGCAGAACCAGGTCCAGGCCAAAGATAACTACCCTTCTAATATAGAATGATTGTGAACAACGAATCCTCCTGAGGCGCCGGAAACCAATTTTCACCCAAGGACTTGTCCAAAGTGCCACAATTGCGTGGTTTTCACTAGTGGATGGCCTATTTTCTCTTTTTCTTTTTCTAAATTTTTTTTTGATGTTTTTGTATTTTTTTATTTTTGTGCCATGTTCAAGCATAGAACTTCTTAAGATGCATGGCGTTCATTGGCTCTCGGAGCTCATCACCATTAGGGTGAGCCAGTTTGTATGCCCCAGTGCCGTACTTGGCAGCTATGACATAGGGTCCTAACTAGTGTGGTTCAAACTTCCCTTTCTTTTCTCACTCTGGTCTGGTGTTGAACTGGTTATCCTTCATAACTAAATCACCCACCTCAAACTGGCGAGGGATGATTCTCTTGTTGTAGTTGTGGGAGATTTTTTGTTGATATACCTTCAGGTGATTAAGAGCATGAATGCACCTCTCATCCAGGAGCTCTAACTCAGCCAATCTTGCCACTCGATAATCTTCATCCTTATCCAAATAGTCCCAAAAATAAATTTACAGGGATGTGAGTTTGATCTCTAAAGGGATGATAGATTCTATCCTGATTACTAGGGAATATGGCGTCGCACCCGTAGGAGTGCGAATTGATGTTTGGTAGGCCCAGAGGGCTGGGTGGATTTGTAGGTGCCAGTTTCGACTGGTTTTGCTAACCATCTTCTCAATTATCCTTACCAAAGTCTTGTTTGTTTCCTCAGCTTGTCCATTACCCTGAGGGTAATATGGCATGGACCATTTCAATCTGATTTGGAACCGTTGGAAAAGATGTTTCACAGTTTTGTTCTTAAATGACTTCCCATTATCTGTGACAATGGCTGCAGGGATACCATATCAGAAAATAATGTGATTCATGATGAATTTAGAATAATGTGAAATAGGTTAAAGGGACAACCTCCACCCATTTTGTAAAGTATTTTGTAGGTGTTGTGATATGCGTATGACCATCAGATGAGGTAGGAATAAGCTTCCCTATTAGATCAAGTCCCCACTTGGAGAATGGCCACGGGGTAGTGATTGGTTGCAATGGTTGCGATGGAGCATGGATGAAATTTCCATACTTTTGGAAAAGCACACATTTTCTAACATAATTACAACAATCAGTTTCCATGGTGGGTCAATAGTAACCTACTCATAGCAGTTTCTTAGCCAAGACCATTCCATTTGTATGTGCTCCGCATACTCCTTTATGTACTTCTTTAACTACCTGGATTGACTCCATCACATCCAGACAACGTAACAGATTCCCGTCGTAGCCACGATGATAAAGTGTACCTCCTAAAAGGGTGTAACGGGCTATCTAGCGAATCAAGATTTGCTTTTCAGAATGAGATATATTGGGAGGGAAATTATTGTCCTTAAGATAGGTGAAAATGGGTTAGTACTATGGGGAATAGGGACCAACAACCTCACAAGCCATGCAAGATTCTGGAACATCATACGCGGGCTGGTGTAGATTTTCTATGAAAAATTGCATATCATTTTTCCCTGGCAGAATACGAAGCATATATCCCACCATTTCCATGGCATCTGTCTATCTGATCTGCACTCTTGGGATCCACTCAAAGGTAATGCACATAAAATACTCCTTCATATTTTCCACCAACTTCTTGTAAGGTATGAGCTTGTCATCCTTAACTTTATACTCATGATTAACATGTTTGATGATTAGCTACAAATCACTGACAACCTCAACATGTTGAATATTCCAGTTGATGGCTAGCTTCATCCCTGTAATGAGTGCTTCATATTCTGCAATGTTGTTCGTGCAAGGGAAGGCCGGGGAAGAAAGCCTGTGGTATAGGATCACCCGAACGAGTAATAATGACCACTCCTGCACCTGGACCATGAAACGTAAAAGATCCATCAAAATGTATCTTCCATACTACAGATTCTTCAATGTAGAGAAAAGATGCATCTAGAAGATCCAGACTCAAAGGTTCTATGCTTTGCAAAGGTGCTTCCACTAGCTAGTCGGCAAGTACTTGTCCTTTAACTGATTTTTAATGGACAAATTCTATATCAAACTCACTGAGTAGAATGATCCAATTAGCCATTCTACCCGTGAGGGAAGGTTTGGACAACAAATACTTGAGTGGTTCGACCTTGGATATGAGCTTAGTCTTAGTATTTAGCAGGTAATGGCGAAGTTTCTGAAAGGTAAAAACAACGACCAAGCAAGCCTTTTCAATTTGAGGATCATTAAGTTCATAGGCGATGAGGGTGCAACTTAGATAGTGCACTGCTTTATCTTTATGGCTAAGGTCGTATTGGGTGAGAAGTGCACCAATAGCGTATTGCGTAGCGGAAATATAGAGCAAAAGTGGTTCTCCTAGAGTGGGAGGCATGAGGACAGGTGGATTAGCTAGGTACTATTTAAGCAAAGCAAAGGCTTGTTATTGCTTGGGTCCCCAGATGAAAGTGAAGTCCTTCTTAAGAAAATGAGTGAATGAGTGACATTTATCTACAAGCTAGGAGATAAAGCGGTGAATGGCTTGAATTTTCCCTTGCAAGCTACGCAATTGCTTGATATTCTCAAGTGGAGGCATTTCTGTGATGGCAAACACTTTAGCAAGGTATACCTCAATACCTCATCTTGACACAATGAAACTGAATAGTTTCCCAGATAGCACACCGAAGACACACTTCTTTGGGTTTAGCCTGACTTTGTATTCACGCAAGTGTTCAAAGATATGCCACAAAATGATAGGATGATCCTGTCTTGTTTTGGACTTTCCTAGGATGTCGTCTACGTAGTCTTCCTTGATGTCATGAATCACATCATGAAATATTACTGTCATGGCCCATTGATAAGTTTCTCCCACGTTCTTAAGGCCAAATGGCATCACCTGATAGCAGAAGGTTCCCCAAGGAGTTGTGAAAGTTTTTTGTGTTGGTATTCAGTGATTTTAATCTGATTATAACCTGAAAATCCATCCATTAGTGATAGCATTTCATATCCTGTTGTTGAGTCAAAAATCACATCAATTTCGGGTAACAGAAAGTCATCTTTAGGGAAAGCCTTATTGATGTCTCTAAAATTCATATAGATTTCGATACCGATAGGTTTCTTCTGGACAGGAACAATTTTCGATATCCATTCAAAATAATCAATTGGTCGGATGAATCCTGCTGCAAGAAACCTTTCCAACTCTTCTTTAACTAACAAGGCCACTCTCGGGTGCATCTTTCGGAGCTTTTGTTTGATAGGTTTAGCATCTGCATGCACAACCAAGTTGTGCATGACCAAATTTGGATCTAATCCGGGCATGTCTTTGTAAGACCATGCAAACACATCAATAAAATCTCGCAGTAGCATATTCAACGTATTTTGTTCTCTAGCTGAGAGTGATGCTCCCAATTTTACTATCTTGGGATCTTCTTCAGTACTAATATTGACATTAATGGTTTCTTCAATTAACAATTTTGATAAATCCTCCATACGGGTAGGATCAGGAGGTAGGTTGATATCTTCATTCAAGTATGTCTCTACGAGATTTTCATCCTTCGTGTGGTCACTTTGTTTGTCCTTTAATTTTCTTATTTGTATGTCAGCCAGTGCGTCAAAGAGGTTTTCACTGTGTGACTTGGACTTCGATTTTTTCTGAGGCTTTTCTTTAGAACTCTTGCCCTCACTTTTCTTTAAATTTTGTTGACCATGAAGTTCAGCCTCCTTGCTAAAGTAGGCATAGGTGTCTAAGTCGATAAAGAAACCCTTATTGTGATTTCCAATGGGAATTGTATCCCTTATGCCCATGAACACTGTAATATCCTCGTCGTTCTCGAATAAATCTAGTGGAATGTGATGTTGTTGGTACAATTCAACAAGGGAAGGGTACACAAGGTCAAGGGTTAGTTCAGTGGGGGTTAAAGTCAAGACAACATTTTTCATGAAAAGGTTCATGGAGTCCAGATCCTTATATAGGCTACAACGGGAATCCGTATCGCTGTCTAGGTACTCGGAGCTATCCTCATGGTCAGAACAAGTTACATCTTGATTGTTGGGGTGTGCTCCTTAAGGGTGAATCCCAATGCCATATCTTTCTATTTTTAAATGTGGAAGAGGGGATGGTTCTCTTTTTCCTTGGTCATTCCTCCCACATCCTAGGCCTTTGTATCCCATGGAGTACATCATTCTGCTAGATTTTTCATATTCTGGGGTTTGAGAACAATATGGCTGAGTGTCCTCAGGGACCCAAGTATTAGGTGGATCAAGTAATTTTTCCTCAGCTAACAAGCCTACAAGTAGGAACGAACCAATAATGTGTTCCTCTCTAGGTCTCCTGAAGTGGTAGTTGGGTCGACCTCTAGTCTTGGGCGACAAGGAGAGGTCAGAAACCAAGAGTGCTTGTTTTACATTATACTCCCCAAAGCCATATTCCAGAATTTTCATCTCCCATGAATCAAATCTAGATGTGGAAGTGGACACCCCATAAGTGCAAGACCTAAGAGAATATGAATCCAGCTGAGATTGCATAGCCTCAGACTGAGAAGGAATGGCCATATCCATGGAGGGACATGCATATGTACCATTTCATGTAAAGCTATTAAGAGCTCTACAATGAGCAAAGGGCTCTAAGTCTCCTGGTATTTTTACCGTATGTCCCTCATGCTTCAGCTTGATGCATTGATGAAATGTTGATGGACAGGCCTACATGGCATGGATCCATGGTCGGCCTAGAAGAATATTATATGGAAGTTCTAAGTCTAAGACATGAAAATTTTTCTGATGGCAAGTGGGGCCCACCTCCATGGGCAGTGTAATGGTTCCTGTTGACTCTCTTTCTGCGTTGTTGTATGCGGTGATAGTGATGATATGGGACTCAAGATCTGCCTCCGTATGTCCTAATTGTTTGACTAATTTAAGCATGCAGATGTTCAATCCAGATCCGTTATCCACAAGCACCCATTTGATTTTCTTGCGGGTGACAACTACCTCAATGTATAAAGGAAGATTATGTTTAGGATCCTTGGTAGGGACCTCCCTATGGTCAAAAGTGAGATCCTCACTTGGTGCAATATTTTCCACCGAGGCTTGAAGGTACGTAGGATCGACTTCTAAAGGCACTCCCAACCCCTGAAGATTTTGATACAAAATTTCCTTATGCACATTGGATATTTTGGGAAGATCTACGATCGAGATCTTAGCAGGTGTCCTCTCAAGTTGTTCTAAAAGGTTATATTTACCAGTTTTTGGGGTCAACAGAGAAGGTTTTGGAATCACAAGGTGGGCACACCTTGTTACCCGCAGCACAGTCCTTTCCCTTGATCTGGATGGTATTGACATGGTCAGTAGGGGAGTGAATACATCCCATAAGTGAATCTTGATGATTGTTATCTCTTTTGGTATACAAGTAATTTACAGCTTTATAGGTTTGGGATGAGTCTCTCCGATCCGGATTTTTCTTTTCTGGCTTATCATGCTTAGGGAATGGTTCCTTATAAATCCCCATTTTCTCGTTAGGTGTTGGCATTTTTCCAGGGTTATCCACCTCTATCTCTCCATTATCAATGAGGTCCTGAATATAGTTCCGAAGCTGTAGACATTTTTCTATCTTATGACCTTTAACGTGATGCATTTCACATTATTCATGCTCCTTATACCATGAAGGTTTAAGAGCATTGTCATCAAATGGTTGCATTGTAGGATAGGTCATCATGTGGGCCACATCCAACTGTTTTAGTATGACGGACAATGGTTCATTGAGGGAGGTGAATGTTCATCACTTTGGTGGTGGTTGATTTGGGCCCTTGGTTAGTTTAAAAGGTTGACTAGTTTGGACAGTTTGAACATGTTTGGAATTAGTGATTCCGTCTCCCACCACGTTTTTGTTTTTGTTAAAGATCTTCAGCTTTTCAGCGGGTTTTACACTTTGGTTATCTTTAGATTGGGTTTTGAGGGTGCCTTTGGCAATGAGATCCTTTTCTATTTGAATTCCTTTCTCGATAACCTCCTCAAAGGTGCGGACACAATGCATTTGGAGGTGGAAAGCTATATCTGGGTTGAGATTAGAGATGAAAATACTAACTAGCTACTTCTTAGGGAAAGCACAAGGGAAGCGACTAGTTATCCCTCTCCATCATTGGAGGAAGCTAGTGAAGGTCACATTTGGGTGTTGTTTTGCACCACACAAGTCAACCATGGTGACATCACTCTCTATGTTATACGACAAATGACGCATGAATCTTTCCTCCAATTCTAGCAAGTGAAAATTGATCCTCGTGGTAAGCACATAAACCATTCCAATGCTTGACCTCCAAGACTCTTAGGACAAATTCTGATGAGGTAATTATCACTATAAGACACCTCTCGACATGCCATGTAGAAATATTTAACATGATCCCTTGGGTCTCCCTTTCCTTTGCATTTGTCAAACTTTGACATATCAAATTTCTTTGGAAAGGGTTGAAGGGTCATTGTCTTATCAAAATGATAGGGGCATAGTTCCTCATATTGGTATTTCCTAATACTCCCTATATTGCTTTCTTGTATGCTCGCAAGCATTGCTTTCATAGATTTCACTTCTTGTGTGAGCAAGTGTTCTCTAGTGGGAGAAGCGGGGATGTGTACACGATGATACCCCATGTCTTCTTCTCCTTGGTTTTCTCGATGGAGTTCGTGGATCCTAAACTTAGGCCTTTACTTTTGAATGTTCTTGTTTGTGTCTTTCTGTACCTGGAAAGTAAGCAAAGCTAGTTTTCAGCTTAGGTTACTAATTTGTTGTTGGATTGTGACTTGGTTTTTGTATTATTCTTCTAAAGGTTCTTCCTCTTCGTATTGTGGAGGTTCTTCCCTTGTCTCATGTTCTATCTTGTTTCTTTGTGGCACTTTGATGAGGGGTATTCTATTCCCTACCACTTTATCATTTTCTTCGTAAGAAGTTGAAGCATTCCCGCCTATTAAAATATCTTCCATATTGATAAGGGGGAGTTCTTCCTTACTAGTGTCATTTGTAGGTAATATTGGTTCATTCTCGGTGGGATATTTGGCCCCTAATTCCACGACCCGTGCCAAAAATCTACTTTTGTTTCTAAGGAGAAACTAATCTAGTAGAGTGGGGTCAAAATCAAAGTCTGCATGTGGTGATTCTAATTCATTTCCACTATGATCGACCATCTCTTCGGTTTTCATTTTCTACAGAAAATAGTGGCCCTAATTCGTGTCTAATGAAGGGGTTTTACCCTTGTCTGTTAGAGGTATCCCAAACGTGTTCTTATTGTTCCTCATATGTTTGTTTCTTCAACCCTAGACGTGTTTTGGGAGCCATGATTTCGTGATAGTTTCACTAGGGTGATTTGTAGATATGTGCAAAGCTTAGTGACTACCCCTAAGTGAAATGCAAAATGAAATTGCTAAGAGTATGAATATGTCAACAATATGAGAATAGCAATATGATAGAGTGATAAATCACCTGTGATACAAGCAGTTTGGTATTAAAACTTGATCAAAGGAAGTACTTCCTAGACTACGTTTCAAAAATTAGTTTATGGTCGCAAGATGATTAACAAAATGTTTTCACTTATGCCAAGTTCAAGGAAATGAACAAAACATAAGTAAATACTATAAGTCAATGTGATCTCCCAATCAAGATATATGATGAGCGAGCTCAAACTCGATTAAGACCTATATCTCAAAAAGTACCAATTACAATTCGCGAATAACACAACAATATCACCAAGATATGTTAACCCACTTTACTAGAAAGTCAAGTATTGATATCAAGGTGTTATTGATATAACACGCACAAATGGTAACACCTAGCACTCTTTGAAATCAAGGTAATAATAAAACGGAACTAAAAAATCTCAAATTATAGCTAGGAATAGTTAAAAATGTGTGCAACATAAACTGTACAATATAGGTATTTATGTCGAGTTTACAAGAAACAAGACATAAATATCGAAATTGTAATGATACGAGACAAACAAGATAACTCCTCTATGGAAGTCTATGGTGATGAACCATGCCTAACTACAATAACGACCTTGACATGGGTATCAAGATCACAATGGCTACCAAATGATGTGAAATCACCTCCGCTCACTTTAGACGTTTAACTAACCCAGCCGTAAACATGGATGGGCATAAACAGACATAAGAGTGAGAGAAACAGTCGAATGGCAACAAAAAGGTAATCACACTTCTTTTGATCAACAAAGTGTCAAAATAATATGAAGGAAATAAATCAAGAAAAATGATGAAAAATGCTAGCCTCACTTCGACATAGTTTAACCTTTCCCTAAGGCAAGTAAAAACTAGGCGAAAGTAATAAGTCACACGTTTCTCAAAAAGAAGGTTCAGAACTCAACACTATTTTAAAATGGTCAAAGTGGGATTCTGGCCAAATTATATTCTCCTAGGTGGTTCTCTCGACCTAGTTGTTACAAAGTTTCCACAAGTGAGGCACGATTTACCCAAAAATTCTCACTGACTAGTTTTGGAGTATCTCAGCTTTACTTTACCCCCTTCAAGAACAGTAGGCAAGTAGTGCATCTACGTTTACTATCACTGGGGTCACCACAACAGATAACCTGTAACTCTATCTCACAAAGGAATCACTAGTCAAGTAGGTAGTGCGGAGCACTTCCCATTTCGTCCACAAGGCTCCCTCTTGTGTGGAATACTTTGGGGTTCCTAGAACCACCCCCATTGTTGTAGCTTAAGGTGTTATGCCAAAGGGGTTATGTTCCAGTTAAGCGGAGAGGGACGCACCCTTTTCTGAAACTTGCACTACAATGTTTTGAATATGTTATTCTTTTTATCTTGTTTAATTAGGTGTGGTTTTCTTGAACACCTTTTGGCAACCTGTATAACAACTATATTAGTAGTTTTTGATTTTGTTTTGATTCCTCCTTTTTTTGACAAACTTTTTTAGGTCCTGCACTCAAGCGTTAGTAGTTCTCCAAGAAAATCACATTATGTAAAAGTGGATTAAGAGTTGATTTTGATTCTTAATATCATCTAAGGATGCATGAGAAGAACATACACAAAAAATAATCAAACTAAAAAGTAAAGAAAATATTTTCAGTCAATGAACCATACAAAATTCTTGATAAATGTTCATTCCCCTAAACCAAAAGTGAAAGATGAAGTTTCCAATTTACCAAATGTTATATAATGAAGACTAAAGTTTTTTTTTATTCTCAAGATCACCCTAAGGTGCAAGAGAAGAGCATACACAAAATTTATCCCAAATATATAGAAATAGAGAACTTCAAATCAAAGGAATATTGAAAAATACTTTGTAAAAGGTTCATTCCCTTAAACCAAAAGTGAAAGATGAAGTTTCCAATTTACCAAATGTTATAAAATGAAGACTAAAGTTATTTTTGATTCTCAAGATCACCCTAAGGTGCAAAAGAAGAACATACACAAACTTTACCCCAACTATATATAAATGGAAAACTTCAAATCGAATGACCATTGAAAAATTCTTTGTAAAAGTTTCATTCCCTTAAGCAAAATGAATAATCAAATTTCCAAGTTTAATCCCAATGTTAAAAAGATATAGATCAAAGTTGTTTTTGTTTCTCAATATCACCAAAAATTTCAAGAGAAGAGCATACACATGCTTTGGTCTAAATCGTAGGAATCATGGAAATACAACATTCATCAAAACATTAGACATGTTAGAAAATGACCAGTTTTAAACTAACAGAAAACCTACAATTTCTGTAATTATAAATCCAAAATTTATATTTTAATTACATATTTAACTTCAATACCTTTCCAACGCAAAAAAAATAAGTCATTTCGAGTTTGGGAGAAAAAGTTATGGCCTTCGGAAGATGGGTTACGCATATGCTCTTATGCTCACGGTTATGCACTTGACATGCACTCAAAAAATGTCAAAAAAACGTCTCTTAATCTGCAAAATGGGTAAATTTTTCCAACCAAGATTCAATTTTGACAACAAACCATCACATCAATATATGAATAGAAGACTCAACGCTATCAAACTTTAACATACATGCTCAAGAATTTAAAATTTTCAAGAAATTGACAAAACTAGCATGTAGAATGATGAAAAAGTAAGCTCTAAAAATAAAAACATGATGAAATCTTGAAATTTTCTCACTAAGATTAAATTTTGACAGCAACCCACCACATTAATATGTAAATAGAAGACTCGGCACTATCAAACACTAACCTACATGCTCAAGAATTTAAAATTTTCATGAAATTGACAAAACTAGCATGTAGAATGTTAAAAAAGTAAGCTCTAAAAATGAAAACATGGAGAAATCTTGAAATTTTCCCATCAATTCCAATTTTGACAGCTTTTCACCTCTTTTATACCTATAAGGAAGACTCAACACATGCAAACTCAACAAAACAAGTTAGATCAACATGTGTAAAAGAGGGTTAGTAACCAAAAATGAAACTTAACTACAAAAACTTGAAATTAAATGCAAAGGACAATGGAGTAAGTCCCACCGAGCGTGTAAAATGTGTGCATGTGTTGTTTTATAAATAATGCTAATATGAGTAAAGACTAACACCTAAATAACCTTAACTTAGCAAGAATTAAACAACAAACTAAACACCATCAAGATAAGAACTAAACAAGGGTTAGATGCTAGCATTCATAAATACAAACTTTGAAACTAACAATGCTAAATATCTAAACTCCTTTATTCTCTAACAACAAATAAATTAATGGACCTAAGTAAGCTCCATGGCTATCAAAATAGTTTTCTTTAGTATGCCAAGTAACCTAGGAATGAGGGCCTATCAAAGTTGGGCTACAAGACCCCTTTGACACCTCCCATATGACCTAAGCACTTAAGAAAGAGGCTTAACTCTTCAAGATGATGAACTCTCAAAAGGGAAAAAGGCAAGCTCTTAGTCTTTTCTATATGCTTTGCATTCCCTCTCTTAGAAAGTTTAGGTGTAAGTAAAAAGGTAAGTGGAGGGATCTTTATATAGCCCAAAGGATAAAGGATTCAACACATTCTCATGAATGTGGGATAAAGGTAAAACATGATTAGGAATGGATAAGGTTGCTTTATTAAAGGTAACCTTACTTTAGAAGGGTTTAATTTATGCTTAGTAAGTCATGGGAGTTGGGGGGTGTTTTAATTAATCAAAGGTGATTAACTAATAAGTAGATGTAAGCTTATAGAAGATAATTAGAGGCAATTTAGGCTTTTATAAGGGGATTAAATCAATTAAATATTGATTTATTGGTTAAATGGAAGGGAAAGCTAATTAATTAATAATGATTAATTAGTCTAGGTAGAAGGGGTGATTTATTAACGGAAGGTCATTCATTAAGGTATTTGTTGGATAGACAACTTAATTAATTAGCTTAGTGTAATTAATTAATGATGATATGAGGGAAAATGAGTGCTTTTGACGATACATCGTTGATTTGCGAGAAAGGGGATAATTAGCGCAATTTAAGTATTTAAATTGCTTGGGTGTAATTATAGGTGTCTACAGGTGCCATCGTCGATTAAGACATCATTATTTAATAGGGATCATGTTGGATTTTATATTGCAAGGCTTCCCAAACACGAGATCTACTGACATAGAAATTATAATTTGTTTAATTAGATCCTTCCCTTCGTATGAGAACTATGTCCAAATATGCAAGGCGGTGGGGTAGGGTCTTTTCTATTGAAGTAATGTTTTGCGGGAAACTTATGGTGTGTCCTGAGTATTTGTATTTCCCGCCACGTACTTGGGTGACTTTCAGGAATGGATTAACTCGTGTGATAAGCATCTCCTTGATTTCGGTTAAAGATGCGAGAACGGTAGGATGCTTTTCAAGGTCCATTTTTTTTCCATGAAGAGAAGTGGTGGCCTTGTTTTTCATTTTTACATCTGTTACAAGATGGAAAACCTTCAAAGGAATTTTTTTTAATTCCAGGGTAGTTTTCCACAAAAAAATGAGCAAGTTTGGATGTTTTCCAACAAACCTATTCTTTTGCGAAATTGACGTTGGGCTTCTAAAGTTAGCGACGAGGGTGGGAGTATGGGAAATCTCCATGTATTTGAAGGGGTGCGGTGTTCTATTTGAGTCATTTGTGGATTGCAAGGTGGAAAGAAGTCATAAGGAGAGGAGAAAATGGTTATATATGTGTGATGAACTAATGAAAGGTCAGGACTTGAGACAGTTTCATGTGGAATCCTAGATATTTGGTTTAAACTGGCAGCTGTTTGCAAAGATGGGTTCATACGGAAGGAATTTGTATTCTTGTTGTTGTCACCCTCTAAATTACCCTCTTTTGAAGTCAAGTTTCAAAAAAATTGAGTTTGTTCCTTAGAGTATTGGATCACATTTAGCCAGGCATTGTTTGCAGTTTTCCCATTCATGAAGAAAAATTTGAAAGTCAGGCATAATAGTGAAGTTTCTTCCCTTCTATTTATTTTCTTCCTGCAGTCAGGAATAACAGGCATATCTTCCCCGTTACTTTTTCCCCAGAATCCACGGGTAGTACATGGGTATCTCTGATTGGATGTAGTTTGGACATGTTTCAAGCGTCAGGGGAAGCCTCCATGCATCCAAATGACACAACTCCATTGACAGGGGCCAAGGGACAGTCCTAAAATAAGCGAAGGGTTTCTGCGTGTCCCAGGTTCAAAATGAAGGTAAAAAAAGTTAAAATCAGCTAAGTATGGAAGGCTCAGTGGACAGCTCTACGTGCCTCATCGGCACAACTTCAAGAGTCAAAGCCAGGGGCAATTCTCAAACTTACGCCAGTCCTCCATGTGTCCTAGATCCAAAATAGATGCAACTGATCGTTAAAATTGACTCAGTATAAGTGTGTTGGCGGAGGCCTCCATGTGCCTCAATGGCGCAATTTCAGAAGTGAAACCAAGGGGCCAATCTTCAAATGAGCGCCATCTCATTACATCAGGACCGGCGGAAGTAGACACACGTCATCTTGGCACAATTTCAGGAGTTGTTTGCAAAAGCGGAAACTCAAATGAGGACTAGCTTGTCACGTGGTCAAAATTAATGGAGAGATAGATTTGGCCATTGAAAATTCCAAGACTGGCAAAGGGAGACACGTGGCATCTTGGCGTAGTTTTAAGAGGAATTTCCAAAATGGAAACTCAAATGAGTGTCAACCCTCCACATGTCTATGGGTTAATATAGGTCAAGTAGGAAATAGGCCCAAATTGAATAAGTATAAAGGAACCGACAGATCTCTCCACGTGTCAACCTGGTGCAGCTTCAAAGGAAGAAAATGAGAACGGAACCCGCAGGCCTGCTCCAATCAATTCCTTCCACGTGGGCAGCCCAAATTTAAAGTTGTAAAAGAAAATTAAATGGCCCATATTTCAACTGGTGAAATAATGTAACGGCTGTATATTTGAACCTGGTTTTTTCTGCCATTAACATTTCTTTACAAATCAAAAATTCGAAAGGGCACGAATGGTTGCAATAATTTATAACCATTTCCTGCTTGCTTGAGGAAGTTGTAATTGTTTCTTCTTTTCTTGAGGAAATTGTAACCATCTATTGTGAGATATATCATGAGCTTTCAAATCCATTGACAGGGTTGGAATTTTGATATTCTGGAACTATAATTTCTAATTGGACGAAATCAATACATTTTTTTCCCTTTTTCCTCTTCTTTCTCTTTCCTTTTTTCTCTGATGTACGAATCATTTAATCCTTGCATGATTAGAAACTTTGTGTTCTAGTTTATACTATCTCAAGAAATTTGAGTCTATGGATTGTGCCCGTTATAAATGTGAATGGTTCTACTCTATATCTCATTTGGTCAATACATATAAGGTTTTTCTCTGCCATCTCTTTTCCATGAAAGTATTGTCTTCTTCTATCTCCCTCCTCTCTTAGAGTCTTCTATCCTCACGTATTGATAAATTTCCAGGCATTAAACACATTTCAAGATATCGGGAAACCACCATCAAATGAAATATTGTGTATTTATTCATAGGTTTTTCCACGACTTTCAATAAGGGAACCTCTCCCATTAAAGAGGAGGGACTTCCTTGTCCCCTGATTGTGGTTTCATTCCAAGTGCAAATCTAAAACCCAACAATTTTTGGTGACTCCACTGGGGAATTTGTTCAAAAAATTTCCTTTCTAAAAAGGAACAACTAATTTGATCATTTCTTTGATCTGGCGAATCTAAGATACATTCATGGTAGAAGGGGTTTTAGAATTAAAGATCCCCAATTTCAACTCCTAGATCAACAGGGTTTTCAACTTCCTCCAACAAGAAGAAATAGAAGAGCTCGTTCCATAAGCACATCTCCTATTGAAGACAGCTTCTAGTAGTAGCATTCCTCAAGAAAAACTTAGTCCTAATCTTCATTCCCTAATTCTTGTTGGTGTCTCAGTTCCACTTCAAGCAGTCTTTCCAAGAATGGAAACACCTCGGCCTTGAGGAAAAAGAGTTGGGCCTTTAGCTCTTCCTCAACCATTGCATGAGTTACCTAGGGGTAACATGAAGAATTTTCCCAAGTTTAGAGGTGATGGAAAAGTGCACCCTGATGAACACATTACAGCCTTCATTGTTGTATGTGGGGTCCTTGGATTCGAAAATGAGGATGTCTCTGTTAGGCTATTTTTGGAGACCTTACAAGAAAATGTTGTAGATTGGTTTTACCATCTTCCTATTGGGACCATCACCGATTGGACTAATATAAGGACTAAATTTGAGCAGTGTTTTAAACCTGCTAAAGATGTGCATGCTTTTCTAGCTCAAATTTCTCAAATCAATAAGGAGCCACATGAGCCTATGAGAGAATTTGTTGCCAAGTTCAAGAAGTTGATTAACAAGATTCCACTAAATACTAGGCCTTTTGATTAGATTTAGAATTGATTCTTCTTGAATGCTCAATTTCTGGAAGTAAGCTATGCCTTGAGGATAGAAAATATTGCAACTTTGGATGCTGATAAGAGATTGGCTGTTAGTGTGGAAGATGACTTGATCATATCTAGCAAGCTGAAAAGGGATTTTTTCAAACACAAAGTGTTGTCTTCTTCCTCTCCTCCTAGAGGTAATGCAGATCATTTGGTGTAGAAGCTAGCTAATGACATCATTGCTATCAAGAAACAATTGGCTTAGCATGATCCATATCAAGATTTTCCAAGGAAGAATTTTCAGCCTAGGAATCACTTGCCCTCTTCTCAAACCAGGTTGGTCATTGAAGGTCTGCCCCTCAAGGTGCCTGTCAATGTTACTTGTGAGGTTCTAGAGCCTGATGATGAGGGGGAAAATGGGCTCTATGATGAACAAGAAGAAGAATATGATGAAGAACTGGAGGAGCCTACTGGTTCTCAAGTTCATTTCTTCACCACTGAAGGTGTGGATGACGAAGATGATTATGATGTAGTGGTTGAGATGAACAGTGAGTCATATGTTGTTTTGACCCAAGAGTAGACCAACAAAAAGGAAAAAGTGGTGCAACCTACAAAAAGATCCAAGGAGTACCCCACCACCATTCTGGTGATTACAAGAAGAGGAGCTTCTATTCCTACTACTTCCACCCAAATGGTAAGCTCTACTAGTCCTTCTCCCTCTAATTCTACTTCTGGGAATTCTTGTCTAATAAATGATAAATCTGATAGATCAAAAGCTCCTCCTACTCCTAGGTAGTAGTGATTCCCCATCCACATATAGATCTTTTGACATTATAGACCATCTTAAAAATATCAAGATTTGGATTTCTGAGGTAGATTTCTTTCAAACCCATCCTAGTTCCTTTGCCAAAATAGTTAACTTTGTAAATTCTAAATCTAAAACCCCAGCCCATTTCCAAAGGAATTTTTCCCACTCCCTCTTCCTCACCTCAATCAAACCTTGTGGCTACAGTCACTTCCCCTAATGAGAAAATTGAACCATTCTATGTGACCCTTCTCATAGCTGGCCATAAACTCAGTAACTGTGTCATAGATTCAGGAGCATCAGATAATGTAATGCCTAAAATGGTAGCCCATTCTTTGGGTATGACCCTAACATGTACCTTTGGTTCCTATTATTCCATTGAGAGTAAGAATGTACCTTTGGCTAGCAGAATTAAAGATGCACAAGTAGCTTTTGCTGCTTTCCCAAAGAAAAGGGTCTTCACCACCATTTTGGTAGCTGATATTCCTCCTTCGTATGGGATGTTGCTGAGTAGAAATTTTTGTAAAGAGGTAAGAGGGGAAATTCAAATGGATTGGTCACATGCCTTGATCCCTGTCAATGGGAAGATGAAGAAGTTGTTTCCTGAGAAACAAGCATATTATATTGTGCAAAAGATAGATGATCCTAAAGCACAAATATTGTATGTGGACATTGGTCATGAGAACTACATGATCATGTCACAAGAGGATACAAGTCTGCCAAAGGGAGTGTTTCTCGATGCTAATGATGTGTGGACTTTGGAGTTTGATGGAAGCTACACTTCAGCTAGTTCTAGAGCTTGTACAGTGCTCGTTTATCCTAGGGGTAAGGTTCATCCTTTCTCCTTCAAATTTCAGTTTGAAAATACTAACAATACTCTTGAGTATGAGGCCCTCATTCTTGGGTTGAACATGGCAAAGGAGATGTGAGTGAAGAACCCTCTTGCTCATGGAGATGCAGAGATAATTGTAAAACAAGTTAGAGACCTTTTTGTAGGTAAAGATCAGAAGGTTGAAGCACTATAGTAATATGAAATGGGATTCCATTGAATTCCTTGATGCATTTTCCATTGAAGTTTTGCCAAGGGAAAGGAACACTAGGGCTGACTCACTAGTTGTTTCGATGTCCTTGTTGATTCCTCATCCTGATTTCCCTCAAGAGAAATTCACCATTGAGATTATCCATAGACCAAGTGTGCCTGATAATGCAAATAATTGGAAAGTTTTCAATGATGACCAACATTTTATTTCTTTCTTAGAGCTCAGAGACAACTTTGATCAGTTGTAATTTGAAAGAAGTTATAATTTTCTTAGAGAGTGTGTGTCCTCAATTGAAGAGGATTTCAAAGAAGAGATGGATCAAGATGGATGCATCAAATTGAAAGGTAACAAAATTCCTAAAGGGCTGGTGAGTTTGGAGGAACTTTTTGATAAACATTACAATTATATGAAGTCTAAAGTTTCCCAAGGAGCTCAGAAATCTGCTGACACTGAGAAAGTGAATATTGGGAGTCTTGATGATCCCAGAATGGTCAACATTGGAAAATGTCACACTTAGGAAGAGAAAAATAAGGTGGTGAATTTATTGAAGAGGTATGTTGATGTTATGCCTTACTCTTATGATGATCTTAAGGATTTTTAGCCTAAAGAAATGTAACATTTCATTCCTCTTAAGCCTGGCATCAAACCCTTCAAACAGAAGAAAAGGAAATATAATCCAAAGATAGCTGATACAATTTTCCAAGAAATAAAAAAGATTCTGAAGGCTAGGATCATATTCCCCATTTACCATTCAATATGGAATGCTAATATAGTGCCTGTCAGGAAGAAGAATGGTGAGATACAGATCTGTGTGGACTTCAGAAATCTAAATCAGGGTTATTTGAAGGACAACTACCCTCTCCCCATGATGGACCAAGTATTGTAAGCTGTCACAGGCTTGGAGATGTTATCTATGTTAGATGGATTCTCGGGGTACAATCAAGTAGAGGTGAATAATGCAGATCAACATAAGATTTCCTTTACTACTCCTTAGGGCACATTAGCATACAAGATGATGCCATTTGGTCTCATCAATGCTGGTGCTACTTTCTAGAGAGCCATGGACTTGGCTTTTAAAATTTTGAAAGGGAAATGCATTTTTGTGTATTTGGATGACTTGACAATGTTTTCTAAAGAAATAAAATATCACTTCCAACACCTTGAAACAATATTGCAAAAGTGTAGAGAGCATGGGATTTCCTTAAACCCTAAGAAGTCTGTGTTTTTTCTCATAGAAGGAAAGCTGTTGGGACATGTTGTTTCAAAGGAAGGGATCAAGATTGATCTAGAGAGAGTTCAGGCCATCCAATAAATTCCTCTTCCATCAAGTAAGAAAGTTTTCCATTCTTTCTTTGGTAAGATCAATTTACTAAGAAGATTCATCCCTAATTTTGCACAACTTACTATGAGCATTTCTCACATGATGAAAGCGAAGTAAAATTTTGGTTGGTCCTCTGAAGGGAAGAAATCATTTGAGGACACTGAACAGGCTATCGCAAAGACTTCAATCTTGGCGTGCCCTGAATTTAGCAAATATTTCATTATCTATTGTTATGCCATTGAAAACACCCTAGCTATTGTGTTAGCCCAGAAGAATGATGAAGATCATGAGCTCCCAATTGCATTCATGAGTTATGTCTTGAAAAATCATGAGCTAAAGTACACCATGATGGAGAAACATGTTTTTTTAGTTATCAAATCTATCAAGCGTTTTAGGTTTTACATCCTTAATTCTCATTCTGTGGTGTTGGTACCTGATACAACAATCAAATTCATTCTTACTCAACAAGAGTTTGGAACCAAGAGAGGTAATTGGGTAACAAAGGTGCAAGAGTATGACCTTGACATCAGGCCAAAAAAGCTATTTTGGGGTAAGGGTTTGTGTGAACTCATTTTTGAGGGAGGTGCCAAGGAGTTGTCCCAAGATGGAGTTTATGTCCCTGTTGTTCTGTTCCTCAACTCGACAGATGTATGGTATGCTGACATTGCTCACTTTCTAACCTATGGAGAGTGTCCATCTCACTTGAGTGCCAAAGAGAAGAGAACCATATAACTGAGGTCTCCACAATATGTGCTATGGGAGAATGATTTGTTCAAACGGGGAATATATGGAAGGTTTTTGAAGTATGTAGACAAGGAGCAAGAAAATAAGTTTTTCTCTACTTTTCATGACCAGGCTTGTGGAGGTCATTTCTCCTCTGCTGGAACAGCTCATAAAAAACTTCGTGCTGGTTATTATTGGTCCACTCTGTTCAGAGATGCATCAAAATGGGTTGGTAAATGTGAAGCATGCCAAATGTTTGTTGGAAGACCTAATTTAACCCACCTTCTAGTGTTGGACATACCCTTGTGTTGACTGCCACAGATTACTTCACCAAGTCGGTGGAAGCCATCACAGTTAAGAGCAATACTTCCTAAGTAGTTTGCAACTTCATTAAGCAGATCATATTGGTCACGTTTGGGACCCAAAACAATATTTTGACTAACAATTCTTCCAACTTTTCTTCTGTTGAGATGATGCACTTTTTCTATGGGTATGGGATCTCACTTACTCATTCTTTAGATTACTACCCCCAAGGAAATGAACATGCAGAATCAACAAACAAGAACTTAGTGAACATAGTTAGAAATCTTGTAAATGATTCTCAGAGGAATTGGCATAAGAAGCTATATGATGCACTTTGGGCTGATAGAATTACACCCAAGAGAGAAATTGGAATGTCTCCTTTCCAAGTGGTGTATGGTGTGAAATCTCAACTGCCAGTCATGGTGGAACTGCCAGCCTTACATCTGATGAAAGCCATTAAAGATTCAAGTTTCAATAGCTCTTTGGATGAGATAATTTTGTACCTTCAAAATATTGATGAAGATAGATTTAAAGTGGTTGATAGGATAACAACTCATCAGTTGAAAGTGAAGGCCTTGGTTGACAAGAAAGCCAAACCCAGATTTTTCGAAGTGGGAGACATTGTGCTGCTTTGGGACAAAAGACATGAGCCACAAGGAATTCATGGTAAGTTTGATTCTCTTTGGCTTGGTACTTATAGAATCAAACATTTTTCTTGAGAGAACTCTTTTTATCTGGATTACATAGATGGATCTCCTCTCCCACTTCCTTATAGTGGGTAGTATCTGAATTTGTTCAAGTCCTAGGTGACTAGGAGGTCCTTCTATATATTATGTACAGTATTTTGGTTTTGGGTCATTCCTTTGTGTTTCATTTATGTTCTTTCCTGTTGGTTTGTTTTGTTTCTTTTTCCCATCTTGTGTGTGCTGCCTTGTATTGGTTTTGCTTTTGAATCCTTTGCCCAATGGATAAGGCACTGGTCCTCTTTCCCAGAGTTATCTGCAGTAATTGATCTTTCCTTGTGTCTTTGTTCCAAGCCAAGTCATCCCCAGAAAGAGCCAGTTGTTGTCGCCCTAAAAATTCACCTCTTTTGAAGTCAAGTTTCAAAAAAATTGAGTCTATTCCTTGGAGTATTGGATTGCATCGAGCCTGGCATTGTTTACAGTTTTCCCATTTATGGAGAAAAATTTGAAAGTCGAGCGTAATAGTGAAGTTTCTTCCCTTCTTTTTATTTTCTTCCCATAGTTGGGAATGACAGGCGTATCTTCCCCTTTAATTTTTTTCCCATAATCCATAGGTAGTACGTGGGAATATATGATTGGATGTGGTTTGGCCATGTTTCAAGCATCAAAACAAGCCTCCACATGTCCAAATAATGCATCTCCATTGACAGGGTCCAAGGGACAATCCTCAAATAAGCGTAGGCTTTCCGCATATCCTAGGTTAAAAATGAAGGTAAAAAATATAAAATTAGATAAGTATGGAAGGCTCAACGGATGGCTCCATGTGCCTCATCGGTGAAAATTCAAGAGTTGAAGCTAGGGGTGGTTCTCAAACTTATGTCAATCCTTCACGTGTCCCAGGTCCGAAAGAGATGCAGCCGATCGTTAAAATTGACAAAGTATAAGTGGGTCGACGGAGGCCTCTAAGTGCCTCAATGGCATAATTTTAGAAGTGAAACCAAAGGGCCAATCTTCAAATGAGTGCTAGATCACCACATCAGGACTGGTGGAAGGAGACATGTGTCAACTCAGCGTAATTTCATGAGGTGTTTCCAAAGCAGAAACTCAGATGAGCACTAACTTGTCACATGGTCAAAGTCAATGGAGAGACAAAGTTGGTCGTTGAAAAGTATGATACCAGTGGAGGGAGACACACATCAACTCAGCGTATTTTTAAGAGGCATTTCCAAAATAGAAACTCAAATGAGCACCATCCCTCCATGTGTCTAGGGGTCAACATAGGTCAAGCATGAAATAGGCTTGAATCGGTGAAGTATAAAGGAACTGGCGGAGCTCTCCATGTGTCAGCCTGACATAGCTTCAAAGGAAAAAATGAAAAAGGCACCCGTCGGCCCACTCCAATCAATTCCTTCCATGTGGGCTTCCCAAATTTAAAGTTGTAAAAACAAATCGAATGGCCCATATTTTAACTAGCGAAATAATGTAATGGCCGTATGTTTGAACCTGGTTTTTTCCACCATTAACGTTTCTTTGCGAATCAAGAACTCGAAAGGGCGCAAATGGTTGGAATAATTTGTAACCATTTCTTGCTTGCTTGAGGAAGTTGTGATTGTTTCTTGTTTTCTTGAGGAAGTTGTAACTATCTCTTGCGATTTATAGCATGAGCTTTCAAATCCATTGACGGGGTTGGAATTTTGATATTCTTGAACTGTAATTTCTGATTGGAAGAAATCAATACAAAGGTTTTCCCTTTTTCCTCTAATTTCTCTTTCCTTTTTGCTCTAATTTTTGAATCATTTAATTCTTGCATGCTTAGAAACTTTGTGTTCTAGTTTATACGATCTCAATAAATTTGAGTCTGTGGATTGTGCCCGTTATAAACATGAATGGTTCTACTCTATATCTCATTTTCTCAATACATATAAGGGTTTTCTCTGCCATATATTTTCCCTAAAAGTGTGTCTTCTTCTATCTCCCTTCTCTCTTCAAGTCTTCTATCCTCACATATTAATAACTTTCTAGCCATTAAACGCATTTCAAGATATCAGGAAACCACCATCAAATGAAATATTGTGTATTTGTACATAGGTTTTTCCCCGGCTTTCAATAAGGGAACCTCTCCTATTAAAGAGGAGGGACTTTCTTGTCCCCTGACTGTGGTTTCATTACAAGTGCAAATTTGAAACCGAACACTCTGTTAGAGTAGGTATTTACCTTAGCTGATGTTCACCTAGGTACTTTATTTACCTTTATTATATTTATCCTCACCCGCTTATGTGTGTGGATATTTATTTTATCTTATTTAGATATTAGGAGATATTATCTAGTTGTTAGGTATAGTTCTTTCCTTGATTTATGGTTCTTTCCTTGATCTACGACCTTGACTAGTTCTTAGATTGTTATTCCTTGCCTATTTAAGAAAGTACCATTCTCAACATATTGCATTGAGTTCCATAATAATATATGATATTACTTCTCATATATTTGCATAGGATTTATGTAAAGTTATTCTGGCAAATTGCTTTCATCTTATAGATCATGGTGTTTGATTAACATCTGTGTTCTTGGCTTGGTATGATTTGGTTATCGTTCCTTTCACACTCGTGAAAGTTTGTTTCCATGGAAGTTACATACGGAATGTTGGTTGGAAATTCTTCAGTAGTTGTATTTGATGGCAATATTGGAATGTCGGGGAATCATAGGTTGTTGGTCAATGTAAGTTAAAAGATAGTAGATATTTTTTTGTTGTTCTATGCTCTAATTTACAACACCATTTCTCAGTAGTTATGTGTACTTTATGTTTTTCATAGTTATCTCTTCGTTGGGCTCGTTTTGCAGGAGTCAACATGATTGTGAAGTCATAGGCTTATGGAGTACCACCTGTTTGATAAATATCATGCATGTTAGCATGGAACGATAGTATGTTTGATGACATACAAATACAGAAATAAGTTAAAATATAGAACTATATACAATTGTAATGCATGTGGAGTTCCAATGGGAAATACACTTAAGAGATAAAAATTTGAGTATAAAAAAACTACATTTTTTCTTGAGGAAAAGAGTATGAGATATATAGAAACATACAATGCATTCACATAATACAAAAGGATGTAAATACTTACCTAACAAAAGTGCATGTATTTTTTATTTATTTTCTTAAAAGTACTTACAATCCACATTGTCGTAGGAGACAATAGTATGTCAGTGTATAAGGGAATACAACAAATTTATTTTGAAGTAAAAAAAAAAGTGAAACATAGATATGAAATAAGAAACATAGCGGTGATAGTTCAAATTATAGAATGGGATGGGTGAGGGTGTAATGTTTGAAGGGATGAGTGGGTTGGAATTCCTTGTGTAAAGGTTATGAAGGAGTTGCACTATTTTCCAGTTTCTTTGAATTGAGGATGACACATTTCAATATGTTGTTTCCACAATATGTCTCTTTTTTTTAGTGAAAGTGTGAAACAATATTCATTACCGATGACATTACTTATAATTTTACTAGTTGCATCTTCATCTATAGACATTATATGGAGGTGGCTAGCTTCAACACCCATGATTAACTCAGTTTTCTCATCAAAATTAGTAACTGATTAAGTTCTCCTGTTGGGTCCTTTAGATCAATCGTTAGTACGTACCTATAATCATAGTTTTGAACTTGTATGTTGAAACTCAAAAAGAACCATGAACCATTACCATTCTATCTCACCTTTTTCCTGTATTGTTTGTCACCTTGTTGAAGAGGACATGCCTTGTAAAAAAATTTGTCCATGTTGATATTTGTGATTTCTATAGTAACCATGGTCCATTCATTTCTCTCAGTGTTCCTCATATGTAGTACCTCCAAAATCGTTGTTATCAGAGGTTAATATTTTTGGAGGGCCCATAAATTGCCTTGTGATAGAGAGCGCAGGAAGGTAGTAGTCATCGGAATCTACCTAGATATGAAGTGTATTGGTTTCTAAAATTTGAGGGTTGACATAACATTTGGTACTTGAAATAGTGTCGACTGAGCTCCCATTAAAACTAGAGACGTGAGCAACTTTCAAGGCAAGGACCAAAAGAGGTGGTATAGAAAGCATGTCTTAAATTTCTTTTCTTATCTCATCTAAGTGATGTCTGCATAATGTGACACTTACACTGAATCCTGACATGTCCTTTAATTATAGAGTTCTCCCTTTAGTCCTCAGCAGTTGTAGGCATGTCCTTAATTTTTATGAAATGAAAGTGATGGGAAGGTATTGTATCCTCATTTTCTATGAGTGGAGTTATGGTTGAGGACGCTTCTAGGAAAATCTCCAAAGTAGTGTTCAAATGGCTGTAACATAGCTTTTCATCAGGAATCATTGTAATCTTCCCATTGGAAATTGTATATAGCTTCCCATTTTCAATATGCTCATAGAATGCTTTAGCGGCCTCTTTGAAATAGGTGATGTGAATTTCCCCTATTTCCTGATCTACAAAATCAAAACCAAACATGAAACCATATCCCCTTGCATTGTGATATTCATGAATGGTTATTTTTGTTAGGGCACGACCCTCTACGAACCACATGCACATAGATGTATTCAAAGAACTTATTTTAGCTAGTGTTCTCACAAAATATTTGTTAACCTATTTTGCACTTGCATATGTTTGCGGAAACTGGCTATGTTCGAGAGAATTTTTTGGTAGTCAGATTGGAGCACCGATTACCAAATGTGTTTCAAAAACAACATCCATTTCAATGATAAGAACAGTCCTGCAATGGATAAGAAAATTGGGATAGAATTATAACTAAGCAACGGATGGAAAAAATAAACATAAAGAAATTATAATTAATATAGGGAGTTTATGTACATTGGTAATTGAGAAGGAGATGAAGCTTATGGTTCAATTTTTATCATTCTAACGAGGGATTTCTATAAGCACACAATGTAGCCTTCTTGTATTGATTTTTTGGTTACACGACTTGCAAATTTGGAGGGTAGAAGTGTTGTCTGAAAATGTAGCCCATCTGAAAGGTCAACAAAATGTTGGGCACCAGTGTTGAGAATGGACCTTAGGGAGGACAAGTTCAGTATCTGAAATGTGGGGTCAACATTGGAACCTCCCTCAATCAATTGAGAAATGCCTTCGTGTGTCAAATTTATTTCCATGGAAACTAAAATATGCTCGAGATAGTGGGAATTCTATAAATATATTGTAGAAAATGTAAACTTGTAGGGTAGTCAATCATGAAATGAAGGATGTGTTCAGGAAAGCATGCATTTTAAAAGAATGAGAACCTTTAAAGTTGGCTTCCTTATTATTTTATATTTTCTAAAAAGCGCAAACATGAAGTCTAAACCTTTAACAACTTAATATGCAATAAAGTGATATAACACACAACACTTTGGTTTAAAAGAACTAAAATTTGCATGGTTGTTTCTCGACATTTTAAAACTATATGTATTTGTGTGCAAATATTATGAAGGACACATTAAAAATGTGTTGCTGGTTTACCTAAAGAAGCAAGCAATTGTATAAAGGAATAATTGAACACGTATGTTGAAAAGTTAGATTATGTGATCCATATGTTCCACCACAATATATACATGCATTTATTTGAAATGAATTATAGATTATTATGTTAAGAAAATAGAATGGAAGATAATAACAACAATATGTACACTTGAAGTAAGAAAACTATAGGTATTTACATGGAGATACAATGATAAAGAAATTCGAAATCCATAGTTGTTAGATTACAAAAACTGAACATGTGTTTAAAAAGTTTGATTCTATGTCTGATATATATTGCCCCAATGCATACATGGAATTATTTGGTACGAGTTACATTTTGTTTCAAAAAAACTTATAAACTAACCACTACAAGCTATTTCTTTAAATAAAATTTCTTATTTTTTCCTTGCGTAATTTTCTTAGCACATTTCTTGTATTTTTGTCCATTTACAGATGCCTTGATTGGTATTCCCATCCTCCTCAATTTTTGGGTGGTTCATATTTCAGTGCATCTTCGTTAGAATCATAAATCAAGAAGAAGCCTCATGAATGATCTCCAATTTTTTGGAATCTGGAGAGAAAATAAGGGATGTTGGCATCAGGTGGAGGTGATCTCTTATCATTTCAGTTATCATTTTTTTAGACGGTTTCAGTTGGCTGTAATGAAAAATATTAACAATACATTGAATATGCTTAAAATTTTCCTCCCTATACAAGTGAGGCATAGTTAATGTCAATCCCATTGTGGGGAGGGGAATTGTGTTTCTAGTCTGGTTCATATGAAACTATAGAGGGAAAATAAGTATGTCATACCACCAAGATGTTCTTAGGTATGACGAGAAACTTTAAAAGCCTTTTCGCTGATAAGTCTAACGTGCCCTTAAGTATGTTATACCACTAAGATGTTATTAGGTATGGGAATGAGCCCCTCATTACATAATGAATCATGTCATTGATGAAGGCACGTGCCCCCACATGTCACGTCGGAAAAGGATTGGAGCCAACTACAAATATAAATGGAAAAATCTAAACCAAATAACATAAAAAATCTCTACAATAATTTTTTAGTCCATAACATGCAATAAACAGAACAATTGAATAAATACTTCAATCAGTATTGAAACCCACTTGAAGTTTTTCTAGAGACAACACTCTTTTCTTTGCCGCCAAAGAAAGAGAATCACAAATATCCTGCAAAAAAATGAAATAGGAAGCTAATAAAACTAAATGTATCTGCGAATTCAAAATGAGGGACTCCTCGATTAAGATTATTCTATATTTTCCATTTCATTCTCAAATATAATACAAACAAACCAAAAATATTATAAAGAGTTATTAAAAATTGTATATTAGTAGAGGCCATACATAAGAAGATAGTAAACTGTATTTTATTTATTATGGTTTATAATAAATTCCACAAAGGTTTCTCTACAAAAAAAATATTTCCCCATTTAGTTTTTGAGATTTAGTTTACATCCATAAACTTGAAATTCACCTAATTAACATAATATCATCTCTAAAATAAGAATAGTAAAACATAATCATCCATATCTATTTTCTATTCTTTCTAATTTACCCAAATAATGTAAATATTTATAGGGAGTACCCATGAATTTATGTTATACTCTTTGGCTTGCCTTTTGTACTGAAGTAATGTGGTGAATTCGGAACAAAATAAATGAAGGCTTGTTTCATAATGAGGGCACCAACCCTACTCATTTCACTAATGAAGTCACTTTGTTCTTCATTGTTGAGCTCTTCTATTTTGGATGTGCATAAATCTAACTTGAGGTAATAAAACCATTCATTGCCAATGCCATCCAAATAGCATTATGTAGAGCAGGTCAGTTGAAAGAGGTGATACACATTCTACTAAATACACACAATCACCCTGCGAATTCTTATACTTACTTTCAACTATTGCAAACTTGTATTTCCAAGAAATCCCTTTCATAGGGTAAGCACATTCACTCCCACATCAATCAGACGGGATTTAAGTTTTCACAAACATACTACTACAAAATATGCTTATACGCATGGATGTCAAGTGTGGATGTTTAGTGGATGCTTGCCATTTGTTTGTCCAAATGACTAAACTAGAACTCTTCTCATGGAACAATAGGAGAAATATCGTTTGTGAATTTGTTAAGTTAAAATTTATTGAACTCTTTCATAAAAATTCACTAAAAATTAGATCAAATTGACCTGTTTTATCCTCTTCACAAATTGTAACACCCAATTTTTCTCACATGTAAATATTATTTATTTTGAGAAGGGTGTCCCCTTTTTGTGAAATAGTAGCTCAAGTGCAAAGGGGTATCCATAAGATTAGTGAACAAAACTTCTTTGGGGATTTAGGAGCTCAGATGTAGCCCTGGGTCATGTCATTTGGTGCAAGGGAAAACCCAATGAAAGGGAAATCACCTACCTCTTAAAAATTGATTATTGCTTTGGATTGTAGAATAAGTAAAGAGGGTGCGTTAATTTGACATTAGTTGCTCCACCTTCCTTCTTAGCATTCTGGATCAGAATTCGGTAAAGAAATAGTGTAATATTCCAAACTGTCTCAAACAATTTGGCTTGAGCTATGTATTAACCACAAAAATAAAAAAGGTGATTTTCTTAAAGTTTTATTATGAGAGATTTGGGGTTTCTAGAGTTTTGAATTTTTGTGATCTTTGCTTTTGGGTAGATGAGGAAACCATCCGTTCTTTGTCACACCAAATTCCCCGTGGTTTTAAGGAGCATGAAGTATGGTTGGAATGTGTGAGAACGTTCTTCTTCCCTGTTCAAAGAGAAATAAAGTGTCTTACTCAGGTTGAAGTGGGTAATCACTCGTCTTACTTTGCATGTGTTCATGTGGTTTGGTTACAATAAACGACTTCTGTGAGGCCATAGTATGGTTGAACCTAGCAAGCACTACAAAATTAAATGGTTTTCTTACAGCCAACAAAAAGCCCTTTTTCTGGAGTGGTTGTATCAAGCATGGAAGCCTAATGTTACAACAAAAATATCCTATTGAGGTTTTGAGCATGCTGGTGTGCTTCAAATTAGCATAACTATCAGGCTTATATTCCCTATAAATTAGAAATAATTGAGATAAGCTAATTCACATCCATATTTTTTGTAAATGTAAGTTCCATTGACCCGTGAACAAGTTCATCATTGTCCAGGCCATTCATACCCAAAGCAGAGCATGTCCCTGAATATTCACCTATGCTACAGATAGAGTATGGTGCCAGACCAATGCATACAAAAAAAAATATTTTAACCAACAAAGATTAAACCCTGACAGTATCATCCACAAATTCATAAAGGAATTGTGTAAAGGCATCTGTAGTATAACTTACCAATCTAGAAGAAGTATCTAAAACATCAGTCTGACTTCTTGGTTTTGTTCATCGCTTGCATGCCCTCAATTTTTGTGCTATGACTCCAATGTATCTACAATAGCTGATTCATTCTGACTTGGGTATATATGGGCTTGGCGAGCTCACTTATTTTCTATTTTTAGCTCAAACAACTATCTTAACTGCACTTATCTTCTTAGACTTAGATCATGCATGTGCTTAAAATTATTTAAAACAAAAATTATTAAAATCTAAAATCTTTAATTAAAAGAAAAAGATAAAATTGTTGTTAATTGAAAACAAAAGCTAAACTTTTTAATTATTAAAAATAGTAGAGAAAAGCTAAAATAGGGAGGAAAAACACAAATGTCAAGATGGCCGTCAAACCATCAAATTTAACACAGTTGTAGAAACGTCCATAGGGGCCTTTCCCATAGGGAGAATGCCTTCGGTGTAATTAAAACTCTATATTAATACACATTTCAAAAATTATGATATTAAATTAATTTTCCATTTATTAGTGGCCTAAGGGAGTTATATATTTGAGCTTGTCGTATATTGGGTCAAATGTGTGAGAAGAAAATTATGGGTTCCATATAAATATTATGAGTGGAACATTTTTTGAAAATATGCATGGGCGGGAATGAAATCCTCAACCAACCAAGATGGTTCAGCCTGGGCTATTAGCAGGGGAAATGCATACCGAACATAGGGAAAGGATTTTGATTCCCAAGCCATCTAGGAAGAACATGTGGTGGGATATAAGAAAGAGGATCTCTTTCTTTTGTCTCCTTCATGGGTCCCTCTCTGGTTTGGTGGTGTCAATAAAGTAAGAGGGGGGAATTCCCTACCATTTTTGCATGCTCCTTTCGTGAACCCAGCAGACAAACCACCATTGGACGGTGGTATGGTGAATATAGTATCCGCTCACGAGGATGCACGGTGACATCTCCTTCCTGTATTGGTTTTAATACCTACCACCACGCGTTTATTTGGAGTTTTGGATGGAAAGTAGTAGCTAGAGGATATTTTTGAATGCTTTTCTATCAGAGAAGGTTAGTTAGTTGAAGGATTTGACAGTGTGTTCTCTGCACCATACCTCATCCCAACTCGCGTACATTTGGAAAATTTTTGCAGGATGCAACTAGATAAGGATTCATTTGAGTTAGATGCGGAGGGGGGTTGAACCTTAGGAAAACTAGGCATCTACCTAGGGTGCCAGTCGTCAAGGGGCGCCTGAATCTAAAATATTCCTTTTTGTCAGTTAATTTTACAACTTAACTTTAAAATAATTTATCTAAATACTTAATATTGATCAACCCATTTATAGATATTATTATATAGTAACATAAATTTCACGCATACACATAAAAAAAATTGTAATATTTTTCCAAGTAAAAGAAAATATATCATATTTATAAGCACATATGATTTTTTTTTATTGTTACCCATTCTTTGATGTAGCTCTAGATTATGTAGGTGTGTAATTTTTTCAAGAAAAAGGTTAATGTATTTTTTATAATGTTGCTGGTGTATCTAGTAGAGGTGAGTATAATTAAAGGAAAAAAGTATTTAATTTTGTATTCTTAATTATTTGGGGAAATTTTCTATTATTTTGTTATGGAGGAATCCGTAGGCCTAGTCCAAATACGACTCTTCAGAAAACCATGTGAGCTACATAAATGTTTTTGTTTCTTTGGAAAAAAAGTGCTTTATTTTAGGATAGAGTTCATGTCCCCTACTTGATAAGGCTAAATTAGACTTGTAAGAAGGCTTGTATAAAATATTGTAGTTTTTACATTCTGAGCATCTCCTACAATCAAATTTTTCCATCCAAAGTATATTTTTCATCCTTCCATGATAATTTAATAATATATTTTTATTATTATTTTATTATGTCCATGATGTAAATTTAAAAATACAAAAATATAGACAGATTGTATTTATTTACTTTATGGAAAAAATATTAAATAAATTTTTGAGGAGGGTGCTCACTCAATCTATTGCCTAGGGCACTCCCAACCATTAATTTGGCCCTGGTCAGATGAGTAGATTGGGTAGCCCTAATCTAATGTTGTTGGAGGAATATCATAGTGTAGGTTGAGGTCATCAACAATCATACCTTGTGCGTGGATTGGGTATCTTTTGAAAATCTTTTGGAGTTTTCCTAGAATGTGGTTGGGGTCGTTTATCTTGTTGTATTGTTTTTGTTTTTTAGTTTTCCTCAAATTTTTGTGTGTTGTGGGGCAGTTGTTCTGGATTGTTTTGTTTTTTATTTTTATTTTTATGGTTTTATTTGGGATCACAGGCCTTTATGTTGTAATAGGATAGGCCCCTGCCAAAAAAATCTAATCTTTACCTATACATACACACATATGTATGATTTTGTTGAAATCTAGTAAATTTGTTTTGGAATATTTGATTAATGGGCACAAAACCATATCTCCAAATATATATTTTAAGTCCATATGTATGTATATACAAATATTAAAGTGGGGGATTATGTACACACACACTTTTTTATTTTGCTAATTATTTATCAAAAATTTACATTATTCTAAGGTACTTCTACATTTTGTATTATTTTCTTATAATAAACTCTTATTAGTGTGTTTTCTCCTATTTAAGTGGTTCCCTATATTTTATATATTTTTATCTTTTATTATATCAATTAATTACTATAATAACATTTTTTCTGAATTTTGTATCATCTAATATGGGCTTCTAGTTATGATATTTATATGCCTTTTGTGAAAACCATTATTCGTAACTCATTTGTAATGACTTATTCATATATTTTTTATAAATAGGAATAAATTATTTAGGTCTTCTCAAGGTTTGTTTATTTTTAAATAATTTTCTTAAGAAATTGAAATTTATTTATGTTATACACCACCTTATTTATTTATCTAAAATTTTTAAGGGTGTTTCTGAATAATGATTCATTGTATTATTTTCATGTGAGGATATACTTTATTTGTTCACATATATTCTTTATTAGTACCTGCCGCTCCAATGGTAGTATACTATTAATTTCACCACTTGCAAATACTTTACACAGATACTGGTACAATTGTAATGTTTGAATCAAATATTTCAAATAATATATTGTTTGAAGCTATGGTTTTTTGAAAACAAATTCAAATCATTCTTATTGGTCCTCACTAATGCCTTCATTGTCAAAATAGAATCTGGTGTATTCCTCCAGATAGCTCCTACTTTGTTAAAGTTTATTTGGACCTGTTAAAAAAAACGATGCTGATTTGTTCCTGTTGTCGGGTGGTGGGAGGTGCATGTGGTTGATACATGTGCCTTCATGCATGAGATTTGTGTGGACGGAGTTGCATGCTCAGAGCAAAAAAACATAAATGTAGCAGTGATTTTCATCCCTCTGGCATAACAACCATGACATCACCTACTCCAACAGTGAGCACATTTTCTTATTGGTTAGCTCCCTTTGCAACATTCAATAGTTTTCCAAAAATCTCCTCCCTACTCCATTCGCCTATGACTAGATTTTCCTCTCTCATGGCCACTCCAAGAGACTCCATAGGTCAATAACCCTAGTTCTTTTTCTTCATGCTTTATAAATTTCTTATTTGAACTTCATTATTTCATGCTTTAGTTACAGTTTAAATTTATATGAATAGTGTACTTTAAATGATGAATTTAAAGGATTACATTTGAAAATTTCCTTCATTAAACATAAAAATTTAGTTTCTAAATAAATTTTTTTTTCCAAGCATATGGACAAAGTTTCACTTTTCATGTTCTCAAATAGTTCATCGAGGATTTACACAACAAATACAAATTTAACCTCAATCCCTTAGGGAGCAGAATTCTTGACTATTTTACAAAATTATGTGATTCATTACATACTGTGAGTTAAATGTTATGAATTTTGTATTACAAATGTTGAGTCCAAAGGTTTCAATTTTATACTTATTAAATGTCCAACCTTATACTGTGGATCTCAAAATTTTGGCAAGAATTCAGACAAATTTTAACATTCTGAAATTTTGATATAATAATTTCTAGAGGCTCTAGACCCTATACATCACTTTCTCAATACCCTGAGAGACATATTTTCTTTCACGTAGCTAATTAAGTTCATGTGAATGACATATAAAAGTGTATTAGTTTGACATAATTTTCAAGATTTCTCTCCACTGGAGTTTAAGAAAGAGGTTAAAAACACAAAAATGGTTTTTGGACAATATTTTCTAAATTAAATAAAAACAAGTTAGAGGTGGCTTTTTAGGATGCCCCTAACCATACACCAATTTGAGACATAAGACCCCTTTGTTGATTTGTTTTACATTTACCATATATATTGTTCTAATTTTGTACTCGTATATTTTGACATATATAATGAAAGAGTTCTAGAAGAATGCATACATTCATAATCGGGTCACCAACAAAGATGTCGCTCTGATCATCATAAGTTAAATGCTTTTCCCATTCTAACCAGTTAGTTTGTCTCACTTTCCAATGTCTACTTCTCTAGTTTATGCGCAAGAACACACAATTATGATTAAGTTATTCCATATCTAACTATTCTATATTTGCAATCTGTAAAAGATATTTTTCTACATTGAAGATATTCCTATAGTTAGAGTCTCATCTACACTAAATGTTTATTTGTGGTTACTCATCTACTAAATAATTGATTTTTTTTATTCAATTACAAATGACAATCCAACCCATCCTACCCTATATTCACTATCAACCATGTTGCCATGCACTGTCTCCGTACTAGCCAGCTTCACTCCTTCCTCATACCCCACTTTTTATAGTGTGTATGGCAGTATTATCAATGAAATGACTTGGATGAATCTAGGTTAGATTTTATTTACACTTGCATGACTATGTGTTTGTGTTATTTTAATATTATTAATTTTCCATTTACAAAAAGTATTTCATTTTTAAAAGCTTGAGATGATTTAGAAACTAAATAATTTTGAGTTTCATTTAATTGATGTGAAATCTGATGCAATTAAGAAACTGATGATGTTAATATTGTGGTTATAGAATAAAAATGATTTATGTAGTTTGATTTTATTTTCATTGCAATGTATATTGTAGGTTAGGGAGGTCACTTTGACTCAACATGAAGCTTGAAAGTGCATCATATAGTTGAGTCATGTTAAAACTTTTATACCATGATTTTTTGTTTGGTTAATGTAGTCGGTCTTGCTTAAATACATATTTACTATGAAAAGAATGATTTGTTGACTTTTCTAGTACATGCATCATTTAAATATGATTATTGACAATAGTATTGTATATTCTATCTATGATTTTCTTGAGTAATTGTTCTATTAGCTTTTTCCAATGCATAATTTCTAGAATGGGATGCACACATTTAACAACTAGATTAATATTAACCATGAATGTAATTTTACAGGAACCATGCCTCAATTTCTTTCCCAGGAAAGAAACTATGGGTTTTCAAGAAACACAATGTCAACTCCATCCTTTTAACGTAAACAAATTTGACCCCATATTCACATGTTGTAGGTACTTTATTGTGAATAGAAACAAAAACCTATTTCTGATAGTAATCCATATCCACTTTGCAGAGATACAAATGCTTTTGGAAAATTTGGTCAGTAGAGATATGTTGTTTTCTAACTACTTTTCATACATCTTTTCCTAATGCAGACAAAAAATTGTAACTATGTATTTGTGCACTTAATAGAATAACTACACTAATAATTTATAGAATACACACAGTTGTTGCTTCCTTATATTTTCACAACAGTAATGAAGTACAGAATATATGTTATGTTTCTTCTTTGATGAAATTAATTTAAGTTGTATGTAAACAACAATTTTATTATGCATTTCTGTTATTTGAAAATAATCTACAAATATACATATTGTATTTCATTTTCTTTTGCACATTGCATTTACAACAGGTATTGTTGCTACAACACAAACCCTTTTTTAATTTTGTATCCATTCTACCTTAAGCATATATAATTTTTTTCCTCACTTGTTCACTTTTTAAAATTTTCTCTTAAGGGGTGAAGGAGAAAGGTGGATTTTTGGTAGCCATGAATCTTTATTTTAAAGCATATTTAGGTCAATGTAGTTCCATTAGTAATATTATTTTATAGAGTATATGTTAAGGAGGTGTTGCTATATATTATGATATAGATAAGTTTGGTATTGTGTAAGATTCACTTATCATTAAATTATTTATGGATATAACACACTTTATGTGCATATAACTATACATAATATAAATAAAAATGTCTTTAATTGGTATATTCAAAATAGATTTTGTGTATTTTAAGATAATACCCCTAAATTAGTAGAATAATTTCTTACTATCCTAAACACTCTTATTTATCTACATAAAATTTTGGAGGGTATGAGTGACAGGTTGATACATTGTATTTTATTTTTCATTTGAAAAGGAGTTTTTCCCTCCTTCACACATGTGCTTTAATATATTTTTTACTCATTCTACCTTTAGAATATTAAGTGTTTTTAAATTTAATAATATACATATATGTATGGAATGTTGGTGATAGTATTGAGGTTATCTTTAGTTATCTTGGGTCCTTACATGGATTTTAACACGCTCTTTCTTTGCCTTCCCCTTATTTGTATTTTACATTTGGTGGTATCCCTAAAAATATACATTCCAAATTCAATAACCCCAAAACCATACATATTAATCACGGGGTCCACATAATAGCTAATGTATGATTTTACCATTTTTTATTTTGTCAACCTTTATGATCATGTTTTGGCCCCTCACATTTTTTGTATTCTTATTTTTCATCTTTGTCAATTACGTGTTGTCTTCTAAGGCAATAGGGTCTCAATTTGAATCATATAACTCTTTAAATATACGTTCATTAGTGCATGTAAGGTGATAAACATAAGCATCAATAACATAGTTGTTAAAATTCCCAAAGCAATTAAGTTAAGAATAAAAAGTAGATATTCGAGAGTTTAAACAAATTGGAATTTCATTTATTTTTCTATTAAACATGCATTATAGGATGAAAATCCATGTAGAGAAGACATTTGCAATACACTAGACAATTGATCTAAAGAATTGCATTATACATGGTCTATGTTGTTTGTGATGTTGTACATTGTTAAATGACGTGAAAAATATTAAGGAATTTATTCTCTTCTTTGGTATACCACAAGTCCCAAAACAAACCATTATTTTATTGTTTCAAAGGCATATCTTCCTTGGAATAATTTTGAGGTAAGAGATCAATTTCTCATGTATATTCACGTGAAGTTTCATAAATGCAAACAAGGATTTTAGACACTTAAACCTGATTAAAAAAAAGATGGCAAAACATATGTTTCTTGTATGATAATTGTCATAAAAATTATTTAACAATATTGAAAGTAAATTATCGATTTAAAATGAATGTATCAAAAACTTTAAAAGAAACTTAACAATTATTACAAGGTTATCATCTTATAGACCTCAAAACATGGGTGCATTAACTTCCAAATTTGCATTAAATCCCATATTCTTATCAATTCTTATGGGAGGAAATTTGCACAATTTTACATAGAAGATGGGAATTTTAATTTTAATATTTTGTGGGCACATCAATTTTGGGTGATGATTTTATTGGAAAAAATCAAATTCGTACAATTTATTTCAATAAAGTTGTGGGTCTAAATCATCGACAATTTCTATAAGAACATGAAAACATATCACTAGGGTAGTTTCACAAACTAATTATGCTAAAGGTGTTACATAGTGGAGTTGAACCTCTTGATTCTAACTAAAATCGAAAATCAAACAAAATACATTCTTCCTTCCATTGGATGTCGTTGAAATCCAACGGGGGAAGAGTTAATTGATGGTTGGATGACACGTCCACCACAAGAAATCATGGTGCCCTTTCTTACTCAGGGCCATGTAACTCCTCTCATGCATTTCACAAAGATCTTGGCCATTAGAGAATTTTTTATAACTTTCATCAACATCAGAATGTACAGAACAATGGATTTTCAAACCCCCAAACGATTCTTGGGCCATTTCCACCAAGCTACAGAGCCAAGTCCTGCAGATTCAGTTTTTGTCTCTTCCCAATGGCCTCCCTCCAAACCACCCACACATTCTTGTGAGAAACGAGTATTTCCTGGTGATGCATAAGCTTTGACTGGCCATGGTTGGACTCTTGGAAAGCACCACCGAAAAATCCCTTTAATCACTTGTATCATTACGAATTTCTTTGTGGCTTTGGAAAATATTACAGTCCAGCCTTCTTGATGAGAGAAATTGGGTGAATGTAATTTTATGGCGGAGTTTTGTAATGGGTTTCGTCTTTTGGCGGGTCCCCAATTGGGTTTGGATAGTCTGAAGAAAAATTATGTTGTTTTAGGGTTGGATTCCTTAGTGTATTTCGAACTACATGCAATGGTGTAGGAAAGATATTTGACTGGTGATGCGGTTCTCAATGAGCATGAATTTTGCATGTTGATGATTAAATTAATCCCATGGATTTCATGAATGAGGCAGAGAAATGGATTGAGATGGCTCTGGTTCAGGATTTTGAAGAAACCTTAAGGTACTCTAAGAAGTAGAGAGGGATTTTTTTCTGGCATATATTTTAGAAACTTATATTGTATTGTGTGAAATAATTCGGTAATTAAAAATATCCATTAGGGTTTTCCAATTAATTCGGATCTCGTATTTAAAATGACTGGTTGTCTTGATTTTTGATGGGACAAATGAGGCTACATTTTTTTCTTTCCTTGACATAAATTTTAGTTAATATTCTCATCCGCATCACAGTTTAGATAAGTGTAATTCCCAATCCTCTTCTACACTATTGTAACAGTGTTATCAATTTCGAATTGATTATAATCTCAAATCTTAGTGTTGTATTCTAGTTAGCATACAATAAAATGTGTGGGATATCATTATTACTATTGTGTTTTTTTTGTTATTTTGATTGTATGTCATATTGTGAACTCTGTTGGGAATTTAAGGATAAGAAAATTAGCTAGAACGGTCGCATTGTCATAATTGATTGTGATATCATTACTCTTCGATATTGTCTTTTTATATTTAATCTGTCACTATGACTAAACACATAGTCATCATTGCACATGGTACCTATAAATATTAATAAATGAAATGATATTAACACATTGTGATATGGAAATCGAAGGATATACATTACTATAACTGAACTGATTAACTATTGATAGACACTTAAGTAGGGAAGACAATGATGTGTTGTCATCTTAGATATAAATTGATATTTTGAATTTTCTTTGTATTGATTTTATTATGATGTTCAAAGTTATTTTGTGATTTCTTTGATATTGAAGAATAGGTGAAATGGTGATTACCTAATTAGATGATTCAATTGTTTTATGATCTTAATTTCCAACTAATGTATTAGCAGAATAGAAAATGTTGAAAATTGAGAGTAATTGATGAATTACTTGGTCTTAACAATAGTAGTTATGATATTTGATGTTGAAATTGATATGTAGATATAAGAATTTTTATTACGTTCGATATTTCTAATATGGCCATGAGGCCAGAGAGGTATTGTGTGATTTTGCATGTAATTATATCACAACAATAAACTACGGGGGGTAGGAGACCAACAATGAAGGAATGTGGGGTCTTGGCAACTGATCACCATGGCAACTTGTGTAATGTTGTTGTTTTGTTATTTGATGTTAGGGGGGTTCCCATGGGGGGATGACCCCAATTGTGACCAAGGGTTTGTGTGTAGTTCTTTTCCTTTCTTTTATTTAATTTAGGTGTATGTGATTTAATTTGTGATGTAATTCCCTTTTATCATTAATGGGTTTATGTGTCTTAATTAAGTGAACTAATCATATTATTAAGATAATTTTTGGATGTGATAAAATGATTCATTTATTACATTGGTTGGGTCTTTGGTTCTTGTGTTTATTAGTTGAGTGTATGAGATTTTGAGTTTTGTACACTCCACCCTACTTGTGAAACTCGGATTTGGGCTTAAGGACCATTTTGGAGGCTTGTGGGACAAGTTAAAACTTGTCCCACACCTCTTAATTTCTTATACCAACCCTACATATGGGTTGGGGGTCAAAAATAGACCCCATTATGTGTTTTTGAAGGCAAAAGGTTAGATTTAATTGCACTTTCTTACATGTGTTTAAATTTTTGTCCTTAAGGGGTGTGGGTTGGAGTGGTGTGTGTAAGAGGTTTTCATTCCTCTCAACTACCCATTTATTATGCCTTGGGGTATGGGTTTGAATTGGGTGATGTGGGATGAAGAAGAAATGATGTGGCATCCTACATGGAGCCACATCACCTCCCTCTCCCTCTTTTCTATTTATTGGATTTTTTGGAAAGTATTGGGGGTTACTTGCTTATTTCATTTTTGGAATGCTTGTAATTTTGAAGAGTTTTCTTGAGGATGGTGAATGGAGCTTGGAGTGGATGTTGTTTTCTTAGGATTTTGGGAAGGCTTGGGGCTTGTTTTGTATTGATACTCTTCATTTGTAAGGTATATCTTCACCCTTTTTTTACCTTACTATTTTGGTTGTGCTCATATGTGTAGTTGATGATTGTTATCTTTCTTATAATTGTGGGAAATAGATTTGATCTTTAGGTTGTGGGAGAAATGGAAATGGTGGTAAAAATTGAGGGACGCATAAGAGAAATGTTATTGGGTATTTAGGAGGAATTTGGGTTGGGATGTCAACCTTGTTGATAAATATGATTTGTATTTATCTTGTTATTTTATCGAGGGTGGCATAAGAGTGAGGGAGGCATAAGAGTGGATTGATGTCTTGAGGGAGGAATAAGAGTGGTGTAGCTTCTTGAAGGGAGGCATAAGAGTGGTGTATCTTCTTGGAGGGAGGCATAAGATTGTATTGTGTTTTATGATAGATTTTTTTGGAGGCTTATAGGTGGACACCCAAGCCCTTGGGAGGCATAAGAAGAACCCTACATGTTCCTTTCTCTTTCCATGGCTTTAGTATGAAGCCTTTGTGTTTTGATATTTGTTGGGTTGTTTGCAAAAAATCGGTACTGTTTTTATTTCTTTGATTATCTTGTTTGAATGTGTATGTCGAAGCCATATTTGAGTTGCCATGGTTGTTTAAATATCCCTTACTACTTCCTTGTTGGAACTAGTGGGGCTAATGAGGAAGAAGTATTCTCTCCCTCATTGGATATTTTTGCTGGGTGGAGAGTGTTTGCCTAGTCCCCCCATTTTTTTGTGTGCATGGCTTGATGAGATGGTGAAGCTAAATAGAATAAGTACTCTTGTTTGGAAAAATGAATGTGGAGTTGAAGATTTGATCTATTATGGCTTTTACAACTTGTAAATTTTACTAACACTATATTGGACATAATCTTATCCATCGGTTAGATGCTTGTAAATCATTTTATTATGATCTACATTACTTCATGTGAATGTGAAAATTTGTAATGATAGTGTAATGGAAAATTAAGCTCTCAAAAAATCAAAAAGTTTGTGTTTAAGGGGTTACATTGCAAAATCTATTTATTCTGATAGGTTGGTGCTCTTGGATTAGAAATAAATATTGATTAATTGCAATATTGAAAAATCCTTTTTTACTTGAATCTTGAAAGAGATTTAATTTAATATTGATTTGTTTTTAGCTTATCCTTCTAGATGTGTAAAAAAGGATTAGATATGTCTTTATTTATTAAGGACATTCCCCTTTGTTGCAATAGGAATCATCTTAAGTAAATGGATAATTTACATCTTATCATACCCTTAAGAAAACTATCTAAATTAAATTGAAAGTGGTGATTTGGTTAAAATTGGTAAAACTCTCAAATTTATTTATTTATTTTTCTCTATCTTATATACCTTCGTAGATGCAAAAACCGTACTCCCTATGAGTTTTATAATTTGTAAAGTTCATTCTTTTCGACATCATTTGAAAATTCCTACTTTGAAAACTTAGTTTTTTTAATATATATATATTTAAGAAAACATGTTTTTATTATTTTTCTAATGATATTTATATAATTAACAACATTATAAATTGTGAAATTAATAATTGTATATTATTGATATATATATATATATATATATATATATATATATATATATATATATATATATATATATATATATATCAATAATATACAATTATTAATTTCACAATTTATAATGTTGTTATATAAAATATCATTAGAAAATAATAAAAACATGTTTTCTTAATAATAAATATTAACATATTGATAAATATATATTTATACTTTGTACTTATTTATATATTGATCCATGTTAGAAAATTAAAATAAAAATAATATTAAAACTTAAAACTTGTTTGAAATATGGTTTGAGTGGAAAGTTGAAATAGTTACAAAAAATAATTAGATTTTTATTATAATCTTGTCATGGTGGGGTCAGCCTGGTAGGATCTGAAATAGTTACAAAAATAATTAGATTTTATTATAATCTTGTCATGGTAAAGGTCTATGGCTTTTAAAGGTTTTTTTTTGTTGTTTAGTAAGAAATAAGGTTATAGGGGAGGGGGCCACCGACACCACCCCCCCAAACCCATACCTGAATATGGGGGTGGGGAGTGGGGGTCGGCAGCCCTCCCCCCCAATATTATAAATATATACCCCCCCACACTTATATTAACTTAACTGAACTCCTAATGTACTATAATACCGGCCCATTGAAGATAAAACACATCCAATGCAATATGGTGTGGTCCACATAAATTTTTCTTACTCAGATTCAATAAAAAAAAAACTCATTCCTGGTAAAAACAATGAAAATTTGTAGCTTTTTTTTTTAAGTGTTTGTTTGATAAAACAAGGATAAATGATTAGATCATTGTGTTAAGCACAAGATGTTAACAAAAAATAAAATTCAAACACCCCCCTCCCCTCTCATGGCCTCCATGGCTTCATATTCTTGCCTTCTTCCTCAACTTGCAAATCCAAAATAATAGAAAATGAGAGATTAGGTTTAGAAAATGAATATATGAGGAAACCATAAGGATATCTAGGGTTAGTTTCTGTATAACCTGAATCTAAGGGTTGAGGATTGATTAGATCTAATCATGTAGGATGCACCCTATATCTCTTAAGCGATGGGGTATTTAAGTGGGAATGTTTTAAATAAAAAGATGTGTGTGTAATGTTATATAGGGGCCTAAGGGGTTAGACTAAGTTGTGCACACTTTACGTTTTTAAGAATAGACTAACTATTCTTGTGCATGATTTAAAAAAAAGAAAAAATAGAGGATTATTTAAACCAAACTAATTAAAAATTTAAATTTATTTACGAGACATTAAATAATTAGTTTAAAGAGAATTAAATGGGTTATGAAATGAATAACGAGGTGAGTATTATTCAAATAAAATATTTGAATTTAGTAAGGGAAGTTTTATCGTAATATAAAGTTGAAATGGACAAATATAAATAAGTGAATAACTTATTTCCCGACCGCCTTTTTATTGTGGAAGATTTATAATCAAGAATTAATTCAAACCTTGGTTAATGTTTTACCTATGTCTTATCCTTTTAGAAAAAAATATTCCAAAATTTTTCTTATTTGCTATTGGGTTTTCTTGAGAATTTAAGTGGGAAAAATGTGGGGATTACAATAAGTTTCATGGACTATATATCATGCCCTATATTTTTATTCCATAGTTATGAAAAATTTCTTTGGCAGGCCATCTTGCCCTATTTTTCTTCTTGGCATAGTAGCAAATTTTGTACAGAGAGTATTAAACGGTGCACACAAAATATGGAAAAAAAACGGTCCATAGAAAAAATACGATAAATATGGAAAAAAATATAGTAAATTGTATATATAAAAATATGGTAATTTAAATAATTAAGCACACAACTATACAAAAAATTAAAAATATAACAACTTCCAAATAGATTTACTGGATTTTAGGTAATTTCCGCAGTTTTTGGCTTTTGATTTTAGGAAAACAGATTTGGTAATTTTGTAATTATCGACACTTGTGTTTTTTCTGATTTTTAACCACCAAATCTTGAAACTTTCGCAGTTTCATATGGTGGACTGAGGAAATTGAAAAAATACGGAAATTTTGTGAAGATCGACTGTATTTGGTAACCTTGCTTCTTGGTAGTTCTCGTGGGAGGTTATGATTGCATTTGTTGCCTTTTGTTTTTATTCTAGTAATTCTTAGTTGATATCCTCCTTTGATGAAAGGTTCAAATAATAGTTCTTGAGGAAGTTTATGATGATCTCCTTTAATATTTTAAAGACATAAAACTTTTCTAGGTTTAAGATATTGATGATATAAACTTGTTCCTGGCTCAAAATATTGATCTGCCATTGTAACTGTGGTTAATAGGCCATTGTAAATAGGAAACATGTTTGGATTGGGTTGTGAGTTACCTTATTGTTTTGAGAAGTATTTCAATTATAAATTTTTTTTTCTCCATTGCATCGCATTATACAGAGCATTCTGCAATAAACTGCTACCGCTACTATTACTTTAACTTGAAATAAGATTGTGTAATGTGAATTATAATATTTCACACGGAGTTTCATTGGATTAGGATTTGGTGAGTTCCTCATATTTTTAGTTTTGAAAATGTATCTCATAAATATAAGACTAAGTTGTGCACTTTAAGTAGATTCCAAGGGTGTTATATTGAACCCTAGTTGTAAATTAAATAAATGACAAGAGAGAAACACCCTTACAAAGTGGTTGGAAATGAATGATTCCAAGCCCAAAAATGAAGTCTAGATATAGATTCCAGCTGCTAAAAGTATGAAGAATGTAATGATGGCTGAGTTGGAAGTCGCGGTGCCTTAACAACCACCTGGCCCTCCCCTAAGAGAGGTGTTAAAAATCACTTACGACAATGTACACGGAGCCCAAGATCTGTACGGACCAAATCCCAGTTATGATCCTTCTCTCATTTCCTTAAATGTTGTCGGCTGATTTACGGAAAAGAACAGTGTTGCAACACTTAAGCATTCTTTCTTTCTTATGTCATTGTTATGGATTCTTTCTTCTAGAGGATTTTTCGTCTCTCTAGTATAATTCTTAAAAAAATTATCATCAAATCCCCTGCATAGGTGTGATGATCCATGTACGCTTTTCAAAATCAACTACCAATCTATCTACTCTTATGCCTATAACGACATCACCAGTCTTTTTACCTGATCCATATCTCCCCACTATGTCCTTCGTAACTCAAAAACCCCATCCCCATTACTCTCCACTATAAAGTTACAATTTTTATGTGCCATGGGCCATGCGATCTCTATTATTTCTTCTCCCATACGAGCATTCAATTTTTTTATTTATTATATGATGACCAAGTTTAGACCATCATTGCTTGAGGTTGCAAATGTCTTAATTGCTCAGTGTGTTTAAAAGAAGTAGACAATCTAGAATGATACCCCTAAATGACATATGGGATACTCTGATGTAGGCAGGGGAATTTCATGCCCTAGGAAACCTAGGCAGTTGCCTAGGGCGCACAATGGGGAGGGGCGGTATAATTTTCTAAAAAAAAATTATGTCGGTTTTCCGGCAGTCGGCTCTATCAAGCTAAAATTTTCAAAAACATTAATACCCGAACCGGTGCCATTTCTTTGCCCATTCACATATATATAAACAGTGCTTAATCCTGAGTGACGGATAATGGATATGGATTTCTTTGTCATTTAATCATTCATACAGTCATACATGATACTCATTACATTGCCGGTGCTGTAAATAGACGGAAAATTGGAATAATTCAAGATTCAGTTGACTATTAGAGTCTGAGTCTGGATGATATATTAATTTTTTCATCTCAATCAATTATCAACTATAGTCTGTCTACTGTAGCAGACTAGCAATAGGCCGCCATTTTAATGTTGGAGCTTTAGCCTTATTCTTCTGCAGGAAGTAGTGTGCTCCTCATTCGGCCTTGTTTAAATCGAGCCATCTTGGCCACAAACTCAGGTGAGATTATAATTTTTTGTTATTATTATTTATTGCTGAGATATGGATATAGTGGCCAGCCTATTTGATGCAAGGTTAAATTATTTCTTTGCAGGTTTAGTGGCAATGATTTAAGGGTATTGATTAGTTACATTCCTGTGAGATTACAACTCAAATTTCTAATTTTGATTTAAAATAACTTCAAAAGTTTTTATTGTAATAGACGCGAACACCATAAGGATTTTAGCATACCATCACCCACAGTAGTTTTCAAAACATTTTAACTCATACTCTGAGACTCTGAGATTGACTTCTGGTCCAATTCAAGTGTGTGGAAGATTTTAACTAGAGCTCGCAGCATCAAATATTTCTCCAAAGCATGGGTAGGTGGGTGGGTGGTCCTAGAGGGGGGAGCGTATGCTCTAAGTACTACCTAGGGCACTCCGACACCTTAATTCGGCCCTAGAAGTAGGCCTCAAGTAACATTCCTAGTCCTTTTCTTTGAAATTCAACTAGCTGTTATGAAACGAATATTAAAAATCTAAGGCCAAATCTATTGTGATTATGATTACATATCCATTAAAGAATAAAAATTTAGATTTTAAAAAACAAAGGATGGGATTCTTTCTTTTCATTTTCTGACATTTTTTTTTTGTAATGGGGGGCGGTCCAAAAACAATTGTGTGCTTGGATTAACTATAAATTATTTTATCAAGTTTTTTGTGTATGTATTATTATTAACATCAAGGATGGTGTTTTTTTTTTTGTCTAGAGAATGTGCCAAATTGATGGTTGAATATCACTAGTTGTTAAAACAAATATAAAATGGAATGGTTCACAAAAAGTACTCTTTAACCAAGTTTGGAAGTGTGGCCCTTATAAATCATGCTCAACTTCCTGCATAGACATTTTTTTTGGAGATCTGCAGTTCTAAATGTAGAAAATGATGAATTGAGATACAAGAGCTACAAAACTCAATTATGCCTCTAACAACCAATGATTATTATGTTGACCATAGATGATTTTTCGTTAATCTCTTTTTATGGATAATTGTACACAATTTGTTTCCATTCATTGTTCTTTGTTTCTATCATAATAAATAGTTTGGGGGTTTTGGTAGAGAAACAAAATAATGGATTTGATACCTTTCGTCACTTGTTACTACAGTATCCTATCTTAGAGTTATGACATGGCCTTTTTTGTAATTGTAACAGTTTAATAGGTTAAACTCTCTAGTCAATAGAATAAATTATTTTCCTTTGTTATATGTGCATTCAAATAATTAGCTTGATTGAGCAATCCTCTGTTTAATTCTATATCTCTTCGAACAATGAAATTGATATTTTCCCCATAGTGTTCCCTGGTTGTGCTTAGTGTCGTTTTACAAATATATTCCTATATTAACTCAATATAAGTAATCTCTTATCAAACTATAATTTTTTATTTCAGTATCATGAACTTCTTACTAGCTGAAGTGTAAATGGCTAACTCTATGGTGCTAACTAAAATTATTCCACAATGAATTTTTCTAGTGGATTCCTCTTGTTTTACAAGTGAATGAGTGGTTTTTGTTTTCTTTCCCAACCAGTGTTAGTCGTATGAGGTTTAAAGACATATTTTATTACCTTTGGTACACATGATTTGTTAGAGTAGGTATTTACCTTAGCTCATGTTCACCTAGGTATATTATTTACGTTTATTGTATTTATCCTCAGCCACTTATGTGTGTGGATATTTATTTTTATTTATTTAGATATTATGAGATATTATCTAGTCAGGTATAATTCTTTCCTTGATCTATGGTATTGACTAGTTCTTTCCTAGATCTATGGTATTGACTAGATCCTTGATGTCTAGTTCTCTCATAAATCTATGAACTTGACTAGTTCTTTTATGACTAGTTCTTTCCATGATTTATGGCTTGATCTACGACCTTGACTGGTTCTTAGATTGTTATTCCTTGCCTATATAAGCAAGGCCCATTCTCATTGTATTTCATTGAGTTCCATAATAATATATGATATTGCTTCTCATTTGTTTGCAAAGGGTTTATGTAAAGTTATTCTGGTGAATTGCTTTAATCTTATTGATCATGGTGTTTGATTAGCATATGTGTTTTTGGCTTGGTACAATCTAGTTATCTTTCCTTTTATGGTATCAGAGCTACACGACTTGCCATCACATCAAAAGTTCAAACCGATGGTGGAGAGGGATCTCATCGTGTCAATCAGCTGCATCCATTGAAATCCTTAGCCCCTGGTCATATGGTATGGTCATATGAGGGCTTAAAGCTTGTGATTCCTACTAGTAGGTGCTTAACTCCAGCCCCCTTTGGATTTTATTTGTGTGGTGAAGGCAAGCGCATTTTCTTCTATTTTAGTGGAAACTAAAATAAATAGTAGATTCATAATATTGAAAACCTTGTATCTTTTGATCGGTAACTCGAGAATTTGAGTGCCATTTTTTTTGTAAAAGTGCATAGTTTTTTATGCTCTTTCCATTGGAAATATTTATTTTGAGAATCTCACTATAATTATAAAGTGCCATATTGTAACACGCACTCATTATAAAGTGCTAAAATCTGGGGGGGCTCTTGTTGCATTGCTTGGGGGTCTTGTTGCATTACTTAGTTCTTCCATTTCTTTTGGTGATTTTTTTTTAAGATGGAATCTACTTCTACAGTAACTCATGTTGAGCCATTAACAACACATAATTACCACACATGGAAACCAAGAATAGAAACAATAATTAAGCAGAAAGGATTATGGGCTTTAACTTCAAAAGAACAACCAGTGTTCACTAGAGAATATGAGAAATTTCAGTACCAATGCAAATTTGATGAGTGTATGGGTTTGATAGGAACTTATGTAAGTGACAGTATTTTATTTCATTTGGAAAAGTGTGACTCTCCTTTCAAAATATGGGAGAAATTGGAGGATTTATTTGGTAAGGTGGATCATATGAGAGCTATGCAACTTGAAATTGAGATCACCTCTCTTAATCCTGAAGATTTTCCATCAATTATAGACTATCTTACCAAGTTCAAGTATTTGTTGACATAGTTGAAGGGGAGTGGAAGAGATAGGAAAGATGAAGAGTGTGTTTACTTGATTCTATCCAAGTTGAGAGGACCATTCCAAATTTTTTCTTCTACCTTTTTCTCTAGCATGGACGCCTTAGGTGACACCTTCAAAATGCCTAACTTAGAAACATTTTGTCAAATACTTACTAGGGAAGAATCCAAATTATCTCACCTTGAGTCTTCCACCTCTCAAGAGGCATTAGTTGCATTTAATCCTAAGGGAAAGGTAAAACCAAACAGTAAAACCAAATCGACACCTTCTCCATCTCAAAATGCTCCTAAACCCAAAGAAAACAACTCAAAACCCAAAGAGACTTCTAAATCCAAGAATAAGTCTAGCCATTCATGCTCTTTTTGTGGGGGTAGTAATCATGAAGAAAATAGGTGTTATAAGCGAATGCGAGCCTTAGAGGATGCAGTTAAGAAACACAAAATTTCTATCTCCACTCCACCTCCTTCCAATCAGCATGGAAAAATACTTAATGTTATTGGAAGATCTCAATCACCAGTTGCAGATAATTGGGTTATAGATTCTGGTGCTTCTCATCACATGACTTCTTCCAAGGAGTCTTTTGTTTCTCTAGGTTTGAGTTCTACTTCCAAAATTGAGGTTGGAGATTCTTCCTTTCTTTCTGTTGAGGGAAAAGGTGATATACAACTTGATGGTGGAAATATCCAAGATGCACTATATGTTCCTAACATCACTACAAATTTTCTTTCTGTATATCAAATTTGTCATTCTGGTCAAGGGAAAACATTGACTTTTACACCACATGGGGCAGAAGTAAGAACTTTGTTGGATCATTTTTAACTTGTTGCTCAGGGTATTGTTGATCATAGTTCAAGAATATATCACTTTGAAGGTTTTGATAACACTTCTTCTATAGGGACAGGATTGGTTTCTCATTCAAATTCAGAGAGTAAGCTTTTGCATGAAATATTTGGACATCTCAATTACAGATATTTGAAGGAGTTGAGCACTCATGGTATGGTAGATGGTCTTCATAGAGTTTATTGTCTTGAGGGAGTTTGTCATGGTTGTGCATTAGGGAAACAACACCAAGATACTTTTCCTAAGAATTTATCTAAGAGAGCTTCTTCACCACTTGAGCTTGTGCATAGTGACTTGATGGTTTTTCCTACCCCATCTTTCAATGGAGCTAAGTATGCACTTACATTTATTGATAATTTCTTGAGGCGTACTTGGGTTTATTTTCTCAAGTACAAAAGTTATGTTTTTCACACTTCAAAGTCTTCAAGGCTTTTTTCGAGAAACAATCTTCTAGTAGCATAAAGAACCTTCGCACTAATAATGGGGGGGAGTACTTCAGCAATGAGTTTTCTAAATTTTTGGAAACTCAAGGCATTATTCACCAGCATTTTGTTCCTCATACTCCAGAATAGAATGGATTAGCAGAAAGGAAGAATAGAACTTTGAAGGAAATGGCTAACTATATGATGCATTCTAGAGATATACCTCCTATCTATTGGGTAGAAGTAGTTAATTGTGCTAACTATATTCAGAATCACACACCACACATAGCACTTGAGCGTTTGACTCCAGAGGAAGCTTGGTCCAACACTAAGCCAGGTGTCTCATTTTTTTGAGTCTTTAGGAGCCATGCTTGGGCCTTTATGCCAAAGAATAAAAGGAAATCTTTGGATAAGAAGAGTAAACCCTTGATTTTTGTAGGGTATTGCACGAGGACATGAGAGCTTATCATCTTTTAGATCCTGATACACATGATGTTCTTTTTCAAACACATGTTTAGTTTGATGATCATTTCACTCCTCATGATTCTTCATCTTCTTCCATTCCTTCTTCTTCTTCATCTCATCTTGAGGATATTTTCTTTGAGGAGATTGATGAGGAGGTTATAGATGTCGTTGAGGATCTTATTCCCACTGATGTTGTCACTATGCCTAAGTGGGCTCGTACTACAGTTTCTGAGGAAACACATTTCATATAGGATCTTCCACCCACTAGGAATCATCACGCACATTCTACATGTTCTGGACTTTTATGTCATGCAGTTTCTGAGGATCCACAGTCTTTTTCAAAGGCTCATGGGATACAGGAGTGGGAGTATGCGATGACAGCTGAATTTCTTCTTTGATGAAGAATCATACTTTGGATTTGGTATCTCTTCCTAAAGGAATAAATATGGTTAGGTGTAAGTGGGTATACCGAACCAAATACGCAGCTGATGGGTCCATTGACAAGTATAAGGCTCGTTTTGTTGGAAAGGGTTTTTCAAAAGATGAAGGTATTGATTACTCAGAGACTTTTGCACCCGTTTCCAAGATGGATTTTGTATGCCTTGTACTTGCTATTGCTACATCACAGGGGTGGCCCATATACCAGATGGACATGAAAAGTTCCTTCTTATATGGAGATCTAAAAGAGGAAATATATATGGAGCAGCCGACTGGATTTGTTTAGGATTCTTCTCTTGTTTGTCGGCTCCGAAGGTCTCTCTACGGTCTCAAACAAGCCCCTCGGGCTTGGTATGAGAAGATGGATTGTTTTCTTCTATCTACTATTTTTGTTCGTTGCCACTCCGATCATACAGTGTATCTCGAGCATGTCAGTGAGGATATTGTGATACTTTTCTTGTATGTTGATGATCTGTTACTTACTGGCCACTCTTCTTCCCACATTCAGAGTATTTAGAGGGATCTTTCTACACAGTTTGACATGACAGATCTTGGGCTATTGCATTATTTCTTTGGTTTGCAGATTTTTCAGACAGATTGAAGGATTCATTTGAGTCAGAAAAAGTACACCCATGATCTTCTTAGGTGCTTTGATATGGCTGATTGCAAGCCAAGTCCATCTCCTTTTCAGTCTGGAGTTACTCTTACATCCACATGTACCACACCACTTTGTGATCCTACATTGTATAGGCAGTTGTTTGGGAATCTCATGTACTTGACCCATACTCACCCTGATATTTCATTTGTAGTAGGGCTTGTATCTCAGTTTGCACATTCACCTCATAGTAGTCACTGGTAGGCTGCTAAAAGAATTTTGTGCTATTTGCATGGCACTTCCCACTTTGGCCTACACTACACTAGGGGCTCTACTCATTTGGTTGGGTATACAGATTCATATTGGGCAGGTTCTATTGATAACAGACGTTCCACTTCTGGCTATCTTTTTTGTCTTGGTTCTTCTCCAGTTGCTTGGGCGTGTAAAAAGAAACAGGCTATTACACTTTCATCTTCAGAGGTAGAGTACAGGGCAGCAGTTACAGTGGGTCATCAGATTCTTTGGCTTCGCCAGTTATTGACAAAGTTTAGATTCCCACAGGATTCACCGACTGTACTTTGGTGTGACAACCAAAGTGCAATTAAAATTTCTCACAACCCAGTTGAGCACCAACAGACCAAGCATATCGAGATACACATCCACTTCATTTGGAAACACATTTAGGATGGAGTTCTTTGCTTGGAGTACCTTCCGACTCAGCAACAGGTTCCAGACATCTTTTCGAAGCCTTTTGCATCACCTCGCTACCTTGAGTTACGTGGAATGCTTGGGGTTTCAAAAGTTGTTCTTGGGGGGTGTTCGTGAGAACATCTTCCTTCTTCTTCTTCTTTCTCTTTCCTTATAGTAGGATTCTTTCCTTCTTTTGGTTCGAGATTTCTTCATGGATATATTCAGGCCTAGTTGCTGGGACTCATACTGTGGACATGCCACTTCTATTTTGGCCCCTAACTTCACTTGAGGGGGGGTGTTAGAGTAGGTATTTACCTTAGCTCATGTTCACCTAGGTATATTATTTACCTTTATTGTATTTATCCTCACCCACTTATGTGTGTGGATATTTCTTTTTTATTTATTTAGATATTAGGAGATATTATCTAGTTGTTAGGTATAGTTCTTTCCTTGATCTATGGTATTGACTAGTTCTTTCCTAGATCTATGCTATTGACTAGATCCTTGATGTCTAGTTCTCTCATAAATCTATGGACTTGACTAGTTCTTTGATGACTAGTTCTTTCCATGATTTATGGCTTGATCTACAACCTTGACTGGTTCTTAGATTGTTATTCCTTGCCTATATAAGCAAGGCCCATTCTCATTGTATTTCATTGAGTTCCATAATAATATATGATATTGATGCTCATTTGTTTGCAAAAGTTTTGTGTAAAGTTATTCTGGCGAATTGCTTTAATCTTATTGATCGTGGTGTTTGATTAGCATCTGTGTTCTTGGCTTGGTACGATCTGGTTATCATTCCTTTTATGATTTTGAGCATGTTTTATGTTTATAGAGTTAACAAAAGCTCATTTTTTGGGATTGAACAGGTAACTAATCTTGGATCCTCCATTGGAATGCTTCTTTCAAAAATCCATCATCCCTTCTCTACATTAAGATTACCTTGAATTTTTTTTAAATGTTATGGTGAAAGCATTATATTTGTAGGCTCGTATGTGTTGACCATCTAATGTTGAATGTTTATATTAGATTTTCAGAATTTTTTGTAATTATAGTGTATTCATATGGATTCCTACTACGTAGGAATGACAAAGATGTGGTAAGCATGTGCTGCTTCCAATCCTCCTAAAGACCGACTGACCTTGTGTTTGTTTTCTTTTTAGCATTAACATATTTATATTTACGAACTATTGTAAAGTGTGAAACATCTTTGTGACGTGCCAAGACTACTTTCTCCACCATACATGTAGTGAGTCTGGCCCAAAGAGTCTTAAAAGTTATGCTAACAAGGAATTTTGACGTCGTATTCACCAGTTTCTATCCGCATAGTTTTCTAGGCCCTTGACAAACACTGCTACCTGTATTTCCACCTCTTACAACAACCATGTGTTTCTTCACCACATCTACCATGAAATATATTTAGCGTGTCAACTTTTTGTACCAAAATTCATTGTGTATAGTTCTTGAAATCAAGCATGAGATTTGCAGTATTCTTGAAATTGTTTTCTAAATACCCAAAAAACATGTACTAAAACTACAAACAACTATTGACATTGGCAATATTGATCGACTACTTCTTTCCTTTCTAAGATATATCCAAAATACTATGTCTCGATGCCTTGCGCAATGCACCCCCTTTCTCCTTCTGACAATTTACAAAAATGGCACTTAGTTGTAGGAAAGAGGAGTTTTGCATTGGTTCCCCGAAATGTTTTTCCGATCATTCGAATTTTCCTCCCTCAAACCTCTTCTTCATTACCCATCTTCCTCCGTTGCCTTTTAGGCCCTTCTAATTTCACTTCTTATATGCATCCCCTTCAGCGTTTCCATTGTACATTTCTTTCCTTCAGTGAAATTGCCAGTCGAAAGCTTGGTTTCGAGACTCCCTAGAGCTGCATTTTCACAATTTACTTTATGGAATTCTCGTTGCCTTACAAGCATATCCGACCATATCCGTGTCGTGAATGCTTTTAGAGATTGTCATTTAGGATATGAGGACCCATGGAAGGGTGTCACATTCTTCTTTCTACCTTGGAATGTACCTTTTGTTATCTTCTATATTATTTGCTCATTGAATTCGATTTGTACTTTTTGGATCAATGGGCCTGAGTCTTTGCATTGGTAATCCTCTAAGCTCAATATCGTATTACATCATGGATCTCGTATTGAGTATTGTGATTCAAATTTGCTTGCACTTGGCAATATGCATTTGAAGATTATAATCTGTTGATGAGCCATTAACAAATATGAATGACATCATATTGCATCATGTATCTCGTATTAAGTATTATGAGTCATACATGTTCATATCTAGCATCTCATCGCACCACTGATAAGATCTTCAAACACATATTGCAACGCCATGAAAAATCCCAATAAGATAGAGATGATACACTATAATACAATGTCCTCCCCCTCCATCGATCCCTTTCTTTATAACTCTTCAACCTTTCTATCTTTTTCGATTCTTCATTTTTACATTCTTCACTCCATCCCATTCGACGTTTCCATTGTACACTTTACGTACTATAACTAGTTAAGTAAAATAGTTACATTAATTTTCAACGTTTTAATTTTAGGTATGATCACAACATTTAGTTGCATGTTTAAGTGGGGTAAATGCATTGCTTTTATCATGGAAAATGACTTTAGCATAAACGAGGGACCTCGCACATGCTTCAAACAATTACTACACAACTACTCATTTTGGTGGGACCACTCGTTTTCGTTTTTTCGAAAGCCATCCATGTGCTCTTTTCTGAATTTAAAAAACAACACAATAAAAAACAAGAGTTGTGCGCCATTTTTTGAATTTGTACGAAATATAGAAAACTTTAGTTAGAAAAGGCCAAAGCGAGAGACAACAATTACACCTTGCCGACACACTGTCCTCAATAATGATTAACATGGCTACCAAACTTAAAAGTGGACAGTTCCAACTGTATATGAAGGGGAATATTCCAGCATGCCTAAATTGTTATAACCTCCAAAATTTAGTATACTTTAGTCTTAATATTTTTATGTTACTCTCCATATGAATTGTAAGATTTCTTTCTATGTAAAGACTATATCAATATTAATTCTGGTATAAATACAGTATTAGTTAATTTTAATTTTATATTGTTCTGAAAAAATATAATAGTTCCCCTACACATAAATCCGTCAATTCTCTTATCCCGACCAAAAAAGGAGCGAAAACAAGTAAAATTACTGTAATTTACTGTGATTTAACATTAATGGTGTTAGCCTAAGCTTTAACTCTAATTATACATTCAGGTAAACTAAGGCTACTTCTAACAAAAATTACAGAACTCCTATTTTATAGCGGGGAGAAATTTTTATTGTTCTTGATTTTGCAGCATGAGTAAACTAAAATAAGGCATTTCTAAAGAAGATAGGAGGACAAAAGCTCATTCCAGTTGTCAGGAACGCCAGGCAAACACCAGTGCGTACAGTCTCCTCTTAAATCACCACTTCCATATACCGACTTAAGTCCATCTTGCCGAGACGCCGTGGAACGCGTAATGTCAAGAAACACGACAGGAAATGTAGTTCGACGGAGAACCTGCTTCAATATCCCCACGTGAGGAGGCATCGGAGGATTGTATGTCGCCGTATTCTTGTCCATCTCCGGCTCCGTCTCTTTCTCGCACCTGACCCATTTCCAATTTCATTCACTGATTTCAACACCATAGGAAAAAAAAATTGAAAACTTGAATTTTTCTTCGGATTGAAATTTACGAAACGGACCTGTTGAACCTGTTGTAATGACTCAGTGAAGGGCTGCGAAAGAAGACGCGAGATTTTTTGGGATCCATGTTTTCCGAGATCCACTTTGCCCACGTACTCAATGCCTTCCTGTAAGCCACCATTGGATCCATGCTCGTATACTCCTTTCTGCCTTCCATGATTGTGTCCCATCTGTTTATAGCACAATTCCGACATTTTCATCAACAAAAATCCAACAGAAAATGAATGTAAAGCAATAAATTCAGTAGTTGAATACCTCTGTGGGCCTAAATGATCCGGCCACCATTTTGACGACTCGAAGACCAGCACATCAACTCCCTTCCACCGGATTCCATTTTTTTCAATACCATCTACGTGAAGAATTCTTTTCCCCTGTTTACTGGTCTCCAGCTGCACCAAAAATGGAGCCCAGAAAAACTCCACTGAAGCATTATATTCCTGCAAAACGAAACTTTTTTCTATATATAAAAACTCCATTGCCACCCTTCACATTAAAGAAAAAAAGTGATCCAAGAAAATCTGAAAGAGCAAATTCCTGGATGCATATATTTTTTACCGCAGATCTGAATGATGTAAGGATTCTTCTGCCTGGAACGAAGGCGTTTGGAGTGAGTGTATGTAGAAGACATGCCATTGACTGAAACTGATCCAAGCTTATAGAGTCCCCAACGAACATTAGTCTCTTGCCCCTCAACTTCTCCAGAAGCCGCCTGGCATCGAATCTGAAATACCAAATTTTGTTCAGAAAAGTACAAATATGGGGAAAGAAAATCGAAGGAATCAACCCAGTATACAATTGAACCTAGGAAGGATACAGCCGCTCGGTTGCCATCGCCATTTTTCATAGTCCGAGTCAGGTCTCCCGTTGGCTCTACAGTTGTATTCGTTGGTGATGTAAGGGCATTGATCATAATTATAAAGAGGATAAGAGGGATCATGAACCCATGTTCCCGAGGATAAATTGCACTGAATTTGATCCTTTCCTCTGTAATTTAAAGTATCGAAGTCTCTGGTTTGAGTAACAGAGAAAAAGGCATTGCTATTTCCAATCAGGGACAACATGACTATAAGAATCATAACCATATTCGTCGATGGTATGTTCGCACTGGTATTGAGCTTGACCACTCTATGATGCAGTCTTTATTATAAGTTACCAAGTTAGCGTAATTGAGTGAGGGGATTGGATCCCTCCAATTCTGGATCTTGGTTAACGTGTTTGTGTGGTTTATATTGAAATTAACCTCCAACCTCATCTCTTAAGATTTAGTCGGTTTCCGCCGTCAATTAATGAGGTATATGTCTTCACTTGGGTCTACCATTGTGGGGTTTCCGTAGGCCTATATATGTAAGTACTATATATTCCGGAGTCGGATTTTATGTCAAATCTCCCTTGTAAATTGTGTGCGTGGAACACTCACTTTATGTTAGCAATAAAAACATAATTTTATAAATTGTGATTCTATGGTCATATTATATTTCCATCGACCATCATTCTACTCATAACTCATAATTATTTTTCAATGAGAAATATTAAACTAACAAGCACGCGGTGCAATAGAGATGTCAAAGGATATGCATAGAAGATGTTAAAGTTGAGGAGTGAAATGGTTTAGGAGGAAGAGGGCTGTTAAAGAAGGGAATAGGGAGGCGTCTAAGGGCAAGAAAAGTGATGGGGGCTTAAGATTTTTTTTTTTCATTGTGGTGAAATAGAAAATTTACCATTTGATAATATAGTCTAATTGATAATAAAGCTTAAAGTCTCTTCATTTGTAACATACATCAGATGTGAAGATAGAGGAAGTCAAAATAGTTTCATATGGTATAAAAGAATGCATCAACTCCAGGTAGACATGCACATGAATGGCGTAGTTGTGTATGCTCATGTTTGTGGGAGCTCAGGTTGCCGTAAGTGAGGACATGCTTTATATCAACTAGCAAAATCTCATGAGATAATTGTGTAATACAAAGGAATACACGCAAGGTAACTGCATGCAGTGGGGAAAGATTATAGAGTTAATCTCAGTTGACAATGCCAAAACATTGACAACATATCATTGTAAAAAAAGTGAGTTGCATTCAAGAAAATTTTAGCTTGTGACTGGTAAAGGTGATGGACCGAGTTGCCTTGTAATGCCCGGTCGTTTCACCCTATGGACAAGGATGGGAACTCATTCTTCAAGGGAGGCACCGAATTTTCTCGCCATGCTATTAGCTTCCTTTTTAGCTCAGTATGTAGTCGCAAGAATGTATTCATAACTTTGGCCTTGGTGCGTCGTCAGGATTTATCAACTCGTGGATAAACCCTAGTCTGGCTACCTTATCGATCACCACTGAGATGAACATGGCACCATTTAAATACTCTCAAACTCTGCATCATGGTTATGCTTAGATGGACCGTTACCCCGTGGTGGTGAATGATTCGTGGCATTTTCGTAATGCTTCGGTATTGGGGACTTCAACCAAGTTCGGTGAGGATTGACGATTTTTATTTTGGTTCCGGTCTAGTGATATTGTAATGCTAAGGTTAAAATGTCTTTTAGGAAGATAATAACAATTAAAATTTACATATAGATATAATTATATAATGGATTGTTCAATTATTGGTGGTAATGTTGTTTTGTAAATTAAAAAGGGAATGTGGAATTTGTTATGGGTGGGCACACCCTCTTCCTCACCGAAATTTTCTTCTTGGTGAACCTTGAGTCTTTTGATTTATTTTATTTTTACTAATTCCAGCCAAGAGAGGATTTTATGCGGAATGGGTGCCAACCTGTCCTGTCAGAGAGTGGGTGGAGGAGCTCTAATTGCTCCAGTTGATGCACATTCATGCCCTTGGAAGCTGCAAAGCTTTTATAGAAGCCACCCAGCCTGCGACTAAGGAGTTTTGCTCTGTTTTTTTTTCTATTCCTTGCAAAATGACCCCTCTTCATTTTGGTTTCTCCTCCTCTGCGAATTGGGTGATGGCTGCCCCTTGTCCTCCTACGTTTCCAACTTCCATTGATGTTCTTTGCAGTCTGGCACACATAGGATGGGTGTGGGATTTTGGGAAAGCGTCGAGAGCATTGGAAGAGGCAGGGGGCGGTGTTGAATAGGAAAACACACAGGCATGAGCCATTTTCCCTTCCTTAACACTTTCATTTGTATAAATTGCATGACTATTACTTGCTTTCCATGTAAACGCTTGTTGTGTTGATTTAGGGTAGCTCTGCGTGGGGAAAAATTCCATTTGTAATGTGGTGTGGTTGATTGTTTGACTTCCTTACAAAATTGTAGTCTTATGTTTTTTGCTAGATCTGTGTCCCCTCTATGCCTCCTGTACCAACCAAGGTGAGAGTTAGTTCATCTTTCTAAGTTTTATTCAGTTTCCATGTTTACTAAAATATGCAATTTTTCAAACAGCGTTGTTTTCTAATTTTAAAAGTATGCTAGGTTTACAGCTCATGTCTCAAGTTTTCTAGTGTACCCAAGGGTCAAATATTTTAAACCTCCGCTCTTGATACCAAGTGTAACGCCTGCTAAAACAACCCACTTGAGACTCAAGAACAACCTAGGATTAGTTAGAAAAATTATGGGATACATTTTTATTTGTATAAAAGTGTCTGCTACAAGGTTACAAAACAACAGTTGCCATAAGCAAGGTTTAGAGGCCAAATAAAAATCTTAGCTCATAGTTTTCCCATTACAACAATTATTAAATTTACAGGGTCAAAACTTAGGGTTAGAATAATCATTAGGATTAAGAGGGCAATTTCTCACTCTCTCACCCTCTTGACAGGATTAAGATACTCAACCTAATTTTTTCTCAAAATTAATGCACTTTAAACCTTCTAAAAACATTCCCATTACATAGGAAATTTTCTCACCTCTCCAGTGATATAAATAAGTCCTCCTAACTCCCTGTATTTCAAAAGTTATCGGTCGGCGAACCTTGGGAGGAAAATTTTCCCAAGGCGGGCTAGCGGGCCTAGGGGAGAAAATTTTCCCCAAGGGTGGGTCTGCAGGCCGCATGGGGAGAAATTTTTCTTGGAGGAGGAGTCAAGTCAGCGGGGTTGGGTACAAAATCTCATCCCAAACATAGGCCGACGGAGATGCGGGAGACGTTTTGGAAATTTTCCCGCTTGGGACGAAAAGCCACCTTTGCACCTATGCGCCCGCAGGTTCGCAAGTCCACAAGGGACACATGGCACATCCTAAGCCAATGTGGGGAAAGCTGGGTGGTGGGGATAAAAGAATTTTAACACCCAGAAAGGCAAAAAGGGTAAAACTCACCTGCGCCTCCGCCGACGCCTCGCGATGCCATGTGGCAGATCCTTATTCGCGGCAGGCTGGCGGGGCGACGAGGGAAACTAGGAAAAGTTTCCAAATCTTAATTTCACAAGTGCCAAGGTTAAACAAGATTTACTGAACCTCGAACAGAGCCTTGTTAAGCCATGTAGTAGTACTTGATTGGCTGCAGGCCTACGGGGATGTGGGGGAAATGTAGAAATTTTTACCCATTTTTTTTTTGAACTTAGATTGTTTTGATCAACAAGAATGTTTGCGGTTCAGCAGAGCGGTGGGGAACTTCATGCCTTAAGCAGTTTTTAGGCAAAAAAGCACAAAAATAAAGCATTTAGCCTATGGCTCCACCCAAGAATATTTTATTAATTAAATTTGACGGTTAGAAAATTTTTGAAGTCAAAATGAAGTGGAACTTCAGAAGGCCATAACTGTTCGACCGGAAGCCCTATTTTTGGAAAACAAGGGCTTTTTGGAAAGCTCTGGAAGTCCTCTTTGTGCAGGAAGCCTAAGATTTAAATGTTGACGAAGTTTGAAGTGTCAATTTTAATAAAAAAATCTTTCTGGCACTTAAAACGTGAACTGGACTGTTCAACTTATAAAATTTCTCCAAATTTCCCATAATTCCTTCTCAACATGCCAAATAGGCATGGAGGAATTTTCTTGAAATATTTTAGGATAGGCTACAAGGGTTAAGTTGTTTGGTTGATTTAGATTTCGAAAATTTCCTAATTTCACAACAACGATTGTGAAACTGCTTAAGCCTGAATTGAAAGGTTCTATGCAATTTCCTTAAGTACTTTTGTTTTCTTGGGATCATTTTGATCCCAAAAGTTCCATTAGTATTTCAATTTATCTTTTCAATGTTGCAAGGTCGCTCTATACTTTTTGATAAAATTTTGCAAGTATACAGTGAAATAAAGGATGGAGTTTATACTTGATCTTCAACAGATCTAGGTTTCATTTACCAACTTGATATATGAATTTTATTCCCAATGCAATCTAACATATGAAGTTGGTTTTTTTTTTTTCAATTCAAGTATTCAAAAGCCAACATACAGTTCTGATTTCTAAATCATGCATTTCAAAAGAACAGAGCAGTATAACATTTCTTTATGCGTATTTACTTTTGAATTTTCCAACCAGAGATTTTATACTATATTTCAAACACATATTTCCAAGGAAAACAAAACCATTTGAGCAAGGTACACAAATTCCATTAATTCAAATGAATCTTTTACGACTTTTGTCCCATTTATTTTCAGAATACAACATACAGTATACATATCTTTATTTTTTGTTCACAGAAAACGTGAATACAAGATATATTCTACCATAATCACAACTACTTTCATAACTAAAACAAAGTAGCCTTTCCATCACAGATAATATACAATGTCATCCACTTCAAGGAAATAGATCTCAACAAGGGAAAAGGAAATGAAGATCCTCCATTTTCCCAATTTGATCACAACAAAATCAATAAGAACCATAATTCTCAAGTATTTGTGTTTGCAAGGACAGGGTTGTCAAAATTTTCAGCTTAGAAATTTTCCTCTTCATGCTCCTGTACAAACACACGCGAAGATCCTCCAATGAAATGTTGTGTTTCTACATGTTTGAAAAAAAAAATTACACTGGCAAACAACAAATTTTTCAGCTTAAGATTATAAAAGAGGAGTATGACTGTCCCCGAGAAAGGAAACAACCATGATATCTTTAAAGATTTGAATTTTAATGAAAATGAGAAAGCCATCCAAAATTCATAAGTTTCATAGCCAATATAAAACATATTATTACATTCAAAAAATTTGATATATTTTGCTCAAATTGTGTACAGATTGCCCTTCAAAGTGGGAAATGAGCCCAAGGACTTTCAATCACTCCTGATAAATGTGTTAATCCATCCATTTTCAATTTGATCACAACAAAGGTAGGGCAGAAAGGAAACACTCTCCACCAACCAATTATCCAATCTAAATGAAAATGAGAAGCCAATTCATTGGCCCCTGAGCCCGAACCACAATGCAATAAGAAATGTGTTTCAACACATTGAAACAATAGGCTTCCACAACACACATATAAGTTCATATTTAAAACATAGTCTAGAACAAAATTGTAATTTACAACCATAGATAAAAGATAACAAACAACACTCAGGATTCCTCATGCAATCCAAAGGAGCAAGAAACCATGGGGGATGTTGCTTATGCCTCCCAAGGGGAAATGGGTTTCACCACCTAAGAAAAAACCACCAAAACATATCATTTCAAAACCCTGACATGCCCTTATGCCTCCCCCAAGTACCCCTTATTCCTCTCATTTCCTTATGCCTCCCCAACCTCTTATAGCACCCCATAACGAGTAAAGAAATGTAAGTTATTTATTTTGCAAGGTGGAACCAAAATCCCAACTCCCTCCACACTTATACCTCCCTATAACACTTATGTCTCCCCACAAGAATCCCCATAGTATTCTCCTAAACCTTTCCTACTCCATCTACCCAACCAGGCAATGAATAAAATAGCACATTCACACACGCAACCATTCACATAAGTGCAAAAGTGAAAGAAGTTCATAACAAGAGCCACAATCTTACCTTTCCATGATGGAGTTGTTCCAAGTTGAAAAACAACAAGCTTTATTCCAATGCAAGCAATCCAAAATATCCTCCAAGCACAAGCATTCAACCTTCAAACCCCTCCAAAGCAAGAGCTCTCAAACAGAAAAATAATTCACCGAAGAATGAAGCATTCCAAGGTGAAGTAACCTAAAAAAAAGCATGGGAATTTGAATATATAGAAGAGGGAAGAGAAGAGGATGAGGTGGATCCATGTAGGATGCAACATCACACATCCTCAACTCCAACACCCAAGTTAACTTCATTTTCCAAGGAATATTAAATAGGTGGGTGAATAATATGATAGATTACTTACACACTTCAAAACAAGCCCACACTCCAAATGACTAAAATTAAAACATGTAAGAAAAGCGCAATTAAAATTTAAAACCTGACTTACAAAAATGCATAATGAAAGTCTAAATTCAACTCTCCAACCATAGGTATGGTTGGTAAATAAATTTAAGTGTTAGGGGACAATTTTAACTTGTCCCACAAGCCTCCAAAATCATCCTCCAAGGAGAAATTCGAATTTCCAAGAAGGTGGAGTGTTTCATACTCTAAAATCAACTTACACATCTCTTACAACACTTAAACCAAGACCAAAAACTCTATTAATTACATTCTCAAATCACAATTTAATTAAATAATGAATATGGAAAACACATCATTTATAAAACACATACAATATTAACAAAAGACAAAATAAAATAAAAGCATAAAGTCCTTTGGTCAAATTCGAAGGTGATTCCCCCCATGGGAATCCCTAACAAAATCTAACTCACAAAAACAGATACAAGTTGCCATGGTGACCTTGTTGAATTCATCTAGAATTCCAATGTGGTTGGTCTCCAATCCCCTAATGTTTGTTGTTATAATTTTAAACTGTAAAATACAAATACCTCCTTTGGCCTCATGGCCGCATTAGAACATCTAAAATGAATATAAATATAATTCCAAAGCTGTATATACATATGAATCACAACATCATCAAGGAAAACAAAAATTTCATTTGTAGTTTTATCAACAACTATATGATCATAAAATTAATTTCAATTTCTAGGTCTACTCAAAATATCCAAATATCACATGTCTGAACCACATCTACAATATAACCATGTCAAACAGTATATCAATATCAATACATAAAAAGTTTCCAATAATCATCATGCACCACATATGAATCAAAGTCCACAATAAACCATGATCTAACATCTAACATCATACTAAATAAAACTATAACAATGTCCATAATATAGTCAGCAGTATCAGGGTCAATATCACAAGGTGTCGAAGGGAAGCGGGCACTACGTGCCCCTCCCCTTAGACTCGAATTCCTCCTAGAAGTCACTGGAATAGATGTTGGAACTGAACTCATAGAAATGTAGCATCCTCCCATGTAGTTGTAGTCTCCTGATATATATCCCACTGCACCCAGACATGATCAATCTCTCTTCCTCGAAGGCCCAAGGTCTTGTGATCTATAATGCAAATGGGCTCCACCATCACCTACCCCTGATCCTGCACCTGCAATGATGTCCAATCTAGCACATGAGAAGGAACTATAACATATCTCCTAAGAACTGAAACATGAAACAGATCATGGATGCAAGACAAGCTCAGTGGCAATGCTAGATGATAGGCCAAAGGGCCAATATGATCCAAGATCTCAAAAGGACCAACAAATCTAGGATCTAACTTAGAAGATTTTCCATAATGGATAGGGCTCTTTTGTGGCCTGACACAAAGGAAAACCTTCATGCCCACATAAAAACTACGGTCGGTCCTATGCTGATCTGCGTACTTCTTCTCCCTATCCTGTGCCTCCTACAGCCTCTGTCTGATCATAACCACATGTTGCTCCTTGCCTTGCAATAAAGATGGTCCTAGAGAAACCTTATCCTCTAACCTGTCCCAACTAAGGGGTATCCTGCACTCTCTATGATACAAATCCTAAAAAGGATCCATGCCTATAGAACTCTGAAAACTATTATTGTAGGTAAACTCCACCAAGTACAGGTATTCCTCCCATTTCGACTACTGGTTCATAACGTACATCCTAAGCATGTCCTCCAAGATATGATTCACCTGTTCGATCTGGACATCTGTCTCAGGGTGATATGCTATGCTAAATTTGATCATCGTCCCGAGGGCATACTACATGGTGATCCAAAAATGGGAAGTATACAAATGATTACGGTCACAAATGATCTTCTGCGGAATCCCATATAGCCTGAAAATCTCATCAAGATATACCCATGCCACTACACTAGTTGTATAACTGGTCTTTACAGGACAAAAATTATCCATTTTTGTCAATTTATCCACTGTGACCATGATGGCGTTGTGGTGGTATCTCGACATCGGTAACCCAACAATGAAGTCCATGGAAATGGTGTCCCACTTTCATTCCAGTATAACATGAGGATAGAGAAGGCCAGATGGATGCTGATGCTTGGCCTTCAATGTGTGGCACTCTAAACAGCATGACACAAACTTAGCCATGTCTCTAAAAATTCCCCTCCAGATAAACAACTGTCTCAAGGTGGCATGCATCTTCTTCACCCTGGGATGGGCTGAATGGGGTGAACGATGTGCCTTTGCCAAGATTTCCTACCTCAACCCTCCATATCTGGGAACATAAATATGACCTTTGTGCCTGAGAAGGCTATATTCCTCTAGATAAAAGCCATCAAACTTCCCTTTAAGGGGTCTCTGAGACTCGATCTCTACTCTCGCTGCAATGTACAAGCTATCGTGAGGAAGCTACTGTAGAATCCTATTCTACAAATCTGTGCTCACTAAGGTGACCATAGCCACATGTCTCCATCTACTAAGAGCATTTGTAACCACATTCTCCTTCCCTTTCACATGCTCTATCTACATATCATACACACAAAGCAACTCCATCTAACACCGTTGGCGAATGTTGAGATTGGGCTCTGTGAAGAAGTGGTGAAGACTCAAGTGATCTGTCCTGAGTGTGAATCTTCAACCAAGAAGAAAGTGCCTCCATAGAACCAAATCATGAACCATTGCCGAAAGCTAAATATCATGAATTAGATAATTGATCTCATAATATTTGAGTTTGCGAGACTCAAAAGTAACTACTCTGCCCTGTTGCATCAACACACCTCCAAGCGTTGCTAATGACGCATCTGTGCATACAAAAAAATCACCTTGAGGATCTAGCACTGCAAGAATAGGTGTTGTCATGAGGCACTCCTTCAGTGTCCTGAAGGCCTGATCACATCTGACTGACCAAAAAAAATTCTTCCCTTTCCGCTGAAGGGAAGTGATGGGATTCACAATCCGAGAGAAATCCTCAACAAATCTCCTGTAATACCGTGCTAATCCCATGAAGTTGAGCACCTCAGTAGTGGGTGTTGGACAATCCATAATAGATATAATCTTGGAAGGATCTACAGTGATACCTTCCTCATAAATGATGTGGCATAGAAACTGCACCTCTATCTGAAAGAATGCACACTTCTCCAAGTTCCCATAAATCTGCTACTCACGAAGAGACTGAAGAACATGATGAAGGTGCCCCTCGTGCTCCTCACGTGTACACGAGTAGATTAAAATTTCATCAAGGAAGATGAGCACGAATCGATTTAAGAAGGTCTTGAAGCTACCGCTGTGAACTCATAGTGGCCATATCTCGTATGGAAGGCGGTCTTATGAATATCTGCCTCTTAAATCCTCAACTGGTGGTATACTGACTTAAGATATATCTTTGAGAAAACTATGGCCCCCTTCATTTTATCAAAAAAATCATCAATGTGCAGAAGGGGATAAATATTCTTGATCGTTACCTTGTTTAGCTAGCGGTAATAAATAGACGTCCACAAGGATCCATCCTTCTTCTTTACAAAGATCACCGTTGCACCCTTAGGGGATGCACTAGGATGAATTATGCCTTTCTCCAAAAGGCCCTCAAGCTATAACTTGAGCTCATAGAGCTCATGGGTAGTCATCCGATAAGGTTCTCATGAGATAGGCTCTACTCCCAGAACCAGATCTATATGAAAATCTATCTCACGTGGGGGTGGTAACCCTGGTAGCTCCCCTGAAAAGACATAAGAAAACTATCTCAAAATGGGATGGTCATCTAGCGATGGTTCACTAGACCCATCCTCTAATTGGTCACTAACTATAACTGCATACATCTGGAAACCCCATCACACACACTATTTAAGTTGCATAGCGGAGATGGTGTGAATAGAAACGGGTCTCCTAACCCCAGCTTTCACTGCCTCAACTCCTAGATCATCTATACAAGATATGATCTCGTGGTAAAATCCACTCTAGCTCTGTGTGCAGACAACCATTCTATTCCCAATACGACACCATAAGAGCCCAACGGAAGGATACAAAGATCTGAGGTAGTGGTGAAAGGTCCCAAATCCACTACACACTCCTTGACTAAGGATTCTACAGAGATCTTGGCTCCGGAAGCCATCTCAACATCCTAACTATGACCCTTTCTAAATACCATCTACCTATATCACTCTACTAATGATGGTGTAATAAAAGAATCAGAAGAACCAGAATCAAATAAAAAGGTGGTAGGAACACCACCAATGCTGCCTTTGGTCTCACTAAATGTACTCTGATGCTCAACCTGGCGGTTCTCGACCACTGCATAGATCCTACGATTGCGCCCTATGTCACCGAAAATAAGCTCTGAGATTTATTTTTTACCCCTATTATTAGGGTTTTGTGAGGAGTCTCTCAAAAAATGTCCAGTAACACCACACCCAAAACAAATACCTGATCCTATCCCCTGAGTAGCAGCTCTAGTCGGTACTCTAGAGGGCTGTGATGTGTATCCTGATGACCCAGTTGTGGACTGTTGACATCTCTACTGGCGAGCTCCTGCTGAGTGAGCTCTAAGTGCTCCTTGTGTCCTAGTGGGTACCCTAGTAGGAGGCCCCATACTCTAGCCCCTCTATGCATCAAATCTCTATGGAGGTCTGTAAGGTGGGTGGGACTACTGCTGCTATTGTTGTGGTCTAAAAGATGGCTAAGATGAACCTTTTCCACCGTGAGGAGGAGGAGCTGACCCCCTCAATTTGTTGTCCTGCATCTGTTGCATGCAGCTTTGGACTCGGTCTCTTGCCTGCTAGGTATTTCCTTGATTCTCCTCTACTATGTAGGCCTTCTCGACGGCCTCAACTAATTTCTGTGGGCAATGGATCCAAACAACACCTCCAATGTCAAGATTCAGGCCCCGAATGAACCTGTGGATCCACACCTGCTCATCCTACATGTACTCAAAATACTGGAGTAGATCCATAAATATACTCTCGTACTCAGTTACTGTAAGATATGCATGTCGGAGGTCATGAAACTCATCTATCCTCTGTTGGATGAACCTCCATTACAAATATCTTCTCTTGAACCACTCCTCAAAGAGTTCCCAGGTGACTAAGTCTGAATCAATGTGGAGCTTCTACTCCTCAGTTCTCCACCAAACACTAGCTCCATCCCTCAGAAGATAGATCACAACACAAGCTCTCATGTTGCTAGAACAAGGGTAGAGCTTGAAGCAACTGTTCAAGCTCACTATCTAGGCCTCTGCGTGAAAACCACTTGTGTCACCTAAATAATGTGATGGTTGAAGCTTCAAGATCTCCCTGATATGGTGTGCAGCGGTGTTCTGGCCACCCCTAGACCTCTCTACATGTTCATCCCTAAGCCTAGGGCTCCGAGACCTATCTCTATGTCTTGAAACTCGGTCTCCATGTCCCCTCTATGATGACTCTGCTCTGGTTGACTCCACATGGGATTTCTCTACTCTTTGATCATCACTATGTCGAGAAGGTACCCGAGCCTCATCTCTATCATGTCTAGTAGTACATGCTCCCACGAACCCTCCGCGTAAAGCAACATTAACATCCTAGAGTGTCTGTAAAATATATGGTAAGATGGCTGCTACAAGATGATCTGGTGGTGGAAAGTATAAGTCTATGTGGAAGGACCCCTTGTCCCGTCTACGCCTCCTGCACCAACTAAGGTGAGAGTTAGTTCATCTTTCTAAGTTTTATTCAGTTTCCATGTTTACTAAAATATGTAATTTTTCAAACAAGGTTGTTTTCTAATTTTAAAAGTGTGCTAGGTTTATAGTTCATGTCTCAAGTTTTTTGGTGTACCCAAGGGTCCAAGATTTTGAACCTCCACTCTGATACCAAGTGTAACACATGCTAAAACAACCCACTTGAGACTCAAGAACAACCTATGATTAGTCAAAAAAATTATTAGATATTTTTTTTTGTATAAAAGTGTCTGCTACTAGGTTACAAAACAACAGTTGCCACAAGAAAGGTTTAGAGGCCAAATAAAAATCTTACCTCATAGTTTTCTCATTACAAAAATTATTAAATTTACAGGGTCAAAACTTAGGGTTAGAATAATCATTAGGATTAAGAGGGAAATTTCTCACTCTCTTGCCCTCTGATAGGCTTAAGAGATTCAACCTATTTTTTCTCAAACTTAATGCACTTGAAACCTTATAAAACCATTTCCATTGGATAGTAAATTTTCTCACCTTTCTATTGATATAAAGAAGTCCTCCTAACTCCTTGTATTTCAAAAGTTATGGGTCGATGGACCTTGGGAGGAAATTTTTCCCAAGGAGGGCCGACAGGCCTAGGGGAGAGAATTTCCCCAGGGGTGGGTCTGCGGGCTGTAGCGATAAATTTTTCCTAGAGAAGGAGTCAGTTTTGCGGTGGTGGGGATGAAATCTCATCCTAGATGCGGACCGACAGAGCCGTGAGAGATGTTTTGGAAATTTTCCTGCTTAGGGTAAAAATCCACCTTTGCACTCGTGTGCCCACAAGTCCGCAAGTCCACAAGGGACACCTGACACCTCCTATGCCAACGTGGGGAAAGAGGGATGGTGGGTATAAAATAATTTGAATGCCTAGAAGGGTGAAAAGGGTAAAATTCACCCACGCGTCTGCTTGCTCCTCGCGATGACACGTGGTAGATCCTAATTAGCGGCGGGCTGGCGAAGCCATGAAGGAAACTAGGAAAAGTTTCCAAATCCTAATTTCACAAGTGCCAAGGTTAAAAGGGAATCTATGCCTCTGACAGAGCCTCATTAAGCCACCTGGCAGCACCTGATTGGCTACGAGCCTTCGGGGATGCATCGGAAACGTAGATTTTTTTCCCAATTTTTTTTTGAACTTAGATTGTTTTGATTGACAAGAATGTTTGCAGGTCAGCAGAGTGGCGAGGAATTTCATGCCTTAATAATTTTTGGGAAAAAAGCACAAAAATCAAGGATTTATCCCACAAGTCTGCCCAAGAATATTTTATTAATTAAATTTGACAGTCAGAAATGTTTTTAAGCTAGACTGAAGTGGAACTTCAGAAGGCCATAACTTTCGAGTAGGAGCTCTGTTTTTTGAAAACGGGGACTTTTGAGAAATATCTTGAAATACTCTTTACACAGGAAGCTTAAGATTTAAATTTTGATGAATTTTAAAGGATCAATTTTAAGAAAATGTCTTTCTATCATTGAAAACATGAACTAGACTGTTCAACTTATAAAATTTGTCCAAATTTGTCACAATTCCTTCTCAACATGCCAAACAGGCATGGAGGAATTTTCTTGGAATATTTTAGGATTTATTATAAGGGTTAAGTTGTTTCGTTGATTTACATTTCAAAATTTTCCCAATTTGACAACAATGTCTGTGAAACTGTTTGAGCCCTACTTGAAAGGTTCTATGCAAATTCCTTAAGTATTTTTGTTTAATTGGGATCATTTTGATCCCACAAGTTCCATTGGTATTTCAATTTATCTTTTCAATGTTGTAGGGTCTCTCTATACTTTTTGATAAAAGTATGCAAGTATACAGTGAAATAAAGGATGGAGTTTATACTTGATCTTAAACAGATCCAGGTTTTCTTTACCAACTTGATATATGAAATTTATTCCTAATCTAATCTAACATATGAAGTTGGTTTTTTTTTCCAGTTCAAGTATTCAAAAGCCAATGTAAAGTTCTGATTTCTAAATCATGTATTTTAAAAGAACAGAGCAGTATAACATTTCTTCATGCATATTTACTTTTCAATTTTCCAACTAGAGCTTTCATACTATATTTCAAATTCAAATTTCCAATGAAAACAAAATCATTTGAGAAAGGTACACAACTTCCATTAATTCAAATGAATCTTTTACGATTTTTTTCCTATTTATTTTGAGAATATAACATACATAATACATATCTTTCTTTTATGTTCAAAGAATTGAATATAAGATATATTCTTCCATAATCACAACTACTTTCATAACTAAGACAGAGTAGCCTTTCCATCACAGATAATATACAATTTCATCCACTTCAAACTGGGAAAAGGTTACAATAATAAATAATCTCAACAAGGACTATCAAATTTGTCTTTTTCCTCTTCTCCAATACAGCAATGTGAAGATCCTCCATTTTCCAGTTTGATCACAACAAAAGTAGGGAGAAAGGAAACTCTCTCCACCCAACCAATACATCCAATGAAAAGGAGAAGCCATCATTCTTCATTGGCCCCTGAGCCACAACCACAATGCAATAAGAATTTTTTTTCAACTCATGGAAACAATAGGTTTCCACAACACACATACAAATTCATATTTAAAACACACTCTAGAACAAAACTACAGTTTGTAACCACAGATAAAAGAAAAGAAACAACACACAGTCTTCCTCATGCAACGCAAAGCAGCAAGAAACTATGGGGGATGCTTCTTATGCCTCCCAAGGGGAAATGGGTATCACCACCTAATAACAAACAGCCAAAACATATCATTTCAAAACCCTGACAAGCCCTTATGCCTCCCCCAAGTACCACTTATTCCTCACATTTCCTTATGCCTCCCCAACCTCTTATGGCACCCCATAATGAGTTAAAAAATGCAAGCTATTTCTTTTTCAAGGTGGAACCAAAATCCAAACTCCCTCCACACTTATACCTCCCCATAACACTTATGTCTCCCCACAAGAATCCCCATAGTCTTCTCCTATACCTTTCCTAGGCCATCTACCCAACCAACCAATGAATAAAACAATATAGTCACACACTCAACCATTCACATAAGTATAAAAATGAAAGAAGAACATAACAAGAGCCAAGACCTTACCTTTCCATGATGGATTTGTTCCAAGTTCAAAAATAACAAGGTTTATTCCAATGTAAGCAATCCAAAATATCCTTCAAGAACAAGCATTCAACAATCTTCAAACCCCTCCAAAGAAAGATCTCTCAAACAGAAAAATAATTCACCCAAGAATGAAGCATTCCAAGGTTAAGTAAACGAAAAACAAGCATGGGAATTTGAATATATAGAAGAGGGAAGAGAAGAGGATGAGGTGGATCCATGTAGGATGCCACATCACACATCCTCAACTCCAACACCCAAGTCAACTTCATTCTCTAAGGCATATTAAATAGGTAGGTGAATAATGTGATAGATTACTTACACACTCCAAAACAAGCCCACACTCCAAAGGACTAAAATTAAAACATCTAAGAAAAGTGCAATTAAAATTTACAACTTGAGTTACAAAAATGCATAATGAAAGTTTGAATTCAACTCTCCAACCATAGGTATGGTTGGTAAATAAATTTAAGTGTTATGGGACAAGTTTAACTTGTCCCACAAGCCTCCAAAATTAGCCTCCAAGGACAAATTCGAATTTCCAAGTAGGTGTAGTGTTTCATACTCTAAAATCAACTTACACATCACTTACACATTTGTTAAATTACTTAAAACAAGACCAACAACTCTATTAATTACAATTTCTAATCACAATTTAATTAAATAATGAAAAGGGAAAACACATCACTTATAAAACTCATACAACATTAACAAAAGACCAAATAAAATAAAAGCATAAAGTCCCTTGGTCACATTTAAAGGTTATTCCCCCCACGGGAATCCCTAACAAAATCCAACACATACAATCAAATACAAGTTTCCATGGTGACCTTGTTATATTCATCTAGAATTCCAATGTGATTGGTCTCCAATCCCCCAATGTTTGTTGTGATATTTTTAACCTGCAAAATATAAATACCTCCTTCAGCCTTGTGGCCGCATCAGAACATCGAAAATGAATATAAATATAATTCAAAAACCATATATACATATGAATCACAACATCATCAAGGAAAAAAACAATATCATTTGCAATTTTATCAACAACTATATGATCATCAAATTAATTCCACTTTCTAGGTCTACGCAAAATATCCAAATTTCACATGTCTGAACCACATCTATAATATAACCATGTCAAACAATATATCAACATCAATATAAAATGTTTCCAATAATCATCATGCACCACATATTAATCAAAGTCCATAATAAATGACGATCTAACATTTAACATCATACTAAATCAAACTATAACAATGTCCATAATATAGTCAGTAGTATCAGGATCAATACCACAAGGTGTCGAAGGGAAGCGGGCAATACAATGTGTCTTTTCATGGGCGTTCCATGCATAAGATGGATGAGATAATGGGAAGCGAATGAAAGAAATGAGATTGAGTCCGAACAATCTTGAAAGGGCTCAACTCGAGCTATACAAGGAAAGTATATCTAAGGATGGGATGTTGCAGTCAATGCTGGTAATACATTTTGATCACGGTGATGGGGCCTAGTTAAAAAGTTCCACTAGCCATGTTAGTACCCTCGGTTTGGATGGGGACCTTTACAATTGAAAATCAACACGTGACCTTCAGGTGCACTTGACTTGCAGAGGTTGTGCCAAGATGGCTGATGTCGAATGGATAGATGGCTATGTGGAATATGTAAGGCAAAATAACTGAAATGTGGATAAAGAAAGATCAAGGCAATCTAATGGCATGTACGGGTACAAATGGAAAATGTTCATCTAGGGCAGAAAATTCTTGTTTAACCTATGTGAGTGCTATGGAACTATTTAAAATGATGGTTGGGCATAAATTATGATCAATGTATGACTCACGGAATATGCTGGAAATGGGTTGGTTAAGGTGGGGAAATTATCCCGCGTTTTCCTCAAAGAATTTTCTAGACAAGGTCATATAAACACTAGAGGAAACATATGAATAGGATAAGTGAGTGGATTATTTTCCCAAAACACGTAAGCTCTATCATATTTGGTGTTCAAATCCCTCAAATGTGTAGTGATAACAAGAAACTCCAAGGTGGTTCAAAAATCCCTCAAATGTGTAGTGATAATAGGAAACTCCAAGGTGGTTCGAAAGATGTGAATTTGAAGGCCTTGGTCAATATCTAATAATGCTGCTAGTAGGTTTCGTTGTCACACTATGGGTTGAAAAACATAATCTCTAGGTTCTCTAATCTCCCGTCGCGCTGGGTTGACGTAATCTCTAGGTTCTCTAAGACCCTAAATGGTCATACGGTATGCATATTAAATTAATCTAATGCAAGAAAGAAAACTAATAAATAAAGAATATTTAATCTATCTTTTTTTGCTTTTTCAATTATATAAAGGAAATACAACAATAAACAACAATATAATTAAATTAAACTAATCTTTTGGGTTTTTATACTTTCTAAAAAAAAAAGAAGAAATAAAAAATATATGAAGAAATGCAATTGCTTCTGCAATATTATTAACAGAACCTAAAAAGATAAATAATTTGATGTGACTATTTATCTGTGCAGAATGAATCTAAACTATCTTAAATAAACAAAGCTTTTCGAAATTGTAATTATGAATCTAAATCCTCTGTTCCACATCAAAGACATGGGAAGAAGTAAAAGCTTCTCAAAAACACTTCTTCCCTTGAAAATTCCTTGGAAACAGTAAAGAAGGATTCAATAGAGATTACAGATTGAAATGGAATTGTAATTGCTTTAAACAAATATAGAAGCTTTCCTCTAGACAAACTTCCCTTGAAAACTCACAGGGATAGGAAGGGAGGTCATCTATCACTAGAAGCTTTGTGAAGACAAAATGAAACTACATAAATTAATTAAATATTACAATTATTTGAATTGAAATTATTTATCTACTCTAGTCAATATTGTGCATACAAATTAAACAAATAAATGAAGAAATCCTAAGGAAATCCAAGTACATCCTAAACCTGGAATTTACAGAATAGTGGAAAATACAGTGATGGTTTACTATGATTTCCCCTCATCTTGTTTTCCAACTTTACTGCTCAGAAGAATCCAATGACCTATGTTGGGTAGTGTAGAAGAAGTGTTGGAGCAGCGGTGGGTTATAGGTAATCTGGTAGCAATGTGGGTAGGAGAATAACAATGCAAGAGAATTTGATTGATTGTGTATTTCCTAGAAATATTACCATAGCATAATGATGCATGCAATTCACAATAAAATATTTGGCCAATGCTTTGGAAAAAATCTTGGATTTTATAGAACATAGATTGGAAAATGGTCTAATCCATTTGGAAACCAAGGAATTCCACCTCACTCAAAGGAGGGGCAGTTATCTCCAATTAGTCATCAGCGAAAGTTGGTACGTTTTGAAAAATCCAAAGAACAACCAATTTGACTAATAAATGTTCCCTAAAATCATGTTCGGAAAAATGAAATGCGTTCAGAAGACGTCAAAGAAGATTCTAGAAAAACCGTAATCAACAATGTGAGTAAAAAAAATTGTTTCGTTATTTTTAGTGTTGTATTTGTGTGTATAAATTGTGGGCGTTACAATCAACAATAAATTCTATAGTGGTGAAGAGTTAAAAATTTTATGGGAAAAAATAGGGTTCTTTCAATGATCACCACTATAGAAAGGTGACTTCCATGTCCTGGATCACCCATCAAATGCTGATCTACATATGTCTTCCATGATATATTTTATGTATGGAGTGATTTTTTAGCTAGGGCTCTTAACTTATATGACACTAAGATATAAATGTTTCTCTAAAGTGAGATAACATGATGGCTAATAAGAGACATATATGTGTAGAAACGAAATCACTCACTTGGGTACATTTCTAGGTCTTGACAATATACTTGGATTCATATCATTTCTAAGTGAAAAAACTAGTCATTGATTGTTGTCTTTGGTATCTTTTCTGTATTTCTTTCTTTCTCTTTGGTCTTACACACCCTAAAACCCCATATGAAATTTGTTACTTTATCTTATATTTCTTACAAGACTAGCACCCAAACAGGACGCCAACACCCATGTGCCCTCAACGTTTTAGGTGCCACTAACCCTTTTTATATTACTCACATTTTTTTGGGTCTCTTTATCTTTTGGGCATATTTCTTTCTTATGGGTCAACCTTCCAGATGTAAATTACAAAATTCAACCATGAGAATCATATAAATAAAAATCTATGTGACCAAAATTAAGGACCAAGCTGTAAGAATCTATTATCATCACCTAAGGTTGCATCCAAAGGAATTCTATGAGCATCAAATGCATCTATCTAGTTTCCATTCAAGTGACAAGGAACTACATTTTCTACATACACGCATAATATGGGAAGTTCATTATTCCATCCACACATCTTTTTACATTGGTACATATAGTTATTTCCCGTTATTAGGTGCATCTTTTTTAAGGGATTCCTAGGGAACTATTCTCTTGCACATGCACAACAACTACATGGAGTCTAAGATGTAGTGCAAACCTCAGTCATAAGTTCACCCATTCGAGTGATCGTTGGGGCCAGTATGACTTCCCATATTGCATATTTTATTTTTGGTATTTGATGTCGTTTGAGGGGTTTAGAATATGGACATATCTTTGTAGGTTATAGGTGAATTCTGCAATCATCCAATGATACACATGTGACAAACAATGACTATCAGTGACAATCTTGTGATATTAAAAAAAGTAGGTTCTAAGCCCTTGTGCAGTCACAAGTACCTAACAGAGTTCTTTGGTGCCCATATGCCCTCGCTCAATTCTAGGTGTCCTAGTCTAGGATCATTTGTCAGTTCTAGAATTTACTAAGCACAGTTGCTGCAATCTTCTCTTCTTGTTCATCAACTCTCTATTCCAAATCAGTTCAAGGGATAACACGAACCAACTAAGTATTTTTTTTGCATCTCTTGCACTTAGAGTTTCATATTTATCTAGCTTATTTCTTATGTCAGATCTATACTTTAGTATTTTATTTATCATATGTGATTCTACAATTAGGGTTTTAAAAATTCTATATTTGTTAAATCAATATGGTGTATCCACAAGGCATGGACTCACCAACACTTTTTACCAAAATTTTCATATTGATTTTGATGTGAAATAAAATGGAATGGCTTTACCATTGCCATCCATTTTTCCTAACTTCTAATCCAACACCACAACCATCTGATGTTGGTTTTTGATATGTTTGTAGTAGAAGGTGTAATAAGGATCTCATTTGGTACCCTTACCATAATGTAGTAAAACACTTTTGATGTGATTAAAATATTATTTGATAAATCCTTAATAATTCGACTTTATTAAGTTTGACCATCGTAAAAATTTCCATGCAATAAAAAAAATTAAAAATGAAATAGTAGATATATTATAAAATATAAAATGTTACAACTTTTCACGAAACAAATTATTTATATAGAAGTAAAAAAAATATCACAATAGGTTAATGACATGTCCTAAGAGTAAGTTTACAAAAAAAACCAAATAAAACAATTACAAAACAAAAAAATTAAGATCCTTCTTATAAGCATCCATAATGAGGCAAGGAGGAGAGTTTTTTTAATCCAGATTTCCCAACCATTGTCTAGAAGATAAATCCCATCTAGAGTTAGCTCCCATCCAATGTTTACATTCTCAATAGGTTATGTGGACTCTTTATTATTCAATCCTTGGTCATGAACCATTGATATGGATAATATCATCTTGTGAACCTTGTTTGAAGAAGATGAAGGAAAATGACTATTGCAACATATTAGTAGAGATCCCCACCCCCTACTGAGGAAGTAGAGGGGAGAGACAATGTGGAAAATATCCCCACCTAAATTAGATATGATATTTGATATGGTAGTGATACTTGCCTCTTGGAGATGGATATTTCAAGGCAATGGTGGAAAAATCTAAGCCATGATACAAACAAAAAGTGTCCATATGATCAAGAAGGGTCAAGAGATGGGCCACCTCTATGTTCACCTTCTAAACTTGCACTTAAATTTGGAAAAAGATGTTGAAAAAAATTATATATTTATTAAATGATGAAATATTGTAACCAAAAACTATATCAGAGAAATTATTTATATTTTTCTTTTTTAAAATGAAAAATATACTTTTGACAATGATAGTATGCCAAATATGGGTGAAATCCATTAGTAGAGATGGTCAATCTCCTTATAGGATAATTTGTGAAATATATTTTTTGGATCAAAAGGGTTTGAAAAAATCATGAATCTGAGAACAAGCTATTTGAGAATTTTTGTTGATAAAAAAAGGATACTAAAAGTCTTTATATGACCCCAAAAGATCACAATGGTTATTGAACCTATAAATGAATAAGCTCATTACGGAGTGGATTTCTCTTGTGAATCAAACATCATGTGTAAATTTGGTACAATTATGGTCAAAGTTACCAGGTGAAGCGATTCCTCATACTACACAACTACTTGTAAATATTAGACCCCACTAAAGTAATATATTAAATAAAAAACAATTAATAAAAAACAAAAAAAAAAAAAAAATTATTAATGCAAAGAAAGAATATAGAATTAAGTAGAATATTTCAACATTCCAATTGTAGTGTTAAGGAAGACTCCATAATAATCCTTCTAAAATTTCCAATCCTAAATTTATCATAATCTTGTAGACTCTACACAACTTATATAGAAATTCATTTAGCACACACTCTTAAGGACTCTAAAATCAAGATGTACGAGATCCAATATATCTAAAAATTAATTTCAAGTTCGTAGTTTCGTTCTACTTATGGAATTTATAGAGCATGTGGTTTTGTGATATTTAAGGATGTTTGGGTACCTTCTGGAAGATGAAGAAGTGAGTGTATCAATATAGTGCCATATGATTCCCGTGTTAGAAACAAAATTAGTGCTAACCATTTCATATAAGATTACAAAGTTAAATTATAGAAGAAAGGCCTACCCAAAGAGAGTAAAGGATCCATCGAATAATGTATAGATAAAAGAAAATATGGAGGATACGCATGTGAAAATGTTTACAAATAGGTAAAACTCGGATATAATATCTTCACCAAACTATAATACCTTGACCATGGATAAAAAACCTAAAGTCTCAAGTTGTCATCTTTTCAGTTGCAATATGTCTATGTATTTTATACATTAAACTCTTAAAATCTATTTATATATCATTATCTATGAATAAGTAACCTAGACAAGATACCTTGGGATGTACTAAGCAGAAACATAAAGGATTTTTTCATCTTAGCAAGAGTGCATTGTCAAAACCAAAATGTCAAAGGGTAAATTTCCATATTTAAGTGTCTACAGGTATACGGATGCACAGTTTGGATCATGGAACCAAGTGGTACAAAAAAAATAAGAACATGATATAAACACATATAAGATATACAAAATGTAACATATAAGGTGAAGATGTCACATATAAAGGATATGAGTTTCACAAAAATTAACAAGTGCCAAGGGATGCACCAAAAAGGATGTCGAGGCCATAATCAAAGGACACTAATGTGTTGGACATACATATAAAGGATAAACATTTACAAACAAAAGGAAATAAATAGATGATTTATTATTTAAGTAAGTCAATAGTAGGTTTGTAGGACAAAATTAAATAGTCTATATATTCCACATGTGTTAGTACAAAAATATTGTATAAGCATGTCATTTAATATAAGTCATAAACAAAAACAAGAGATTATAAATTATAATGTAAGGACTACTTCTAATAGAGAATAACATTAACAATAGTGCCAAAATGGTAAGTTAAAAGGTACGAGAATAACATTACCAATAGTGCCAAAATGCCAATCCCTAAGGGACATAATGTTTCAAATCGTAAGGAAATATTTTTTTAGAAAGTGGGACAAAGGAGGCATTTGAAATAAAGAAATAATAAGAAGAGTTCCATCATAAACATGTTTAGAAAATTATTACATGCCATTTCAATTAAGATGGGATATGTGTCATAATAAATATGTTAAACCATAATTAGTATTTAATGTAAAAGGATACACATTAAAATTATTAATATTTAAATTATATATTTAAATATGAAATAAATTATTAAGATGGAGAATTAATTAGTTCACATGCTAAATATAGTAAAATGATAAGAGGATAAAAATCATTTTTTTATTGTTGGTGACTGTTCTAAATGTGAAAGTGGAAGCAATATGTTCGAATTCTGATGTAGTTTCCTTATCTCTAAATTAGGGTCTTTATTTCTTATTAGATAGAATTAACCAATTAGGATGAAATTAACCAAGTATAGCCTATCCAGTTATACTTAGACTAGTATAGGTATTCTATGTGTCTCTATTTCAATTTTTATTTCTTCATTTCATTCTTCTTCTCATTTTTTTATTTGTGATCACTTTATAATATGTGCAAATGTTCATGTAACAACAAGCCCTATATTTATGATATAAGCACTCAAATGGTATGGCATGTCAAGAATAGCGTTAAGTGATATTTGAGTTAAAAAACCCCTATGCCACCCACATTTCCTTGATTGAATTGTAAACTCAAATTTAGTCATCGCAATTATATGGAATTTCAACTTTGCTTTTTTTGACTATACGTATGTAAATAGGATTTTTCTCTTTGATACTTGATAATGATTTTGTTGAATTATCTCTGAATGCTCTTGGATTTTTGTGATGTGCTTCACACTTTATTATAGGTTGTTCCTAGTGTTTTATCATACAATAGGGAATAAAAAATAATTTTTTTTAATAAGTGGTGACTACTTGCAAACCAAATCACTAAGTGAATAAATGAGTGCATTTCATTTATATTTATACAACTTGATTAGTAATATTTCATTATAATGATGACTAGATGGGGGAAAGAATGACTGATAAAAAGATGTTCATTTATAGATTTTATTGTTTGAAATCCAAAGAAATGACCGAAAAATCCGTCATGTCCCTATCAAAATTATTCCATTGGGGAAAAATTGTAATCAATGTTTTAGAATGGTTTTCAGAAGATATCTAAATTGTTTTTTTAGAAAAGAGTGTTCTTGTAGGTGTTTGAGAAAAATAATAAGGTATTATAAGCACTATAATAGCGTAAGAGAGTTCATTTGATATTTTTTGGTGCATACAAGTCATCTTTAAGGGATACAAGTAAAAATAAACATGATCACATGTTATATTAGTGTTAGTGAAAAATCATAGCACCCCCAAATGATGTCATGGATCTTATTTTCTAAGGTAGGGTCATTTGGTGTGATTACATAACATTGAAATTTCCCTAAGGTGTGGGACCTTGCAAAATTGGGAAAAATCTCTAGATTAAAGGTTGCTTCCTATTCCTCTATTCAGGTGCATGCATAGAAACTTGTAGAGGGTATTTTCTTGAACCTAATCTAAAATTTACCAAGGAGACAGGGATAGAAGGATCACAAGAACTAAAAAAACAATAAAACTACACTACGAGGTGATGCACCAAAGGAATGATGGAAACTTGTTTTTCCAATAGACACAAACCAATCAAATGCATACAATAACTAAACACAGATGAACATATCTATAATGAAAGATCAGATGAAAGAAATAGAGACAAGAGAGGATCTAAAATCAATCACAATCATGTTTTATTGCTCTACAGATTGATACAATGCATTATAAAGAGGCCAAAAGGCTGAAACATACTACAGTTTAGTGGAAGGTCTGGAACTCCATGAGTTTCTTTGCAAGAATAAAAGGGGATATTGCAAAAAAAAATATATATACAACCCTTTACAATGAGTCCTGATCCTATATTTATAGATCAGATATAGACAGGAGGAAGGGAGAGAAGCGGGAAACTTGCTCCAAGCTCAACCACCCATTTTAATGACTCCCATGAAATCTGCCCCCAAAATTTTCCTTTACTGCATCAACCACTGGTTCGGTGCCTTGAAAAAAGAGTAAATGGTTGAGCAAATAGAATCCGATCTGGTAAATCAAAGAAAAAGATCATGCATTGAAAGCCTAAATTAATTTCTCCATTTTTCTCCCACCTAACCTCCCAAAAATTAAAGTTTCGGACCTCCATGGTGTAGGTGAGGTCGAGATATTTCCAACGGTATTAGATTTGAAATATTTTGAGCCCTAAGTCAAACGATATGTCCCTTCGAAGTTTACATCAGGTTATTACAAATGGGTGGGAAAACCAGTTTGAAAAACGGGACCCTTCTTTAATATGTGACACGTAGCAGCCAGATTAGGGGAAAATCATGTTTACGGGAGCTCACAATTTATCTTTTCCGCTTTTCACAAAAATCACAAAACCCAAAAAATTCTAGCAGCCCTGCTACTCCTCTTGGACACATGGCACGCTTTGGTTGGCTGGGGAGGTGTGTTCCATTCTTTTCCATTGTGCCTTTTTATCAAGAGGAAATTTTTCACTTTTTCCTTCGACTCCCCACTTTGGTTTGACTCAGGCTCAAACATTGACTTTTTCCTCTTAGTAGAGTCGCAGGCCATTTTGCAACTTTTACTCCTTTTGGAATAATAAGGGGTAAAACCTAATTTTCCTCCCAACGGCCCGCTTTGGATTGTGACACGCGGTAGTCTGGCGCTGAATTTTTCCTCTTGGTGGAGTCGCGGGTTATTTTGCAACTTTTACTCCATTTAGAATAATAAAGGGTGAAATCTAATTTTCCACTCAATGGCCCACTTTGGATTGGGACATGCAGCAGTCTAGCGCTTGTTTGAAAACCCTTTATCTATTCAATCCTTGGATCAGTGTCGTTTGGACACTTGGCAGCCTCTGCTAGCCTGGGCTATGCATTGACAATTCAATCGACTTGCCCCACCTTAGAGACTGGACACGTGGTGGCCTCGTGCTTGCTTGAAATCCTGATTTAATATTTTCCTTTGGAGGAGCATCGAGTTCACACTTGTATACTTCCGTAGGTTTGTAGACTTTTCAACATTTCCTCTTATCTTTTGGGACTCTAGGCTACGTGGTGAGCTTGCGGTCATTTGGATCTCCGCCTTTGGGCCAACTCTTGGAAATGTGCCAGGCTAACACTTGGAACTCTCCACTTGCACATTCATACTTAGCCAATTTCGAGGCCTGCCCTGTCTGTCTTTGAATTTGTTTGACCATTTTGACTCTGTATTTGTTTCGCCCTAGAACATGTGGAGATGTGACACATGTTTAAGTCTCTCCCTGGATTTCCTTTCCAGTTTTGTGCCAAGATGACACCTGACACTTCCTTTTTGGTTGAATACTTTTCAACACCTCGCAATCTCCTTGGGGTCTTGGACACGTGGAAGCATCACACAAGTTTGGGATCCTCTTTTTTGGATTCACCTTTGAAGAAGTGTCATTACGACACGACACTCCTTCCGCTTGCTTCTCAATACTTAGTCAGTTTTAGACTCTTTCCTGAAGTGTTTTTCAAACCCGAAAACTTTGAATCCTCACTATTTTTCTCCTTTCTTACTCCTGGCCTCTCTACGGCACTACCCCTTTCTCTTTTCCCCTACAATTTCATTGTTGAGTATACCTGTAGCTTTGCAAAATAGTTTTAAGGCATGAAACGGCTTGACAGAGTTGTTTTTTACTACAGAGGGTCATTTATTCTCTCTCAGCTTCTGCCACTCCATCTCTGGGTCTTTTTGCTAACTATTTTTAGGATTTGAACATGGTTTCTTAGGTTATTTCTCTACGAGGTTGTGGCCAATTCAATATTCTACCCGGGGGGAAAAATATGGATAACAATTTGGCGACTCGCAGGGGTATCTGCCTGCTAGATGAATGATTAGTGGCCATTTTTCAATCCATTGGGCATGGAGTTGAGGACGTAGGTCTGATGTAGATTCTACCTCTGATTCATGAGCACAAATGTTAGTGCTCTCAATTTTTCAGAAGAAATCTTGAAACGAAGGTTTCTAAGAGTAGAAAATTGTTTTGACCCAGGGTTCATCTACCTCTCTAAATGGACTGCACAAGAGCAACAAAACAACACCACGACTATATAAAAAATTAAAAATAATACATGTTCCAAGTAGAACATGTAGAGCGTGTAAAGCACTTAGGAGAAAAGCAATCTAGACTATAGAAAGACAATTTGCACAAGCACTTAGAGGAAAATAAATTAAGATAATATGTGCAAGGTGAAAACTTTCCTATTAGTAGTAGTGCTCAAGATAGATCCCATTCACTGGAATATGTAACTCATCACCATCCAATGTAGATAATTGGAAAGCATTGCTACTGTTACATTTTATGACCATATAAGGGCTGCTCCAAATGGCATCGAACTTGGAGTGTCTCCCTAGTTTTGCTCAATATACATCCCATTTCAACACCAGGTCTCCTTCCTGAAAGGTCCTTGCTCCAGCCTTCTTGTCAAAGAATATTTAAATTGAGGCATGATCCTTCTCCACTGTTTGAAGTGCATGCTCTCTGGTTTCTTCCAACTCCATCAGTTCTGCATACCTGGCCTCCATTGGTTCAAAATAATACATCTCCAACTGTCTCATGAGTTCCAATACTAGAAACTCTAATGATATAGGCAACACTGCCTCTTTCCCATAGACAAGCTTGAATGGGTAACTTCCAGTGGATCTTTTGGGCATTGTACTATCAGCCCATAAGGCTGATTTGAGCTTTATATGCCAGGTTCTCTAGTTTTCATCAAGATTTCTCCTGATGATCCTTAATAGGTTCTTGTTTGTAGAATTACCCTGACCATTACCTTGAGGGTAATAGTTTGATGAGGTGCTTAAGTAAATCCCATTCTTGACTACCCATTCTGTGTCCTTGGAACCTATGAAGGCCAATGCATTATCTGATATGATGGTAGCTAGTACCCCAAATCTAGTCACTAATCCTTCATAGAAATCTAGTATGCTAGATTCATTTGCCTCTTTGAGTGCCATTGCTTCGGTCCACTTGGTGAAGTAATTAGTTGCTGTCTAAATCCATTTGTGATCTTGGCTTGAATTTATATTGATGACTCCAATGAATTCCAATCCCCATTGCATGAAAGGTTAATCAACTAAAATTGGGTGCAATGGAAGTGCTGCTAGCTTTTCTTTTCCCTTGAGGAATGCAAAATTCTTGCACCTTTTGATCCATGCGTAGCAGTCACTAAACACTCTGGGCCAATAATATCCCTCTTTCATGATTTTGAGTGTTATCACCCTTGAAGCAAAATAACCTCCAACTGTCCTAACATGGAATTCTTGTAACATTCTTTCAACCTGATCTCTCCCAATGCATCTTAGCAGAACACCATTGATGTCCCTTTTAAACAAGACACCATCAACGAAAACATATGGGATGGCCTGGAGTCTGAAATGCCTTCTTTTTTCTTTACTCATCCAATGAGGACACAGGCTCGTTCAAAGGAATTGAACCATGTGTTGAGTCCAACAAGGGGCAGGTACATCAACATCTTCTTCTTCTTGACTATTCTATAGGACAAAAACACCCTCTTTTTCACTATTTTCTCCTTCTTGTTGACTTGATGCTAGTTGTTCACACAACCCTTTACCACGAACCAGCTTAGTGACCTTGATCTCAATGTCATACTCCATGACATGAGTGATCCATCCCACTCTTTTTTCATTCAAATCCTTACTGAGAAGGAAATCTTATTGTTCGAAACCAAAAGCTTGAAATTTTTTAGTCCTCTGATCACTGCCAAGACTTTATTTTTAATAAAATAATATCTTACTTCATAGTCTTCCAGACCTTGATTGAAAAAGGTAATTAGTTGGTATGTGTCTTCTTTGATCTGCTAAACTAATATTTTAGAGATAGTGTCACTACCACCAAAGGCATACAATATGAAATCCTTGGAGAAATCTGGATTCACAAGAGTTGGGAATTGTGATATAGATTATTTGATGGCCTTAAAGCTTTCCCTTCCTTCAGCTATACATTTGAACGATAAGATCTTCTTCAACATCAATGTTATTGGATTAACAAGGGTGGAAACCTTTGGGAAAAACCTTCAAACAAAGTTTATCTTCCTAAAGAAGCTTTGAAGAGATTTCTTGTGGCTTGGAAATGGCAGTGCTCTTATTGCTTCAACTCTCTCTGGGTCAATTACCAGACCATCCTTAGACACAATATGGCCTAATAGCTTGCCCTTATGGGCCAAGAATATCCATTTTTTAGGGTTAAAAGATACCCCAAATATCCTACATCTTTAAAACGCTTGCCTTAGGTGAAAAAGGTGGTCTGCTGCATTGTTGGAGAACATAGTAATGTCATCCAGATATATCAACACTATTTTTTTTATTATCCCTTTGAATGTCATATCCATGGCCCTTTGAAAAGTGGAAATGACATTAGGCAATCCAAATGGCATTTGTTTGTAGGAATAGGTGCCCCATTTGGTGGTGAAAGCAATTTTGAACTGATCATGTTCTTTCACCCTAATCCAATTGTATCCGAAGTAGCCAACTAAGAGAGAGAATCTCTCTAATCCAAACACCACTTGGAAGATCTGCTCCACTGAAGGGAGTGGGTAATGATCTTTAAGAGAAGCTTTGTTCAAATCTCGAAATTCTACACACAATCTAATTTCTCCATTCCTCTTTCTGAATGGGAACAGGTTTGCAACCCAGCTTGAATGTTTGATGGGAATATTATACTTTCCTTTATTATTTTATTCAGTTCTTTCTTCATCAGAGTCTTAATGCGTGGATTAACTATCTTTGTTTTTTCCTGATGGGCTTAGTAACTGAATATAGTTCAATTGTGTGTTGTGCTTGTTATCACCGAATCACAGCACCCCTGTGTTTATACAAGTGCATATACTTGAACTCACAGTGTTATTGGATAACATGGGTACTATCTCCAAGTTGTGGGACTTGATACTTGAGATAGACCTCCAGAGAAAGCTGGTTCTTGCTCCTAAACTACCTGCCACAATCTACTCTAATGCAGGATAAGCTAACTGTTCTAATCTAAATTTCCAAGGGACCAGGGAGAGAGAATTCATAAAATGAAAGCCTACACTAAAGCGGTGATACACTAGAAAAAGAGGGTGTGAGAGTAGTCTCCAACTGTGTGAAATATAGAAGCAAAGTGCACACTAGAAGAGGTGATGACAGTTCTCGATAATCTAGCAAAATGCATTCACAACGATATTCCAAGTATACACAATGATAATGGATCCCTGCAAGAACATAATAATAGATGCAATATTCTTGTAGAAAGATTAAAGGGGCAAGAAGAATGCAAGAAAACACAGCAGGGGAAGATACATCCACAAACTGATATTTTATTGCTTCATGATATGCACAGTTCAATCTATACAAGATAAGGGCCTGGATCACCATGCAAGGAGTCCACTATAAGGGCCTGTAGCACATTGGCTTCACAAAGAAATTTTGACAGAGCTTTGCTATCTGAAAACTCCCCCCTTTACAATGAGCTCAACACTCCAATTTATAGAAAAAATGAGAAGAGAAAGAAAAGGGAAAAATGAAAATCCTAAAATCTGTCCTTCAACCACTTGTAAGAGGCATTAAATGGAGTAAAATGATTATATATTACTTGCAAAAGGCTCCCCATACTATCCCAGGTGCTGCAGTAGAGAAAGAATGATGACCATGCCTCTTAATTGCACTCCCAACCACCAAATGAAACACTGTTATGAACCCAGCCACGTTTTCTAAAAAATCTCGACCAATTTCTCATCAAATTTGGAATTTCTTGATTTCTTTGCATCGGGCTCAGAGCCACAATTCCAATGGTACAAATTTTGTGTGATTTCGTTGAGAAATGCAAAAGTTATGGCCTTCTGAGTGCAGGTAGCTATTTTGGGTCTGGCATGCGTTTTCTGTTATGGCCGTTTGAAGTTTCACGGGTCAAACGTTGAATTTTCTTCTTTGCTGTCAGATGTTTCAGCTTTTCACGTCCCTCATTTCCCGCACGTACCTTTGTCCCAGATGTCCCAAATGAAAATCTCCTGCTTCAGCCGATTCGGGCTTCCTTGTTCCTGTTTGAGGTGAAGACACGTGGCGAGATTCCATTCATTGGTGGCTCTTTCCGCTTTCCCATGCATACTTTTGTCCCAACTGTCTCGGACGAAAGTCCCCTATTTCGGCTGAATCGGCCGGTTCGTGTCCTCCACGTACCTTTGGCCCAGATGTCCCAAACCGCTCGATAACAAAACTTGGTGATTTTTCCCACTTTCGGCTGGTTCGCCTTTTCGCGTCCCGCGCGTCCCGACGTCCCAAATACTACGTGGAACACCTGGTGGATTTTCAGCCAATTTGCGCCCCGACGTCCCAATTGTCCTGGACTTCCTGGACTAGGACTTAGCCGATTTTCTTCATTTTTTCGGCCCCAAGCTTGGTTTTTTGCAATTTTTTCACCTTTTCTAACTCGTTGGGTTTTCTTCTTGGATGGCAGAGTTAGAAACAAGCCGAGGGGGCCCCAAAAACATGATTTTGGGCCTTAAGTCAATCTATTTTCTTGGGACTAATGAATTTGATGCATGTTATCAAAATTACCTTGAGGGGTGAATTTTGGATAACAGTGCTAGCTTTGGATTGAACCCTCTTAGGTATTCATAGCTCTAAGAAAATACATCTGGAAATTCTTGGCAAAGTTTTATGAATTCATACCTTTCTTTCTTGGTGGGCACTTTGCCAATTTGAAGTGTTTTTCCTTCTCCAAATGGGATTGACTCTGAATCTTCTCCTTTGATCTATATGTTAGCCTTCTCTTTTCTAAACTAATCATTAGGATTGAAGATAGACTCCAATGTCACTAATCCTTTACGAATATTTTTTGTATGCAGTTGCACTATTTGATTCCCATATTACTATTCTAATCTGCTTTGATTATTAGCTGAGAATTCAGCTTCTCCTTATAGAAAATTAATGATCTGTTGATCATTCTTGAACACTTGTTAGCATGCATTTTTTTCTGGCACTGTTGGTCTCATATCCATGTGGATATGTGGCTATCCTTTTTCTCTCTTGATGTTTTCCACCACATCAAATGTTGCTCCAACTATTACAAGTCTATCAGCAGCTTCATTCTCTTTCCTGGGTATAGACATAATGCAAAAGGCTTCAAAATCCTCCATGAGATCCCAAACTCTACTCTTATAGTTCTTGAGCAGGTCATTATTGAGAGAATTAAGTGCTATGAATTGATTGGAAACCAGCTCACTATCACCAAACACCTACAATTTCTTGATTCCTAGCTTCCTTGCCCAGTGAAGACCATGGACTAAAGCCTCATATTCAACAATGTTATTTGACTAAGAAAAGTGGAATTTAAAGAATGAATAATATTTCATACCTTTGTGGGACACAATCATAGCTCCTCCTCCATCTCCTTGTCTACTCCTTGAGCCATCAAAGAATAATTACCATACCTCATTGTCATCTTTATGTTCTGGCATAATTAGGTTAGGAAGAGAATGATTCTCTTCATGTAGATAGTAGACACCTAGCTCAGATTCTTCTATCTCCTTATAAGGGTTAAAAGCATGTCTCTTGTTGGCCCATTCATCTAGAGTCAAGTTTGGAATGCATCCTACCTTGGTATTTGCTTCACCGTTGTTTAGGAGGTCTTCTTGATCAAAAGTTGAGCAGTTGGCATTGATTGGACTAGGCACATAAGATTCTATATGGTAATCGGAAATGGGCTCATATCTTATTGTGGAATTCACCCCATACCTTGTTCTAAAGATCATATGTGACTAATCAGTAGACAAATAGCCTCCAATTTTGGTTGTGAAGTCCTTAGACAAACACAAAGCAAAATGTGATGGAAAGTCTATGACTGACAAATTCTGCAATACAATCACATTGGGGTAGGCATGCAGAGTGAGGCTCAGATCTTTGATGATTCCAATAGTTGTCACTACTTTCCCATCTAATTGTACTACTCCCCTAGAGATGACTTCATATTGGATACCTAGTTGATCAGCTATTTGCTTTGGCATTACAGAACTACTTGACCAAGAATCAATCAGAAAATTGTGCACCAACTTATCCCCAATGATCAATGAAACATAGAAAGGGGGATGTCTCAGGTTCTTACCTTTTTATTCTCCATGGTTCCTCCCAGGTTGAAGTAAATTGGTAAGCACCCTCTCTTGCTGATTAGGCGACTGATTTGAGTTTGACCAATTTTGTATGGTAGTCTGCAATAGATCCCTCTTTCTTGGAATGGCTAGTGACTCCCATAGTCAAATGCTCACACTTTTCCTCTTAATTTGCTAAATGATATTTAATGGGCTATCCTTTTGTTTCCCCTTTCCTAGAACATTCTCTTTTTACACATGAGTTGACATAACCGGTGCCTGAATGGATTTGGGAGGTGGCTTGGATTGGCTTTGTATGTTGGGAATTACACTTGGAACACTAGAACCTTATGGAGTGATGAATGGTTGAGGGCTACCTGAGTTAAGTGGTTGGCCTTCTCCAATGATTCTCCTTTTAGACTGTGTATTGAAAGCTACACTTTAAGAAGGTAACTGGTTCATCCCACATAAATCCTCATCTTGCCAATTTACAAGCATAGTCTCACCTGGAGATGTCACTTCTTTATCTCCTTGTTACTAATCCCCTTCTTGGCTAGGTTCTCATGACACCATACTAGTTTGCGCCATTAAATCATGATTTAGTGCTCCATTAAAGAACATTAACTGATTATGTGGCTGAATATATGGAAAACACCATTCATACTCTTATACCATGTTATTCTATTGCTGGAACCAATTCCCTTAATGTTGAGGATGTATTTGGATCATAAGACCTGAAAGGTATAGCAGCTTGAGGTTGTCCTTGGTTTTGGATCTAATTTATAGTTTGAGATGGTGGTCTATTTTCTTGATATTGGGGTCTAGCCTAATAATGAGTCTGAGGATGATATGGCCTAGAGCTATGGGCTTACTTTCTTTCGATGGTCACCAACTCATTCCCTAGGTTCTGAAGTTTTTTCATGACTTATTAAAGCTATTTTGAGGTATTAGATGATGAGATGGAGTCTTCTGCTGAGATTTGACTCCTTGGAGTAGGTACAGGGGCTAACGTGGGCATTTGACTAGTATCTGGGTTTCCTAACTTGGGGTATAGAGGCATGGATGGCCTAGGAGTTATTTTTCCAGCCCAAATCAAACGGTTTTTAGCCCCTATAGAAAGGATATAGGCTACAGGCAGGGTTGTACCCCCCATTGACTGAATCATAAAAGAAATATCAGAATTTAAAGCCATAAGAAAGTAATAGAAGGCACCTTCATTAGTGGGCTTTACTTGTTGTTGGAATCCTATCCTAGGTCCATTGAAATCTAAGGTTGAATTATGTCAGTTGCTTGTTTAGGGATCTCTTGATTTTTGTTAGTTACTCCAGTAAAGATAAGTTATCACCTTTCTCTCTAAACTAGTTGTGGAGGGCTTTACATAATTGGTTCCAATTTTGGATAGAGCCCGATTCAAGGCTTCTAAACCATTGTGAAGATTTCCCTTTGAGTGAAGACGTGAGAAACTTGAATGCAATGTCCATCTCATGCATTTTGTGGATTATACAGACATTTGTAATATCTTGGAGATGATCACTAGGAGAAGTATGGTTTTTCCCAGTGAAATATGGGATGCTTTTTAATGCTACAATCAGGACCAGATTTTTTCCATTTAGGGTGAGTGGACTACTGCTAGTGAATTTGAAATATGGATTTGGTTGTGCCATTCTGCTTGGTCTAATAACCCTTGCAAACTGAAAGAAAGGCCTTTTAGGTGGAGGTGTTGATAAAGCTCTAATTGGTGGGGATAGAGACCTCTAGACTCTTCTTATTTCCCTCCATATATCTGGGGACAAGTCTAGATAGAAAAATAATTTATCTTCTTTGGTTCTTGACCGTGTTTGAATTCTTCTCATGAACTTTCTTGGACTACTTAAACTCGTGGACTTGTTTCTTTTGGAGTCGTGAGATGTACAATTTTAAGACTTCTTAAAATCAAGAATCACAACTAGTGTACACAAATTCTTACTATAATAAGATGAAGACTCCTCTTTGGTCCCACCGGGCATGCCAAAACTATTAGTGCAAAATAACAACACCCCCAAATGATTTCATGGATCTAATTTTCTAAGGAAATGTAATTTGGTGTGATTTCATAACATTGAACTTTCCCCAAGGTGTGGGACCTTGTAAAATTAGGAAAACTCTCCAGATTAAAAGTAGGTTCCTATTCTTGTATTTAGGTGCATGCGTAGAAACTTACAGAGGGTTTGTTCTTGAACCTAATCTAAAATTTACCAAGGAGACATGGATAGAGGGATCACATGAATTTAAAAAATAATAAAACCAAACTACGAGGTGATGCACCAAAGGAATGACGGACACTTGTTTTTGCCAATAGACACAAACTAATCAAATGCATACGATAATTAAACACAGATGAAGATATCTATAATGAAAGATCAAATGAAATCAATAGAGACAAGAGAGGATCTAAAATCGATCATAGGCATTTTTTATTACTCTGCGAATTGATAAAATGCATTACAAAGATGCCAAAAGGCTGAAACGTATTATAGTTTAGTGGAAGGTTTGGAACTCCATGAGCTTCTTAACCAGAAGAAATGGGGAGCCTGTAAAACAAAGAATATCCAACCCTTTACATTGAGTCCCGAGACTATATTTATAGGTCAAATACAGACAGGAGGAAGCGAGAGAAGTAGGAAAATTGATCCAAGCTCAACCACCCATTTTAATGACTCCCATGAAATCTACCCCCAAAATCTACCTTTACTACATCAACCACTGGTTTGGTGGCTTGAAAAAAGAGGAAATGACAGAGTAGATCGAATCTGATCTGATAATTGGAAGAAAGAGATCTTGCATTGAATGCCCAAATTCGTTTCTCAATTTTTGTCCCACTTAACCTCCCAACAATTAAAGTTTCATACCTCCGTGGAGTAGACGAAGTTGAGATCTTTCCAATGGTGTCAGATTTGTAATATATTGAGCCCTGAGTTGAAATGTATGCCCCTTCAAAGTTTACATAGGGTTCATACAAATGGGCGGAAAAACCAATTTGAAAAATGGGCCCCTTCTTTAATATGGGACACGTGGCAGCCAAATTAGGGGAAAATCAAGTTTGCAGGCTCAAAATTTATCTTTTTCACTTTTCACAAAAATCACAAAATCTAGAAAATTCAAGTAGCCCCACTGCACCGCTTGGACATGTGGCGCCCTTTGGTTGGCTGAGGAGGTGCGTTCCAATATTTTCCATTGTGCCATTTTATCAAGAGGAAAATTTTCACTTCTTCCTCCGAATCCACACTTTGGTTTTATTTGGGCTCAAACGCAGACTTTTTCCTCTTGGTAGATTCGTGGGCCATTTTGCAACTTTTACTACTTTTAGAATAATAAGGGGAAAAATAAAATTTTCCTCCCGATGGCTTGCTTTGGATTGGTACACGCACTATTTTGGCACTGACTTTTTCCTCTTGGCAGAGTAGCGGGACATTTTGCATCTTTTACTCCTTTTAGAATAATAAGGGGTGAAATCAAATTTTCCTTCCGATGATCCACTTTGGATTGGGACATGCAGTATTCTAGCACTCATTTGAAAACCCTTTATCTATTCAATCCATGGATCAGCACTGTTTGGACACTTGGCAGCCTCCGTTGGCCTGGACTATGCATTGACAATTCAACTGACTTGCCCCACCTTGGAGACTAGACACGTAGCGGCCTCGAGCTTGCTTGAAAGGCCGATTCAAGATTTGCCTTTGGAGGAGCATCAAGTTGACACTTGTTGGCTTCCACAGTTTTTTGGAATTTTTAATAGTTCCTCTTATCTTTTGGGACTTTGGGCTTTATGGCAAGCTCACGCTCGTTCGGGTCTCTGCCTTTGGGCCAACTCTTAGAAATGCGCCAGGATGACACTTGGCACTCTCCACTCGCACATTCATATTTAGAAAATTTTGAGGCCCACCCTATCCACCTTTGACTCTGTTTGAACATTTTGACTCTATATCTGTTCCACCCTAGGACACATGGAGATGCAACACTTGTTTGAGTCTTTCCCTGGATTTCCTTTCTAGTTTTGCACCACGCTGACACCTGGCACTTACTTTTCGGTTGAAGACTTTTCAACACCCCACAATCTCCTTGGGGTCTTGTAGGCATGGAATCTTGGCACATGTTTGGGCTCCTCTTTTTTGGATTCACCTTTGGAGAAGCGCCATTAAGACACGTGGTTCCTTCTACTTGATTCTCAATACTTAGTCAGTTTTAGAATCTTTTTCGAACTGTTTTTGGACCCGAAAAGATTTGAATCCTCGCCATTTTTCTCCTTTCTTGCCCATGGCCTCTCTGTGGCACTGCCCCTTTCTCTCTGCACCTGCAATTTCATTGTTGAGTATACTTGTAGCTTTGTAAAATAGTTTTAATTCATGAAATGGCTTGACAGAGTTGTTTTTCACTACATAGGGTCGTTTCTTCTCTCTCAGATTCCACCAATCCATCTCTGGGCCTTTCTGCTATCTTTCCATAGGATCAGAACGTGGTTTCTCAGGTTCTTTCTCTACGGGGTCATGGCCAATCCAATATTCTTCTCGGGGGATGAAATATGGATAACAATTACCAAATTTGGGTTTCTACATAACAGTATAAGTTCTACATAACCCTAAAGATCATAACTCTTTAATAGAATAGTTTGGATTGTAAGAAAAACAAACTATGAAAATGAGGAATTTAGAAAATTATAAAAAATAAAATCTTATATTAGGATTCACGATATGAAGTCAATTCTCTCTTAATAGATAAGTTTGATTGTTGTTTAGATAAGTTTGATTGTTCTTTATGAAATCAGTTGTAGAAATAATTTGGTAGATGGTCTATACCATAAGCTATATATACTTTGGCCACATAAAGGTAAAATTAAAAAGGTGTTCTAACACGGACACAAAGAACATTCTGAGAGACATGTATGAATATTTTCTTAAGAGGACATGAAAGAGTTATAAGTAGGTTTGAATGTGATGATATTGAGGGTAGTAATTTTTCATAAGAGGGTAGTTAAATGTTGGAAGAAAGTAGTATAGTGATAAAAGAGGTAGAATGAAATAGTTTGAATGTTGGAAGCACAACCACTTAGGGGGGTGTGAATCACTTTGCCATAAAACTTTCTTTCACATGATTCCCTTTACCGTTTATCAAATATCTTTACAAATTAACCAATAAACATGCATTCACCAAGAATCATAACCATACATGAGAAATAAGAAAATACTAACACAAGTACATCAGATATAAGTGGGAAACCATTGAAGGGAAGAAAATATGTTGAAACACTTGGAAATTTTTTCCTATAAAGTAATGAATTAAATTTATTTGAGCACCAAGAAAATATAGATCACCAACCCATATTATTTTAGTAGATTACCAAACCTACAATGAGCGCCAACCCCTATATTTAGTAGAGCACTAACCCTAACAGGAAGATAAAAATCCCTAGATGACTCATCAATTGATTTTTTTTCACCTTGAGAAATGTTCGTTGTAGAAAATAATCATGGCACTTATTCACATCTCCTTTCTTATATCTTCTTCAAAACTTCATTCTACACTTTATCACGCTCTCTTTTAAAAAAGGCACTGATTAGGTCAAGTGAAATAGCTCTTCAATAGTATAAAACCATTTATATCATCATGACATAATATCTGCCCTCTCTTGATGGATATAAAGACCTTCTCCACCTCTTCATAATTTGACTTCTTGCTTGCTACACTTGTTTTCTTCTCAACTCCAAAATAGGTTTTCTTCACTTTATTATATAAAAGACTTAATCTTATTACATATCTAGGCAAACCATTTTTTAGCATAAAACACAATATAGAAATGAAAAAATCATAATAACATCATTCATAAACCACCTTAGGTCAAAAATAGTATATGAAAACTAAAATCCTTCATTAGGACCCAATTATGCCAAAATTTCTAAAACATCTCCTTCAAAAAAACTTAGTCTTTTTGTCCTATATGGCCTTCACCAAACATCATAAACCTATTAGAAATATTTTCTAATTACTCCAACATTACTTCTATATTCTTCATCAAATTTGCATCATCATCTCATGTCATGAAGCCATATGCTAGGACTCATTCCTCTTAAGTCTATGCACTAAGAAAAAATAGTCTCCAAAGAGCTCATTCACTTATAAGAAAAATTTATCATGCACCTAAAAAATGTATGAAATTTTTAGATGACCTCAAGGTAATCAAGAATTCTTGTAACACCATAACTTAGACTAAAATTTCCCAAAGAAACCTTGTCAATATGCACTCCCAGAACTATCTTTACACCATGAAAAACTAGTCAAGAAGACTTGACTATGTCACACATGTACTTAGCCATTTATATTCTTCTAAGGCATGCAAAATTTCCAAATGTAAAATTTCCAATAAGAAATCTTGATCACTCTCCAATACAAAAACAACATTCTCTCATTGAAAATATTATTCTACTAGATCAATCTTTGAACCTTAATTGTGTAGTCTTAAAAATTGTCAACTAGGTTAACTTGTGACAAACTTATCACCATACCAACTGACTTTCAAAAATTCTTGAATAATTGATTCATGTCTATTATGACCTTAAAAAAACCATCATCTCTATTTGAATCCTCAACACAAAGCCTTAGCACCTGAGAGAAAAATTTCATCATGACCACTATAACTCTCATATTGTCCCCAAAAACCATATTCCTATATTGAATTACAAAAAAATCATAAGGGATCACATTTTTCCTGAAACTACCATGTAAATGTATTATGGATTCAATACTTCCTTTACCATCGATTTTCAGACCTGGTCTAATTTTAAACTTGAGAGAAAACACAACTTCTTCAAAAACTTACCTTTTACTTTGGGGTCCACTCACTATCTTGACCCCTCATTACCACTTGGAGATACCTGAGAGATTCCTTTACAACATCCAATAATAAAAATTTGAAAACCAATCCATTATGAGCATGATTTGGTAAAATATTCTTCATCGCTACCTATCTAGGGTTTTAGGAGGGTTTTATGCCATCTTACCTTCTTTACGATTGTTCGTAAATCTCGATTCCTTAACATTGAAATAATTCCTAGAGATACTTCTTATGTCCATTCCCCATCTACCATGAAGAGATTGGGCCACCACTCAAAGTTTCCCTATGCCAATGAGCATAAGAAATTGCTTCTCAAACTTAGTGTCTCCATTCCTTGAACTTGATAACGGAAAACCTATAATATCTTTCTTTCTCCTTAAACCTGAGACCTGAATATTTTTCCAAAACCTACTGCAACTTGAACCCTAATTCTCATCTTTGCATACTAAGCTTAGAAACATGTATACCTACTTTTTTAGGCAACCTAGGGGTTAAGATAGTTCTAGATACAGACCTTAAAAACATTACTCACGCTCATACGTATAGTCTAAGACATTTATGAGTGTCTTTATAACTCATCCTCATAATCCCCATTCTCTCATAGTGCTTTTCAAACTCCTACATACTTGTGATCCATCATGTCATACCATTCTACTTCATATATGTTGACCATGCCTCCTTATTAGGATTCTTGATCATGCTTACACCTCTAATGTTGATCATTTCATGACTTTAACGCTATTTCCCACCTAAAAAATCCTTCAAGAAGCCTTTAGATATTACTACAACATCCACATATCACTACAATACCTCTTCAATCCACTACAACTATTTAATACATCATGTCACCTCATCAATGGTAGACCAAAATAATCATCATGATATGACATCAAAGAAAGACACTAGAAATCAACTTTTAAGTTCCTTTCTCTTTTTCACATCAATAACACTTATTGACATCAATGAAAAAAAATTTCTAACAATATCCCTCTTTGTAATTGATGGAAAACATATTAATGACAAACACATCGAGCTCATTTTCTCAAGCCATCATCTCATTCTCACACTTTTGAAATTAATGAAAAAGAGTTGTACCATCAACATACTAGTTATCTTCTTCTGTCATCACAATAGGTATCTCTATTTGGTTGGAAACATCAACCAAACATAACATGGTCCATTTGACCTCTTCATCTCTATTTTGAATCTTTATTACATTAGAGTAACATAAAACCCCTATTAGCATATGCATGCCTTAAAAGAACTTACTTATCTCACTTTTAAGATGATAAAATACCTTATTGAATCCCCTTGATTCCTTGACACCATTAACATGATTGTTAGATACAAATATAGATGTTATTACTTTTCCCTTGATGCAACTGGTAAAAAAATTCTCAAAACAATGCTAGAGAAATCCTCTTTTAAATTTAATTACTTTATCAACTCTAAACACATAACCATATATGAAATACTGAAACAAGAAATATTTTCATACCTTTTCCATTTTTTATCAAAATCCCCTTAAGACCATACTCTTCTTCTTGATCTTACTCTTCTCCCTTTATGAGATATCACGACTCAACATCTTGTCAACTAGGTCTCCTCTTCATGCTCAATTATGAAAATTATATTTTATACCTATTTTTAAGTGTCATAAACATGTACAAAATAGCCTTAATATCTCACTCCTGATCAAAATCTAATCATCACACTTATTCCTCTTAGGTCTTCATGCACGCATATAGGCTTATAGCACAAGGTCATATTGTTGTAATATACCAATCCCCTTCCTAAGAACCTAGATTTGGTCTCAAAACATAGTTTCAAGATCTACTATGAATATTAGATTCTTCCAAACAATATATATACCTACAATCCTTCACATGTATTTGATGCACCTCTTCAAGGTGATATAACTATGTGACTAGATTGAAATACTTTACAACATACCTCTATCCTTGTGACAACTCTATCACACAAATTTTATATCTAAGCAAGTCATCTAATCACTACTTGAATAACATATACCTTCACTTATATTTCACAATATTATTCTTGAAGTCATTAAACCTGCAATTCAATAACAAATCTTCACAATGCTAAGTTACATCTTCAAATATACTCAACATCTCAACAAAGATTCAATTTTCACTTCTTCCATTAAAGACCCCCCTTACTACATGCTTATTCTAATTTATGAATTCATCTAATAATATTAGTAGATACATCCCCATCCATAGGGATCTAAAATAAAAAGTTTATAAGATTCCAAAACCTCTATGGCACCTGTGATTTGAATTCCTCAACCTTCTTCTAATCAACAACCTATGAGAATTCTTGACTTGCTCCACTATCTGACTTTTTTGAGTTAGATTTCCCTAATTTACAAGCTTGGTTCCCATGCATTATATTTATTTCTCTCGTATACTATAGGAGTCTCAAACTTCTTACTTTACCTTGAAGGCCAACGATGACATAACTATGCAATATGACCATTGTTTTGACTATTATCAGAAAAAAATCCATTCTTACCTCTTTTTTTGTGTGAAATGATACTCCTTCCATGAAATCATGAATTATCATACTCAGAGGACCTTCTACAGTCTTTTTTCCCTATGACCAAACTCATTAAATGTATTAAAATAACCATGGAAGGATCTTGCATACCTTATGTCATTAACTTGTCTTATAGGGTTATATCTCTTGTTTTCCATGCTAGCATTTTCTTTTTTCTAAATAATAAATTCTTATATTATGTCATCATCTTTCATGTTCTCCTTATGATCATCATGGATACAAGGACTAACATTTCTCTCTTTGAGGTCTCTAATGAATCCAAGACATATCCTGTCACCAACAACCTTTTTACTGATGAACATATCATTTAGAGTGGAAATTCTCTTCTCAAATGACTTCAACTTGTTATATGCCTGATCAAACTCTACTATCAAAAATTACATTTCAATTTCATATCTGATGCACTCTTCCTGCTTATACCTTAGGCTTATAGCTATAATATCCATTTGAGATTCTAATTTTTTGATGATATCATCATACTCTTGAGTTTTAGTCTTATGTCTCTCTTCAATAAAATGAATCTTGTATTCATAGTCCTTAGCATGTACGTTCAATTTCTTGTTCTTCTTCTTTGCATGTTGTAACTCTTCTAGGACACTCATGATCTCAACTTCAAACTATTCTTTATCTAAATCCACACATGAACATCCAAATATGGAATCTTATCCTTTAGATATTCCATATATTTTTTCCATAAATAATGTTTCATGGCTATCATCATCATCATCATCATTATCATCATACTCATCATCATCACCATCATCATCATCAGAATAACTAGTTTCACTTCTTACCTCAAATGAGCTGCAATCCTCCTTGGAATATTGGCTTCTTTTGAACTTCTTCTTACCCTCAAAATTGTTGAACTTATTTTTTCTCTTATAAGACTTGTGGGACCTCTTCTCATCATCATGATTTTAATACAATTCTTCATTATCTTGAACACACTTATGCTTATGACGAAACTTTTATTCAAAATTCCCTATCTCATAACAATTGAAGAAATTTTAGGGAAAAATTAACCTTATACTTTTCAAATCATGTCTTGAACTTCCTTGAAAACATAGAAATACTTTCATCATCCTTTATATCTGAAACATCATCACTTTTTATCTTATTCCCTTTTGAATTCCTTTCAGCTTTGAAGGATTCTTTCTTCTTGGGAGGTTTTTCATCACATGTTATTATCTCATAGAATGTCAAGATACCAGGGAGTTCATCTATATTAAGTGAAATTAGAACATTGGCTTCTTCTATAGATGAGACTTTGTGATAAAACTTATGAGTTAGATAATTAAACACCTTTTTTACCACTAATGCTTCTTAAACTATTTCTTCTAATCCTCTAATAGTATTGGCCACTTCATCTACCTAGAGGAGATATGTTGCAATGTTTTCCTCTTCCTTAATCTTCAATATTTCATATTGAATCTTATAGGTCTAAAACTTTACCAACTTTACCTTAGTTTCACCTTCATAGATAACCTGTAGATTATCCCACATAGCCTTATTTGTAGCACATTGCATTACCTTGACAAAGTATTACTATGCAAATCCATAAAAATGGCATTCATTTCTGTAGAGTTATCATTTCTTTCCTTCTTCCTTGCTGCATCAGTTGGATGAGTTTGACGAATAATGTACCCATCTATAAGTGACTTCCAAATATCACATCCTAAGGACATTATATGAGTGTTCATCATGATTCTTAAAAAATCATAAGTTTCCCCATCGAACAAACAATATTTTCTAGTTGAGGAACCACTTTCCTAACTAGCCATATTTGTGCTTATAAATCACCTCAAGCTTGTTAACATTTCTTTAGAGGAATTTCTCTAATAAAAATTTTTGGAATCAAAACCATGGGGGGAGTGAATCATTATGCCCTACAACTTTATTTCACATTAAATATAATATTCATCAATTATCATTATAAATTAGCCATTAAACATGAATTTAACAATAATATTAACCATACATGAGCAATAAGACCACAAGTACACCAAGTATAAGTGAGAAACCCATGAAGGGAAGAAAAACCACTCAAAAAATCTTGGAAAACTTTTCCTATAGAGTGATGAATCAAATTTAGTTGAATACCAACCCAGTAATGAGCACCAACCCCTATTAGTTTAGTAGAACACCAAACCTACAAGGAGAACCAACCCCTAGCTTTAGTAGAGAATCAAATCTACAAAAAGATAAAAATACCTAGATTATTACGCATCAACTAAGCCACCTGATTGTTTTTCAGGTTTCAAATTTTTTGTTGTAGCAACCGATGATGACACTTATTTAGATCTCCTTTCTTCTATCTTCTTGAAAATTACCTTCTAGATTTCTTCACGCACTCTTCTCAAAAAAAATTCAATTAGGTCAAGTGACATAGATCTTAAAAAGTAGAACAAAAATTAGATCATCATGACATAAATACTCCCTCTCTTGATTGTCACAAAAAAATTCTTCACATCTTCACAATCTATCTTTTTTCTTGCTACACCTCTCTTCTTCTCAGCTCCCAAATAGGTCTTCTTCACTTGCTTATATACAAGACTTAAGCTTATTACACATCTACGTCCCACATCAAGGAGCATAAAACAAAATATAGACATGAAAACATCATAATAACATCTTTCATAAATGACCTTAGGTTGGAAATAGCATATGAAAACTCAAATCCTCATTAGGACCCAATTAGCCCTAAATGCCTAAAACATCTCCTTCACCAAGAATTACTCATTTTGGCCTATATGACCTTCAAGAAACATCAGAAACATCTTAGAAATGTTTTTTAAGTCTAGTACATTCCTTCTATATGATTCTTCAACTCTTAATTTCATGAAGTCACCCATTAGGACTCAGTCCTATTAGGTCTAAGCACTTATAAAAACATGTCTCCAAAGATGAAGCTCATTCACTCATCAAATATATTGATCATGAAACTTAAAAAAGGTAGTAATTTGATAAATTACCTCATGGTCATCACTAAATTATTCTAAAACCATTACTTATACTGTAAGTTCCCATAAAAACCTTGCAAACATGCAATCCCATAATTTTCTTCACACCATGAAAACCAATCAAGCAAACTTGAGTATGTAACACCTATACTGACTGATTTATTATCTTTTGATTCATAATAAAGTTCCACTAAGAAACCTTGATCACTCTCCAGTATCCAAACAACATGATCTCATATAAGACATTAGTTTACTAGACAAATCTCTGAACCTTAACATCACAGTCCTAAAACAAGTCAACTAGGTCAACTTGTGACAAACTTCTCACCATACCAAATAACCTTCATAGTTTCTTCAAAAATTTATTCATGGCATATTGGACAGGAAAAATACCATCATGTCTATTGGACACCTCAAATCAAATACTAAGCACCTGATAGCAATATTTCAGTATAACCACCTAAACTGTCATATTACCCCCCAAAACCAATCTTCCTATATTACTAATTTCCATAGAATTGGTAATGGATCAATCTTGTTTTGAAACCACCATGGACATGTATTAATGCTTCTATAATTCTTCTACCATCTAATTTCACATCTAGTCTAATGAAAAACTTAAGAGCAAATCCAACTTCTTTAGAAACTTACCTTTTACTATGGTATCCACTCACTGTGTTGACACCTCAATGCCACTTCGAGATACCTCATAAGATTTGTTTACAACTTTAAATCATCATACTTGGTCAGAAAATACATTATGATAATTTTTGGAAAAATTATCTCTATCGCTACCTATCTAGGGATTAAGGTGGGTTTTATACCATCTTACCTTCTTAACAATTATTTATAAATATTGAGACATTAATCTCTCAAATAATATTTAGAGATCCTTATTAGGTATATTCCCCATTTACCATGAATATATCATGCCACCATCCAGATTTTTTAGTGTCCCGTGTGCCAATGATCACAAGAAATTACTTCTCGGGTTTGGTGTTTCCATTCCTTGAAATCGATAAGGGAAAACCTATAATATATTGATTTCTCCAACCTGTGCCCTAAAACTTTTTCCAAACCTCTAGGAAAACGTGATACACCTTCCTAAATGCTCTTATTTACAAATCTAGCTTAGAAACAGGTCAACCTACTTCGTTACGCCACCTACGACTTAAGATCAATATAGATACAAACCTAGAAAACATGACTTACCCTCATAAGTAAAATTTGAAACAATTGTGAGTGTATTTACACATCATAATAATTCTTCCCATGCTCTCACATTTCTTTAACAACTCTTACATGCCTATTATCCTTCATTTTATTCTACCCTCCTTTATACATGTTGATTAGGACTCCTAAGTATGCTTCTTGATCATTCTTAAAGCTTCCATGTTGATAATATCATAACTTTGACACTCTTTCCCACCTATAATATCCTTCAACAAGCCTTAATACATCATTACAACATCCACCTATCACTACAATACATATGCAAGCCACTACCCGTACTCAAGACACCATGCCACATCATTAATGGTAGACAAAGAAACTCATCATGACATGACATCAAATAAAGAAACTACCAATCAAACTTTAAGTTGCTTTTTACTTTTGATGTTAATGAAAGTTATTTACATCAATGATAACACAAATTTCCAACACTAAATTGTTAGGAATGTATTAGGTAAATCTAAGGAAAAATAAGGTGATCTCACACATGATGACTCTCTCTTAATTAAATACTCTTACTAATCTAACCCCAATCTCCATGAAGGTACATAAAAAATGCATTCATGGAGTATAATTTACTTAAAACCTATAATGATAAATCATTTGTAAGAGAGGAAAACAAGGCTTAAGCATGATATACCTCTTAAGGTTGTAATATCCCTTTTTTCTTATCCATCATCAACATTAAATATTATTTTAATGCTAGGTGGAGGCCAAGTTTTTTTGTTGACAAAATTTTATGGGTAAGAAAATTGGAGGAGCAGGGTGAGTGACACCATAAGTGATCTATCTCATGGGTTTGTAATAGGCAGGATAATAGATTCGACATTCATATACGAAAAATTATTATAAGTATATAAAAATCTATGACATTTCAAACCAAAAAATATTAGGTAAAAGTCATGTAAATGATTTGTAATCTTTGATTGATATAGACTTGTACATGTTCATAAAATTATATTAATACTAGGGTTTACCATTGTGGTTACCAAATTGAGAATTTTTTTTCCATAGAAAGATAACTAAATTTTTAAATGCATACAAGTTATAGGATAAATGGCCTTTAAAATGTCGATATTTTAAAGATTTAAACCCTAATAGTGAATACATGAAATTCTAATAGGATTATGGAAAATCTTAACAGTTGGTACTTTGAAATATATGGGTTTAATATTTATTAAAAATATATTGTGCCAAGGTGTAAAATAACCTAGAAAAAATGTTTATAAAATATTTATAGATCTAGTCAACTCCAAAATAAAACAATCGGATAAATATAGGAAGTGTGTAGTTGAAGAATCTAATTTGCTTCTACAATTTAGATGAGTGTAAGAGCGTTAAAAAATTAGTGTGAAATGGGCTAGGGAGATATTCATTATCAACTATTTTAAAACAAGCAATCGTACGTGAAATGTACAATGTAAATGTCGAAGGGGATTTTTTTTATGGATTCATATTGGGAGAGGAAGAGGGGTGAAGATAAAGTGGTTAGATGGTCAAAAATTCTAGGAGCATCAAAAATAATAATTAGAATCTTGATGTGAAACTCAAAGTTGAACAACGTGATGCCGTATATAATTTTTTTTAAAGGAGAGTAGGGTTGTTGATCAAGATGATAAAAAACAATTTATGGGTAGATATGTGAATGTAAGGAGTGGTAGAAAAATATTCCGGAAGAGAAAATTATTTTTTAATTTTATCTGTAGATTTTAGAGACATGAAGATGTTGAGTCCAAGTAGCATCCAGAGGAACCAAATTCATGTGAAGTTCTCCACATCAAGAATTATGATGTCATAGATATTCAAAAATCACTGAAAAAATTGATATGTGTGGGTTGTTGTGGATTTTTATTGGAGAAGGGAAATTAATCACCTACATGGGCCACACCTTTTCCATGGATGAGATTATTCCTCCCTAAGGAATTGTTAGGGATAAATAATGTGCACATTTTAATGTGTTCAATTAGGTCTCACGTAGATATTACAATGAGAAATTATAGGGGTGGTTAGTGGTTAGCAGATAATCTTGAAGGTTGGAATAATCATCCTAGATTAGTGTTTGTAGTTTGAGGAGATATTAGAATTAAAATCCTATATATTTATAACTTATATTGTTCATGATATGTTGATATGAATTTTTGAGTATATGCTCTTTTTTAGATATGGGGTAAAACCCCCATTTGGTATCATAGATAGTTTCGAAAGGGGCCACTCTAGGTTTTTCACTCCTCCCATGCCTTTATTCATGAGGTAGACGTAGATTACGGGAGAGTGGATACCATGGACCTCATAGAAAAACCATTATCTATGTTTGTTTCCATCTATTTTTGGTAATTTCAAAACGTATAGAGAAAGGATGGCATGATACCACAGACCTCGTGCAACCCCTTTGCTCGTGTGTTCACCTTTCTATCACTCTGTGAGTGGTGTAGCAGAGCGGACCTCATGTGAACCCATTTGGCAGAAATCATTCATTTGCATTGTCTTTCTCCTTCCATTATGTTCAATCGATACACAATTTTTTCATCCCATTTTTTAATTTGTCTGCATTCCATAAATCAGAAAAATAAAAAAATAGATATGTATTGTTGTAATATTTTTTTGTGGGGTTTCTATATGCTAATAACCTTGCATATAATAAATCAGTAAATTGTAGAAGATAAAAAAATACAAGAGATATGGGGCCCAAGATGCCCAAATATTTAATATATGCACAATAATACCCTTAAGGTAGGAAACACAATACAATGCTCCTTATGGAAGGAGTAACTCCACAATCTCCCAAGATGGGAATCCACTTTGAGGGGGACACCTGCAATATACCTCTACCAAGTTGAAGAATCAAATCATACATCCATGACCCTCATAATGATACTCGCATCCTTTAAATAGGATGGGTAACACCTAATCCCAATGTAGGCTGAATCATTACCCAATATAACTAATTCCTATGCGAGCCCATATAACTAACTAAGGGGATGTGTACCACATGTAGGCATCTCCATCAACCCATATACATTATAATATTATATTCCATGTGAACCCATACATATAAGTAAGGGGTGTGTGCCACATGTTGGCATCTCCATCAACCCATACATATTATATTACCATATCCAAAGGTACATAGCATTTCCTCCCTCTTTGACATGTTTCATCCTTGAAACATAAGAAGAAGCCATATAATGAGTGTGCTTTAAAGTATTGCACACTTGTCGCCATGCTCGATCATCCAACCACCCATATGAAATCCTAGTGGGTGATGTTACTCCAAACCTGATTCCATATTCCATTGTGCTCATCTAATTCCATCCTGATCCATATGTGTTCCTCCTCGGCATCCATGCAAATCAATAATGATTATTCCTGTGATTCCATGTCATGCAATTATTGTTCCACTGATTCCATGTATAGCCAAAATTATTACTCCTCTAATTCCCTATATATCCATATAGATTACTGACCTCATATTTCCTAGTATGTCTCCATGAGTTTTTCCTCTCATAATGATGTGGGTGTCCATATGGTTCAACCTTAATATGCTCAACCTTATCAATCTTTTCCTCTTTTTCCTCTTCCAACTTGTTTATTATTTATTTTTTCTCTTGAGTAGAGAAATTATTTTTGAATTTTTCAACATGTTCTTCATCCTCTCCTTCTCATTCATCCTTATTCCCTTCTTCACCATCTTCAAATTCATCTTTGCGATCCAATTTTACATTACTTTTTTCCTTTCTAAGTGTGATGTCTTGCAATGTAATTTTCTTTCGCTTGTACCATAATTTCATGAATTTATTTTGCACATTACTATTAATTGTTCCCAATGTCACTAACCAAGGATATCCGAGAAAAATATCCATACCATCCATATCTAAAGCATAAAAATCTGAATGTAAAACATATTTATCCATAGAAATCTTTAAATATTCAAAAAATTGAATCTCCTTACCATCTATTAGAGCTACATCCATGTATATTGTGAGCTACATCCATATTGATGAAGTTATATTTTCTGATAGGATTTATGGAAACAATTACCTTTTTTCTTTGAATGCACCCTTCAAACTGAAATATTGAAGCTTCCTTCCTTGGAGATGCACTATCCTGTGTAGCAACTTCATCATCAACATCTTCTTCTTCTTCTTTTTCTTCTGCTTCTACTTCTACTTCTTCTTCTTTTGTTCCTCATCTCTCCATGAAAACTTGTTCCAGTTCCTCCAAAGACCAATTAGATTTTTCCTTTTCTAACTCAGAAAACCAAATCTATACAGGACCACTAATACACAACTTGAATAACCAAATATCTTATGGTTTAGATAATTTATCCCTAAATTTGTTCCACCATTCTCTAGCATCAATCTTGTCATCTCCAAAAAAATTTACCATCACCATGATCCACAAAACTAGGATTTTAGGAATAGACCCTTTTGATCAAAATGTGTTCTAACACTTTCGGCTAAAGGTCAACCAAAACGCAAAAATCACAAAACACAAACCCTAATTTATTTTTTGATAGATTTATGAAAATTTAAGAAAGTTAAGAAAATTCCTAAAATTGCGGCCTATGGAACAAAATATTGAAAAACCATAAAACTGCAATAAATATGACAAAATACATCCAAAAATTCTAAAATTTCTGTGGTATCACCTTTGAATATATTCACATCAACACAAAAAAATTATTTACTAATTCGTCATTATTCAGAAGATATATATGAAACCTTAGAATGAGGGTTTCAACCCTAAAACGAACATATCTTTCGAAAAACAGCTCCAAAAAAACTGAAATTCAGAAGGAAGATCACTTGAATTATGTTTCTACTCCCTACAAAACAAATCTGAAAAATTCCATGTCAATTTCTAGATATAGGTGAATCACCAACATTAGGGTTTCATCCCACAAATTGCCTAGATCATTGCTGTGATACCAAGTGTAATGAACCGTTACACCAAAACCTCGAGGCATTAGTGAAATTCACACATGAGGATCATAACATCCCACCATGCTTTCGTAGCCTGGACCCCGGGCTAGATTTGCACACGTATAGCGGAACCACACCTTTCCCTATACAAGCCTTGGGCAAACGCTGCAATTCTAGCGTAGGTACCCGTGCCGGGAATCGAACCTAGGTGGTCGCTCTGATACCACTTGATAAGAACCTTGCATATAATAAATCAATAAATTATAGAAGATAAAAAATAACAAGAGATATGGCGGCCAAGATGCCCAAATATTTAATATATGCAGAATAATACCCTTAAGGTAGGGCAACACCATACAATGCTCCTTATGGAAGGAGTAACTCCACAATCTCCCAAGATGGGAATCCACTTCGAGGGGGACACCTCCAATATACCTCTACCAGGTAGAAGAATCAAATCATACATCAATCACCCTCATAATGATACTCACATCCTTTAAATAGGATGGGTAACACCTTATTCCAATGTAGGCCGACTCATTACTCAATATAACTAATTCCTCTGTGAGCCCATATAACTAACTAAGGGGATGTGTGCCACATTTCGACATCTACATCAATCCATATACATTATAATAATATATCCCATGTAAACCCGTACATATAACTAAGGGGATGTGTGTCAGAGTCAGCATCTCCATCAACCCATATATATTATATTACCATATCCCAAAGTACATAACACTATATATAAAAAATAAACAAACCATTTATTTTGCAGTATCATATGGATCGGTCTTCAATTCTTATTTTGTCTAGCAATTTAACACCACGACACAAATGGGATCTTCTTCAGAACTATATTCTCTTGGAAAATTCACTCATCTCGATCCGTGAGAAGTCAATATAACAAGAGCCATAAAGCGGCCAATTCCTGCCTTTAAATTGTAATTGTAGATTGTAATAATTGAAGATGTGAAGATGAGAAGATTGTAATGGGAAACAATGTGGTTTTTGTAGAACACAAAGGAAAACTTTATAGAATCCAATTCTCGCCTTTTAGATTATAATAATTGAGGATGTAAAGAAAAGAAGATTCTTATTGCGAGACAGAGCACATAATTTTACTCCTAGAAACTCGGGGCCACCGAGTCTTGGGTAAATCAAACAATCAAAACTAAGTAATCTTTGTACTTGTTTTTTTTTGTAGTAGCTGAACTTAATCTTTGAACTTGTATTTTTTTTAGTAGCTGAAATAACAACATCTTTGTTCCGAAGTGGAACATCTAGTGCTAGATATTTGTTATGTTGTGGCTGTGGAACATATTTTTGAAATGTAAGGCTAGCTTACTCTCACCTTTAAATTGTCTAGAGTATACTTTTAATGATAAAAATTGAAGATAATGATTTGTCCTACACACACCCTACATCTCTGACTCAAGTCAACTCTATAGTTGTTCTCGGTATATGGTGGGATTAATTTGCTCATGTTGGAGATGTTTTGGATGTCACTGGGATGAATCCATAGTGAATGTAGGTGTAAACACGATGCTCTGGATGAAGAGCAACAATATGATGAATATTAATCACGACATTGGATCATCGGTAGTGTTTTGTGTTTTTTTTGTATGCAGGATATGTTGTTTTACTGTACTGGTGAAGCTATTTGTTGGCACCTCTTGTGTAAGACGTTTTGTGTTTTGTTGTACTGGTGAATAATCTATGGTGGTTCCCAAATGTGTACCCAAAGCTAATTGGCAACTTAGATCTAAAAAACATAGTGTGAGTCCCAAATAAATTATAATCTATGGGTGGTACTGGATGATTTGGAAGTGAAGTTTATGTATGACTTTACTGGTCTTTGTAGGTACTGAGCCTGTACCCAAAGCTAATGGGAAATTTTGATTTAGAATGTATTTGAAATCCAAACAACTTCTAATACATGGGGTGGTATTGGATGACATTGAAGTTGAGCCTATATGCCTTTACTAAACCAGGCTTTATCTTGGAGGCTTATATGTGTAATTTGTGTTGTGTCCCCCTAATTGAAATGCAGGTTATCTTCATGCATACTTTTATGAATAGATCAAGACTAGATTAGAATTGGTGTGAAATATTTTTAAGATTCCATGTAGATATGATCGACAAAATCCTGATTTTAATATGGTTCCTGTTTAAAAAAAAACAAGACCATAGGTTCAAAGTCAGCATGATTAGATGTTTCTGCCATGGAATGTGCAAAATTCAATCAAGTACTTTCTCTAGCATTTCGAATATTCATGTAGTTACCCAAGACATTGCAAGTGGAGAAAGCCGTGAAACAGTCAGATTGGAACAAATACACACATTCACAGGCATCCAAGTTGATGCAAATACATAAAAATTTCTCTGAAAGAACTGGATTTGAAAGAATTGAAAAATCTGCAGAGATTACCAGATGGCCTTGATCAATTAATTGCCTTGCAAACTCTAATATTAGATGATTGGGATAAAACGGAGGTGTTTCCCAAGCAAGTATGCAGTCTACCTTCATTGAGTAAACTGAGCATCTGTGGTGGAGGATCTGAATTTGACAAGTTGCACGGCACTGAAAAAATTATCCCTCAAGCTTTGTACGACTCGGCTCTTTAAAGGATTTGAATATAGCAGAATGCACTGAATTGAAAGAATTACCTTCGAGCTTTGGACAGCTGAGATCTTTAGAGACATTGAATTCAAGGAGCTGCTGGAAATTGGAAGCATTTCCTTCAACCTTTGGGTAACTCAGAGGTTTAAAAAAGTAGAGTTTAAGATCGAATCAGTTGAAAAAAAATGATATATTATATTTGTAAAGATTTGGTGACCAAAGATTACATAACAGAGGAACCTCCCAAAAAGTATTGTAATATTATAAAGCAAATCTTATAGACTTGTTAAACAGATTCGTTAGAGAATGATGTTGGCCTCTCTTTATAGTATTAAAAAAAATAGATACATTATATTAGCAAGCTTTGATGACCAAAGTTTACATAATAGAGTGAATCTACCAAAAATATTGTAACATTATAGAGCATACTAGCCATGTTAGTTAAAAAATCAATATGGCAGATTCAAAAGAGACACAAAATGTGTTCAAGCAAACAATTAGACTATGTCAAATTAATACCATTGTTGACTGTATCAAATTATTGCTATTGGACATGTCAAATTATTGGTATTCAACAATTTTTTGGTATTGACTGTGTCAATTTTTTGTTATTGACTGTGAAATTTTTGGTATTTGACAATTTTTTGGTATTGATTGTGTGAAATTTTTGATATTGACTGTGAAATTTTTTGTATGGACTGTGTCAAATTTTTGGTCAAAATTGTGTCAAATACCATTATTGGTATCTAACAAATAATAACTTTCAGGTTTCAGTCACACAATAGTAAAAATTAGCTACTGAAACATAATCTGATCTAAAGATTTGTGTATATAACTATTTTGATTTGTAAAAGACCTCAAGGGCATTTGCTCGATTACATGGCCATATATTAAGACTATCTCAACTACAAATAACGCGCAAACATACTTGAAGGTACTTGATGACTCCAATAATTGTCTAGGGGACATGTTTATCAATCCAATTACAATTGTTACGTTATCACTATGGTGGTAGAGAAATAATTCTTTTTCCTCCTTGGCAAGGTCATGGTAATAAAATAGAAATGAAGCTTGAACAGTAAAGGTATGTTCGAGAGTGCTTCATTACTTGAAAGACTTTGATAACCTCCTGGAAAAACCCCTTTTTTTGCAAATCCTGCAATCATGTCATTCCGTGAGACCACGTCTCTTTGAGGCATTTTGTCAAACAGTTAACATGCTTTGTGTATGCTTCCACATTTTGCATACATGTCTACTATGGCACTTTGACAAAAATCTGTTTTCCATTATGCTTTGGTGGATGTCAATGTCCTGCTCTATAGCTCCCATTTCGAAACAGGCTGAAAGTATCCCAGAAAAGGTTTTGGAGACTAACTTTACACCTGTCAATTGCATTTGCTTGAAATTTTCCAAGGGAAATTCAACAAACACATTTTGTGCATATGTTGTAATCATTGCAGTCCGTAAGACCAAATTTATTTCAGCCATTTTTTTGAACAGTTCACATGCCCTTGTGCATGCTTCCACATTTTTGATACACATCTACCTGGGAATTTGCAACCAAAACATCTGACAAATGTCTATGTTTGCTAAAGGTCCATACCTAGTTTCAAAGCTCCAAATTCGGGACAGGCTGGGAGTATGCTAGCAAAGGGAAGCTGATCAGTTGGAAACTTGATGCTTGCATTTGGTGAAATAATGTCAACAATTCATGAGAATACCTGTGTCTTCTGTTAGATGTGATTATCATATTTCATGATAAAAAAAACATGGGAGGATAACAAACTGCACACAGACATTCTTATTAGCTAAATCTTTCCTAAACAGACGAAAAAAAGTATTAAACAAGATTTTTAGATCTCAGGTAAAAGAACTCACCGCCCAGAATGGGATTTGGGGGACCTTATGACGAACCAGCAACCAGAGGCTCCCATACCCAACAAAGTTAAACAATGCACCCCAAATCATAATAGCCCAACTGGGAAAAATCTCATAGAAATAGCCTCCAATGTCTTTAGCCACACCAAATGTATTGATCTGCCTCTGATTATACTTCAAGGAGCTTTTGATGAGAGGCGACATGCTTCCAAACACATACCCAATCCTCGCCCATGACTGCATCCATATGGCTGCAACCAAAACATAGTCTTTCAGGAATGACTCCTCTAGTTCTATGCAGAGTTTTAGTCACAAGTCATCAAGTTCCAAATAACCTTCCAAGTTCAAACCACTGAACTCGCTATGACTTATTGGGAATGCACTAAAAATCAACAGGTTATGCTCTAAAACAATCTTAAATGCCTCATCTAAATTCCAATACCTACTATTACTAACACCATGATAGAATTTCGATCATCATACTGAAAAAAATGACCCAAAGGAAATTCAAATATCCAAAAACACCATACATGATTTCTCCACAGAGAATTTGCCTTTCTTCAAAAGACCCGCAGGTAAATAAAAAGCATCCTACACACAGTCTTTTTCATGAACAACTCATGTGGTTCAATGCAATGTTTTAGTTACAAGTTAACAATTGCCCAATGAATTTCCAAGTTCAAATCATCAAATGCCTTATAAATTCAACATCAGCACACTGAAAATCAAATGGGTGTGCGAAAAAACACCCATAAAGACCTCTTCTATATGTCAAAGGGAGATATACTAACTCCATCAACCTAGAAAGCTATAGTTAGTAAGGTCATACTGAAACATAATTTTACAAATTATACTGAAGCACCTCAAAATCCAGGGCTCTTACACTACCATACAAACTGACCAAAATCAATTACAGCATAAACAATTCAGCCCAAAAAAATATTTTTAAAAATTCGAATACCCAAAATCTCTATACCTGATATCTCCTCAAACAATTCGATTATATTACAGAATTCTTCGCACCCATCTCTTGCTTGCTTTTCTGCCCTTCTCCACGAGATATATTGGATATTTTTCACGTTCAGAACAAGCTTCGAATTTAAAAACAAAAGATCAGATCTGATGCACAAGGCTTAAAAAACTCGAAATATGAAACTTCTACTATCCAGTTGAATGCAACAGTATTAGGATTTAGGAATTTAATCTGTCAAAACAGAAAGTTAAAAATGAAAGAAGACATACGGTGAAATAAATGGAATTGGAAATCCAGAATACAATGAAGAAAAATGCCTAATAACACCCAAAAATTCAATGGAATCAGCTCTTGAGACTGAATTAATGTGTTGCAAAATTTCCTCTGTTGTGAAGAAATGGGTTTTAATCCATTTACGTCTTTTTCAACGTGACTGGGTGGTCTCCTAATTTGATTTACATTCGGAAGGCATTGAACAAACAATTATTTTTGGCACAACGGTGGCTATATTCAATCCTACAGGCTACAGCCGTCGATGGGAGAGCACTGGTGTAATGGCGAATAGCTTGGAATGATTACTACTGTTTCTTAACGGTTGGCTCTAGTTATTGAAGGCGATGATACAACACTTCATGCAGCTGCCTCATTTAAAGAACCCCAAAATCCCTTTCCCTACTCCTGGGCCTCCTTCTCACCCCGTCTCCTCTGGTATGAAGTGCTTCTTCCCTGATGCGTGTAAATTTTACACAAATGATTCCATGTGAAGGGGCGGTGTTAACAAACAGCAGATAATAGGAATGGTCATTGAAGCCGTAAAGGGTCTTTTCCTGCCTCTTGAGGGTATAGAAGACATCCATGGCCGTCACCATATTGCAACGAGTGAGTTCAGTGGCGACCGTGTCCTTTCTGACATTCTCCAAAAAATCTTCTAAACGCCCCTGGTTTCTTCATAGATGAACCTGTTGATACTTGACGCCAAGGTAATATCTAAGAAAGTGAGGGAAAGATGAGCAGGGGAAAATTAGTCAAGATTATTCTAGAGAAGAGCAGATAAGCCTAGAAAATGAAACATATCTCTGTCCGGATATTTAGATAAGACTAGAAAATGTAAATAAAGGTTTTTTACTATTTTCTACATCAGCAATTGACTAGTCAGTAGGACACATGGAAGCAAATCATGAAATTTCTTTAGCATGTCAAATCTAACATTAAAATATGTACACATGTCAGTCTAAGAAATTAAGTGTTAATTTTTTTTGAAAAATCAGTGTTGGAATAAGGCCTCAAATTTGTCAAATCATTCTTAACTAACCAATGGAAAATTAGATAAATGATTTTTCTTAAATAAATTAAATTGCCAAATTATTTACATAGAATAAAAACTTTAGAAGTTTCAATGATAAGCAAAAAATAATTATTTGTGATTGGTCTATTGAGAAAAATTATTTCATTGAAGTGAAAGGTATAGTATTCCTGCCTATGGCAGGAACTAATTATATTGAATCCTCCACCATCGATGCATTAATCGGCTATATGTAGAATGCATCAGATTTCCTAGAGCATTTCCTATAAGTAAAATGTGAGAAAATATTAATGCATCTATATTAGTTTTAATTCCACATACTCTCGCAGACCATCCACGGTGGAATTCTGATTGTATTTCCATATGACTTGGTTACGTGCTATTAGATTAGCTTATCCACCTCATACACGCCCACTTTAATATTCACTCAACACATGGGATGTTACCATTTCAAAAGGTAACATGTTGTAGGAGGAAACACCTATTGATGTGCAGAAAAAAAAGAAGTAATCTCGTGGTAAGAAAATAAATAGATTTCAGTTTGTGCTAGGAAATTATGTCCTTTTGTAGAAGATAGTCGTGATTATGTTGCGTAAAATTCAAAGGCAAAGGTTCTTCTCGCCCAATTCACTGATGTGCTTATTGGGATAGATTCAATGAGTCATCTGAATTTTTTTACAAGGGGGTTCAAGAAGCAGGCATTGTCAGTTGGAACTTCAACAAAGGAGGAAATGGTTAAATTTTAGTATGGAGAAAACCTAAAAAGTGGGGATAAAAGTGTTATTCAGAAAGTATTGATTACATCTGTCGATTCAGGAATTCGAGTTTTTGATGGTTCTAAGCAACGGTTTCCACTTGGAAATCGAATTTGGAAAGGTATAGATCTTGCAATGGGTGACTTCAACATAGACCGGCGACGGTTCCATTGCAACAGCTCATCCAATAATTTAAAGTGGTCAACAAACTCACATTTGGTAGTGAAATACTGATGGATAAAAAACTCCCTTAAATCTCGTTCATAACATCAAAATCCTCCAAGAAAATGTACAAATTTTTATATCGCATTTTGACATGCTTCGACACATAACACGACACAACATGTCGTCACAAAGTTACAACCAACTCTGGGAACCACTTGTTACGGGGATGACCACAAGGTTAGCACGGAAACGCTCATACCCAAAAAGGATAATACACTTTTCTTATTTTTTTACAGAACACATAGAAGCCCAACCACATGACACTCTCACAGCTAGGGCAAGCCACAATAAGAAATGATTGAAGGTTATTTATTTGATAAAACACCCTTTAACTCATGACTCATGTTTTCAGAAAGACTCAAAATATGATTCGCACAATTTCTTCTTACCAACTGAGATATTTTCTTATACACTGTAGAGTATTTCATTCAAAGTCTTCTCCTACTTGCTAAAACTTATTACCTTTCAGAACTAGCCCTTATTTTCCTTAAAGCTTGTTTGAGAGTTCACCCAAAAGGGGTAGTGTTCACTAGTTTAGCAAGGGATATCAAAATTATGAAATTTTACTGTACAAGGATAGTTTCTCCTTTGATTATTTCAGAAATCTATTGTTCTCAAGTAAGTCATCTCTACATTAATTTCTCTAAATATAAAAATCTTAGTTAACTTCTATAAGGATTAACCACTCCATTTAATTTTTACTTATATCACATCATTACAAGGTGTCAGAGAGTTTTGACTAACACTTTATTCTCAAAATCAAGGTTTTACAATACTTATACCAATGTAATGATTGAATATCATTTCTCACCAAGATAAGTTACTTAGTCTAACAACAAAAGGGAAAGAACACTTCGCCACGCAGTTTTTCCAAACATACCAAGACAAGAGATCTTCCAACCTCCTTGCAAGCAAGGTTACAAAATTTACAACGCATTGAACTCTCTACAAAGAACTTCATAATTTGAACTGATGAAACTTTTACACTCTTTTCCTTTAATCTACTCGCATAATCCATCTGCACAAATATTTATTAGAGTCAGTTCGCTAGAACTGAGCATGATAAGATATAAACCTCACCTAATAATTTATGCCATCTAGCATTTAAATAAATGAAAGTTTGCAATGCTCCTTATCAGATAACTTTCTAACATACATTTAAAGCTTAATTGCACATCTCATGACAATATATTTCCTACTCATTAATGTTCACTTCTTTAAGATCTGCTTACACAAGGACACAATTCCAAGTGACTAGATATACAACCTTAACCATGCAATAGATCATACTTAAATTACAGTAACAATAATAATGCTCACCTAATGCCCTCGACCGACTTCACATATAAAGTATCCAACAATGTTATCTTTCAATTAAATAAAGGCACCAACGACATTAAGTTTATATAACACATACAAGTATCGATCTTATATTATTTATCGATATTACCCAAGTACCAAACCTTCATAGAAAATCAGTGATATGTAAGTATAATTTTGGACATTTACCTCACAATTCTAAGGATATATTTATGTTAACCAAGATTCCACCATTCCACAAGTTCATATATTATTTAGGTATCCTTTGTTTTTGGTTGCTTATTCCAAGTCCTTATATGTTTCTATTAGTACAAGGGTCCAACTCATTGGAATGAGTTACGATCAACAAAATTGTCGTGTTTGCTAATATGTCAAGGTTATATTTGACTAACTAAGATAAGCAAGCGCAGTCCAAGCCACTATAAATACAAGTATCAACCTTATCTCAACTCCCAAAAAGGACAACGATAAAAACCTCACAACCTGGTAAGAGAATGGGAAGAATTCCATACATAATTAATTCACGAAAACCATGAACAAGGATGAAGAGAAAAAATACCTTCAATCTGAGCAAGGAAAGATCAAAACGATTAACGCAATCGGACACAGGCGAGTTTCGGGTTTTGGGGTTGAATAAGCATGCGCGAAAATCCACGAAGTAAAAATACGTCCGGTAAAAAAAATGACGTGGAAACCCGCATAGAAATAAGAAAATTTGTAATTAAAACACTTCAGCTGGCATGTGTCAACCCACTCGACACTTGGCATTAACGCCATGTCAACATGCTCGGAAGGTCTGAAAACCAGACACCAAGGGAACTTAGAAAATCAGGTTTCGGGTTGCGGGAAACAACCGACACGAAGCATGATGTTTTGATGCTTCCAAGTTCCGAAAACCCGACACAAAGGAACATGACACAAAGGAACTTGAGTTCCAAAATCAGGTTTCGGGTTGCGGAAAACAACCGACACGAAGCATGATGCTACGATGCTTCGGAGTTCCGAAAACCTGACACAAAGGGACATAAGCAAATCGGGTTTCGGGTCGCGGAAAACAACCGACACGAAGCATGATGCTACGATGCTTCAGAGTTCTGAAAACCCGACACAAAGGGTTTCGGGTTGTGGACATAACGAAATGATGCTAGGTTTCAGGTAAGCGGGTTTCGGAAAACAACCGACATGAAGCATGATGCTACGATGCTTTGGAGTTCTGAAAACCTGACAACAAGGAACATAAGCAAATCAGGTTTTGGGTTACCGAAAACTACCGACACGAAGCATAATGCTACGATGCTTCGGAGTTTTGAAAACCCGACACAAGGAACATAAGCGAATCGGGTTTCGGGTTGCGGAAAACAACCGACACGAAGCATGATGCTACGATGCTTCGGAGTTCCGAAAACCCGACACAAAGGGAACATAAGCAAATCAGGTTTCGGGTTACGGAAAACAACCGACACGAAGCATGATGCTACGATGCTTCGGAGTTCCGAAAACCCGATTCCTCTCGTAAGGCAAACCTGCAAAAACCAGCTCCATACTAAATTCCACAGAAACCATCATTCAAGGGAAAAGTAATAATCAGGGCAACAAGATAAGCCCACATTAGAAGATCAGTAGGCAAGAATCGATGTAGAGATTTCTTCTACTCAAGCAGTAAATAAGATAACCTGTAAAGGGGGAGAGAGAGGTCAGTTCAACCAGTTATGATTTAAAAGTCATTTGGAACCCATCTCTTCCTGGGCATCTCTTTCAAGAAAGAGTCAATATAAGAAAAATGCATGTTATGTAATATCCAGAGTCCAAACGCTATTTATTTAGTAAAACAAAAACACATCAACATTCTAAAATAAACCCACATCTACAGCAGTCGAACCAAATTGCAAAGGTCGATTTATCCAAATGCTAAAGGAAATAGATCATTAAGAGAGAGTTAGTCTTATCATTCTTGTTTGGGGCTTCCTCAATGCAGCCATGTCGAACCAAGGCTCCAGCAGCTACAACACATTCCAAAACATTCCTTCTCCTCAGCACGTAGATTTCTTATGCAAGCTTCATGGCAGCCCAGGAGCACACCCAAAAGTCTGACTTTCACCTTCCCATTGGAGTAACAAAACCCACACAGATACCAAAAAAACGCTCATCTGATTCAACTACAAAGCAAAAGACCCCTTCAAAACACCAAACGGAATACTTATCTAATTCAATTTAAAGTGCCCAAAGGCTTGCTCACAGCACCTCTGTCTTCTTCACATTGCCTCTGCTTGAAAACTCGGTGATTTCCTTCCATCTTCAGTCAATTTTAAACACTTCTTAAAGAGAAGTCTCCAAGCCGACTTTGTGGCAAAAATACAAAGTTGAAAGCAAATTATGATAATGCACCTTTTTACAATGTTCAACATCTCAAATCCACTCCAAGACAACTAACCCCTAGCATCATTATTACATGCAATCCGCAGACAAAAAGATAATAAATCAAATCAACAGTTGCTGCCGAAACTATTACTCCACTTGTGTTGTTACTGCACCCTGCAGATACTCTGTACCAGATTTGACACGGCTAGAGATAATGTCAGAAACTAAAAACAAAGTTGATTCATGTTTACCATTGGAATTCTCACCCATTATAGCTTGCTTCAATTAACATCACTTTTATCCTCCACGCTAAGCAGAATTTCTTGATATTAAATGCCCGCAGCCTACCTGCCGCTCAAACCCTAATCCTCCTTGCGGATAGACACTGCTAAAATAGAAGAAATGAATCAATCGATCCATGAAAAGAAATAAAACTTCTTTTACCAACCCCAAATCTGATATGAAACAGATCCGCCTCTATGAGCTACTCTTCTATGGGTCACATCGTAAAACAAGAAGAAATCAATAGGGAAACTTAGCAATAAATTTCCTCAGGTCTCCTGGTAACACTCTCACTGTCACATAGTCGATTTAGATAAAAAATATATCTTGAAGGAGAATCCTGAATTTGAGGATGCATTCGATACAGAGCAGATAACAACACAGTTGGACAACCTGCTTGTTGGAAGCGCTCACAAAGGCTTCGACTATACTGCAACATGCCTGTTGCCTGGCTATTTACTGGTACAGGCTGTTGCTGTGGATCCCCGACAAGAACACACCTCGCAGCACCCAAAGGAAGTGGAGGGTAACACGCCTACCTCTTTAGCTGGTAGCTGTGCGCGGCCAGCAGAAGGAACAGCGTGCCTTTTTCACCCGAAACGCCTCAGGAAACAACAAATAAAACCCACGTCCAAACTTTAGTGTTAACAGGCCCTCATCCATGGGCAGAGTAGAAGAACAGGCACGCGAGGAAGGGAGATTGGATTCACGAGGCACAGAAAGGAGGGAAAAACGCAGCAAGGCAGAGACAGGAAAGAAAACCACGGCAACCGAAAACCGTCTACAGCCCGGGCAGATACCCATTACTGCGCCCATACGCATTAAAGAAGGAAATCAAAATAAGATCATGGTGAAGGAAGTCAAGACTCCACCGACTCCCACTTTCTCACGCCAACCAAGAAAATTAAAAGTTCATTAAGGAATTGTCAAGCAATACCTCCCATCCGCCAACTACCCACATCACAACTACATTTCATTTTATTTTATTTTTGGAGCCCATGCTTTAGGGACAGGCCGCTTGCCAGGAGAAACAAGGCTGATAGAAAAAAACATTAATTTTAGAAATTTTCAAGGGTCCATCAACATTTAAGAAATAGTCCCCACCTTCAAAGGCGCCACCACAGATCATACTCTTCCTTGTTTGCGCAACGAGGCTCGACCAGCGGGAGCGACAAACAAAATATCAAAGGATGATGTTGATAACAATCGACATAAAGAAAATAATAATAAAATACGATCGTTGATCGATAATACAAACATAATGTCATTATTATTATTATTATTATCATTATTACTAGAACCCAACAGTTAAACTCGACCAGGTGAAACACTAACGTTTCAAAGGAAAGGCAACAACGTTCAACTCTAAGAAGCACGGTCGTCGCAGAAGCAAAGGAGCAACGATGAATGGGGCATTACATTCTCATCCTCTTAAGAAAGCATCGTCCTCGATGTGACATTACACAAAGGAAAGGAAATGGTTCTCAACCAAGAACAGGTAAAGGAGAAAGTACACCCTATGGTTTAAATTTCTAGTTGATTAAAGCATGGCCACAGGGTTAGCCTTAGGAACAATTGGTAGAAATTTTAACTTTCAAGGTTCTGTGAAGATTGGCAGTCCCCTCTCCTTTATTATTTCATTTGTTCCTTTCCATTAGCATTATTCTTCATTCAAGTCCTTTAAAATTTCATCATTGAAGAGTTTTAGTTTATTCCTTATTGTGGGTGCCCAACATGAACTGCTAACACAACACTCTATCAGGTTCAAAAGACACTACAGATTCACCAGCACACAAGTATATTCTTCATGACTGTATTACACCACAAAAAGGTTACTCAAATACGGAATGGATTAGGCACAGTCCACATAACATAGTACTTGACACACATCAATGACTGACATATTCAATATTTGAACAAAGGAGTACTGCAATCCACCAGATATTTCCTCAATTTGCATCGATGAAAATTTCACACAACACCAAACAAATGCTACAGGTACATAGTGTCCACAAGGGAATCAATGACATGTCCACAACATCACAACACATATCCATATGACATGAGAAATCACATACATCAAAAGGCTACTACCAAAACATCACAATAACTCAACACATACCTGTAACATCAACCATACAGACAAATATCATAAGCCTCCCTCAAACTCTTATGCCTCCCTCAAGTCTCTTATGCCTCCCTCAAGCTCTTATAAGTCTCTTATGCCTCCCTCAAGCTCTTATGCCTCCCTCAAACTCTTATGCCTCCCTCAAGTCTCTTATGCCTCCCTCAAGCTCTTATGCCTCCCTCAAGTCTCTTATGCCTCCCTCAAGCTCTTATGCCTCCCTCAAGTCTCTTATGCCTCCCTCAAGTCTCTTATGCCTCCCTCAAGCTCTTATGCTCCCTCAAGTCTCTTATGCCTCCCTCAAGTCTCTTATGCCTCCCTCAAGGAGGCCGGTTGACCCTATGGTCCAAGACACATAGAGTTCAAACACTCCTAACCCAAGTGACATAATAACGCGTGGTTCAATAACCCGTATAGTTATCTGTACTCCTTGGGGCGTACCCCTATACAACGAAGCGGGTCCATAGGTCCAACCATTCCATGGTGCATCCCATGACCCTATTTCACACATCACGACAATAGAACCAACACAACAATCCAATCAAAGTGCCAAGTGGCAAAGTACAAGCCTTGGGAAAGGCGGTAAAAATTCCAAATTTAAAAGAAGACCCCAAAATCAAGCAAAATAAATGGCCAAATAGCCATAGTTAGTATCGAAATCCCCATGTTAGTGCCACAAACCAAGGAAATGCCCAAAATTGTAAAGCATGGCAATCAAGAAAAGCTGTTGGTCCTCACAAAATAAAGTAAAAAGCTCAATTTACGAATAAATTCAACTTATAATAATGTCACATTACGATAACTGTGTGGCCTTATCTAGCCACCAAGGGGTACTCAACGAGTTGCTAGCACTCGGAACATCGAGCCTCAGCTCATAAAATACATATCAATAGTACAATTTCACCACCTCTGTCTGAATCATCCCGCCACCACTTCTGTAAGGCTAAACATAGTCATTGATACACTAAGGTTGTACCCATAAAACAACCTCATAAGGAGAGAGAGAGAGGATTACGGTCCCACCATATACTAAGCCTCAGGTTGGCTCTATTGATTGGTCAACTGGACACCTTTCCTCACTCTAAACACACACTTTACCGATTCCCTTTAGGGTCGGTTAGCGTAGGGTTCACAACATAACATACAACAATAACACTAACATAATGGTGGCACACACATAACTACCATAACGTCTTACATATGGTACATATACAGGGGTAGATCGCGATCATACATTCACTGAGTGTAACACATCACTTTACCATATTCTGCACCCAAAGTGTAATCACCATACGATAGGGTTCATACACTCACCGTATGACCCCAAATGACAACATGAAGCATCACATATTTTGCACAAATCATACATTCGATGAACATAGCAAATCACAACATAACATCCATTGCTACATAACAAGGTGGTACACACATTACTTCAAAACATGGTAAAAACATCATGATACAACTCATTTCTTTAACATCAATCTAGTCATACAACACATTGATACGCCTACATATCACAATATGTCACAATGCTCCAACACTATGTCATCCACAATATAATTCTTTTCACACATCACAAACAGTAATTCACACGTGAACTCTTCATGGAATCCACAAGGAGGAGGGAGAATACTCCCATCCCCAACATATCAACATGATGACAAACACGCAGTAAGTGACATACACATCACGTGCGTTCACAATATCACAATTACGACAATAATCACATCACGCTTATACCACATTACTCTTCCAATACCTACCACCACCATGCAACATCATCATCATGCCAATATCATCATCTCCATGAAACAACATCATGTAACACCATCACCATACAACACCAATCCGGCCCATAGGTTCGAGAGCATGAACCTATGCTCTGATACCAAGTGTAATGTCCCAAAAACCTCACACACGAACACCACGGAAAAAGACAGGATAATTTTTTTTTGACACGCTTCGACACATAACACGACACAACATGTCGTCACAAATTTACAACCAACTTTGGGAACCACTTGTTACGGGGATGACCACAAGGTTAGCACGGAAACGCTCATACCCAAAAAGGATAATACACTTTTCTTATTTTTTTACAGAACACATAGAATCCCAACCACATGACACTCTCACAGCTAGGGCAAGCCACAATAAGAAATGATTGAAGGTTATTTATTTGATAAAACACCCTTTAACTCATGACTCATGTTTTCAGAAAGACTCAAAATATGATTCGCACACATTTCTTCTTACCAACTGAGATATTTTCTTATACACTGTAGAGTATTTCATTCAAAGTCTTCTCCTACTTGCTAAAACTTATTACCTTTCAGAACTAGCCCTTATTTTCCTTAAAGCTTGTTTGAGAGTTCACCCAAAAGGGTAGTGTTCACTAGTTTAGCAAGGGATATCAAATTATGAAATTTTACTGTACAAGGATAGTTTCTCCTTTGATTATTTCAGAAATCTATTGTTCTCAAGTAAGTCATCTCTACATTAATTTTTCTAAATATAAAAATATTAGTTAACTTCTATAAGGGTTAACCACTCCTTCCCACGTCAAATGGTTTGAGTGACTCAAGAAGCATTACTATTGGTGGTAACTATCCTTTTCACAAAGGCGTATCACTATCGAGTGGTCTAATGTTTGAACCATCTCGAACACCTTTAATTTTGTATTGTTACTTTTTTGAAAAGGGGGGAAATTTTGTAGAGGGGATTTAAAAGATATTTTCAAAAAAGGGAGATTTTGAGCATATATTGCAGTGGGTCATTGTGGATGTATTATCGGTGGAAATCGACATCTAACTATTTTTTATATTGAGGTGGAGAAAATATTAAACAAGCGGACATCAATTAACTATAATAATATAAACAAAGGCAATGACTGACTACGGTCGACCGCCACTATTCGACTCCAAAGCATTCGTCACCCCATTTGCACTAAGGGGGGAATGTTAGGAATAAATAACATGCACATTTAAATTTGTTTAATTAGATCTCACATATATATTACAATGAGAAACTACAGGGGTGGTTAGTAGTTGAGAGAGATATCTAGGAGGTTGGAACAATAATCCTAGATTAGTGTTAGTAGTTTGAGGAGTTGTTAGAATTAAACTCCTATATATTTGTAACTTATATTGCTCATGATATGTTGATTTGAATTTTTTTAGCGTATACTATTTTTTAGATATGGGGTGAAACCCACATCTGTAGATTTAATAGACATGAATATGTGGAGTCTAAGTAGCATCCAGAGGAACCGAATTCATGTGAAGTTCTCCCCATCAACAATTAAGATGGCATATATATTCAACAATCATTGAACAAAGTGATAGGTGGGGGTTGTTCTGGATTTTTATAGGAGAAAGGAAATTAATCGCCTGCATGGGCCACGCCTTTTCCATGGATGAGATTATTCCTCCCCAGGAAATATGTGGTATATGAGCTCAACTATATATTAAATATTTCACATGGACTATTTCAAGCTTGTTTGTAATACTTACATGTGTGTAATTGGTAGGAATTTTCCATTATGTGGAATTTTAACACTTGAAATTTTAATTAAGAGACATGAAACATAAAAAATGCATACATATTTCACCATCCCATGTAGTTTGATGCACACATTTTCCTTTATTTTTTATTATTATAATGGAAACGAGAGCGACAATGCAAACAAACTCAATGATCATATTCCGTCAATGACCAATAACTATATTTATAAATTTAGTATCAAATCCTCTATCATCTATCATGGCTATAATATTGAACGTACTTTCATGATTTATAGTGGACATGTTGTGAGGGTAACAAATTATACTTGGATTCGTACATGTTATGGTTTGAATGTGGAGATTCATATGCCTTGAATGGTCTCTAGTATCTACACTTCCTTCACAATCGCTGATGGCGAGAACTTCATATGGATTCTCTTCCCTTAGATGCTACTTGTACTCCACATCATCATGTCTCTAAATTCTACGGATAAATAGGCCACACCTTTTCCATGGATAAGATTATTCCACCCATGAAATATGTACTTGTCACTAATCACAATTTTCTAGCCAGCTATGTGTACTACTCTTCACAAACTCAAATTTCGTCCTAAAATCTATGTTTATAAATTTATCAATTCAATGTTAAAAATATGAAGGTGTTTGTTGCTTTTGATAAGATACAAGAATGCATTCAAGCATTGTTTTCATATAATCATGATAATCAGTTGCATTCATTATTCATTTTATTTTCCTTTTAAATTTTTTTTATATAAGGATTATGGTTGCTCCTATTTAATATTTTTATTTGTGTTTTTTTTAATTATTAATAGAAAAAAATTATTTTAAAAAGGTCATATCGATATTATTGAAATCAATAAATAACTCACAGATTTCATTTAAAAAATGAAAACATGGTAAACCTTGAATATGTAAACATGCCTTGAAAATAAAAGTCTTTCCTATAAACCTTTTTTTTTTAATTTGGTAAATAATTTTATAGACAAAACTAATTTTTTGTAAAAATCAATAAAAATAAAAATATAAAAAAACTTTTTTATTACAAATAACTTTTAAATATAAAACACCAAAAGAAGAATAATTAAAGCCAACATTTTAAAAATGATATGATCAAATATTTACATTTATGTATAGTTAATATTAAGAAAAAGTTTATAACTAAAATAAATGTACATTTGAACTATATTGAAATTGAAAGTTCTTAAACATAAATGTGTGTGTGAAAGTACGTTGCAATTATATTGAAATATCCTAAATACTAGCAATCGTACGTGAAATGTACGATAGAAAACGCCGAAGGGGATTTTTTGAAGGAACCAAATTCAAGAGAAAGATACAATAGGAGATGAAGAGGTTGAAAAAGAAGGGGTTAGAGAATGGAGAAGTGAGAGGGTGGAGAAGTAAAAGGGTGGCAAAAATGGAAAGGTGAAACAAGTGAAAACTTTACTATCAAAGAACAACACGACAAATATGTCAAAGCGCAAATATTAGAGTTATTATGTTGTGAGAAGAATGTGATTTTATTTGAAAAGTATGTGGTCATACCCAAATTATTTGAGCCTACAAATTTTTGAAGCCTCAAAGCTTGAGCTTTGTTCCAATGAACGCACGTTTCAACATAAATATGAAAGAATATGAAAAATATATAAATCATTTTTATCAAAATGTTAAAATGATGTCAGAACACCTTATCTTAAATTTGTAACATGCTTGCGAGCAAGCATTCTAAATCCAACAGGTATAAATTATGATTTTGCATAGCAAAGTCTAAGACATTCTTGTTTTCTTTTCCTAACATGTGAATACAATCTGGTGCCCCTACCAATCAAACACATGAGTATATCCAAGAAATACTTCTGCACCACAAAATGAAATGCCGCAATTACATCATTATTCATTTAAATTACACTTGTCTGAATTTGTTTCGACCAATTTTTATCACAAGTTACAAATGGCCATACATGGTTTCCAAATGTATTGGTGGTACGGTGTGTAAGAAGCAGCAAGACATTGCATTCACCTGGTGCAATTTGCTATGTAAGAAGCGGAGATAGCGACATTGTCAGATTTCAATGCATGCCCTTAAAATTCAAATTTTTTCATCCACATTCTGAGTGGTATCAAAATGATCCACCCCCAATTTTAATAAGAAAGACCTTTGGGCATAAAAATAGGAAATCTGGTTCCTTCAATCAACATTAAAAAATAGTGCCAACCTTAAAACTACCAGCCGTAGTAAGCCAAAAGTGGTTGGCTATCATAACAAAGTACTACAAAAAAGTAGTAGTGCTCAGGCTACTATAAATTATCATGGATTATTAAAATAAAGATTCCAATATTCCAATTGATATGCTTTCTCTACAAACACTCAGACAAGCAACCTAGATAAAGTAAACCTTCTAAAGATTGTGATACCAAGTTGATAAGAATTATTGTGTGTTAAAATTATAAAAGCATGGAGATAAGGTAGCATTAGAGTCGATAAAGTCCAGAAAAAGTTTCGAGGCGTAAGCCGTAGAATTGGTTCACCTCTGTAGTAACATCATTATAAAGTTGTGATTGATTTGCGAGCCTTTTTAAAATCTTATATATTTTTGTGCTTGAATTGTAACTTCTCACACCAACCAAATTCAAACAACAATTAACATTTCACTTATTAAAAACGAGATGAAAAAAAAAAAAAAACTCACTAACATTTGTTTTATTAATTGTTCTGTAGAAGTGATAAAATAGAAACAATTGTCCATTACAAGAAGTGATCGGTCAAATAGATTAGAATTATCATATAAAATTTCAATTAAATGCATTTATCGATAATGTGTTAGATATTTACACCTAAAAAATGGTAAAAAAATGATCTAATCCAACTTTCTTCATTCTCAAAATAGTATTAACACTCTAAATGAAAAAAAGCAATTCAACTCTTTTGCTAGATGCATTGACATCTCAAGGCTACTCCTTTCAGTGTTTGAGCATTTGTGTGTTATGATATCGTAATTATTTTGTTTTCCCCATTTCACCAATGGGTACATCATCACCATACCCGTAACTTACTTATAATAGCACCCATTCAAAGAAAGAAAGGAAAACGATAAACATCTTCCCAGACTGCCCTTGGCACTGCCATAGCCCTACTATATGGTGTATGTAAATAATTCACTTACTATAGGTTTTCATTCATGGGATGGTTTTCTAGTGTTCCCTCAATTTTTTCCAAAGCTGTCACATTATTTTATTGTATCCATTTCCACTTATAAGTCGTACTTATATACACATTTAAATTTTAAGCTAAAATCTCAATCCGACCAAATCCAGGACAATGCACCATTACCCGGCCAGCTCAACGGTTCCATTAAACTTATTTCACTCCAGATCTAGCAGAAATCAAAATCTATATCAACCAAATCCAGTTTTCAAAAGGATTTTGAGATTAGTAAAATACCTTATAGGCCTGAATCGAGTAGTGACACAAATATTTTCCCTTAGACTGTTGATAATCCATATCACTATTAAAAGCCGCGTTGAAGTATCTAGAGAAATATATTCAGAAAAAAGAAACATTAACTAAATATGAAGTTATTAAACAAAGTCGTGGAGTCCATGCGAGCCTTGTTTGGAGTTAAAGATCTCTTCACATATCCATAAGAATTTGAAGAAGAGCTTAAAACAGGAGATGAGGTGGAATCATGATTTTTCCGTTAATTGGAGAATCCTTCCTGAAATTGAAAGGCGAGCCTACTCATGCCCCTGGATAAAGATGCGATATAACTACCCACCAATTCAAATATAGATGCGACATACGTATTTCCATATCACTGGGCCATGCCTGATTGACATGGGAGTTAGAGAGCTTGCAAATAGAGACCGGAGGGAAATAACAGAAGAAGCAATTATTTGGAAACTACAGAAAACACACCGCCGCTGGCCTCGATACAGACCATGACTCCGTCATCTCCTCGCCGACGAACACAGGGATGGTATTTCATCAATGGAAAACACATCCATGATGTTTTGTCCATCGGAAAACAAAAAAAAAATCAAACCCTGGCTAGTTCGCACATGTGCCATGTGCACTGTAACCTTCCCAACAAAATTTTCAAGGTAAGGGGGAGTGTTTGATTTCAACGTATTCGTTTGATTTCTGACAGATGTCAGAATAAACAGGTTGCACTTCACTACAAGAATGCCTTCGGCGTAATAAACGTGATATGTGTTTAGAGAGATCTTTATATCTATTCTGATTCATGTATAGAAAGTTAAATATTTTTTAAGTATATGTCATTAATTTTAATTACAATTTAAATTTGACATTCATTTAAAATAATAATAATTTAAAAAAAATAGTAGTAAATACAAAATCACCATATCTATTAGTCATATGATGGAATTTAGAGCTCTTTTCTCCTCTAAAAATACCCTTTTGAATTTTACATATCACTATATTTAAAATGATATTATTAATCACTTTTCAAATAAATATAAAAAATTGAAATTTATATTTGTTAATAATTTTTGAATTAAAAACTTTAAGATATTTATATTGATTAAATATTTTAAGAAAGTAGATTGGATAAATTAAATGTATTTTCCCATTAATTAGCAACATAACCATAAATTTAATAATCACAAAAAATTAAAATGTTATAAAATATTTATATAATATGTTGGTACCTAAAATTAACCTCCTTCAATGGCTTAACAACATCATGGTTTCAATAGGACACTCAGAGGTAGATAGATGATTATGTATGCCGTTCTGTAGCTGGGGAAAGTAGTCTATCTAACTTTTTAGCACTCTAGCTTTGAAAGGAGTGGGTAGCACCTTAAAAGGATGTGATCATATCCTAACTATTTTAGGTTGTGCCTTTCAACCAAGGTAAGAGAACCTATTTTGTAACCTTTGTTATTGAAGAATGTTGTTAAATCCTTCTTTTGTACAAATTCTATAGAGAAGACCTTGGGAAAATATGATCAACACACCAAATCTGACTCTCACAAGTTGTCACTTCCAAATTATGGAGATATTTTCAAAACAAGGCAAAGGTTACTAAAGACATTTGGAAACCTGATTGTTTCTACATGCTTTGGTAATAGAGACTATGCATTTGTATACACAAAAGACAAACAGGGGTAGTACGGGTAAGATTGGATGTTTTTAAATAGATTTTGGTGGGAGGTGAGGCAGGATGAACTTGATTCACTAGATCCTTGAGAGCTTTCACAAAATGGAAAACTAAACCAACAGAATGCCACATAGCAGCTAAAATGTTTCTTTAACCAGAATATGTGCTTCAATGGAGTCCCATATTAGCACTTTCTCATATAATATATTAGATTCTAACACAAAGGCTCGAGTTGGAAAACCCAACAAAGAATCAAGATCTAAGCCCAATCATGCCTGAGGTACACCTAGAGGCTTACAGATAATCTTTGTTAATAGATGAGAGAAAAGTGATTTTAAATGGTAATTTCACTACCAAATGAAAGCTCTTCTCACATATGAGATTTAGATGCCACTAAACTGTAATAAGTACTGAGACTTGTGTGATTGAGACATATTTTGATACAAGATTGCAACAAGAATAAGAAAAACTATTTGCAGACATTCATAAATAAAACAAACACATTTTTCATAAGATAAACATAGAATAACTCAAGTTTGACTAAATTTATCAGCTAGGGGAAAAGCTTCTAGAACAATCTCGGAGCTTGTCAATGGTTGTACATTTACAACCACCTTGACATGATCAAGTTCAATACAAAAGAGATATACAATCTTCTTAAATAGCTTCTAAAAAAGATGGGCTCTATCAAGCTCTTTCCAATTAGAAAAATCAGTCCCAATCCTTAACACTCCAACCATTTGCATGATAAACTCATGTAATTTATGACATTTTCCACAGATTTTTTCCCCCAAAAAAAAACCTAAACGTTGAGTGCACCAGTGTTCGCCATGATCTTGATCGCGATTCCTAGAATCAGATCTGTAAAAAGTTGTCAGGTGTTCAAGGGGGTAGATCTCTTCAAATATCTCTCGCATTTAAGTCCTCCTTCTGGTAGATCACCTTTTCTTCAACTCACCAACCACTTCCACCCCTAATCTGTCAAATCTAGCTCTTTGCATGCTCGGGAGAAGAAAAACAAAAGATCAGATCGAGTCCAATAGCCAGATCATTTTAATGCCGATAGATGTATCAAAATCTCCCCCAAAAAACTTAGATATCAAAATTAACTCCCCTCTCTATTTGGCATGTAGGAAATACCAAGAAATCATGAAGACTCGCACTTCCAGGAGCTTTTCAGTAAGAGAGTGTTGAAAATCACATTCAAAAACACAACTGTTGTTGATATTTTCTTTGAATTTGGGTTGTCCACATGGAAGATTCAATTTTAGAGCGGGGCTGCGGGTTCCTTTTTTTCCTTTTACAACTTTTGGAAAAATGTAAAATTTTCACATTTTTCTCCGTACCTCCACCCTTGAGAAATGAGCTTGACACATTTCGTAAGGTGGGTCCCAAATGAACCGTGGAAAAATTCTACCATTTCACCTCTTTTTTGGAAAAGAGGAATTTTTTCTAAGTTTTCCCCGCAGCTCTGCACTTGAAAAATGGGCATGACATGTGTACCAATGTGGGTCCCATCGGAACCGTGCTTCCTTTTCCACTTTTAAATCTTTTCTCCTAAAACGAATATTTCCCAATTTTCCCTCGAGGGTCCGCACCTCCATCGTTTACTTTGAAACAAACCTTGACTGATCCTTGGTCGGGTCTACTAGCCATTTTTGATATTTTAACCCTTTTGAGAATAAGAAGCAAAAATTATAATTTTCCCCCGATGGTCTGCTTCCCCGCCCCTTTTGAATTTTCAAACTGCCACGCGTCACAATGGTGCACGTTGAGATGGTCCCCAAAATTTGAGACCCTGAAAGAGCGCGAGCTCACCACATGTCCTGACCCGAAATTTTTTTTTTTTGAAGGCTTGAAGCTCAGCAGAATGGTGCCATGTGTCAGAGTCTGAGGCAATCTCCAATTGGCTATTGAAAAGTCCGAAGCAAAATACAAAGTGAGCGGAGGCATCCAAGTGTCCTCCTAGCACTTCTTTAAAGCAAACTTCAAGGGTGTGGTCCTTAAACATGCGTGAATTTCTCCATGTATCTGAGGCCCCTTAAAATTATTTTTTTGAAAAATAATAAGTATGGGAAGACCCAGAAGAAGCCTCCACACATCTTCTTGGCACAATTTGATTTGGCTATCCTGAAAAGTCAAAGTGAAATACAAAGTGGCAGAGGCCTCCAAGTGTCCCCTAGCAAAAGCAAACTTCAAGTGGAAAAAGAATAAGTATGGGAAGACCCAGAAGAAGCCTCCACGCATCTTCATGGAAAAAATTTCAAAATGGTGCCCAAAGCGGAGGACCTTGAATGAGCGCAGGCTCACCATATGTCCCTATCCCGCCAAACTATATTAGCTACATAAAAATTTATCTATGTCTAGGCAAAGCAACGGAAACCTCCACGTGTCCTCCTGGCACTACTCCAAGGCCAAACCAAAAATTAGATCTTCAAATGAGCGTCATTCCTCGACGTGGACAAATCTTTAAGTCGAGGCAGTGCATAAAATTTCCAAAGTACCCTGTTGAGCTGCGTCCAACAAAAAGAGACCATATTTCCTATTGATGCAGGGATGTAAATTTGACCGGGAGAAAGGCGTGTCAAACCGTAAAATGTAGAAAAACAATAATTTGAGCCCAAAGATGAAATTTTCTCTAAGGATAGAGAATTTAGAAATGTTACAAGGCTCAAATGTGTTCCTTAGAGCTACATCCATTCATTTTTCTTCAAATATTTAGGGAAAAAAATGAGAAGGATAGAAAATCTCGACTGTGAATAATGGAAAGAACAGGAGGGCTCAAGGTTTTGAATGAACAGAGAATGAGAGACCCAAATTAAAGACCTTTTCAGAGAGAAAAAGAAACAAGGAACACTAATGGACTCATACGTGATCTTTGACCCAGGAATAGATTGATTACGAAAAAAAAAAAAAGCAGAGACCTCACAGGCATAACACATGGGGATAAAATGTGACAGACGCCATAAATCAATGGATTTTCAAAGGCAAACTAGGGTGAGACTATTTTAAGCACCAACATAATATATAAGAGTTATGTAATTCCAAATAACAAAGGCATTACTCCAACAAAAAAAAAACCCCTCTTATAATATATGTTACCATCTCAAATTATATTCAAATATTAAAAACAAACTTAATTAATCTATATTTGATCATTTTATATATAAAATAACAAACGTAATAATGAATAAATATGTATATTTTCCTAATAATTTTCAATAAGAAATGGATCTATAATAACATTAAAGAATTGGGACAATAATTGAGTCTATATCTTTAATGTACATGAAAATTCGTTGAAGAATACAATTAGAGATAATAGTAGTTAATCATACATAGATGTTGGTCAAACTTACAATATTATATAGATATTATAATTCTTTTTGTTTTCCTTAAAGATAAAATAATCAATGCAAATTGTAAAGTAGTTCTAGGTAATATTCTTTATCACCATTGAAAAATGTCTCAAAAATATATACTACCTGATAATCCCAATACTCCACATGGCCAAACACCAAGAATATATGCCCATCAAGATGACACCATGTTTGTTATAATGAACATGAGAATGGAACGTTTCCACCTTATGGAAATATGTGGAGAATAAACTGGATAAAACTACGGAAAGAAGGCCAAGGACATGCATGTAGAAGTTCAACGCCAACATTTTATGGTTTCTTTATATTTAAATCATATGATTAACACAAATTGACTAATATGGAGTATGTGTGGATAGTTAATTTAAGCTATGAACAACTGTAAATGAAGTAAATAAGGGCATTAAAGTAAGTATGTGAATGATCTAAACAATTATGCAAGAGGAAATGCTAACCCTAATGTGCAAGAGGGAAGAGGAAAGAACTCAACTGAATAACAAATACTCGTGGGACTATGTCCCATAGGTGACTAAAAAATATAGAAGTAGTAGCGACTATGTCGAAGCTCCAAAAAGGGTGGATTTGGGATGATTCCATTGACTGGAGCACCTAGGAAGGGACTGGGGCACCTTTGGGTGGTCTGGTTTGCGAATTGGGCACCTTGGTATATGTAAAAGCTCTTAAACTAATCTTCATTAGTTGAACAGATGGTTCAAAACCCTTGTTTTCTGTCACATCATATTCATTGTCCTACACTAAATGTTGCCAATAATTCGAGACGATGTAAAGATCTACAAAAGATAAAAAGAAGTATCAAAAGCCTAAAAAAATAAGGATGCAAATGAATGGTTCATAATAACCTCAACTATTATAATAGTAAACTCACTAACTTAGTGTTGCACTACATTTTGGACCCAAATGTAGTTCTGATGAGTGTGTGCATAATGTGCCCTAGGTGGTCTTGTGTTAATCACACATTGTGAAGTAGGAGATGAATATCTAAATGTTGAAAATATAATAGCATGTGTGCATGGAATAAAATTGAATCTTCCCCTGTGAAGTGTGTGATGCATATGTCCTAGCCCTGTGCCTTATGATAGAGCTATGTGGATGCAAGTTGTCTCCAATGCAATACATGGATGTAACTCCAGGTGAGTGATAGTAGTGAATGAAGCTAGGTATTTCATTATGGTTTGATAAATTTTTATTTATAGGTTTCTCTTGATCTAATTTTGGAATTAACCCTAAAATGGATGACCACCAAAAAGATAAGAAGCTAAAATGGTTAGAAAGATCCCAAAAGATGGTAGGGAATTGCAAAAGGGACCAGGGCACCCCTAGTGGGACAAGAGCACCCATGAGTGCCCCAGTCGATGCTAAAATAATGCAAGATGATAGAAGCTAACTAGGTATGAGGATGTAAAAGTTATATAATGAATAAATAAAATAAAACAAAATGGTCAAAAGTCGAGAGTTAATTAGTACTTTCTTCACTCAAGAACTTTCTAAATAGTTTTATGAGACCGAGATAAATAAATTCTAAAGTGCATGATTTTGTGACTACATTTTCCCCCACTTTATGTATGTTGGTAAAATGAATTGGATACAGATGTGTACCTAATTTCAATGTAGAGTGCTGAAAATAATGCACTGAAGGTCTATACAAAGTGTGGAATGAAAAAAAGATGGAGGACCGTGAAAATTAAAGATGAAAAATCCACAAAAATGTTATGAGGGAGAACCTAAGGCTCAAATGCATGTGTAGATAATAATGTGGAATTTACCTACATGGTTAGTATAGTGTGTGTTGTCACGAAGTGTTGTTAACGTCATCTTCTTTGTTTTTGTTTCCCCCCATTTGATTGCTTAGTTCTCATAAAACCAGACCTGTAAAGCGTAAATGATCAAGTATTCCAATACATATGTATGTATGTTTAAAAACACAAACTAAAATATGCATGCATATGAATGTAAATATAAAGTTCAAAAATGAAAAATTGTAAATGGAATATGTACACATGATCCATGTCAAGAAAGAGAGTGTAGAAGGATATCTTCTATTGTGATTTTTTGGGAAGATCTCATGCCACCATGGCTGAAGAAGTGTAGGGAGAAATTTGAATTATTCTCCTTCCTGTAACTACTTCCTTGAATGTGTGCGAAGAGATATCTATACTATCTTATTTTTTGGGGAGATCCGATGCCGGCAGTAGAAGAAGTATTTGGAGGAATTCTGTTGTATCCTCCAGCTATTAACTAGTCCCTCAAATGCTAAGGACACCATTTACTGTAAACAAATTTGTGTATGGAGTTTGTAGACTGGTCTGAACTGACTCTTTGTATATAACTAAACCGAACTATTGTCGAATCTTTGTGTTCATATGTAAAAAACCCATAAATAATGCCCCGCTCTTTAGGGGTGCATGTGGCATCGCTGAAAGGATATTGTGGCCCCAAAAGAGGATCAACCACATGAAATTTACCCTATAAATTTCCTGTTAGAGACCAAGACATGCAAAAATAAGATGGCTAGCCAAAGAAAAGTGTGAACAAGCATGCATATTGAAAACAATGTATAAGATATGACAATAGTGTGTAAGTTACCAAGCAAAGTAATGTAAAAAAAAAAAAAGACAAGTAAGCCAAACAAAGCGGCCTAAAAACATGAGATATCACTCATTATGTCACAAGACACGCAAGGCCATCATGGTCTAAAATAATGAACAATTGTGCACACCTAACATAGGGCAAGGCCTGCAAACAAGATAAAATAGTGGGAAGCAAAAAAATAAACAAGTATGGAAACAAATATTTGTGCATGACAAATGTTGCACATAAAGAAATTGTTAGCATGTTAAAAAGATAAATAATAGGTTAAAAGTGTGTATAACCACGTGATCCAAGGTGCTAAATACAAAATGAAACAATAGCACCTAGAAGAAGGAATGTGGATGTCCCCAATGACCAGTATAGGAAGGGTAGAAGGTGAAAAATCATGCTACGTGTAAGATTCCTTTATCTATGATCACAACTAGAAAAATATGTGAACGCACATGTGTGAATGGTATAGATAAATGACACACAAGTAGTCTAACTAGCATGTGTAATAAAGCAACCATGAAAAAATAGAAGTAAGCAACATTAAAAGAAACCATAATATGCAATATGTTGTGGATGGGTGGAATGGAATGCAAAATGGAGTGATACGAGTTTTGTGCACCTGATTGAATGGAAGTGTATGCAGTGAGCTTCATTTTGTTTTCCCCCTCAACAGTCAAGAATGAACCGTAAATGAGAGTGCATGATCGAGAAATGGTCAAAGTGTGTGTTGTGTGTCTAACACTTTGTGATGAATGTGTATGTGTGATGAGTTGCAACCTATAAATGATGTTTGCGTGAACCTATAGCTGAAGCGTATATCATGACCAGATTAAGGTATAAGTGATGATTTATACCAAGCGTATATTAGACATAGTATAAGGTGAATGCAGGAGTGATGATTTAAACTTAAGAAAATATCACTACAAGATGAAAAGAGCGAGTGGTGATGTAACCTAAGGTATATACCACTATAAAATATTTAAAAATGTGACGATTTAGCCTAAAGTGTATGTTACTAAGATGGAAATGTCACATTATGAAAGGTTTAACAGTAAGTGTGTGAGGAATGTATGGTTCATTTTATTTGTAAACTTTCGACAATCGAGTATTGACCGAAGAACGAAAGAGGGTGATAGGTTCATGAGTGCATTGCGTAGTGTAGGGCCCACTTCCCTTTGACACCTTTTTTTATACTAATCATGGTACTGCTGATTATATTATGGACATGATTATGGAGTTTATTATAGTATGATGTTAGATGTTAGATCATGGATTATTGTTGACTTGATTCAGTTATGATACATGATGATTATTAGAGACATTTTATATGTTGATGATGATATACTGTTTGGCATGGTTATACTATGGATTTTGTTTCAGACATGTGATATTTGGATATTGTGAGTAGACCTAGAAATGAAAATTATTTGATGATGATATAGTTGTTGATAAAACTATAAATGATAGTGTTAGATTGCTTTGATGTTGTTGTGATTCATATATCTAGATGATTTTGGGAATTATATCTATATTATTTTCTGATATGGCCACGAGGACGAAGAAGGTATCTGTGTTTTGTAGGTTAAAATATCACAACAAACATCAGGGGGATTGGAGACCAACCACATTGCAATTCTAGATGAATTCAACAAGGTCACCATGGCAACTAGTAATTGTTTCTGCGTGTTTGTGTGTGTTAGGGATTCCCATGGGGGGATCACCTTTAAGTTTGACCAAGGGGTTTTATGTATTTATTTTATTTCCCTTTGTTAATGTTTGCATGTGTTTATTTTGTGGTGATTTTACCCTTTCATTAATTATTAAATGGTGTGTAAATATTGTGAGTAATCATATTGTTAAAATAAATAAATCAAATATGTCATAAGAGGGTTTAATGAGATTTTTTGGCCATGATTCAAAGTGTTGTAAGAGATGTTGTAAGTGATGTGTAAATTAAATTTTGAGTTTGAAACAATCCACCTTCTTGGAAATTAAAATTTGTCCTTAGATGCTGATTTTGGAGGCTTGTGGGACAAGTTTTGTCCCATACCTCTTAAATTTATTTACCAACCATACCTACGGTTGGAGATTTGAAATTTTAATTTTATAATGCTTTTTAAGAAGGAAAATTGTAGGGTTTAATTGCACTTTTATTACATGATTTAATTTCAGTCCTTTGGGGTGTGGGTTGGATTTGAGTATGTAAGTAAATTGTCATATTATTCACCCACCTATTTATTATGCATTGGAGAATAAATTTGACTTTTGGGTTGGGGTCGAAGATGTGTGATGTGGCATCCTATATGGATCCACCTCATCCTCTTCTCTTCCCTCTTATATAAAATTAAAATTCCTTTCCTTGTTTTGGGTTGCTCAACTTTGGAGACTTCATTCTTGGGTGAATTCCTTATTATTTTGGGAGCTCTTGATTTTGGAGAAGCTTGAAGATTTTTGCGTGCTTTTTGTTTTGTCGATTTTTGGATTGTTTGATTGGAAACAACTGTTGTTTAGAACTTGGGAAACTCCGTCATGGAGAGGTAAGAGCTTGTCTCTTGAAATTCTCTTCTTTTATGAATGTAAATGTTAATGTGTGAATATTTTGGCATTTTTGTGGGCTGTTAGGTAGATGGCCTAGGAATGTTGTAGGAGAAGACTATGGGGTTTATTTTGTGGGAGGCACAAGTGTGTTTTAGGGAGGTATAAGGGTGGAGGGAGATGGGATTTGGGTTCCACCTTACAAATAAATAGCATTCATTTATTTACTCATTATGGGGTTCCATAAGAGGTTGGGGAAGCATAAGGAAATGTGAGGAATAAGGGGTACTTGGGGGAGGCATAAGGAATGTCAGGGATTTTATATACTATATTTTTGTAATTTGTAATTTAGGTGGTGATACTCATTTCCCCATTTGGGAGGCATAAGAAGAATCCCCCATAGTTTCTTGCCCCTTTGGCTTGCTTGATGAAGCCTCAGTAATGTTTATCATGCTTTAATGTAGTTGTAAACTACATTATGTTTTGGATTGTGTTTTTATTGTAAAAATGTTGCTTGTGTGTTTGTGGAAGCCTGTTGTTGCCATGAGTTGGATCGCATATTTTATTACTTTTTGGTTGGGGCAAGGGGGCCACTGAAGAAAGATAGCTTCTCATTTTTATTGGATGTCTTGGTTGGGTGGAGAGTGTTTCCTTTCCCCTACTCTTTTTGTGATCACAATTTGGAAGAATGAGAAATACGCATGTTGTTGTTATGGAGCTGAGAAAAGACATTTTAACTGTCCCTTGTGAAATGAAATCTTATTGTAACCTTTCCCACTTGAAGTGGATGAACTTGTATATGTTTTGTAATGGAAATATGGTGTATTGGTTATGAAAGTGTATATTGAAATGTGAAAGAGACATACTCTGTTTTGTTCTTTTGAAAGTAAGAAATTGTGTCCTATATGATGAAATTGAGGAAAGAAAGAAGTTGTAAAGTTGTCTTGTGGAATCAATGAAGGATTGCATAACCTTCCTCAAATTGCATCATTGTATTGAATTTAATCATCTAAATGTGAGTTTTAATTTTTGTTTGAAAGAAAGAAATGCGTATGAAGGAAGTGTAATACTCTGTCTTTTGAAATATGTGAAAATTAGAAATTAGAGATATATTCTAGCTTTTGAATAGTTGAATTGAATCAACTAAATGTTTTAGATTAGAATTGGAATGAATCCTAATACTTGGAAGATAAAAATGGAGAATAGATCCTTTAAAATTTGATCTTTGTTTTATATTTTTAAACTAGCAAATACTTTATCCAAAAATGCACAGTTTGAACCTGCAACAATGAAATTGAAGTAGTATGCCCTAAACGAATCCCATTGGACAACAATACGTAAGGAAATTCTTAGAAAACTTAGCAAAAATTGGCTCAACCATATTACATAAGGAAATTCTTATGTATGATGCATAATATAGGAATAAGAGTGGTGTGCAGTGTGTGGGGTTCAAGTGTAGTAAGCCCTCAATAATCAAGTGTGAACTCAAGCACAAGAGTGTGCCATCAGATAATTCCTCTAGAATGTATGATGAGTATGCCTAGTGTGAGAAAACAAATGTATGAAAATGTAAAAAGGATAAGTTTGGCTATGCTAAGCCGAGGTGGGGGGAAGGTGAAGCGTAATTCCCCACAAGTATGTCTAAGAAGATCAGGGAAATTCATCGAGAATATTTCCTACCTCTAGGTCATTGTAGTACCCACTTCCCTCCGACATCTTTTGCTTTGATTTCAATACTCTCGACTATACTTATGGACATTGTTGTAGCTTTTTGATTTAGCATGATACTAGATGTTAGAGATACTAGACAGTTGTTGATTTCGGTTTATATATGATGCATTTGGATCATTAGAGACATTTTATATTGATGTTGATATGTTGTGGACATGGTTATATATATACATATACATATTTATACATATATATATGTATATATACACATATATATATGTATATATATATATATATATATATATATATATATATATATGATGTGTGTGTGTGCGTGTGTGTGTGTGTGTTTGTATCTAACATTGCGATTCCCTTCGCCACACTACGTAGGCCTTGATAATTGAATTAATGTTGTGATCATTTTGACATGAAATGTAGAATAGAAATGTTGCTAGAAATTTGTAAATGATACCATATTTTCCTAGATAATATTAATTCGTATATAGATGATTTTAGATTTATATTGCATATTTTGGCATAAATGTTTTAATGCGACCATGAGGCTGAAGGAGGTATTTTTGTGTTTTGCAGGTAAATTTATTCACAACAAACATCGGGGGGATTGGAGACCAACCACATTGGAATTCTAGATGAATTCAACTAGGGTCACCATGGCAACATGTAATTGTGTGTGTGACAGAATTATTTGGTTAGGGGAAAAGTGTAACCAAGGGGTCATGTGTTGTCTTTGGGTTTTAGTTTCCCTTTTATTAATGTTAGTATGTGTGTCTTTTGAATGATGTAAGTTACTTGTTTTAATTATTTAGATTTTTTATGTATGTTTTTCCCCTTTATCTTAATGGGTCTAAGTGTCTTATTAAAGTTAATAAATCTTTTCCTAAACTAATTAAAGAGGTGACCAAAATAAGTTCATTTATTAGACTTTATTTTGTCTTGGATTTTGTGTTGTGTGTTGAATGTTTGAGATCTTGAGTGTTGTACACTCTACCCTTCATGGGAGACTCAAATTTAGCCTTAAGGGCCAATTTTGAAGGCTTGTGGGACAAGTTAAACTTGTCCCACACCTCTTAAATTACTATACCAACCCTACCTATGGGTTGGTGGGGTCAAAATTAGACCTCATTAAGTGTTTTGGGAAGATATAAAGGTGAAATGTTTATTACACTTTCTTTCTAGTAATTAATTTTGTCCTTAGGGGGTGTGGGCTTAGTTTGTGTGTGTAAGTAACTTGTCATTCCTCTCACCCACCAATTTATGGTGCATTGGGGTTGAGGTTTGACTTCTTAATGCCCGAGTTGAGGATGAGTGATGTGGCATCCTACTTGAAGCCACCCATGAACAACCTAGGTTTAGTTACAAAATTATGGAATAGTTTTTTTTTTAAGTTTTAAAAACCAAAGTCTCAAGGATAATTAAATTTGGAACTAATAAATTTTCCCACTATAATAATTACTAATGGATGCACATTATAAAGGAACAACTGTAATAATTCCACACCTAGCTCAAATCTCCTTAGGGATTAATTTAATCACTGATTACATTGACATTTTAGCTAAATATTCCCTGATTAAAATTTTAGGGTTAAGGGACCAAAACAATTAAATACCCAAGGTATTTAATTCTAAAATATCTAATAAAAGGAGAAGGTTTAATTACAGTGGGGGAAAAGAATACATATTTAAAATCATCAGAGGGAATTCTTACTTACCCACTCCCAGAACAAGGTTAAATATTCAATTTGATTTTTCACATGATTAACACAATTAAAAATTCAAATGAAAAGCTTTCCCATTAGATAGGGAATTTCCTCACCTTTCTGTGTGATATAAAGAAGCTCTTTCTAACTCCTCCATATTTCTCAAGTTATGGACCGGCGGAACTTGGGGTGGAAATTTCTTGGGCCCCCAGAGCGGGCCTGCGGACCTGGGGAGGAAAATTTTCCCCAATTCACCTGGATGGAACTTTGTACAGAGAGAAAATTCACCTGGAGGAGAAAATGTGGACCGGTGGAGTCAGGAAGAAAACTTTTCCCATATATTGTGGACCTGACAGAGCGGGGAAGGCATTTAGCACTTTTGTCATTTTGGGGCAAAGTGAATTTTACACCCGCACCCTCACTGACAACCAGGGAGGCCACATGGTAGCTCCTTATTGGCTACAGGTCAGGGGTTGAGTCGGGAACATTTGGAAAATTTCATTATTCAAAAGGAAGGGAAAAAAGGTCGAAAGGAACCCACGCCTCCACAGACACGAGTAATTGCCACTGTCAGCTCAACCGTTAGTTGCAAAATGGTGGGCTCGGTGGGGATAATTTGGGAATTTTTCCCAAATGTTTTCTAAAGCATTAAGGCTTAAAAATATCTGCTCCTCCACCAACGAATAAAATGAAGCCACGTGGCAACACCTGATTACCTGCGGGCAAGCGGGGCTGTGGATGAAAACTTACAAATTTTTCCAAATTTATTTTTGAAAGTGCTTAAGGTTAAAATCAAGCCTGTACTGTTTAATTTCTTGCAATGCACAGAGGAAAAATTGCCAAATTATAGCTTTTTGGACTTAGATCAATAAATTCTAGTATAAATGAACGGTCATGCGGATCTAGCAGAGTATGATGTCAATAGTTCATGAACTTTGACCTTTTGGGAAAAAAGAAAAAAAAGGATTTTTTTATCCTGCGGGTCCACCCAAGAATATTTTAATCATTTAAAATTTGAAGTTAGATTATTTTGAGCCCGAAATGAAGTATAAACTTCATAAGGCCATAACTTTTGATTGCAAACTCAGTTTTGGAAAACGAGGACTTTCTGGAAATCTAAATTCCTATTAGGGATAGAAATATTAAAAAGTTAAATTTAGCCAAGATTTTAAACATGTGTGACAATTTAGAGAAAAAATGTAATCTATTATGTCACTTTTAAATTGATTCCCATGGATTTCTTTTAATTTATAAATTTTGTTCAAATTTTGAAATCGTTAATTAATAAAATGTGCATATTGCCAAATAGGAATCTCAAAATTGTTCATGATTCAAATATTTTTAGGATAGATTCCACAGGTTAATTAATTTATTTGTTATAGATTTGACATTTTCAAAATATTTATCTAATTTTAGTACAGCTAGATAGTTATAGCTGAAATTTGCTATTTTTTTGAAAGGTTCTATAACTCAATGTTGTAATGAATTTAGGTATGTTTGGGGTAATTTTAACCTTACAAATAGAATTTTTTATTTCATTTTGTATTTTTGATGTTTAAGGGTCATTCTATTCAATTTCTGATTAATAATTGTAGAGGATGAAAGTTATCTAAATAGAGCTCAATCCCTCAATAGATTTATTTTTATTTGCCAACTTTAAACTAAGAATTTCCATTCTAACCCAATCTAACATAATAACCATGACTCAAGCAAAGTATTCAAATGTCCAAATTAGGGCCCAATTCCTAATAGCCTTGAAAGCACAAAAAAAAGAACCTATGTACAGTTCTCCATACGTATTGAAATTGTCATCCTTCCATTATGACATTTGCACAAGAGACATTCAACACAAATTTCAATACCCATATAATTCCTCTTTCGATGTTTATTTTTACATTCATTTCCCTCTATATTAGGAAACAAAGAGATTTGAGTTACAATTTTTTCATGCATTCACTACTGTAGCATTATACATAATATGATTTTTCATTGATGGCTACATGAAGTGTCCACTACATTGAAAACAGAGTATCCCATCTCTTTCACAGGATGCAATGTGCATGCTCTTTCATAGAACCAAGGGAATGACCAGCTTAATCCATCACAAAGGAATAACACATGATCATCATTTCAAGTGGGAAAATCTTTCATATAACTAATGATGTCAGCTTAGGACTGTGAAACTGTCTTCTTCCTAGTTCCAGAACTTATGTTGTTTGGATATTTTATCATTCTACAATTTGATTCCAGCACACAAAAACAAACATTGGTGTTAGGAATATGATAAATCCACTTGCACATTCAATACATCCATATAAAAAGGGAGAAGCCAACCTTGCATATAGAGAGGCCCCCGAGCCCCAACCACATTGTAATAAGAAAAAAAAAATCAACAAATGGAATAATGATAAGCTGACTCAACAAGGAGAATGCCTCATGTGGATACAGAACTACAAGAATTGGAGCTATAGTATGCCCCACATGTACCCATCTATCCACAAAACTCAATTGATTAACTAGACATGTTAAGCCTCAAAGGACTTCGATAGATACTATGGGGGATGTTTCTTATGCCTCATAACATGGTGTAGACACTGTTGGTAATCTACCATCTTTTGAGAACTGTTTATTGCAAAATATATACTCCTTTCTAAGACCTGACATGCCCATTACCTATTCCAACTCAGTGCATATTACCCCTCTATTCTTCTACACTTGCTTATGCTTCCCCATACCTCATATGCGTCAACAAATTCACAATATCAAGTACACAATACTAATCTCAAGCTCTTTGTTTCTAAGGATGTAACTCTTAGATTTCAACTGCGCTCCACACTTATACCTCCCCAAAATAGTTATAGTTTAGTCAAGTTCATGCCCCATAATATGGTCCTACTTGATCCCTAGGTCATGGTACCCAACCAGCCAATATTTTTTGTAGCACATTCATTTCATGCAACTATTCAGTTTTTGGGTATTTTTAAAAGGAGTCAGTCTTATCCAAGAGCTAAACTCTTACCTCTCCTTGATGGACCCTGTACAAGGAAGTTCAAAACAACAATCTCTTTTCATGCAACATGCCAATCCCATGAGATCAACATTAAACAAGTACTAGCACAAAAGGAACTCAAGGGTCACTAAATATTGTAACATCTCGCAAAATCCATTAGTAATGGCCACTACTATAGTTATGAAGTGATTCAACCAAGTCAAGGAGTTTAGATTCCATCAAATCCAAGGACACCAAGTTCCAACATTCAAGTCCAATTGAACAATTCTGTCAAACATGATCAAAGAGGTTAAAGTTTCCAACTAGGATACAGTTGTATATATGTGGAATGCCAGTTTACACTTTCCTTCAACACCTTTTTGTAAGTCAATTTCATATCTCTAAGTCACAATAAATACTTATGTGACATAAATGATAGCTTTTTTATTTACACACTGAAATCAAACCCAGATGTCATAGAGATACTGGATAGTTGAAATCATTTAAGAAAGTGCAATATATGCATGCAACTTGGATCATTAGAGACATGCATATATTGATGTTGATATGATTGTGGACCATGGTTATATACCATAGGTATTTTTGACATGCGATATCCTTCGCCACACTGAGGCCTATGGGACAAGTTGAACTAATGTTGTGATCATTTTGACAAAATCATCCTAGAATAGAGATGAAATTGAGGAATTTTAGATGGATGTGATTTTTTTCATACTCCATAAATGATTGTAGATTTACAATTTCCTACATTTAATTTTAGGCCAACGAATCTAATGATACTTTCTTATGAGGCCAAATTTGAGGTATTTTGTGTTTTGCAACAGTGTATACTCATATGTAATGTACCACAATGTATGTATGTAATGTATGGGGTAAACACAACACTTAATAACGGGGGGATTGGAGACATCAACCACATTGGAACCAAATAAATGAATTCAACTAGGATCACCATGGTCAACATGTAATTGTGATCCCCCCATGTGTTAGAATCCCCATTTGGTTAGGGGAAGATTGTGATGAAGGGGTACATGTGTTGTCTTGTTGACCTTAGTTTTCGTTTTTATTAATGTCTAGTAGTGTGTTGGTCCTTTGAGTCCCCCGTAATTTACTTGTTTTGATATTATTTATATTTTGACAATATGTTTTTCCCCTTTATCTTAGTGGGTCATATCAGTGTCCATATTAAATTTAATATAATCTTGTCCTAAATCATCAATATAAATATGTGACCAAAACAACATTTATTTATTCAGACTTGATTTGCTCTTATTTTCTGTTGTGTGTTGAATAGCTTGAGATCTTGAGTGTTGTACACTCAACCCTTCATGGGAAACTCGAATTTGGCTCGGTTAAGGGCTCAATTTATCCAAGGCTTGTGGGACAAGTCCTAACAACTAGTCTCACACCTTTTAAATTGCTATACCAATGCTACCTATGGGTTGGGGTGTAACATCTAGACCCCAAGGTGTTTTGGGACAGATAAAAAGGTGAATCATTTATGATTCCACTTTCTTTCAAGTAATTAATTTTTTGACATCTAGGGGGATGTGGGCTTAGTATCAAAACTGTAAGTAACTTTTCATTCCTCTCACCCATCAAGTATCATGGTGCATTGGGGTTGAAAGTTTGACTTCTTATGTGGAAGTTGAGGCACTATAGTGATATGGCATCCTACATGGAGCCACCTCACCCTCCTCTCTCCCTTTTCTATTTATTGAAGTTCTTTTGCTTGTTTGGGGGTTACTTCATTATTTTGTGATCTTGCATTTTTGGAGAGTTAGAGGATTGTTGGGAGTGCTAGTGGATTGTTGGATCTTATGGATGCTTACTTGGTTTTGAGGATATTTGGAGATCTCAATCTTGGAACAAGCTCTACTATGGAAAGGTAGGAGATTTACCTTGTCTTATGTTATGCCTTATTTTGTGTTTATGTGTTTGTGTTGAGTATTTTTTTCTTTGGAATGCTTGTTGGGTGTGGGTAGATTGCCTAAGTTTGGAGTAGAAGGAGACCATGGGGAGATTTCCTGTAGGGAGGCATAAGAGTTTACCTTCTTGTTTGGAGGGAGTTTGGGTTGGGTGCGCCACCTTGTACAAGGGATGCTTGCATTTCTTTCTTGTTTCTTTTATGGGGGAGGCATAAGAGATTGAGTGAAACATAAGAGTATTGTGAGAGGTATAAGGGGTACTTGAGGGAGGCATAAGAGTATGTAGGGGATTTGAGATATGCATGGGAGGCTTTAAGGTGGGCACCCATTCCCATTGGGAGGCATAAGTGGCCTCCCCATAGGTCTTTCTCCTTTGGATTTCATTTTAAGCCTTGTTTTTGTTGTTTTGTTGTTCTTATTTCTTGTGTTGTTGTTGATTTGAATGTGGTTGAAATGGTTGTGAAATATTTGTTTGTGTTGTGGAAGCTTGTTATTGCCATGTGTTAGAATTATCTCCCATTGTAATGTGGTTGGGGCTCGCTAGTAATGGAGAGTATGGTTTCTCGTCTTCATTGAATATCTTGGTCTGGGTGGAGAGCGTTGCTTCTCCCCCTATTTTGTTGTGAATCAAAAAAATCTTGGAGGAGCTATCTTGTGTGGAGTTGGGAAACTCAGAGTTTTGTTGGAGACCTTGTGAACCTTTCCTTTGAGAAGAATTTATTGTATCCCCACTTAGGGTGGGGAAACTTGTATTAATGTATTTTCTTTTGCTTACATTCTTGTATTATTTCCCACATTGAGTAGAAGACTTTGTAATAATTTCATGGAGAAAATTTACATTCCAAAATTTTGAATATTGTGTAAGAGAAAAAAATCAAAATGGATATATTGTGTAAAAGTTTATTTGGAAGTTGCATTGTGAAAAAGAAAGTTAATGTCATTGTGAAGTTGTAATGTTGTAAATGAGAAAGAAGGAATATAGAAGTTGTAGATGTTGAAAATGTATACATAGTAAATTTGAATGGAAAATAAAGTTGTTATAGTTCTTTTGAACATATATATGTTGTGGTAAAAATGGGAACAAGAGAACAAATTTGAAGTTTATTGTTATTGGAAATATTGATTTTGTAGTAAGAGAATAACAATGTAAAAGTAGATTTAAATCCCTTTTGCTCATGGAATTTGAAAGAAGACTAGTTGAACATAATGGAATGATTTTGTAAAGTAGATGTGTTTTTATTGGATTAGATGATACCTTAAAAATGAGTAGATTTAACTATGGAATGAACAAATATAATCAAATCCCAAAACTAGAAATTCTAGATGTAAAAAAATTGAACTCAGAATGTATTTTAGCACCTTTTAGTAACTTTTCGTTTTTGTGAAATCTCAGGTTTTAGGTTCTGTTTTTCATGAATAGGACCGCCGGCTTGTGCTAAGCGGTGGTCCTGTAACCGCCACTCAGGCTAACGTGGTGGTCTCAAAACTACCGCTTAGTATGGTGGTGGTCCATGGTTTGTCACCTAGGAAAGGAGGTTGTCCCAGGACCACTGGTCTACTCTGGGTGGCGGTTCTGTCACTTAGGAAAAAACTCCTCGTATGCGCGCCTGTGCAAAAATTTTAACTGGTTTATACTAATTTATAAGTTGTAAAATTTAACTGATAATCACTAGCAAACAAAAACTGAGTAATCCAATGGATTTGAGCAATAAAACATACAAATGATGAATTAAAAAATATTATTTTCATTTATATTGATGGGGGTAGCGTTTGCCCCAAATAGAGAACCCAAATTCACATAGCTTGAACCAAAACCAGATTGGTAGGGAAAATCCATCCCAATCCTTGAATGAAAGTAATAACAACAATAAAAATTTATTCTAAACTAATATAAATTAGATCTCCTTGTAGAATCTTCCATAGTTCTTCCTCTTTTTTTCCCATGGCTTCCTCCTCTCCAACCTGCAATTTTAGCAAAACAAATAGAGCAAATGAGTAGAATAGAATGAAGGAAAGGCTTTATTAAAAAATCATAAGGATTTCTAGGGCTTGTTTTGAACCATAGGATCTAGTGGCCAAGATTTTTTTGATCTAAGGGTGGAGGATTAACCCTACTTTTGTTTAGTAGAAATGTATTTTAAATATTTATATTAAATCCTTAAAGGTATGTGTAGATGGGTGAAAGGGACCATTTAATTGCCTTAGAGTGCTAAAACTTTATTAGTTCTTAGCAATCCTTAGGAAGTCAATGAAAAGGTCTCTAAGTTAATAGAATAATAAATTTAATAAATTAACATAAGGTTAACCTTGCTAGGTTTGAATATTAACTAAAGAGAAGAAAACATTTAACTATGTAAATTAATCTATTGTACCTTCCTTATGCATAATTGGTTAATGGACTCTAGAGATAAATTTCAAAATATGTAATCTTTTAACTAGACCTGTCCTATCAATCATAAAATTGAGTTCAGTGGTGTAAGTTAATTTAATGTATCTCAAGGGTTAAATACCCTTGTAACCTTTTATAACTTAAAAAAAAAATTAGTCACAATTTTTCGGGATAAGTGTTAGGTGTTACCCGTGTTTTTAGAACGTCATTTTTGCGGGGCGGTTTCAGTCGTAATCAAATGGATAATAATTAGTAACTTGATAAGGAATAGTGTCTAGTTGATCACGTAATGAACCATTGAGGAAAAAAATGTACATACCCATGGAAATATTCCTCATCAATAAATTGAGGAAGAGGGAAACCATGTGCATACCAAAAAGTAAGATTCTATGTATAACCTACGAAAGAACTATTGCAAATAAAAACATGTCTAAAATGCATAGGGAGAGATATATCTATATAATCAGGATCTAGAGTTCCCCCTTATATAATCAAGCCATTATTTTCCTAATGTGATTGGAGTAGTAGGAGTGTGTGCAGTAAATGTATCAAGATGAAATTCACATAGGCCACAAGTGGTTGTAACATGAACCAACCCATGATATAAATGTGAATCATATGGTGAAGGATGGATGTCATCAAGAGAGAAACTTAATCGATTTAATCCCACATGTGTACAAATGGTTTCTAGTGAATTAGGATCAAAGGGAATATGTTCCCAATATGAGTTACTCATGAAGAACATGCAAGTGAATAGTGGGCATGTTAAGGTAGGTGGTACATGTGAAGTTAGATGTGATAGAGCAATAACCATAGAGTAGAAAAGCCCCTGATAAAGAATCATAGTAGTAGAAGTAGTAGGTGGCACAAATTAAACTACATCTATCACCCAAATGGTACCATCAACTAGTCGTAAGTGAGGTGGTTCTTCCCTAGGTTAGGGATCATCTAAGATATCTATGCGTGGAATAGGAAGGATAGTATTACAATCTCATTTGTAATACTAGAATAGATTGCGGTCACAAAAAATGGTATAATCCATGTTTTCATGTAATAATTTGACACAATTATGTATAGTAGAGGCGACATATTACATGGCATGAAGACATGGCCTTCCCAGAAGGTAGTTGTAGGAGATTGGGAAATCAACAACAAAAAAGGTAATGTGGATAGTATTTGGATAAACAATGATAGGAAATGTAACATGAATGAGACAAGGATGAAAAAACCAATCACAAGCAGGCACTGAAATACTTGATGCACTAACATCATGACTGGTAAGTCCTAAAACCTTGAGGACTGACATAGGAAACAAGTTAAGTTCAGATCCGTTATCAATCAAAGTACGCTTGAAAACTACATTATTAATGTGCGATATGATATGCAGTGGTGCATAATTATAAAAAAGTGTGAACATCAGTGGGAATATTAGACTTGAAAACTAGGTGTGATGATAATGCATCTACAAAGGCTTAATAAACCGAGTAGGGATGCATGTCAACATACATACGAGTAGTAGCGAGAAAATGTTGGACTCTATACAATCAATCAGGATTTTAAAATAAATAATCATTGATTGAGATAATCATGATGACTTAGCCCTAGGATGGCAATGAATGAGGAAGCTATAAGCATGATCGATTGATTCGGGTTCACCAAAATGATTAATTCTAGTTGAATAATATGGAGTATGTGGGGATAGTTAATATAACCTATAAATAAATGTAAATAAATAAAATAAGTGCAGTAAGGGAAGTATGTGAATGACCTAAAAAATTATGCAAGAGGAAATTCTAACCCTAATGTGTAAGAGGGAACATGAAAGAGATCAGCTAAATAATAGACACTCATGAGACTATGTCGTAGAGGTGACTAAAAAATATGGAATTAGTAGCGACTATGTCGAAGCTCCGAAAAGGATTGATCTGGCGTGATTTCCTTGAATGGAGCACCTGGGAAGAGACTAGCATACCTACGGGCACTCTTTTATGTAAACTAGGCACCCTGGTCTGTGTAAAAGATCTTTGAAAATGATCTTCACTAGTTTGGAAGATTTTCAGAAACCCTCACTTTCTATTACTTCAGATTCGTTATCCTGCACTAAGTTTCGCCAATAATCCAAGATGATGTAAAGACCTACAAAAGACCAAAATAAGTATCAAAACCATACAAAATAAAGATGCTAATGAATGGGTTGGAATGACATCATCTACCACAATAGTGGGCTTACTAACTATGATGCCCACAAATACACACATGAACACAATAGTAAAAATGCCTAAATAATTTTTTTTTTGACTTGATTGAATTATATACGACATCATAGGTGGTCTTAAAGGACTACACACAAATCTTGATATGATTTTCACCAGATTGACCCACATAGGAAACAATAAAACATGTGACACACGTCAAGACAATTTTTAATTTTTCTGCCTAGGCACAACATAACAGTCCAGCTATAGTACACACTTACAGGTAGGATCTTCCCATGATACAATATTATAGGATTATGTATTTATTAGAATCATATTTCAATTATTAACTTAATTTCTAGAAAACTGATGTTATGAGATTCATATATTCCTTCTGATGTTGATATATTTCCTTTTATAATGTTAAACATTTAGCTTATGATATAACTCACTTAATAAGGATCGTGTATATTATGTTGATTACTTGTTTAAATCATTTGTTTATTAAAGGGATATTCAATTACTCACAAGGCTATTTACATACCCTCGAGGATATTTGGTATCATCCATAGGATTCACTCTTAAGGGCTTACATCTTATTCTTATGTATCATACCCTCATTACGCTATAGAAAAAGGGCAAGTCTAAAGGAGGTGAAGTTCACATTTTCGTGGTTAAGGATATAGGGCCGCGTATCCTTCATTCACTTATAGATTGATTTAGTATACAAGAATTATTAAGTACATAATAGGTTCTTTATCCACAATAAGAGCATTTAATCAAATTACAAGGAAGATCATGTTCAATTTACCTTAGAGGTTAACATCAAATGGTTACACTCCCCAAGGTCAAGCGTCAATTAAAAGTTCACTATGACTATGCTCCAACAATTAGTTAAAGAATCGAAGGCTCAAAACATGGCAACATACTTCTTTATTTTATTGTTTCTGGATTGGGTTTCATTACTATCTCTTTGAGTCTGCCTTAAGGGGTTTAATTCTTCCCTAACTAGGTTCATAAACCTTTTGTAAAGACTTTCCTAACCTGTTTGATAACAAGCATTTGTATGCTCATGAGACCAGTAGATCAAAACTTAGGGGATTTATATCTATCAACAAGATCTCAATTTCACACCAAACATCCATTACAAAAGAGGACATGTCGTAGGGCAATATGGATTAGTCCATCATTTAAATGGTTAAGGTACACATTAGAGTCTGCACAACATGGATCCTTTTTACTCACCACAAGGTGGTTTAAATATTAAAAGAGAATAACCTACAAAAAAATTATGGTTAAATTCCTACAAACTAATCACCATTTAAAAAAAATTATGGTTCACAAGTATCTCTTAGTATTGAACCATAGAAAATAAATTGGGTTAGGGTTTATTTACGATCCCAACTCTTTAAGGTGACATTCAAGGTTAGTTGGCGGTCTTCGCCAATCAATAGGTGGTTGGTCCAAGAGGGTTTTACAATATTATTGAAGTTTTTTTTCTATGGAGCACTACCCTAGGATACGGTATTCTCCTTAAAGCACACTGAACAATCAATTATATGAGGAGACAACATATGTCGTGACGAGGTATAATGAAGTCATTCCTTATTGTTAGGTTTAAAACAATATTACTAAGCATACAAGCTATGAAAAAAACACAAACTTGATCTCATATATATTTAATCTACGATGTGTTATTAAGTGTAAGGATTTAAGTTCTCTAAATGTTTACAATTAAGGAATTATAACTGATAAGTTAGATTGAAATATTTCTTGATCCTTTATCCCCATTTAGCATAACCTTGTTATCCTTCAAACTTACCATTCATCAGTTTACCTCTTAACATAATTTTATATCCCATCAACTCTAAAGATAAAATGACTAGTAGTGGCTAAGGATAATACAATATGTCCCTTTTAACACAATAAAAGGGTCTCATCTTCTTTCACTAAGGACTTATTATTTCATCTATATATTTACAACATCATATTTTAGTATAACCTTTATAAGGATCACAATTGTGATCTGTGCTACCCAATATTACATTATTGTCACAATCTAGTAAGGTTTACTAAACCAGGGTTATAACTCAAATTAGTTCACCATTATCATTTTAGATTAATGGAATAAGATATATCTTTTCTTATTTTATCAACACCTAATTAGAATGTTATCTAATAGCTCTTATATAATTTGACTTAGGATTAAATAAGAAAAATAATATTGATCATACCAAAAAGGTAAACTATCATTCAAAAATTACAATCATATGATAATATAATCCTAACAATGCAGAGTTCGCTTTATTCCATTCACAATAATATTTCATAAGATTTAGTTTCACTCAATAATTACAACACCACCCCACAATTGTAAAATCCTAAGGCACTATGCCCTTCTAGCTTTTCCAATAAATTCTATTCCAAAGCCTTTCAACACATTTAAGCATCTGAATAAAAGAACTTCATTAATAAAACCGATGACACTTTCCATAAGTCTTTACTTTTTCTACTCACGAAAACTATCTGCGTAATTATTAGCTTGAGTCATTTCACAAGAACTGAGCATTATAAGAACTAACACATTACAATAGTATGCTATTATTTAACAAAATCATGAAATGAACCATTCTATTTAATGAAATTGCTTTAAGTTCTAAAACACTAACAACTTCTTTAAGCATGTTAAAAATCCCATAATGTCAAATTAAGAAAGAAGTCTTATGTACAAATTATGATCATTTTCTCTAAAACGACAAAATTTAAAAAATAGAGGAGAAACCAAGTTGTTTAGAACAAGATAATCAGGGAATAATAGAGGAGTAACTAGCAAGATAACAATGACTATAATACAACCAAAAAACCCTACACAAAAGGCCATTTCATAGAAAGAGAATGATTCTTTTCATGAGCCTGATAAAAAATAGCAAATTATGATAATGGTTAGGGCTCATCATGCCTACATTTAGCTTTCCACATGTTGCAAACCCACCTACCAGGGCCCTTGCTTAAGTAGCATCTGGAAAAGTTCCTCTCTTTTTTTATTTTCTTTTTGGGTGTCCATTAATGCTCCAAGTTTCTCATTTTTGTCATAGGTTGGGTGTATGCAGCTAAAATTGTGGAACATCTGCACCTACGAATGCATTTTGCTTGAAAGTTTCAAACCTGAACACCCACGAACCTGCACAAAACCAAGTCCCTTTTGCAGTCCACGCAGCTAGCCACTCCTTTTGGCATCTCATTCTCACAAAACATGAGTAGTAAGCAAGCATTAATTAAAACAGTAAAGGGGAGCAGGTGGCCAGTGATCCTACACACCTACTTGCCAACAATAAACAATAATAAACCTAGGTCCTCCAATGTAAGAAGGATAAAACAAAAGCTAGCATTAAGTTTGGCTTCTTGGAGAAAATTTCCACACCTCACACATGCATCCACATTTTTGCATACATAACTGTCAGGCACTTAATTTTTTCGTTGCAAAATTTATTGGTTGAAGTGCCTCCTAAATGGACAAGTCTCTCATTATGCTCCCCCACTCCCAACAAACACACTAAGGTCCCCTTCTTTTTAATACAAATATTATTTTATATTTTTGTTTGGGAACTACACAAATTGAACGTTGCACTACATTTCGAACCCAAATGTAGTTCTGGTGAGTGTGTGCATGATGTTCCCTAGGTGATCTTCTGCTAGTCATACTTTGTCAAGCAGCAAGCAATAGTTAAATGTAGAAAACTTAATAGCATGTGCGCATGGAATAGAATAGAATCCTCCCGCTAGGAAGTGTGTGATGCAGATGTCTTAGCCTTATGCCTTATAATGGAGCTATGTGAATGTGAATGATCTCCAATGCAATAAATGGATACAACACTAGGTGAGTGATAGTAGCGAATGATGCTAGGTCCCTCATTGTGGTCTCATAACTTTATATTTATAGGGTTCTCTTGATCTAATTTTGTAATTAACCACGAATTGGCTGACCACCAAAACAGTAAGAAGCCAAAATGGCTAGAAAGAGCACAAAAGATGGTGAGAAAGTGCAAAAGGGACCGGGGTGACTCAGTCAAGGCTAAAATAATGCAAGATGATAGAGGCTGACTGGGCATGTGGATGTAAAAGGTCGATAATTACAAAATAAAATAAAACAAGATGACCAAAAGACAGGGGTTGATTAGTACTTTCTTCTCTGAAGAACCTTCTAAATAGTAGTATGAGACTGGGATAAATAATGTCTAAAATGCATGATTTTGTGACTACAACACAAACACTCCACAAATCTGTCAAAATAACTATTTGTCCACATAGATATAACACTCATTTTAGCAAAATTCTTTAATCCATATTAACATACATATTAACGTATTATAGGACTCAAATTGTTTCTTGACGAATCTACAAACCTAATGCATGTATAATTTGAGGGACATATAGAGTCTGGTGTGGTTCTATAGAAAGAAATTTATGATGTCATGGAAGAGTGGTTTCTGGTAGTTACAATGGGTACATATAGAAACGTGCATTTCTGGCACCTTCTGCCTCTTTTTGCTACAAATCACAAGCAAACAGAATTTTCTACAAATCACAAGCAAACAGAAAAAACTTAACTGACAACAAGCTTAGATTTGAGTGGAACCAAAGGAAATTTTTTGACAAGATTTGGTCATTGTCTATTTTAGACGTGGATTTAAGCTGGAAAATGACTTCTTCCTCTACGTCTCTCTTCTCGCATTTCATCCATAATTCTTCTAGCCTTCTTCTCTACCAAACGAATGGACTCACAGGAGAGGATCTGTTTATAAACAGTGTAGGCGAAGAGAGCAGAAAAATGACGAGGACTCCAGGGCTATGGATGGATCGAGAACAAGCTACAAAGATCAAAATTGTCTAATTTATATGGCGATCAACATGATTAATGGCTCAAGATATGAATTCATAATATTTGTAGTTGGCAGCAAAGATGTTTGTAGAGTGGATGTGTTGTTTGCATGTGGCACAGTGATAGGCGTAGAGGGTTGGGATAAGTTTGATCCTGGTTTTAGATGGAAATCTGTTTTAGATGGGATAAGAGAATCTAGTGAGGAAGAAAAGATATACCGAGCATGCACACAACACAATCACACAGAAATATCGTATCTAGTGGACGACAATTCACTAAATAAATTTATCTGCAACATTGGTCTGAGCACCTGCAGTGACAGTCGTATTGCATTAATAGTTGCAACACGCATACACCTGCACGATAGAAATTCTTTCCGGGAACATCTTGCAGGATCAAATATATTATAAAAAAACAATGGAAAGGAATGGATGCTCACGCAACGCGAAGATGAGAAAAGACAAATTTTTTGGCCATTGGATTTCAACGCAACCCTGCCCAACTCGTCTCCACTGTCTGATTTCAGATCGTTGTCAAACTCAGTCAACCTCGACTCATAGGGAGAATGCCTTATATGGGAATAACCTCTATTAAAATATTCGTGGGATAATTTTGTCAAAATTTGAATCGTGGCACTCATAAATGTAAATTTGTAGATAATATCATGTATGAAAACATAAAAAAGGGCTATGAAATTATTATGTGTTTCTCTAACTTTGATGATTTTTCATGTATAGTTTCACCTATGTCTTAGGTTTTGGATTTGAACTTGTGTTGTGGGGGTAATAATATAAAATTGGGCTCTTCTTTGTCCAAACCCTAATACGACTTTGAACAAAAAAATATTATTAAATGCACTACGAACATTTGGACTAGATTGAACTTAACAATACCTTAATGTATGTTGAGCGTTGCACTATGTACCCATTGAATAATATCACATGTAATTATCTCACAATCTTATATGAATGCAAAATTATTAAAAGCACCAATGCAATTAGAATATTCCTTTATTTGACAAAATGCAAATTTTACCTTAATACTTAAAACTTAATATATAGCACATGGAGCGCTTCAGTGTTACTATCAAAATATTTAGGATAAATATGAAGCCTTTCAATAACCATCTCCAAAGTATTTCCTATTGTTTTATCACTCCCCTATATGTGTATGATAGATTGGAGCCTCGAGAGAAATTACTTAAATACATGATTCCATTCCCCTAATTGATTCTTTTACAATAATTTTCGATCCTACCAAAATCCTTTCAAACTTAAAAGAAACCGGTGGATTTTGTTTTTTTAGTTTGTTGGTTGATTGGCCCAATGCACCTATAGGCTAAAAGATTTACATCAAACATGTCGATAGGTAAAGCATAGGTGCACTTAGTCAAATCACTCACGTAAACCTAAATATAGTAAAAAACCAAGCACTTTCAGTCATACCACGTAGATTTTTTACAAAATAAAAAATTAAAGTGATATAAAGATAGAAAGGTTTGTACGTTAATAGTTTTTTTAATTTTTAGTAAGTGTTGTGCAATGATCAAATTTGATGGGCTCCTCGTATTTTAATTTGACAAATTAAACAACACATTACCCTTTATTTTAATAGAAAAAATGAAAAGATTAATCTTATTTCAATATATATCTGATTAATTTTCATAAAATAAATATGAAAAATGTGAAAATTATTAAATATATAACATTGAATAGCAATTTTGAAATTTATTTAAATTAAATAATCAAGATAAATAATTTAAATTGCTAGTTTACAAAAAAAAAAGGAATTCCAAACATGATTTACAAGCTAGCAAAAGCTAAAGAAGAATATCACTATTTTGAAAATAGAAAGAGGGAATTGGAAACATGATCTACAAGCTAAAACAAAATATTGTTAATTTGAAAATAGAAAGAGCAAGGTAATTACTTATTTTCTAGAGATTTGTCCTTTTTACTAGCGATTTTGAAAATAATTTGTTTGAAGTGAGTGAATTTTTTTAATATAGATAATATAAAGCTAGCAAGCATGAAGTTTGTAGCTTTAATTATTATTTATTAAAATCAATTCAACCAATTATAAAAATTATCTTAGCATACAATTTATACATGACAAGTTTTTTTTAGTTAGCCCTTGTAATGAAAATTTATAATATTTTAATACCTTTAAATATTGAAGTATAATTTTAAATTTTAAATCTATTTTGAACTGTACATTTTTAATCATCTTTCTATGGCAAGCTAAAAGAGGTTTGAAGGGCATTGACGAATTCAAATTTGATCCCTAAGGGTATGTATGAATTTATACAGATTTTGGAAGTTTAATTTTACATATTTGAGGGGCTATTCTAAGGGAACAACCTATCTATCATATCTGTTTGTATAGGTTGATTGGCAAACAATCAATGGGTTGTTTACCATTTTTGTTGTAGATTTATCATTGGTTGGTTGACCATTCAACCTTGAAAACATATGTGAAGTTTGAGGAGCGATTTTGAATGTGTTACTAGCGTGGTTGTGTTTAGTTATTCATGATTTTACTATTTTTAAAATACTTCAACGCATATACATATACAAGGGGCATCCACCCTTACACCTAAGACATACACCTAATAACACTCATAATAATCATCATCTCTATGTATCCCACAAAACCATGTACCCTACCCAACTAAACATTGATTCATTCTTCTAAATGTATATTATGCAAAATTAAATTGATAGAATCTGTAACGCCTTGTTCAACGTTCCCCCAGCTCTTTCCCCGGTGACCCTGTTACTAACCCTAGGAAGGTTGAGAGTGTGCTTCCGTTGACCGTTAGTTGACTTTGTCCTTGCCCAATGAAGATTTAGCACCCTCCCTCCCCTTCTTGCCTTCTCGAGTCGTAGTCGACGCCTCTAGTTTTGGACCTTGTAGCGTCCTGCATGATTATCCTATTAAAGGAAAATCTTGTTCTTGCTTTATCGAACTACCCATTGATCGTTATTAATATGATTTATTATTATTATTTTATTTTAGGTTGTAAAAATATTAATAATAATAATGATAATAATAATATTATTATTTAATTGTCGATTCACGATTATTTTATTTTTTGTGTTGATTTTCATGAATATTATTAATTACCTTTAAGCTATTTTATTTCACCTTTGTTCGCTCTCGTGCCCGAGCCTCAATTCTTGCAAGAGGATCTTGTTGTTGGTGGTGCCTTTGTTTAGGGCGTGGTGTTTTTGTTTAATGTTTAATGTTCCTCCTTGGCCATCGATGTGTCATTGCATGCCTTACAAATATAGCCTTTTGTTGATAAACATTTTTTTTTAATTATTTGGAGGAATCCACCAACCCCACCATTTTCATTTCATCCCTTCTGGTTGTTTACACTTGTTTAGTATTTTTCTTGAAAAGACCTGGTCTTTAGTTGTATACGTTTGGAGGTGGAACACATGTCATTTCATCATGTCTTCTTTAAGACAATGCATGCTGGACTCTAGCTGGTAGGGGAGCTAGCCACCTTTTCTTTTTTAAGGCTTGTATTAATGAAACCTACCCTCCTTATCTAGTGACATGCTCCCATTTATTTCCATATTCCTTTCTCATGCCATGTCTTAGCTCTTGAATTGATGGAAGGAAACACCAAAATAAAACTTGAAGTCTGACTGTTTGTTTATAATTATAGTTACATTAAAACCTACTATGCATTTTTCTTCTGGTGGTTGAGTATGGTTATCTTCCCTGGTTGTGTGACTGTGTTTGGTGAAGGTCTGCGCTAGGAGATGTTGTGCATTAGCTTGAGGCTTTCTATGTGGGTGGATGAAGTGTTGTGGAGAGGGCGTGGAAGTCTCAGGATTTTAGTAAGCAACCTCGCCTTCCATGTTGTGCTCCCACATTCTACACACTTATCTACAAGGGCACTTTTAGCTGTAACTTTTGAGAGAAGTCTCTCCTCCTTACGCTTGGGTGGGTGCCCTCATCTTATTTCAAAGTTGTTGCCTTGACATTAGCTTCATGTTGTTGCAAATAGGAATTGAGCAGCTTGGATGCTACCTCACTTAACATATGAAGCTTTTGGGGAATCCTACTTCTACAGCTTCTAGAGATCTATTTCCATGGTGCTGCGATGAATGCCCTATCCTGCCTTTCACCCCTTTTTAGACAAGAGATGTGAGGAGGTTTGTAAGGTTGTGGATTCTGGCTCTGCCTCCTTGCTTGTCTCATATGGATCTAAGTTCCCGGGCCTTTCTGTAAATCCATTTTTTGTGTAGATGTTGTAGTAATGAAAGCCCTTGAGACCACATTCTTTCTTTTTGATGTAACTCATGGGTTGGAGCCCCCTGCTCTATTTGTGCAAACATGAGATGTGGACTGTGTTTAGATGTCTAGAAAATTAAACATGGATGACTCGTCAAGGTTGTTATGCCAAAGACCCTGTCAGATGTGTGGAATGGGTGGAAGTTCTTCCAAGCATGATGAATACTACCCCTTTGATTTATATGCCAGATTCAACAATTTCATGAAACAAATTGTTTTCAGTTGTTGAAATGGTAAATTGCTTTGATTTTATGGGCATTTTACAATCATTTTTTTGTGCATGTTACTATTTTGGGTTCCCCGTGATTACCTAGACCCAAAATGAAATGTTCTTTTGATTGAAAAGGTGTCATGTTGGGTGGGGTTGCCCATGATTCTCTCTTATTCTTGTTGTTGACTGTATACCATGGTTGCATGGATTACTTAGCTCTCTTCATTTTATTACGTTTTAAATTATACGAAAATAGTAAAAATTATCTCACCAAATATTGGTATGTGAATTTGTACTATATGCATTATATTTTATTACTTTTGAGATTGATTTAGGAGGGTGTGGGGGTCTTAAATTTCCATGGGATTCCTTCCTGGAAATGGGTACTTTAACTCGTATTCTTTTCCCTTCAATGCTCAGAAAATGATGATCATGTCTCTCCTTTTGGTGTCGTTCATTTTCTATGCAAATAAAGTTAATTAAACCTTATCTCAAGTATGGGACACTTGACACGAGAGTATAGGTGCTTATTTTTATGAAATAAACACTTGTTTGAGCATAGATTCGAGCTCATGTGGCTAATAATAATAATGGAGAGCGTATTGATAGCTCTGGTTTCTTGGTTTACTTGAATGAGTTTTGAATATGAGCTGTTAATGGATATTGAAATACTCTAACCCTATGTTTATTTTTTTTAAACATGGAAGATATTTTTTTCCCTTTTACCATCGATATGTCCTGAACTCCACTTTGAAGGGGTCGAATGTGAACTTGTGATGGCACGGTTAGATGGGTTTCTTTGCTATAGTCTAAATCCAGGTTTTCTTTATTTGAGGTTATGAATCTGAGTATTTTTGGCACTCAGGTTAAAGCTAGTGTGTTAGATGCATTCGTATCCAAGAGATAAAAGGTTCTAGCCATCTTGGCTACATGAATTTTAATGAGAAGGATGCCTCTTTTTGATCGACGCCTTAAATTTTTTATGGTAGAATAAGAAGAGATCTGGATAATGGTAAAGCCTTATCTATTACAAAAGGAGTTTGGGTGGTACCTTCTTTTCATTTGTTGAAATGGTTGGGAATCATTGATGCCATCTTGTGATAAATTAAGGCATTCCTTCACCTAGTAGGCTAGATTGGGGTGGTTACCCCTCTAGCGGTTTATATGAATAGGAAGAATTGTGATTTCTTTTGTCATGATAGAGGGAAGTATTACTTTTGAGAAGACTTGGTGATTTACTATTCATAATTAAATTCATTAAACTGTAAATTAAATTTTGGTAAGACAGTGGCATTAGATTCTTTTTAAATTGTTTGATGTACTAAGTATGTGTTATTTCTTTTATTGTTATTTTTTTAAATTGTTGTACATAACATGACAAGATGATCTTATGTTTGAACTCTTCTTTTAGAGCTTACTCTGTATGTTCCTTGCAAGAAATTAGGTGTAGGTTTGTTATGGGGTAAATTTCCTTTGAAAGAGGAATTTAGCGTTTAGTATGTGATGTTAAGGTTCGAACTTTAAACCTAGTAAACCTTATGAATTCTTTAAAGGTATGTTGATTGATGTTGATTATTGGATTTCAATCATGTAATTTATATGGTGACGTGATTGAAATCCCAATACACTCTTCACTCTGTTCTAACTCATGGGGTCTTTGATCCCTGCTAGAATGATAGTAGTCTCCTTTTTGTTTCCGCTACAATGTTCATAACATATTTTTATGGTTTCCCTTCTTTTTGAAATAGTAAATCTTCTTGCATGATTAAAGAATTTGTTAGTGGTTAAGAGCTTAACACTTTTCTGTTTAAGAAAAGGTTCATTTTATGATATTGTTAATGGTAGCATATGATTCCTATGTGTATTTTTTATCATGCTCAGTTCTCGCGAATCGACTCGGGCTATAAATGTGTAGATGGCCTTAATGAGTAGAAAAATGGAGAGTTGCATCGGGTTTCTGTTGAGCTAGTTTGTTCCTTTGGGTTGCGCATCGTGTTAAAAAGAATAGATAAAACCATGTATAGCTTCTAAACGAGTAACGATAAACTTTTCTCTTGAGAAAAATTATTGAGTTGTAAACCCTTTTAAGCCATTATAACAATGTATTTCTAAGCATAACAAAATGGGTTGGATAATGATCACATAATGATCAGCATAAGATCACATCATAATATAAATTAATGTAGATGTGATCTACTTGATATCTTTTGAGCCCCTAAGTGATTAAAGAGAAAACTATATTTTGGTAATAAAAATGTTTTATACCTTGTCTATCCCCAAGCTAGATTAATCAACATTATCCTTTTATGGTGAATTCTTAAATGATCTTATGCTGAAATCAATATTTAGTCTTTTGGAAGATAATAAAGTTATATAAGTAGGAGGGAAATTGTTTAAGAAACCTTTCGATCTCTTTCTCTATCGTTTGAAATGTAAATGGTTTAGCTTGGAAAAATTAATCAAGAAAAGTATAAATAAGACTTTTAAATAATCTCAATAAATTCTTAGCATCAATAAAAGACCGAGTAATAACCCATGGGACCCCAAAGCTAAATTCTTTTCATTTGTTTCCCCCTTAACCCTTGCCTTGATTCATTGTAATCTTTCTTAAGTAACATTAAACTTTAGATCCTTTAGCAAATAACATTATTGTTTTGAACCTAAAATGATACTCTACCTCAATCAAAGCTTGTGCTTATCACCTGTGCAATAGAGGTGTGGAAAAAGTTTCAGTGGCTTGCGTAAGATTAATTAACCTTGTGAGAAATGGGAAATGTTCTTAAATCAAATGAATTAAACTAGTTAGTGACATATAATTGATGATCCTATTCTAGAAAGCTTGGCCTTAAGCTATTTAGTCAATAGTAGAAAAGAAAGAAGTTCTCCCTTGTGAAAAGAATTGTGCAAATCATTACATGAATTTTTATAAGAATGTAAGTTAAGAATTAAGAAACGTTTTAGTAAACAAGAAACCTTAAACAAACTTTCCTCGTGGGATGCCCTAAACATAAGTTTGTTCTATGGTTGGACCTGTATGTGATGTTCTGTCGAAATGGGAACTGAAAGTATCATGTTGACATCGTAGATTTCATTGGACCTTGGTGGTCAATGTTGTGTCAAGTCTATCGTGAGTTGGTGGTAGTCATTGTGATCCCTTGTTATGTCGTGTAAACTCCAAGTAAATCAAAAAAAAGTTATTTGAATTTTTTTCCGTGTTGTATTTGTTGTGTGTTTTAAGTGGGCATTATAGAATCAAAATTATTCTTTATATAACTATGACAAATTAAATACTCTTAATTATCAATATATAATTAAAACAAGAATTTACTCAGCCAATATAATCAACGATAACATTAATTATATATATATATATATATATACACGTAAACCTTGCATGTGCCGATTTTAATATATTCTATAATAACAAAGGAGAAGCATGCACGCAAGTGAGTCTTTCAACATGTAAGAGAGAAACCCACAAAAGGATGTTTATTTGAATAGAACAAAATCCCTCGCATATCACGGGCATTCATATTTTATTACATTCATGTAAAAAGAACCTTCCATTTCTTGTTATGTTTTAGTTGGGCCCTAAAAAATCTTGTCCGACAATAAATGTACACAGAGAAGTTGATTCCAGCTATCGGGAATGCCAGGTACACACCAGTGTGAACAATCTGCATGAGGTGCACTAATCTTTAAGTGTTGTGTAGATTGAAGGATGGCCATCGTCCCGAAAGGCTGTGTTGTGTGTTATGTTAAAGAATTTCACTCCAAAACTGGTACTCTTCAAAACATCCTGTACAATCTTGGCATGAAAACTCGGCTGAGGGTCGTATGATGGATCTAATATAGGCTCCTTCAAATCACATCTGTTACATTTTACTAAAAATAAGTGATATTTCACAAGATTTTCTCGGAACAAATATATCTTAACATGTATTTAATTAGAGATTTATCCAACATAAATCTTTGTTTAACATAGATCTGATATGATTTCAAATATTAGAGGCAATGATTTTGAGCAGGTAACGATTAGGAACAATGTTTGTATTGGCTTATTCATACTAAAAACGTTTTACCTCTGATTACTATCGTAATGACTGAATGACGTGCCACGAAAAAAGACAAGCGTTTGGGGATTTAGGTTAGAAGATATCCAATTTGCCAGTGTTGTTAGTGCCTTTCTATAAGCCACGACTGGATCCATGTCTCTATATATCTGGTTTCCTTCAACGATAATGTCCCATCTGCCCACAATGGATTAACAAAGATATTTCAATATTTCATGGTATTATTATGTACAAATTAATATTCGGCTGATAATATTCTTCCAAATTCATGAGTTTGGATTAATATTACTCCAGAGATTACAGTTTTTCATACCTTTGGGAGCCTAAAACATCGGGCCACCATTTAGATGACTCAAAAATAATGACATCGGCTCCGATCCAGTGGGTTGCATTACTTTGGATCTCATCCACATGAAGAGCTTTTTTCCCTTCTTCATTAATCTCAAGATTAACCAAATATGGAGCCCAAAAGAATTCGATCGCAACGTTATATTCCTGCATACATTTAACAAGATTCATCAATAATTACCCATTAAAGTTCCTTGCAAGATCTGCTAAAAAAGCTAAAGACATTTGATAGCTTTCTTACCAAGGATTTGAATCTGAAATTGGTGTTGTTGTTCCGAACGATTGTATTTGGAAATTCTGCATGCAGAAGGCAGACGAGAGAAAGAAACTGGTTGTTGCTAATGGAGTCACCAACAAAAATTATTCTCTTTCCTCTCAGCTTCTCCAGCATACCTCTGCCGCTGAATCTGAAATAACAATATTATTCAAAGTATCCGCCCACAAAACAAAACCTAACCAAAAACTTACAAAACAAAATGAAACTTGAAATTTCTCTTATTATCTAACCTTGGAATATTGCAGCCATTTGGTTGCCATCTCCACTTCTCATAATCAGAATCCGGTCTCCCATTTGCTTTGCAGTTGAATTGAGAATTAAGAAAAGGACATTGTAAACCATCATAGAGAGGATAGGAGGTGTCATGAACCCATGTCCCTGAGAATAAATCGCACTCTGTTTCTGTGGCTACATCTTCAACTCTATAAACGTGGTAGTCATTGATTTCTTTACGAGCAATTCTGGCGCAGGCATGCTTATCTGCAATTACACATAGCAGAAAACCAAGAATTGCAATCTTCATCCTGGTGCAGGATTATTCTCAGGTATCTGGCTCCATCATTATCTTCGCCCTTATATTAAGCTAGATTAGTTGTTAGCAGGTAAGGATGGGTTGTATAACGGTGGATAATTAAGCCTAAAGACCTACTAATCCTTGATATAAGAGGAGAGGATGAGATGGCAATCATAAAACAATTTTTTTCTTATATGTGTTTTTTTTTTTTTTTTCAATGCATTTTGTACTAAATATATTTCATGAATATTTAAGTGAAAATCATCGAATAGACAAAATAATATGAAACATATTTATGCCAATTGAAACATATTTATAGAAGCATCTACAATTGAGTGAAAGAGTTTGAATGTCGATCCCATGAAAGAATGTTGTGTCCGTAAAATAAAAACTAGTGCCCATGAAAGAATTTTACGCCAATGAAAGTATGGCGTGCCCGTGAAAGAATTCCTTCACGATGGAGAGGTGGCAGTTATGTTGGAGCAACAAGAAGCTGGTGAGTCAATGCAATAGATTGGGGTTGACACATTGGACCTTGCATTCCAAGCAGGTGACGTGGAAATCAATTCAAATTTGGAGCACGCGGGAACTTTGGCGCACACCAGTCAAAGGAAGTCGGTGGAGGCGAAGGAAACCCCGTCAAAAGAAATTACAAACTCACCAATTTTCATTCCGATGACTGGAATGCGTAAGACACGTGGTGATGTTCTAGCTTGTGTGATGCAGTGCTAATAGATAATCATTCAAACTTCCACAACCAAGAAGTTACAAATAATCAGTTTTCCTTACTTTGCATGTTAAGGACCATCAATAAGTCTACAATGGTTGAGAATTTTCAGACTGAATAATACCTTCTTAAGGGCTCTTTTGTATCACAACTTACTCTTCATATTTCAAGAAATGTCAATGTAACTTGACTCAAAGGATTTATAGCTTCTGAGATCAGTCACTTAGTCATTTACCATACTTTACTCTCATTCTCTAGTAGTAGTCTTTAGAATCTTGATTCAATCAAACAATTTTCTTGTCTCTCTTGCTAATTTGAGAGCTCCTTATTCCTTACTCTTCTCCACAACCTTAGATTAGGGTAAATAAGTTACTGAAATGAATCATTGCAGGTATTTTCTTCTTTTTGCTAGTATAGATTAAACTACCCTGCCTCCTTTTTCTTAGCTCTAACTGAAGACTGCCACCTTTGGTCTATTGATTCTAGATGCATTTTAGCTCTCTTTACCTATCTCAACACTCAAAAAATATCACATCAATGGAAAAAGACATTCAAAACCTTCAAAGTTCATCACTTCCCCTTATTATCACTAAATTGTCTTCTTATCATTGAAACAATGCAAGCATGGATCATAGGTGGTGATAGACATCTAGATTTGTATCTAAGGCTTCAGGGACTCCATTAGCAGTCTTTTATTACTTTAAATGTGTATTCAAATTTTGGAGGTCCAACTCCTTACACACCTCCATCTATTTCCCTTGTTTGGAATTAGTTCAAAACTCTCACTAGGTTTCCTTTTATTGACTGGCATGCACAAAATAGATTTTAGGGATTTTAAATAGAAAAGAAATAGCATTTCTAGTACCCTTCAGAGGGTTTTTGGTATGTATAAAAAATCAAAATCTATATCTGAGTGTAACTAGTATTTCCTTGTATCTAGGCCTCTCCTTTTAGGTCTGGGACTATGACATCTTCTTGATCTGCCAAATGTCATTGATAACTCACTATTCTTCCAATCGAGTATCAAAATTCTTGTTGAATCTATTATAGAGACACATTCAAATGATATCTTAAAAAATTTAAGATCAAATTCGATGTTTAGAACCCCTAAATTACAAACCCTAGTCAATCCCTCAATGGAAGTTCCTAGGAACCCCATAGAAAGAAAAAGGAAAATAAAATAGTAATAAATTAGTTTCAGGGTGTGAATTTTATACCTGAACTCAGGATTAACATTCTTCACCAAAAACTCTCACTGTAGTGCCCACTTCGCTTTGACACCTTTTGATACTGATCATGACACTGTTGACAATATTATGGGCATTATTATAGTTTTGTTTTAGTATGATGTTAGACGTTAGAGCATAGATTATTGTTGACTTGATTCTTATATGATGCTTGATGAGTATTAGAGACATTTTAAATATTGATTTTTATATACTATTTGACCGGGTTATATTATAGATGTTGTTCGGACATGTGATATTTGGATATATTGAGTAGACCTAGAAAATAGAATTAACTGATAATTATATAATTGCTGATGAAATTGTAAGTGATATTGTGATTCATATATATGTATGTATGTATGTATTGATGATTTTGGAATTATAGTTATATTCGTTTGGACGTTCTGATATGGCCACGAGGTCGAGTGAGGTATTTATATTTTATAGGTTAAAAATATCACAACAAACATCGGGGGATTGGAGACCAACCACTTTGGAATTCTAGATGAATTCAACAAGGTCACCATGGCAACTTGTAATTGTTTGTGTGTGTTTGATTTTGTTAGGGATTCCCATGGGGGGATCACTTTTAAATGTGACCGAGGGACTTTGTGTATTTTCTTTTATTTGATTCCTTTGTTTAGTATGTATGTGTTTTATAAGTGATTTGTTTCCCCTTTCTATTTAATTAAATAATTGTGGTAAAGTAATGTGAGTAATCATATTGTTAAAGTTAATTAATCAAATTAGGTCATAAGAAAGTAATTATTGGAGTTGTTGGCTCTTGTATTAAATTTTGTAAGTAATGTGTAAGGGATATGTAAGTTGATTTTGGAGTATGAAACACTCCACCTTCTTGGAAATTCAAATTTTTCCTTGGAGGCTTATTTTAGAGGTTTGTGGGACAAGTTAAACTTGTCCCACACCTCTTAAATTTAGATACCAACCTTACCTATGGTTGGGGAGTTAAATTTATACTCTCATTATGCATTTTTGTAAGTCAAGTTATATGTTTTAATTGCGCTTTCTTCATGTTTTAAATTTCAATCCTTATGGGGTGTGGGCTTAATTGGAGTGTGTAAGAAAAATTGTCATATTATTCACCTACTTATTTATTGTGCCTTGGAGATTGAATTTGACTTATGAGGAGGATTTGAGGATGTGTGAAGTGTTATCCTATGTGGATCCACCTCATCCTCTTCTCTTCCCTCTTCTTTAAATTCGAATTCCTTAGCTTGTTTTGGGTTGCTTCACCTTTGGATACTTCATTTGGGGTGAATTTCTTTTTTTGTTTTGAGAGCTCTTGCTTTGGAGAAGTTTAATGATTGTTGAATGCTTGTGCTTGATTGATATTTGGATTTCTTGTATTGGAATAAATTTTTTGTTTGGAACTTGGAACAACTCCATCATGGAGAGGTAGGATCTTGGATCTTGAAATGATCCTCTTTTATTTATGCAAATGTTATTGTTGTGATTTTTTTGGCATGCTTGTGGGCTGCTAGGTAGATGGCCTAGGAATGGTGTAGAAGAAGGCTATGTGGTATATTTTGTGGGAGGTATAATTGTTTTTGGGGAGGTATAACTGTGGAGGGAGTTGCGACTTGGGTTCCACCTTGCAAATAAATAGATTGCATTTCTTTACTCATTATGGGGTACCATACAAGGTTGGGGAGGCATAAGGAAATGTGAGGAATAAGGGGTACTTGGGGGAGGCATAAGGGCGTGTCAGGGTTTTGATATACTACATTTTGGCAGTTTGAAATCAGGTGGTGATACCCATTTCCCCTTTGGGATGCATAAGCAGCATCCCCCATAGTTTCTTTCTCCTTTGGATTGTATGATGAAGCTTGAGTTTTGTTTGTTATGTTTTAATGTGGTTACAAACTACATTATGTTTTGGACTATGTTTTAAATGTGAAATTTTGCTTGTGTGTTGTGGAAGACTTTGTTGCTATGAGTTGAAACACATCTTATATTGCATTGTGGTTGGGGCTTGGGGGCCAATGAAAAAGGATGGCTTCTCCTTTTCATTAGATGTCATGGTTGGGAGGAGAGTATTTCCTTTCCCTTGCTTTTGTTGTGATCAAATTGGTGAATCATGGATCTACATGTTGCTGTTCTGGAGAAAAGGAAAAATTCAGATTTGACAATCATCGTTGAGATTATTCCTTATTGTAACCTTCTTCCTCATGAAGCGGATGACCTTGTCTATTTTTGTGATGGAAAGATGTTTTTCATTAATTATGAAAGTTGTAATTTGAAATGTGAAAGAGATATACTTTGTTTTCTAATTTTGAAAGAATGTGCAAGAGATTGTATTCTGTATGATGTATTCAAGGAATGGAAGAAAGAAATTATAAAGATATCCTTTTAAATCAATAAAATATTGTATTAATTTTCTCATATGGTATTATTAGGTATTAAAATCTGATTTTTGAATGTATTTTGAAATCTCTGTTGGAAAGATGAAAAGTGAATACATATGAAGAAATGTTATAATATTATGTTGTTTTGAAATGTATGACTTGGAAATCAGAATTATAATTTGGCCTTGGAACGCCTTGATTGGAATCAAGTTTAATATGTTAGAGTTTTTTGGAATGAATTCATAGTTGAAGTTGGTAAGTGTAAGCAAATCTATTCCAATTGGATCTCTGTTAGATGTTATCAGATTGACAAATGTTTTATCAAAAAAATTGTTCAGAATGACCCTGCAACCTTAGGAAATGAAATAAATTAATTACATTGTAGGTGCATGACCAAAATGACCCCAAATATACCTCATCACTTAATAAATTTTCATAGAACCATTCAAATTGGGCTCAAAACGTTTCACAATCATTTTTGCTGTCAAACTGTGAAATTTCGAATTGATCTCCAATAAAATAAACTAACCCTTGAAAACCATCCTAAATTTACCCAAGCACAATCCCCCATGTCTGGTTGGCATGTTGAGAAAGAAATAATATTGGATTAGAACAAATCTTATAAGTTAAAAATACTAGTTCACCCATTTAGTGACATAAAAATGTTTTCTCAAAATCGACCCTTAAAACTTTATCCAAATTAAAAAAATTTTAAGGTTGTTGTGTAAAGAGGACGTCGAGAGATTTCCATAAAGTCCTCATTTTCCAAAAACCAAGTTCCCTTTCAAAATTTATGGCCTCCGGAAATGTTTACTTCATTGGGCTTCGAAACTTTTCTAAGTTTGAAAAAGGGAAAGTTTCTTCCACGCCTATATTTCATGCCCATCCTTCCTGCCCATATTTCATGCCCATATTTTGTGCTCGTCTTTCACACCTAGGAGAAAATGTTTCTTCCACACCCGTCTTTCGCGCCCGGGTGAAAAAGTTTCTTCTGTGCCTAGCTTTCGCGACTAGGAGAAAAGTTTCTTCCACACTCGTCTTTCGTGCCTGGGAGAAAAATTTTATTCCACACCCGTCTTCCATGCTTGGGATAAATTTCTTCCCTAGGCCCACAAGCCACCTTTGGGGAAATTTTTTTTCCTCCCAAGGCCACCAGCCCATAACTTGAGAATTTGAGGAGTTAGATGGACTTCCTTATATCCCTGGAAAGGGGAGGAAATTTTCTATCTAATGGGAATGGTTCCAAGAAGTTTTTAGTGTGTTATTAGTGAGAAATTTCCTTTTTGTTTAAATTCTTATTTTAACCCTATGTTTTAGACCTTGTGAATTTTATAGTTGTTGTGATGGGAAAACATTAGTTGTTAAATATATGTTGACCTTGAATCTTGTTGTGCCTACTGTATTATTGAAGCCTGGTTGTAGGCACTTTTAAACCAAAAAAAAATACTTCATAATTTTACTAACTAAACCTAGGTTGTTCCTTGGTCTCAAGTGGTTGTTTTTTTATGGGCGTTACACTTACCAGTAAATTTCCAAAGTATCATCTAACCACGAGATAGGTCTGAAGGTGCATTGTACAATTTTGAAGAAACATGAGATATCTTCCCTTCTAAGTGCCAGGTTATATTTAAGACTCCTTTTCTCAGTATCCTAAGATTGAACAAGGTTACCTATCTATTGCATAGTCCTCCATAAACACATGAAACATCTTCTTGTTCCGATCTTTTCCCAAAATCAACAATAACTTGCATTTTTTACTTGGATAGTCTAATATAGGATAGTGTAGAAAGCATTTTTCAAGTTATACCTCTCAGATGACTGTGTCTTCTCAAAATATCACTTTATAATATTTACTAGCCTCCTCCATCATGGATGCAATATCAAGGATTATAGATGACCCTAAACTTGGAGAAAATGCAATCCAACTCTCAACCCTCCGTCTCAAAACAAGATGATTCTCATAATTCCTTAAAGAAAGTTAACTAATTATTACCCTTTCTTAAATTGTGACATCTTCAAAGAATTAAAATTCTCTAGGCACTCCTCCAAAATGTTTTCTAACCATTAACTTTGAGTCATTCTTTTCAAACTAGCTCTAAGTATTTGGCAAGTCTTATTTATACTAACAAACGCACTGTTAGAGTCTCTTGAACAGAGCACCAAGACACTAAATATCAATCAAACATCTAAGGAAATATAATCCTATTTCTCTAGACATCTAATAATCTTACCAATATGGAAATCCTTTTTCAAACCAATTTCAAGCTTGAATCATGCACATTCACTTATCTTGACTGTTGAAAGCCAACATGTGCTAGAAAACCCTGCAAACATCACAAACCAAATGTATTCTTCAAATAATCAACACATTATACCCAATGATCCTTGATCAAACATGAGAAAATATTCTATTACACCTCTGAGGTTAAAAAGTACTAAATACACATCCACACACTCAAGAAACATGTAAAAATTGCTATAAAAACTAATTTTCGTCCTGATACTCTTCTTGCATATTCTTCGATTTGATTCTCATTTGAATGGAAAGAGAAATCAATTACATTTTTTCGTATTTTTGTACCCTTCATTTAGCTTTTAACTAAATATAGGATCCTAGCTCATAGTTCATATTCAAAATATCACAATTTAGGGTCTTTGTAGACAAGGTGACATAGATTTATATATGCAAACTAACCTGGTATGACCTCTAGTCTAAGGGAGTGCTTGAAACCCCCCTTAATTTGTTTCATTTCATCAATTAAAATGTTTAATATCTCTGAGAATGCATCATAAATCTAACTACAAACCAAAATTGTGTCCAAGATTTCAAACTGACATTTGGAGTGAAATGGTCTAATTTGAAAGTTTGAAGGACTTGGACTGAACTAGCATACATAATAGACTCACAAGAACTAATTGAGCCTAGAAACTCAACTTCAATCCAAAAAATTATGACACCGTGTCATATTTACAAGAAGAAGATGGTGTTCCTACATCATACTCCAGGAGTAAGGAAGTTGGAGCACCACTATATATTTTTCTTCTTATTTTTCCAATTTATTTGTAATTTCACCATTGCTCTAATCTAGTCTTCATATTTAGATTGATTTCCTTGTATTGCTTCCATCATGTGCCTTCCCTTGTGTTCATGGCTCTCTTTTACCTTATAAATGAGGTATAGTTCTTCATAAGTTTCTCCCTCTTCATCTTTCTTTGTTGCAACTATCCTATCTTCCTCATGTGGCTGCTACTGCTTCTCATCTCTATCATCTTCTTCTTCCTTCATCACATTTTCCTCTTTCTTATGTTATTGGTGCTCTTTTTCTTATTTGTATAAAGCATGCACAAAATCTGTTGTCTTTTCTTACAATTGATCACAACTCTCATACTATAGTCACAAAATCATACACTTTAGACATTTATTTATACCGGTCTCATACTACTATTTAGATAGTTCTTGAGTGAAGAAAGTAATAACTAACATCCATACTTTTTTCCATCTTGTTTATTTTATTTTCGCTTTGTGACCTATTACATCTACATTCCCAACCATTTTCACACATCCCGCATTATTTTAGCCTTAGCTGAGGCACCCATATTTAGTACTAGGGTGCCCATGGGCACTGTACGCCGGAAAAGCAACAGGCGAGCGTGGGAATCTACAAGTGAATCTTCCGCATACCCGACCTCTCGAGGTCGTGCCGAGACAGTCGGTGGGGGTAGAATATGTGTGGGATGCAGACAAACTAGTTAGGCAGTCTAATGTCTTCGACACGCACTAATGGAATTTGCGAATCTAAGGCAAAGAAGGCCCTTCTAACTTGGACCGGTGTGATAGATCGGTCAGCAAGGATGACTGCTCAAAGGCTCCAATCAATATCAAGCTCTGGCATGATCCGATCTATGGGTTGTGGAATACGTGAAAATGACCTGGGATAGTTTTGTGTATGTCTCCAGATAAGGTCATATGGTGGACGGTGGAAACAATTGACTCTATGGACGATTTTCTGGCCTAGTCCAGAATTCTCTAGCTTCGTTAGCCACTATATCGAGTAAGGACAATTGTTTGATGATAATAGGTGGAAGTGGAGTAGATTGGAATACTAGTGTGCGTAGGCCAGTGTTTATGTCTGATTGACTTATGGATTCGTTAGGCTGTGGGATTTGTGGATCACAACCGTAGACTCTTGGTTGTTGCGGTCCTGCTATGGTCATGTACGAAATCAAGTCCTAATCCCTAGTATCCAATAATCATATACTTTCTCAGCTTCTATGTTTACAATCAACAGTTGTGCGATCTTCTCAGAATACCTCACAGGCGTTCTTGCAACCTGAATTCTTAGGCCGGTATCTATGTCTGTGAGGGTGTCTCCTGCGTCTGGTTGTGGAATTAAAGGGTCACACCTGAATGTTTGTTCTCTTTCAAACACTTCTACAGTCATATAGATGTTTTTCTAGGGTAATCTGTAGTTTGGCTGATTTGACCAAAACGTATGTGCTTGGTCGTCTTCTATATTTAACCCTCTCAACTGAGAACTGATCAGTTGTAAATCTGTTCTTGTTTGGAAGACTTGTATTCTAAGGTTCTGGTCTATATCAGTTATTGCTGTTATGAGATTGGGCTGAGGCACGATTGGCTCGAAAACGTATTCTCTAGGCTCCCTAGGTCCCGTAATTGTCATACAAACGCAATAATATAAACGAACTGTAATAAAGTGAACTCTGAGTATACGAAATGTATTTTATAGCATATATGACTTCTTTTTGTATTTTCTGATGATTTAAAAGAATTTAAGAGAGCATCTATTTAAAATATTTAGAACTGACAACTAAACTAATAATTCAAAACAAACAAAATAGCCGAGTGTAGCTATTTGTCTGTGTAATTTGTATATCTATTCTAAACAATGAAATAACTAATCTATTTGGAAGATTCTCGATCCTACCTCAGAAGTGAGGAGTGAATCATAGTTTCTCAGAAACTATCAATCCCCATAGCTTCCCTGGCAATATCGAGAATATAATTTACTGAAATAAAGCAATTAGCTACTCTATTTGATATGATTCTAACTAGAACTTTGAAAGCTAGAACCTGGATTCCGCAGAACAGTGGCGAATCCGATGGTGTGTGTGATCCTGTCCCCTTTGTATGATCTCTTAGTTCTTTGTGCTCATGTAGATCCAGAAAAGCATGTAATGCTTGCATCAACAGGAGTAGGTGTTGGAACAAAGGAAAACCTTTAGAATACAGACTTAATAGAACGCGAATAGGAGAGGGATAGCGCAAGAGTACAGAGCTTGGCCTATGCAATTCCTAGTGGGATCTATTGCGAATCATGCAACATAATGCATCTAGAACCTGAAACTATCTTGTTTGAGGAGCAAAACCTGCAACTTTAATGGCTTCCTAAGCTATTCTACTCTAATGGATTAGATAGAACAGCAACACTGTTTGCACAAGTTGGATATGTGGCTTACCAAAAGCTGAACAAAACTAACCAAGCATGCAAACGAACTAAAACAAGTACTCTAAACAAAAATCACAGCTAAATCTAATGCAAAGAGAAATTTAGAGACAAAAGTTGGGATCATTTGTTTGTGCAAAAACCATTCATTTATAGGAATTCAAACACCCAAAGATCAAAATCAAACTGAACTCTAAAAACCATAAACAAAGGAAAAACACTATTCCAGGGGACCAAAAACATAAATGCATGCTCAAGTCGGCAAGGAAAGCTGGTGAAACGTGATATTTTACGCGAGTCACGTCAAAAGAATGTTCTGGAAAACACGAAAGGACCGCCGCCCTGCTCAGGGCGGCGGTTACAGGATCGCCACCCTGTCCAAGGCGGCGGTTACAGGACCACCACCCAGTCAGGGCGGCGGTTTCGTTACTAAAGAGAAAAGGGGAAAGAAAAGAGGGGAAAAGGGGAAAACAAAGCACGCGGGGGCTAAGCGGGATATGTGGGATGTTAACGCATATTTGGAGAGCTTTTCTAGATCCCGAACACCTTGCGAAGAGACCTGTATCATCATTGGGGCACTTGTTACGCTGTTCTGGCAGTACAGTACCTTACAATTTTGGGTACATACATATTGCCCCCCTCGGAGAAGCGTTTTAGCCATGAAGAGGCATAAAACGGTGGGTCCGAGTATGGCAGTCCTGAAATGGGAAGTTATAAGTTATACCTTACACGTCCGTGTGTTGAAATTACGCCATCCAAAATTCCCGCTACCTGCAAAATGAAAAGAGGATTCAAGTGCAGATAGATACAATAACTTGGAAAATAAACGCTAAAATAATGGGGAATGAGAACGTACCATTCACACGGGGATAGGGACTTACCTCCATCAGTGCTCCAAACCTGCGAAAAAGTCTTTTTAAAATGAATCAGGGTGCTATATATATGAAAGTGGGCCCATTTTCCTATTCATTTGCACGAGTTGAATTGATTGTTTTTGAGCTCTGGGACCCACAGTGACGGTTTCTTGCGTGAGTATAGTCAAAACGTCCGCAGCGAGATCGTGATCATGCCTCCATGCATGGAACACCACCCTGCTAGATCACAGGTTGGTTTTCTTCAATTTTGTGTTTTTCCCCCTTTAAATTTGAAATGCTAAATTTTTCGTAATGGGGGGGTTATTTTTGAAAATATTAGGTTCAAAAGGTCCACCTAGGGGGGGCGCCTACTGGGTAGGCTCCATTTTTAGGTCAAATGGTCATTTTTTGCTTGTTTTTAGGCTTTTTAAGATTAAAACCCACGTGGGTTTTCGGACCACGACCGTCGCCCTGGCCAGGGCGGAGGTTACGCGACCGCCGCCCTGCTCAGGGCGGCGGTTACACGACTGCCGCCTTTAAGGTGGCGGTTACAAAACCACCTCCCTGCTCAGGGCGGCGGTTCTGCACAGAATGCAAAAGAACTTATATTTGAGATTGTGTTTGTATTTTTTTGCACTTCTACGCATTTTTATGACCTTCTTGGTATTGTTCAGATATTAACTTGCTCTGTTTTGTGCGTTTTTGGGTGCATGCAGGCGAGAGAGGAGTATATTAGATGGAGTAGAGAGAGAGTGTGTGATTGGCTCTTAGGAGTATTGGATGCCCTCTCGCAGGACAAGGAGGACACACTTCAGAGGGCTGGTATACTGCGTATATCGCGTGTACCTCATGTTGCACCATCTAGTCACATCATTTGTGACTTATTCTCTTACTGGGATGCAAATCGGAACACCTTCCGACTGCCAGGGGTCCATGGTGAGTGGACCATCACACTCGAGGATGTCTACCGTATTTTGGGGGTCCCGATCATCGGGAGGAGACTTACATTAGAGACAGTAGGCTCATAGGCACAGATTGCACAGTGGGCAGCATACATGGGAGATGCAGTTATCTCCACGGGGTCGAAGAAGGGAGTGAGAGTTCGATCCATTCCTTCTTTTCCCATCCCCGTACTTCGACAGGCCATCATGGGGATCTTTTCCTCAAGATTGATCGGGGACAAGGGAGGGGATACATTGTTATACTGCTGGGCCCCTATCATTGCGCAGATAGAGGGGCATGGCCGGATATACGCCTGGGGTGCAGATATTCTGGGGACCACCTACCATGATTTATACAGGGTGGTCCATTTACAGGGACAGTCATTGAGCCACCCGACTTTAGTCATGAGTTGGGTGTATGAGCATTTTATCCCTTATGGCAGAGGCGTGGAGGTGGGAGATCCTGGGGCTGTGAGGGCAGCCAGATGGATAGATATGTCGGTGCTTAGAGAACCTCACCAGCCAGTTGGCTCCCTTACTACTGCAGACATGGAGGTGACACTGTACCGGCTTATGGCCGGCATATGGGGAGAGGAGACTCTTACCTTGATCTCTTGCTCCACCACAGGGCAGCTCATTGATCGAGTGGGACGAGTGGAGGTGCATCCTTTTTGCAGAGTTCCTCAGCAGTTTGGCCTACCGTATATGGGCATTCTTCCCCCAGTGGCGCCAGTTTATAGATCAGTTCGCGAGGCCAGAGGGGGGCCTAGAGGCCGTGGTTAGACAGTGATCACTCCTGGCATTCCCATTACAGCCAAGAGGATAGTTCGTGCTGGAGGGAGAGCTGGTGCACCTCGGGCGCCTTTACTTCAGATTGCTGCGGGTCCTACTCATAGTAGCGATGACCCCATAGATATTGACTCCGACTCTGAGGATCTTACAGAGTGAGGGTCGGAGGAGCAGACTGATGACAGTGATCTTGAGTGGCATGACACTCAGGACATTATGCAGGCAGAGAGGGATGAGCAGAGCGCAGAGAAGGACACTCTAGTTTTAGAGGAGCCACTCTCTCAGGGCCATGGTGGAGAGGATGAGTCAGTTGCAGGGCGACATGTTGCCCCTGCCACAAGAGTAGCTCCTCAGTCGGCAGCGGCATCCGCGGCGGGTGATGGTCCCAGCGATCCATCTTGGAGGCCCGGTGATCTGAGTAAGTTACCCTTTCTCCTTTCTTTAACATTTGTTTAATTTAGGATTTGTTTTAATTGCTATCTCTCCTTAGTTGCTATTGTTGTAACTGTTATCCAAAATTCACCCCCCAGGGTAATTTTTGATAACATGCATCAGAATATTCAAGTCCCAGGAAAATTGATTGAGTCAGAGCAAAATCAGGTTTCTAGGGTCCCTTCAGGAAATTTTCTAACTCTCCTATCCAGGATGAAAAGTGCAAGCTCTGAGAAAATGTGGAAAAAAGGTTGCTGAAAGCAAGTAGGTTGATCTAGGAAAATTTGTGAAAATCGGCTAAGTCCTAGTCCTAGGAGCATTTGGGACATCTGGGACGTAAAGGCGCGGATCAACCGAAAAGCTTCTAGGCGTCCCAAATGGCAACTGGGACAACTGGGACAAAAGTACGCAGCGGGCGCGAAAAGCCGATCCGGCCAAAAGAGAAAAAATTGGCCAACTGCTGAGAGGGTCGCCATTGGGACATCTGGGCCAAAAAGGCGCGAACCGGGCGAAATGAGCACAAACAGTCCAAAGGCAATTGGGACATCTGGGTCAAAAAGGCGCGAACCGGCCGAACCGGCCGAAATCAGCACAAGGAGCACTGTGCCAAATGGGACAAAGGGACGCGCGGGACGCGGATCGCCGAAAAAGCCGAAGAGCCAATCAAATCTTGCCATGTGTCATCGGCCAAATGAGGGACAAGGAAGCCCATTTCGGGCGGATCGGAAGATTTTGTCCCAAACAGTTTGGGACATCTAGAAAGAAAAGACGCGAAGGGCACGAAAAAGCTGGCAGACCTGTCGACCAACCAGAAGCTGCCACGTGTCCTCACAAGAGAAAAGTCAAAAAGTCAAAGGGGTGAGTTTTCGAGCACCGATCCGAACCAATGGGATAGTGCCACGTGTCCTAGCTAGGGCCCAAAAGGAAATTTCAAAAGACATCCCGCCGAAAGGTAGAGGAGAGAGAATCACGCGACCAATCAGAGCATGCCACGTGTCATCCAAGTGGTAGAGCGCGGGAAATATTTCAAAATCCGTTTTGGTCTGTTCCGTGCCCTAAATCTTCAGATCGCCATATCTTTTGATCCAGAGCTCGGATTTCCACGTTCTTTATATCAACGGAAAGCTTATGAAATTCTCTACATGATTCTAGGATCAACCTCGAGTTTTAATGCAGTCTGAAGAGAGAAAATCGAGAAACGGCTCTGACGCGTGTGCACGGCCAGAAGTGACATTTTAGCGGCCAAATTAATGCAAATGGGTCGCATTTCTCCTCCAAAATCGGTCAAAGAGACAGGGTATGGGTTGCTAAGATATACCATGTTGTTTTAATGCATTGGCATTCAATGAGGAATGGGCTAGCACGTTTTTCTACGTTTCTGTCCCCTGGGCTCGACCCATGCAATGTAAAAGCCAGATTTGGCTCATTTGAAAGTAGTTGTTCATTCTTTCTGCTCGGTCCTCCCTTCTTTTCTTCTCTAGGGTTGAAAATGGAGTTTGAACCTCCTCCCTGCTCTGTAATGGCGTTTTTTGCCTTTTACTAATGGAATGATGTTCTGTGCAAACTTCTGGAGCAACGAAACGTGTTTTGTGATGCATCTGTCCATCCTTCCTCATTTTTGCTTGTTCTCTTCTTGCCTCTCTTCATTGCAGGTATTTGTGCATGTTTGAATGTTCATTACAGGTCTGGAGCTGTGTTCATGGAGTTTTGGGACATTTTCTGTGTGAAATCTATCCTTGGGCCTGTGATGCATCTGTCCATCCTTCCCATCGCTCACCTCTCTTTGTCCCATGGCAGTTTTGATAGAGGTTCAACATTCTCCTTCTCTGGTGTATCACCGTTTTAGTGTAGGCTTTTGCTATTTTTTCCTTCTCTCTCTCTCTCTGTCTCCTTGGCATGGTTAGATTAGGTTTAGATTAGCTTTCCTGCACTGGAATAGCTTGTGGCAGGTAGTTTAGGAGCAGGAACCAGCCTTCTCTGGAGATTCCTTTCTCATTTTTCAAGTCCCACACTTGGAGAAAGGATTCAATGTTGTGCAATCACACTGGATGCTAAGTGATCAACCTAGAAACTTGATCTACATCCAGGGGTGCTGTGATTTTGCATCAACAGTAACTTTTAGCCTCTTGCTTGGTTTCTGATTCGTTTTTCTCCTTTGTTTGCAGAGACTGTTGACGAGTGGCGGGATCTAATCCACAGAGTATGTACCGATTCCCTGATGATCCCCATGGATAGGACCCGTGCGGAGCTGTCCGTAGATGCCGGGGAGCCCTCAGCAGCTGGTAGACATACCGATGTCTTCGCTCCCGTTTGGCATGTGACCAGGATGGTGTCGACCCTGCGCACAGAGTTAGCGGGCTACAGGACGGCTGAGTGCCTTATGAGGAGCCATTCTTGTGGTGAGACCGCGACTGCCCCTCGGGACCCTGAGCCCTCTGTACATTCAGAGCGCCGGTGTAGCTGGAGTCCTAGGCAGGGGCGTGCACCTTCGGAGGGGTCGCGTAGGGGTTGAGAGGCCATTTGGCCCTTATGTATTTTGTACTATTGTGTATCACGGGCTCTTTGAGCGTTTTGACCATGCCTAGTGCATGATGGCATTGTATATAAACATTGATTATTTATATATATGCATTCGTCTTTGGATCAAAATCTTGTCACTCATGTTTTCCCTTTCCATTTCCAGCTTCTTTGTGTATACTACGATGTATGTTTATATGATTTTTAGAATGTATGCAATGGAGAACAGATGATGCAAATGTTTACTTTCTTTTTGTGTTTCATGATGCTGATACATGATATTGCAGATATATTGTGATTTTGAATCCTAGCTTCTGTGAGCGATTTGGATACGTCATGTTTGTTTTTCAAAGTGATGAACATAACCGGTACGATGACAGATTAACTTGCCCCACTCCTAACTCCACGCAACTAGTAAGATGCAAGGGCTCATCACCGAGAGTTAAGAAGGGCACAAGTTATGAAATGTGGTGAAATGATAGTGATGAAAGATAGACAAAGCTTTAGCGGAACCAAATTGGAAGCTACAAGCCAACTCCACTCGAGTGACTTCAAGTTTTGGATGTGACTTGCTTTGCGGTTTATCTAGACTTAGACCCGTAGATGGCCACATAGTAGACAAAATCTGGGTTTTTGGGTTTTTAACTTTTTTTGGGATTTTGAACATCTGTTTCATTTATTTTTGACTCAAAGTTTGAAAGTTTGAATTGTTTGTGTATGATCATTTGCATTTATTTTTCAAGAGGACCCCCTACACTTTGCCCCATGCTACTAGTAAGAAGCGTGGGTTTATCACTGTGGGCAAGGTATAGGCGAGTAAGGGCATTTCCATCCTTTCCCAACCCTACGTCACTAGTAAGAGACGCAAGCTCATCACCGAAGGTTGGTGGGGCAAGGAAATGTGTAAAATTAAAATTTTATGTTTAATTACTTTTTGACTTGTTTTCTTGAGTAAAATGTCAGTATGTACTTATTCCCAAAGAGATATGCATATGGGATAGATGTGACACCATGAAGCTTCTAGAACAGACCATAGGCAAGACACCTATCCTAAGAAGAAATCAAAGTGAGAGCAAACTTGCAGATCTTGGTATGGTTATCGTTAAGGCTTTGTCATGTCTATCTTTATTTGATAAAAGATTCTGAGATGATTCAATGGTGAATGAAGATGGAGAGGTATGATTAAAGAGCTTTATGCCGAAAACATCACGAGTTTGTAATGAATTGCTTTGAGAATAGATTCCTTGATCACAATTTATGTAAGAAAAAAGTGGACAAAATGATCTTAATCTATATGAAGATGCAATGTAGATAATTATACAAGTAGTGCTAGTTGCTTATGCGTAGAATCGCTTGAGGTGCAGGGAATTGACTGTTTCACCAAATTCCTCACCTTCTAGCGTACATAAGAGGTAAGCACCATTTCCGTAGTCCTTCATGACTCGGTATGGGCCCAACCATTTGGGTCGGAATTTCCTTCCTTCACCGGTCTTCTTATCGATCCGGCTGTCTAGTCTTAGAACTAGATCACCTTCGTATATATCGCATTCATAGACCTTCTTGTTATACTGCCGGCACATTCGGTCAGCATAAGCTCTATGTCATGCTCAGCATCTAACCTAGTTTCATCTAGGCTTTCTAGTTGTGAAAGACATGCTTCTTTGTAAGCGTCTTCATCCAGAATCCCTTGTAATGAAATGCGGAGACTGGGTATTTCAACCTCAAGTGGGAGAACTGCTTCTGCCCCAAATACTAGTGAGAAAGGAGTTGCTCCCGTTGGTGTTCTTATTGAGGTTCGGTGGGCCCACAAGGCCGGGTATAACTTCAAATGCCAATCTCGTTTGTTTTCTTTCACTGTTTTAAGGAGAATGGCTTTCAATGTCTTGTTTGTTGCTTCGGCCTACCCATTGGCTTGAGGGTAATACAAGGAGGCCGTATGATGGCTTATCTTAAATTTATTGCATAGTTCGCGAACCTCTTCATTTTTAAAAGAAGTTCCATTATCGGAGATAATGATTTGCGGGATACCATACCTGCAAATGATTTGGTTTAAAATGAACTTGGCGATCACAGAACCAGGTACAGTAGTAAGAGGCATGGTCTCCACCCATTTGGTAAAATATTCAGTGGCTGTGATTATAAAATTATCGCCATTTGTGGATGAGGGAGAGAATTTCCCTATTAAGTCTAGGCCCCATGTAGAAAAGGGCCATGGAGTAGCGATTGGTTGTAGGACTTGTGCCGGCATGTGGATCTCATGGGAGAATTCTTGGCACTTATGACACATGCGTACAAACTCTATTGCGTCGTGTTCTAGAGTGGGCCAAAAATAGCCCATTCGATGTATTTTTCGAGCAGTGGCGTGGCCACCGAAGTGGCCTCCACATATACCGCTATGTGATTCATAGAGAATCTTCTTGGATTCCTCCATGTCGACACACCTTAGGAGCATTCCATCGAATGCTTTCCGATAGAGCACCTGCTCTATAATGATGTATTTAGCTACGATTATGCGCTACCGCCTTCTTTGTTGCAGTGTAACTCCCTCAAGGTACGTATGGTCCATGATATAGTTAATGATGTTAGCGTACCAGGGACACTCAAAGATAGTGGGTCGGGTTTCGATGTAGTATACGCACTCATCTGGAAAGTCTAAATCTACTAAATCGCCTCCGTCTAATGGGTTGTCAGCTAACCAATCCGTGATGATTTGTCCTTTAACCAAATTCTGATTTACAAATGTTAACTCGAATTCTCCCATTAAGGTTATGAATCGTCCAGCCTTTTTAGACAACGACCCTTGTGTGAGGAAAGTCCGTAGATGGTCCATTTTTACCATGACCTTCGTTTCTTGATTCAGCATATAATGTCTTAGGCGTTTCGTGGTAAATACTATGGCATGTCATTCTCGTTCTGCTTGTGTATAGCGTGTTTTCATAATCAAGCAGTGTTCGGCTAATGAAATAAATCACACGTTCTCTCTTGTTATCGTCTTCTTGGGCCAACATACAGGCCAGCGAGACATTAGTAGCTCGTGAATATAGAATCAATGGGCAATCTAGCTTAGGTGGCATTAGCGTAGGTGGTGATAATAGGAAACGCTTAACTGCATCAAAGGCTTCATTGCAATCTTTGGTCCAATTAATGCTATAGTCTTTCTTGAGTAAATTGTTAATTGGATGAATAGAGAAGCTTAAGTCCGGGATGAATCTTTGGATTGCACCCAGTTTTCTGAGAAATGATCTAATTCCAGATTCATCTGAAGGTGGAATCATTTCGAGGTCAGCCCGAATTTTGGTTGGGTCAACATCTATCCCTCATGATGATATGATATAACCTAGGAGCTTCCCTCCTGTTACACCAAAGAATGTATTTTTCTGGGTTTAGTGTGACTCCCTATTCTATTAGACGTGAAAGAATGATGTGGAGTACTTCAGGATGGTCACAACGCTTCTTGGCCTTAGCCAATAATTCATCTACGTAAGATTCTATGATTTTATGAATTAGATCGTGAAATATGTATGTCATGGCCCGCTGGTACGTAGGCACCGGCGTTCTTGAGACCGAATGGCATAACAGCGTATCAATAGGTTCCCCAAGGAGTTATAAATGTGGTTTTAGCTTGATCTTGCTGAGATATTCTGATTTGATTGTATCCCAAGAATCCATCCATGAGAGACAAAAGTTCAAAACCAGCTGTTGCATCAACAATAACGTCTATGGATGGTAATGGGAAGTCGTCCTTAGGACATGCTTTGTTGATATCTCAGAAATCTATGCAGATGTGTATCTTTTCATTCTTCTTGAGAATGGGAACGATGTTCGATACCCATTAGGAGTAGTCGACTGGCTTGATGAACCCCACTTGAAGGAGTTTTATTACCTCCTCTTTTACCATGAGAGCTACTTTGGGCTTTATGGGTCTTGATTTTTGTTTAATTGGCTTTGCATCTGATCTAGTGACGAGGTTGTGCACCGCAATGTGGGGTGCGACTCCTGTCATCTCCTTATAATTAAATGTAAATGCCTTCTGATGTTCTTTGACAATCTGAGTATGTATTTCTACTTCCTCTAGTGTTAACGAAGATCCTAGTTTTAAAATTCTCGGTTCATCTTCTGTTCCGATGTTGACATCGATTGTTTCTTCGATCAAAGAGGCGTTACCCTCTTCGAACTCAGGTGGTGCTGGAGGTAAATCTAAATCATTCCTATTTTCTACTGCGTATATGTTGGATTCCATTTGTGAGGGAAGATCTGTTATGGGATTTCCGAAGTAGGAAGACGAATGTGGAATCAAGGATAAATTTAGCATGTGATAGGAGAGATGTAGTGTTGCATAGGCATTTAAGTAATCCAAAGTAGCCGCATCACTATCAATACGTTCTGGGATGGTAGATTCACTTCCGCTTGAAAGAGGTTTTGCTATTATTTTTATCAATGGTTCGTCACGAATGGACACCGTGAACTAGGTATCTTCTAACTCATTACTTGGAGTAAAACGTGATGCTGAAGTTGTTATTGAATCGGCGAGAAGATTTTTCTCTCACGGGATTGCTTCAATGGATATGAAATTAAATGCCTTGCTTAAATTTAATACGGCTTCTTTGTAAAGCTGCAAGTGTTCGGCTTTGGTTTCGTATACCTCAAAAACTTGATTTGTCACTAATTGCGAGTCTCCTAAGACTCTAATATTATCAACACCAATTTTCTTGGCTAAAGTGAGGCCAAGGAGGAGGGTCTTCGTACTCAGCACCATTGTTTTGTGCATTCAAAGTTTAACTTAAAAGCGAATGGGAGGACTTTCTCCTCGGGCGAAGTAAGAATTATACTGCCCCCGCTCCATAACGGCCATTTAGCTCCATCGAAATGGAGATTCCAATACTTAGTCGGGAGTATAGATGTTGGGGCATTTGCTGCGTTTTCACACTCCTACTTCTACTATACAGAGGTCTTCTGCTGGAAGGGAACCAACACCTAGGGAATATCCTATGCCTACTGAATCAAATGGTAAGAACATTGGTGAATCTTGTTCTATCAACTCAATGATTTTCACAGTAGTACCTAATCATACTGTTTCTTTAGTTTTATCTTTGGGGGTTGGAATTGTTTTGGCTATGCTGATAGTTTCAAGATCCGTTGTAGGGTACCAACTTTTCCTCTAGTTTTGGGTCAGTGGGTTTATTAAGTTAGTTTGTTGGAAGTTCAAATTCTGAGTGGACCCCTGGTCTTTTCTTTAAATCAGCTAGGTGCAAATCGAAAGGTTTGGGATCGCCTTTGGCTACAAATACCTTTCCTAGATGCAAGAATCTTACTTCCTGAAATAAAGTAGAATGGATTGCCTTCATTCGGTGTATCCATGGTCAGTCGAGTATCATATTATAATTAGTTTCCCGATCTATAATATAAAACTCAGTCAGGATTTTTTTGGGCCCTAAGGTGGACCGGCAGTATTATAGTTCCTATCGAAGTGGCTTTAAGGCTATCATAGCCTCTCAATGTATTTCGAGTAGTGGAACAGTTTGTTTCCCCATATCCAAGTTTTTGGAGGAAAGAGAAAGGGACTATGTTAACTGCAGCCCCATCGTCAACCATTGCCTGTTTTACATAGTTATTATAAACCCATACTTGTAAGTGTAAGGCTAGATCACCTCTGGCATGCGATCTCAGCATCTGTGGGCATTTTACTTATTTCAAATATGAATTCGACATCCTTTTCCGGCTGTCCCGGAGGGTGGATATCAAAATCTATGTGATTTACTTGTGTTTCAGGAGGTGGAGTGATGTTAATTAGATGGCCTAGACCTAATGCTTCTAAAAGAGCAGCTCTGTGAGGGGGAGAGTTTTTTAGTAAATCTAAAAATGAGATGTGTGAGAAGGTCTTTGTTAGGTCACTAATTAAATCATAGGCACCGATGGGTTTTTCTACTATTTGCTGACTCTTACCTATTTCTGGCAGATAACTTGGGCTTGGTTGAGAGAAATACTCTCGTGTTCTTGTTATAGCTTCGATAGGTAGTTCAGTGTCTAATTCTACCAAACTGACTATCTTGGGTCTCGGTTGAATTCCTAACTGTGGCGCAACTGATGGATTTAGTGAAGTCAAGGCTTCATGATCATTGTTTCCCGTCATTGCACCTTTGTTTGTTCCAGTTGGATTCATCCTATTGCTATCATGATTTGGGAGCGGATCGTTAAAGATCTTGAGGGGAGCATTCTGAGGGGAAACTACTCCTGCGAGCGTATTTGGTTGTGATGACACGGGATCCACCAAAAACAAATATGTGAAGAGCTGTCTTTGTTCTTCTGGCAAGCATTGCATAAATTTATTGTAGTCACGACACGTTCTAGTATCGCGACCCCGAATTTTGTGGAAACCACAATAAGAATTGGGATTGTAATTCCTGTTTTGTTGGTTTGGTGTATATTGTGGCCTAAAATTCTGATTAAACTGTTGCCTATTAGGATTAAAGTTTTGCATTTGTTGTTTCTGGCTTTGGTTTTGATAACCAAATGAGTTTTGGCTTGGCCCTTGTATGGGATTTCACCGTCGTTGTTGTTGTTGTTGTGGATGGTTAAAATCCACTGTATTGATTGTCGGGGTAAAGTTGTTGTTTCGTTGGTTGTTTGTTTGTGATGGAGTATTAACGACATTTACCCTCTTGGGCTGGTCAGTTACTCCATCCGTTGTTACCCCACGATTTTTGTTTAAGGATTTTGGGTCCTTGGTTGACATTCGTGATAGTTGTAGTGTTCTGAGTGGAGGTGATTAACCTCCCGTTTGTTCCATATGTCTTACGGCCACTATCTATTGCTGCTTGATCTATTCGAAGAGCACTCTCAAGTACTTCATCGTATGTTCTTAGCGGGAACTTCTGGACTTCTTCCTTCACCTCCCTGCCTAAGATAATGAAGGAATAAATCACATAGTTCCATCTGATCCATGTTCGGAGCACTTGCCGAGGAATAAAGGATTGTACGCCACCTTTGGATGAAATGGGCGACAGATTCGTTGTGTTCTTGCTTGATGTGCAAGAACTCCCTGATTCCTGTTCTCAATAGTTTGTTCATGTTGAAGGCCTTAATGAACTCTGATAGGAGTTGTTTAAATGAATGGATGGAAGCCTCAGGTATTCTATAATACCAATCAAGAGCGATGCCTTCCAAGGTTTTGGGGAATATTTTAGCAATAACCCCGTCCCAAGGGAGTAATTCTCGTATGGTTGTAGCGTAAGCCTTGATATGTGCGTTTGGATCTCCCTCACCTTTGAACTTAGGTAAATCGGGAAGGGGTCTTGGAAGCATGATGCTTTGTATGGCGAAATCTAAGGGCTCTTTTAAATATTCTGAGTAAGTCCCTATCGCATAGGTTTCGACCATTGATGGTGGTTGCTGAGGGAGTGGTGGTGGGATGGGTTGTTGATATGCACTGACAGGGGCATAGGGAATTCCCTGTGTTTGAGAAAACATGCCGAGAGAGGAGAACATATCCCCTTGTGGCGATTTGGAGTATATGTTTAAGTACAAAGGGGGTACTATCCAGGAATGGATTGTTTGATACTAGACCGGGAGGAATAGTGTTAGAGATGATGGGCCTTGTTGGCATTTATTGTGGATGGTGAGGAGGCATACCTAACATGCCTACTCCTGTGAGGAGATCTACTTGGCTAGGGTGGTATGGAGGATTGGAACTTCTTGTTTGTATGAATGGAGAATTTTGACTTGCTTGAGCAAGTTCTAACCCTCTCACTCTTTCTACTAACGTTGAAATGACTTCATTTGGTGAAGTCACGGTGCTTTGCCTGAGCGGCGTTTGTCGTATACCCTAGTGTTGTATAGGTACGTGATATCCTGTCATGAACTGATCGCTATCTTGCCAAGTTTCTCTGAGAGTATTTCCTATATGCAGTGGTATAGAGGTATTTTCTTGAAAAGAGATCTCGGGTTGTATTCGTAAACCTCCTATAGGTGGGTACATACCCCGAGAATGTTGTTCACTCCTAGGATAACGTATTGACCGTTCATTATCTAAGACCAGGTATGGGTCTGATTGTCTACTAATTTGTGGTCTAAGTAGCATTTGAGGAGACGAACCAGATTCTCCGGTGAACATCATATTATTCGTACCTGAAGGCTCTGTTTTTTGTGTTCGAGGGAGTTGATCTAACTCCTCAGTTTGAAAAGATGAATTATATCTGATTCTTGGGGTTTGTGTTGACAACTAATTAGTTGAATAGTTTTCGCCCCATACTAAGAGCGAGGGTGATGATTGTCTATTCTGTTGGGCGTAGTATGCGTCGAGACCCAAGAGGGGTCTGCCATATTCATCGAATCTCGACATATTCGGGGAGTATATGAATACCCGTAGAATAATGGGAAGGAGCGAAGGTGTTTAGTAAAAGGCTAATGAGGTGGAGAAAATGAAAAGTAAACAAAACTTTTGGAAGAACACGTGGATACTATGACTCTGAACCAGAAAGTAGGAAGTTTATGTCAGCTTCACTAATTTGGTTTGCTTCACGTCGGGTTGACCAATTTTGTACGATGTGAAGAATAATGAGATCCAGAAAAGCAACAGGCAAGCAAGGGAATCTACAAGTGACTCTTCTGCATACCCGACCTCTCGAGGTCGTGCCAAGATAGCTGGTGGGGGTAGAATATGCGTGGGATGTAGACAAACTAGTTAGGCAGTCTAATGTCTTCGACACGTACTAATGGAATTTGCGAATCTAAGGTAAAGAAGGCCCTTCTAACCTGGGCTGGTGTGATAGATCGGTCAGCAAGGATGACTGCTCGAAGGCTCCAATCAATATCGAGCTCTGGCATGATCCGATCTATGGGTTGTGGAATACGTGGAAAATGACCTGGAATAGTTTCGTGTATGTCTCCAAATAAGGTCATATGGTGGACGGTGCAAACAATTGACTCTATGGACGATTCTTTGGACTAGTCTAGAATTCTCTAGCTTCGATAGCCGCTATATCAAGTAAGGACAATTGTTCGATGATAATAGGTGGAAGTGGAGTAGACTGGAATACTAGTGTGCGTAGGTCAATGTTTATGTCTGATTGGCTTATGGATTCGTTAGGCTATGGGATTTATGGATCACAACCATAGACTCTTGGTTGTTACAGTCGTGCTATGGTCATGTATGAAATCAAGTCCTAATCCCTAGTATCCAATAATCATATGCTTTCTCAGCTTCTATGTTTAGAACCAACAGTTGTGCAATCTTCTCAGAATACCTCACAAGCGTTCTTGCAACCTGGATTCTTAGGCCGGTATCTATGTCCGTGAGGGTTTCTCTTGCGTCTGGTTGTGGAATTAAAGGGTCACACCTGAATGTTTGTTCTCTTTCAAACCCTTCTACAGTCATATAGATGTTTTCTAGGGTAATCTGTAGTTTGGCTGATTTGACCAAAACATATGTGCTTGGTCGTCTTCTATGTTTAATCCTCTTAACTGAGATCTGATCAGTTGTAAATCTGTTGTTGTTTGGAATACTTGTATTCTAAGATTCTGGTCAATATCAGTCATTCTTGTTATGAGATTGGGCTGAGGCACGATTGGCTCGAAAACGTATTCTCTGGGCTCCCTAGGTCCCGTAATTGTCATATAAACGCAATAATATAAACGAACTGTAATAAAGTGAACTCTAAGTATATGAAATGTATTTTATAGCATATATGACTTCTTTTTGTATTTTTTGATGATTTTAAAAGAATTTAAGAGAGAAACTATTTAAAATATTTAGAAATGACAACTAGACTAATAATTCAAAACAAACAAAATAGCCGTGTGTAGCTATTTGTTTGTGCAATTTGTATATCTATTCTAAACAATGAAATAACTAATCTATTTGCAAGATTCTTGATCCTACCTTATAAGTGAGGAGAGAATCATAGTTTCTTAGAAACTATCAATCCCCATAGCTTCCCTGGCAATATCGAGAATAGAATTTACTGAAATAAAGTGATTATCTACTCTATTTGATATGATTCTAACTAGAACTTTGAAAGCTAGAACCTGGATTCTGTAGAACAGTGGTGAATCTGATGGTGTGTGTGTTATTTTCCCCTCAGTATGATCTCTTCATTCTTTGTGCTCACGTAGATCCAAAAAAAGCGTGTAATGCTTGCATCAATAGGAGTAGGTGTTGGAACAAGGGACAACCTTTAGAATACAGACTGAATAGAACGCGAATAGGAGAGGGATAGCGCAAGAGTACAGAGCTTGGCTTATGCAATTCCTAGTGGGATCTATTGTGAATCATGCAACATAATGCATCCAGACCCTGAAACTATCCTGTTTGAGGAGCAAAACCTGCAACTTTAATGGCTTCCTAAACTATTCTACTCTAATGGATTAGATAGAACAGCAACACTGTTTGCACAAGCTGGATATGTGGCTTACCAACAGCTGAACAAAGCTAACCAAGCATGCAAACGAACTAAAACAAGTACTCTAAAACAAAATCACAGCTAAATCTAATGTAAAGAGGAACTCAGAGACAAAACTTGGGATCTCTTGTTTGTGTAAAAACCATTCATTTATAGGAATTCAAACACCCAAAGATCAAAAACAAACTGAACTCTAAAAACCATAAACAAAGGAAAAACACTATTCCAGGGGACCAAAAACATAAATGCATGCTCAAGTCGGCAAGGAAAGCTAGTGAAACGTGATATTTCACGCGATTCACGTCAAAAGAACATTCTGGAAAACACGTAAAGGACCGCCACCCTACTTAGGGCGGCGGTTACAGGACCAGCCGCCCTGTCCAAGGTGGCGGTTTCGTTACTAAAGAGAAAAGGGGCAAGAATAGAGGGGGAAAGGGGGGAAAACAAAGCACACGGGGGCTAAGCAGTATATGTGGGATGTTAACGCATATTCGGAGAGCTTTTCTAGATCCCAAACACCTTGCGAAGAGACCTGTATCATCATTGGGGCACTTGTTACGCTGTTCTGGCGGTACAATACCTTACAATTTTGGGTACGTACAGGCACCCTAGTCCCACCTGGAGGCACCCTGATTCTTCTAGCACTTTCCCGCCACTTGTTTGGCCTCTTCTAGTTGTTTTTCATCTTTATATTTCTTTTGGTTTTCCTTTTCAAGGTTAATTAATAAATTAGAACAAGAGAACCCTATAATTATAAAGTTATGAGACCATAATGAGGGACCTAAGACCATAATGAGGGACCTAACGTCATCTGCTACTATCACTCCATCTAGAGTTACATCCATCCACTGCATTGGCATCCACATAGCTTCATCGTCAAGGCACAAGATAGGACATCTGCATTACACTTCATAAGGGGAGGTATTCTATTCTATTTCATGCAAACATTTTATTACATTTTCTACATTTAGCTATTGTTTGCTATTTCATAAAGTGTAACTAGCACCAGAATCCTAGGGCACGATAAGCACACATTCACGAGAACTACATTTAGGTCCAAAATGTAGTGCAGTGCTAAGTCTAGTAAGCCCATTTTTGTGGAAATTTAGGTAAGTCCAACCCGTTCATTTGCATCATTTGTTTTTAGGGTTTTTATACTACCTTTTGGGTCTTTTACATGTTATTCTTCATCTTGGAATATTTGGAGAATTTAGCCCAGTACAGAGAAACTAATGTCACATGTAACGAAGGTTCTAGATCATCTTCCAACCCTGTGATAACTAGGTTCAGAGCTTTTTCAGAGACCAAGGAACCTATTTTTCTTACTAGAGCACCCTTGGGTGCTCCAACCCTTTCTCAGGTGCTCTAGTCCAGTCATATCACCCAAATTTGTCCTCTGCGAGACCTCGCCTCAGTCATTCCTACATTCTAATTTTCCAATAATCACTATGACACATTTTGAAAGGCTTTTGTTATTCACCTGAGTTCTTTCCTCTTTGTTTTTCCAAATTAGGGTTTAGTATTTCATTTTATATATTTTCTTAGATCATTAGCTTACTTTATTGATACAATTATTTACTTTATCACAAATGTACATAGCTTAGATTAACTACCTTGGAACTACATAGTTAGTTCCATTTTAGTTAATCATTCTGGTGAAATTGAATCGACCTACACATGATTTCTATCCTCATTCTTCTTAGGCTTCCTTTATCATTGTTATCTCCATTCATGACATTTTTACTTCTTCATCCTCAATTACAAGCTAAAATCATTAATCTTCTACACTATACCTGTATTCCTGACACCAATCATCAAGATATAGTCTATAACACCTTTTTGGATGAATTCTCTAAGAATATTAATTTCGCATCCACTCCTCATAATTATTGTGCTACTTTTGACGATGATTTGCCTTTGCATATTATCTCTGGCATTCATAATGTCACTGTCAAGAGAAATTTTATTGACAATGGATCTGAGCTTAATTTGTGTCCCATTTCATTTCTTAAAGTTTTAGGTCTCATTCCTCATGACATTACCTATCATTGTTGGTCCTAAAATTGTCCACACGGTCTTTTTCGTCATTGATTTCTTATTTTTCTATTACTATCTTCTTGGTCTGCCATGGCTTCATGCCATGTGAGCTATTGCATCTACTATCCATAAATATTTTAATTTCTTACATGAAGGCATGGATTATACTGGTTTTCATGACTGTGACCCATTTCAGTATTGTGACTGGGATCCAAACACTTGTCTTCCTATCCCACACATAAATACTAAACAATACCCCTAACCTCTGGACGGGCCACCACATTTACCACCACTTGATGGTATTATTTTTGTGATAGATGTTGTTTCTTCTATGCCACCTGCTACTACTACTACGACTATAATTCCTTATCAGAGGCCTGACCAATCTATGGATGTCGATCTATCACATCTCACTCCACATATACTCCCTACTTTATCATGTCCACAATTCACTTGCACAATTTGGGAACATGTTCCTTTCAATCCTACAAGAAATGTTACTACATGTTGCCATGATGGTTTAGCTCACATTTGTTTTACCTTTCAGGACCTCCATCCTTCTACTCACTCCCCTAATATATATTATGGTTTTGTCAATATATCTGTCTCTTATGGTTTGTGTGTCTTTCATATTCTAGTTTATTCATCATGTACTCCTCATTATTATCCACTCACATTAGGGGATTAATCATATTTGAGGAACATTAGATCCTTGTGATACCAAAATTTCATTTCATATGCCTTTCAGTTGTGGTTGAACATCTATAATAGTTCTTTCATCAACTATTTGCAGAACCTCACTCAGTAGTATACACATGACTGCCCACATCCTCCACTGACTGATGACGAATATGCTATGGGAATGTACAACCTACACCTTAATGGCTCACTACATCATCACCCAGCCACTATTACTTATCAGGTCACCAATGCTTATCCGTTTGACTTTGACCCAGAAGATGATGATCTCCATGATGATTTTATATGATTTCTTTGTGCATACACTTGGGGCAGCATGACACTTCAAATTCCACCCCATACATATCATTTGTGCATTTTCATATAGACACTTTCATCACACCTTTTACATAACGAATTTCTACTACACTTGACTATTGAGGGATTAGTAATACACTGAACCCCACACACTGCACTTTAGGAATTACACATTGTATTCTGTCACACATCATGCATCTAACACAATACATTCTACAAATTTTTCTCCAAACTTTTAGCATTTACACATCCATACATAACACATTTCCACTATTTTTCCACTATTTATATCATCTACTCTTTTAGGATCATGCACTATTCATCTTACACACTGCATACATCATTTCACTACCTACGTATACCGTATACATAGTTACATCATACACTGCACATTTATCCATCGCATATATTTTACATACTATGTTAGTCTACATCACCTATGAGTCTAGATTTACATTTCATCCCTACATTCTCCATTACTAAGTCTACTTACACATGTTATGTCATGCATTATAAAATTTTAGAATCACAATATTAAAACTACGCATCTAAAAACTCTAATTCTCCTATAGTCATTTTATCATTACCACATACACTACATTGTTCTACACACTGCATTCACTACTGAGGGTTCATCAATCAAATGGACCTTAGACTCATCACACATTTACTAGTTGACGTTTAACCAGACGAAATTTCATCATGCGACATTCCTAGGCTAGTGACATGTGTTGTAGGCTAAATCATCACTCCCTCTTTTAATTTTGTAGTGGTATATGCAATACTTTAGATTACAACCTTCAATGTATCTTATAGTGGTATACACATTAGGTAAACTAACCACTCTCTACGATTCATCATGTAGTGATATACGCTTAGGGATAAATCATCATTTGTCCATTCATCTTTTAGTGAAATACACTTAGGGCTAAAACATCACTCATCCATTCATCCTATAATTGTATGCGCTTAGGATAAATCAACAATCACCGATTTATCAAGTTGTGATATACACCTTGGCTATAGGGTTCATGTACATTTATTCCAAATGTCGCATCTCATCACCACTACACACACACTCATCACAACACGTTAGACACAAAACACACTATTTGATCATTTACCGATGACACACTCTCGTTTAAGGTTCATTCTTGACATCTAAGGGGGAAAACAAAATGAACCTAATTTCATAAACTTTCATCTACTCAGGCCGTATGCATCTCCTATCATTCCACCTTGTATTCCATCCCATCCATGCACATCATACTGCATTATCTTGGAGCTTTTACCATTGTTTACCAATGTTTTACATGGTCACTTTACTACACATGGTATATTGATTTATTATATGTCATTAACTATATCATCCATGCATGCACATTCACGCCTTTCATTACTGTGATTTCAAATACCAGAATCTTACACGTGACATGAATGCTCTCCTTCTACCCTCCCTACACTGGTCAATGGGGGAATCCACATTAGAGCTTCCAAGTGCTATTGTTTCATTTTGTACTTAGCATTTTACATTACTTGGTTATACATGCTTTTACATATTGATTATTTCTCTAACATGCTAACGGGTGTTCCATGTGAAACACTTATTTTGCAAAATTACATGTTTCCATGACTACTTGTTTTTTTTAATGTACTTGTCTTCTAATGTTTAATTCTTATATGTGGGATTTTCCATATGATTATTGTGCACACTTATATTTTGTTTGTGTCCATGATGGCATTGCATGTCTTTTGACATTATGAGTGATGTCCCATGTTTGTTTCCCACTTGTGTGGGTTATTTTATTTCTTACATGGTTATGTTATCTACGTATCTTACACATGTTTTCTATATGCATATATTGTTTGTTTTAACTTGTCTTTGGCTAGCCATCTTGTTTTTGCATGCCTTGGTTTCTACCAAGAACTTTCCAGGGTTACATGTTACATGCAGTTGATTATTGTTTGGGGATGCATGTCTCCTATTAGTGACGTTGCATGCCCCCCCAAAGAGGGGGTGAATAATTTAGGGTTTACATACTAACACAACGCATTTACACTGGTTCAAAACATTGCACTTTCTGCCCTTAGAATTGTGGGTTTACATACAGTGAGTGGGTTCAAACCATTTTACACACCGCATACATAGCGTATTTTATAAGACATGGTGTCCCTAGAATTTCTGGGAAGTAGTTATAGGCTTGGACATTATAGTGGGTGTGCCTCCCTACACTACTTCGTTCAATGGTGCTAGATAGCCCAAAAAAAAGACAATACAAAGATGTCTTCACACACATTTCAGCATAAGCGGTTAGAGCTTAAAGGATATAGTTTATTTCCTCCCTACATTTCTGTAGCCAAGGTGGCATGAGATAACCCAAAAAATTCATAGTACATGACATCCTTCTACACTCCTTCTCTCAACATAGATCAGGTGCACATGTTCCATTTACTGTTTTCTTTTTGTGTATTTAACATTTACGTATTTTACACACTTTCATATACATGTATATTTTACATAGATTTTTTTCACTCACATGCATACATATTTGAATACTTGAAATTGGGGAAAAAAAAACAACAACATCAAAAACAACACTCTGCAATGGAACATGCTTTACTAACCATCTAGGTACACTACACACTGTGGCAACTACCCACACGTGTTCCACCCTAGGCTCACTCTCATCACTTTATCTTTGTGGACTTTTCATTTATATTTTCCAGGCTCCTCCATATTTTTTTCATTTCACACTTTTTTCTAGTCCTTCGACATGTTTTATACTATACTCATCATGGAAATCAAGTACACATCTGTATCTAATTTATATTACCAAGATTTCTAATCACCAACACAAAGTGGGGGAAAAATTTAGTCACAAAATCATGCACTTTAGACATTTATTTTTCCCAGTCTGACCCATTCATTTGCATCTTTTTTTTAGGGTTTTGATACTTCCTTTTAGGTGTTTTACATGTTATTATTCCTCTTAGAATATTTTGAGCATTCGGCATAGTACAAAGAAATTAATGTGACACACAACGAAGGTTCCAAATCATCTTCCGACCTTATGAGAACTAGGTTCTGAGCCTTTTTAGAGAAAAGGGTGCCTATTTTTCTTACTAGAGTGCCCGTGGGAACCCTAGTCCTCTCCCAAATGGCCTAGTCCAACCACATCACACAAATTTTTCCACTACGATACCTCGCCATACTCATTCCAGCATTTTGATTTTCCATTAATCACTACAACACAGTCCGTCAAGTTTCTGTTATTTGTTTAGTATTTCATTTTATATATTTTCTTAAATCATTAGCATACTTTATTACTACATTTATTTACTTTAGCACAACTATCCCTATCTTATATTAACTACCTTATCACTGCATGGTTAGTCCCATTTTAGTTAATCACATACTCAAAAGAACTCTCTTGGTTACTTATTTCTTCTTGTTCTTGACTTATCTTCTTCTTTCTTTCACCTTCAATCTCAAGCTCATGCTTCATTCCTACAAACACATAGCTACACTCATGGTTAGCTTCAAAAACTTGAAGTTTGGATTTCCCTTTAAGTTCTTCCTTGCTTTCCATCATTTCATTTTTCTCCTTCTTGAACTCTACTTCATGCCAACTAATTACATCATACTCATCTCTCTCAAGATACGCTAGAAATGCTTCTATTACTAGTTCTTCTTCAATCTTATCCTCTATCAACACCATCTCTTTAATCACCTTCATTTATTAATCATTCATCCTCTTTCCCATCTTCTTATATCTTCTCCCCTCTTGCTTTGTCATCATTCTTAACTACTTTATTTTTCTCCTCTCGACAAGTAACTTAATTGACCACTTGGATTTATTATTCATTAATATTCATGCTCCTTGTCCTTTTTCTTCTTTCTCTCTTTCAATGAGTCACATCAGCTGTGCTACTTCTATCTTCATCTTTGTGACCTCCTGTTGGAACCACATTTCTCTTTTCTTCCTCTTTTCTTCTTTTTCTCTCTTCTATTTGTACACACTTCCACAAATTTTGTTAGCAAAAAAAATAATTATTCATTTTATTCCAAATTCCTTGCTCTGATATCAAAAATGATGCAATGTTAATAAACGATCATTCAAACTTCAATAAGCAGGAAGTTACAAATAATACATTTTCCTTACTTTTCATGTTAAGGACCATCAATAAGTCTAAAATGGTTGAGGATTTTCTGACTGACTAACACCTTCTTAAGGGATCCTTTGTATCACAATATAATCTTCATATTTTAGGCAATATCAACATAGCTTAACGCAAAGGATTTACAACTCATGAGATTAGGAACTTAGTGATTTACCACACCTTCCTCTCATTCTCCACTAGTAGTCTTTAGAATCTTGATTCAATAAAAAAAATTCTTGGCTATCTTGATAATTTGAGACCTCCTTAATCCTTACTCTGATCCACAACCTTACATAAGGGTAAATAGGTTACTAAAATGAAACGTTGTAGGTATTTTATTCACTTTGCAAGTATAGCTTAAACTACCATGCCTCTTCCTTATTAGCATTAACTCAAGACTGCCACATCTGGTATATTGCTTCTAGATGCACCTTATATTTCTTTACCTATCTCAACACTCAAACACTATTAGGTCAATGGAAAAATACATTCAAAACCTTCAAATTTCCTCACCGCCCCTTCTTATCACAAAATTATCTTCTTGTAATTGAAACAATGCAAGATATGATCATAGGTGGTGATATACTTCTAGAGATGTATCTAATACTTCATGAGCTCCATTAGTATTATTTTATCACTTTAAGTGTGTATTCAAAGTTTTTGAGGTCCGACTCCTTACACAACTCCATCACTTTCCCTTGTTTAGAATTAGTTCAAAACCCTTGCTAGGTTTCCTTTTATTGACTGTCATGCATAGAATGGATTTTAGGTATCTTCAATAGAAAATAAATAGAAAATTTGGTTCCCTTCAAAAGGTTTGTGGTATGTATAAGAATTCTAGATCCATCTCTGTGTGTAACTAGTATTTGATTTGTAACTAAGCCTTTCCTTTTAGGTCTTAGACCGAGACATCTTCTTGATTAGCCAACTGTCATTGATACCTCATTATTATTCAAATAGATTATTAAAATTATTTTTTGAATCTATTATAAAGACCTATTGAGATGATATCTTCAAAAATTTAAGATCCAATTTGATGTTTAGAACCCCCAAATTGCAAACCCTAGCCAAGCCCTCAATGGAAATTCCTATGAACCTAGTAGAAAGAAAAAGGAGAATAAAATTATCATAAATTAGTTTTAGGGTATGAAGTTTATACCCAAACTTAAGATTTACATTCTTCACTCAAAAATCTTACCAATAACTTTCAATAGTATAATTTAACCACAAGATACGTCTAAAGGTGCACTATAGTGTTTTACAAAAACATGACAAATCTTCAATTATAAGTTATAGGTTATATTTAAGACTCATTTTCTCAGTATCCTAAGGTTGATCAAGGTTACCTATCTATTACATTGTCTTCTATCAACACATGTAACATCTTCTTGTTCAGATCTTTCCCAAAAATAAACAATAACTTGAATTTTTTACTTGGATAATCTGCTACATGACAGTGAAGAAATTATTTTTCAAGTTATACCTCTCAGATGATGATGTCTTCTCAAAATATCACCTTATAATTTTTAATAACCTCCTCCCTTTTGGATGAAATATAAAGGACTATAGATGACCTTAAAATTGAAGAAAACTGAATTCAACCCTCAACAATCTATCATAAAATAGGATGATTCTAAGACTTACTTAAGGAAATTTAACTTATTATTACTGTTTCTTAAACTTTGAAGTCTTCAAATACTTAAAATTCTCTAGGTACCCCTCCAAAACGTATTCCAACCATTAAATTTGTGTAATTCCTTCCAAACTAGCTCTAAGCATTTTACAAGTCCTAACTTATACTAGCAAACACACTATTACAGTCTCTTGAATAGTGCACCAAGAAACTAAGGATAAATCAAACATCTAAGGAACTCTAACCCCATTTCTCTAGAAAAATAATAATATAACAAATATTGAATCCATTTTTCAAACCAATTTCAAGCTTGAATCATGCACATTCACTCATCTTGACTGTTGAAAGCCAACATGTGCTAGACAACCCAGCAAACATCACAAACCAAATATATTTTTCCAAGAATCAACACATTAACCCCAAGGATCCTTGATCAAACATGACAAAATATTATATTACACATCTGAGATTAAACACTATAGAATACACATCCACACATTCAAGAAACATGTAAAAACTACTAGAAAAACTAGTTTTCTTCCTAATACTCTTCTTGGATATTCTTCTAATTGATTCTCATTTGAATGGAATGAGGAATAAATTAAATTTTTTGGTATTTTATACCCTTAATTTATCTTATAACTGAATATATGATCCTAACTCATAGTTCTTATGTAAAAATATCACATTTTGGGGTCTTTATAGACAAGGTTGACTCAAACTTATGGATGCAAACTAACTTGGTATGACCTATAGTCTAAGGTAGTTCTTGAAATACCCCTTAATTCGATTTATTTCATCCGTAAAAAGTATCTAATATCTCTTAGAATTCATCATACCTCTAACTACACACCAAAATTGTGTCCAAGAGTTCAAACTCACATTTCAAATTAAATGGTCTAATTTGAAATTTTGAAGGACTTGGATTAAACTAGCATAGCTAATACACTCACAAGAAATAATTAAACTTGAAAACTCAACTTAAAGCCAAAAAATGATGATACCATGTCATATTTACAAGGAGATGATGCTCTTGCATCATGTGGTCATGTGGGGCAAGGTCACCTCATAAATGCCAACAAACACAGGTTGAAAATTGGAAAGAAGATGGATGCAACAACAGAAGGAGATGGTAATTCCATTCATGAAGTTTATTTATTGGAACAAGACATTAATCATTTCATATTATAGAATCCCTAAAATGATTTCATTGAAAGGGTGATTGAAGTTGCTACCCTTGTTATGTCGGGTGATAAAGTAGTGATTTTAGCTAGCAAACGAGGGGAAGAAGGTTGGACGAGTGTTAAAAATAAAATTTTGTGCTCTTCTTTCCACTCCCTGAGAGTAACTAATATTTGTGACCTACTAATGAAAAAACCTAGGAGTCTATTGTGTTCTATTCTAGTCCTAGTTTCTTCATGGTTTTATGTTTGTTTTTGGTTGTCTCTGGACTAGATATATCAGATGTTTGGATTTTGGTGTTTTTTATCCTTGAAATATTCATTTATGTATCTGAATGGAAGATCAATGTTTATAACATGGTGGGGGCCCTGACAAAAACCCACCTTTTACTAGTTATCAAATGAAATAAAACTAGGGCCCACTCACCTTTTGAAAATAAAAACAAATAAAAACATATTTTTCCTTGTTGCACTTAAATAATTACATAACAAAATTAGGGCTCACACTTTTAGATAATTACATAAGAAAAATACATATTAGTGACTTTTTTTATAATAACTAATTATTATAACATTATTATAAGTAATAATAAATTTATTATTCATATTATGATAAATTTAATATTATAATTTACATACCACATTTTGATTTATGTTTATATTTAAATCTATGTATGTAAAATATGCTAAGAGATATCATCCTTGAGGTGTCTATTTTGGATGTTTGATATAAGTGGAATAGCCATCTTCAGAACTATACCTCTCGGCATATTTTAGATATATTTTTATAATATAGGTATGTTGGTTATGTCTATTTGAAATTAATATTATAAAGAAATCACTTTTCACATGTGTCTACTCATCTTTTCCATTTATTCCTGCCACATACATTAAGTAAAACATTAGGTCAACATTATTGACATCTTCAAAAATAAAAAGAAATATATTTATTTCTATTTGAAATCACTATTTTAAGAGAATTCCTTTTATTTTTAAAAAATTTCTGGCTCAATAAACATTTTATTTTAAGAAATTGAATGTTGAGATAGTTAGATAGTATGTCGCAAGAATTTCCCCTACCCCCAACCTTGAATCTCAAAAATAAAGATGATAGTGTTTTGTAGACACATGTGATTGTGGCATATAGTAATAATAATAGTAAATGGTAAATGTGATGATGGGCAACCTATTATTAGTCACACATGTGGATTATAACATATGATACTACCTTGCACTCCCAATATATAAGAGGCACTTTAGAATACATATTTTATCCTCTGCAAGATTCAAATTTTTTATCCCTCTTTCAAGAGAACAAGTTCCTCACCATTAAGACAATTCAAATTACATTAAAGAGAGAGAGAGAGGAGAGAGAGAGAGAGAGAACAAAAATGAAATACATCCCAAGCATGTTTGTATCCATTGAAGGAAGTTAGACAATTGACAATAGAAATATGAAGTAACAAAGAGAGGATATCTTACTCAAAAAATTGGTTAGTTTCCCAATTACTACTAGAAAAATAAAAACGATAATAATTATTATTTGATAATGTTATTCATTGGATTGAGACATGATGTATCTAGTGAGGGAATAATTTCCCCATCTAATACAAGTAATTTGTGAGAGATTTAATGAGGGAAGAAAACTAGAGAATAAAAAATTAGAGAAGAGTGAAGGAGATACGAATGAACTAGATGTAGAGGGTAATAAAGATGTAGAAGGATATGGACAATAGGATTCACACATCCCTAGAAAATAGAGAAAAATATGGTAGATCATGGGGGGTGGAAAGGATAATGGAAAACATTAATAATAGGATAAGGTCATATATTATCTTCCATAGGTAGAGGAGAATGATTGTTTTATAGAGTTATAGAAAACATTTTGGATAGAGCTTAAGATAGAATGAATAATTCTATAATTTGTGAGTTTCATAGAGTACACCATAATATTGATATTTTCTAGGGAATGTGTCAATAAAAAATGGAATCCTAAATTCCATGTAGAAATTATGGAGTGATGGTAAAAGGGTATTTTCAAAACTCCTTTTTTAAATAAGGAGGATTGTGTGAGAACTTTATTGCCAGATCCCTTCTTTTTAAGAAAAATAAGGATTTTCCTAGGAACTTGTTTTCGTTCATGATTAGGAAATCATCAAACAAATACCCACATGGGTTATGATTTTAGGTCTTCCCCTTCAATATTGGGAAGAAGCTATATTTTCCTGAATAAGCATGAGTGACTGGTAAATATATTGTTTATGATCCTATAACCAAACCTAGAAAAAAAATTGATATATGTTACGGGTTATGTTAATTTTATTTTGTGATTCAAAACCACCTTGGTTGATCAAATTTTATTCAAAATGTGGGGATTGGGTTCAACCTATTGAGAATGATCTAATCTAGGGGTTTTTCCTATATGTAGAAGAATAAATCACCATCTTAAGGCTTGTAAAGAAAAAAGGAGAACTCTTTTGCTTGGAAAAATACTGAAGAAAACCTTGTCAAATTAAATTTAAACTGAAATGAAGGATAAAGGATAGGATTAAGAAATAATAAAATTAAAATAAGACTGAGAAGTATAATCACAGAAATACTAGGGGATATCATATATCAAACGGATGAGAAGACCATGTTGAACGTTTTTCATTAGAGTTGTCATTAATGTCAATTGCTTGATATCTCTCGAAAGTTCACCCTGTAGAGAGATTATTGTAGGTTTTCTAAGCTTGTAAAATTTGATCTCTCTCTTTTGTAGATACAATGGAAACACCACAAGTCTGTGGGTATACTTATTTTGAGGTGAGTCTCTGGAATTAAAAGGTTGGTTCCTTATTGGTGTATCATAAATTGATTCATGTGGTTTTAAGGGGAAAAGATGACTGTAAAGTAATTAAAACTAAGGTGATACACCAAATTTGTATGAGGGATTTGACTAAGTATATGCACAATTGATATGTGAAATATTCTTGATGCACGAGCCAACAGGTTTCTACAAAATTTAAGGGCAAATACTTGGTTGTGCTGAGGAAAAAATATCACAACAACACTGATAAGTTAACATGCACTGTTAGCGAATTAATACACTGTATTCTGATATACAAGCAATATAAAAATCATTCCTTGGTGTGCCTTCATTGGTATCATAGCGAGGTTGTGTGCTGTGCGTGGTTCCCTGTCTGTTTTGCAACTGGCGTTGGAGAGGAGACTCAGATTCCCTGTCCATTTTGGTTGTGTTGTGCGTGAATTTTCTTTGACCTGCGTGGATTAGTGTGGAGGAGCAGCAAGAACGTGATATTTTTGCAAACCAATGAACCTGTGCGTGGAGTTCTTTGCTGGTGCATCCTCTACATGTGTGGAAGGAGGAGAGTGCGTGGCTGTGCATGGAGATTCAGAGAGGAGACTCAGTGTGAACTTGATGGCGTGGAGGTGAACCTGTGCGTGGAGACTCCCGTTTTCTGTTCTTTGCTGGTGCGTCTTTGCTGTTTGTTGTTATTTTCTGGAGCCCAGAGAAACTTTCCGTCCTCTACCCGCGTGGAAGGAGATATACCTACGTGGAAGGAGACATTGTTGGCTCAAGCCAATGCCATTTCTAGAAATTGCCATCATTTGTAGAGTGGAAGACAAGAAGAAGAGAAAAACTGTGCGTGGTAGGAGCCCTCAAGGAGCCCTCAGTGATTGTTTTGTTCTTCTTTGCTCCATTAAAACTGTGCAAGTGAAGAAATCCTACAAATTTTGAAACAGTGTGTGCGCGTATGTCACAAATTTCTGATGCACAAAGCACCGCGAGAAATGCACAAAATATTTGGGCATTGAATGACAATGAAGACACCACTGGGCTGTTCTTTGCCTTGGTCAACGAGCTACACAACACTAGGAACATTCTCTTTGACGAGATTGTGCGCCGAGGACTGTTGGAATATTTTTGGTTCGACGTTAGATGTCAAGCACGGGGGATTCGTGCAGAACTTGAACGTGGTTATGATGCAGATGACGAACGCAAAATAGAATGCCCACAGGAGTGTCGGCGTCTCACTGCACGAGCCTATAGAGCCCATCTTCGGGACATATTCCTTCAGTAAGCATTGTAGCCATTTTTGAAAAATAAATAAATAAATAAAATACATTTTTGAGTTTTTGAAAATGTCTGCTCCAAAAATATTGCTATCCGATGCCCAACTCTTGAAAGGGCCAAATTTCGCCGCATGGAAAACCAAAATGCGGACGATTCTTCAATTCGAAGATCTTTGGGGGATTGTCTCTAGCAAAGACGCCCCTCCCATAGATGCTGGTCTGTTGGAAAAATATGAAAAGGCTGATGTGAAAGCGCTAATGCTCATCACCCTGAGTCTTTCTAATGAGGTGCAGCCATACATTCGGGAAGCAACCGCTTCTTCTCAGGCATGGAGCGCATTGTGTACCATCTACGAAGCTAAGAATCTGACGACAAAGTTGCAACTTCAGACAAAGCTTCATACGATGAGTATGCATGATGGTGAATCAGTAGAAGCCTTCTTGCGGCGTGTAGCTAAGTTACATGCAGAACTCTCTGCACTTGGTGAACCAGTGGACGACAAGTTGCTAGTCCCGTTCACCCTGCGAGCTCTTCCTTCCCGGTTTCAGACACTGATCACCACGTTGACAATCACTCAACAGGAGGTGAGTTTTACAATCCTGGTGAATTATCTCCAGCAGGAAGAAGCCATGCAAAATGTACAAGAAGCCTTCGAAGACAAGGCTCTTATCACGAGGCAAAAACATAAGCCTTGGAAAGGGAAATCAGCCACCCAGAATCAGAAGCAACATGCTCAGCAGCCATCTTCACAGCGGCCACCACAGTGGCCACCCCAGAAGCAGCATAATCACAAGGCGGATCGGTGGTGCCACATTTGCTCCACGGATACGCACACAACTGCGAACTGTTATTACAACGGTCGCAAGTATGGAAATTCTGGCGAAGAGAGCACTTCTGGCCAAGGATATTCCAAGAAATCCTGATGGCATGCTCATAATCAGAGGCAGAAGGGCCACATTGCTGCTCAGCAGGATGCCACCTCCAATGAAGAGGTACCAGATACGACTCATTCTGACATTGTTCTAGTCTCACAGACTTCACAACCATCAGAAGATGTCTAGTTGATTGATTCAGGTGCCAGCAAACACATGACTGGTAACAAGAATTTGTTCCATACTCTGAGTGACCGGCCCACTAGAGATTGGATCACCATTGCAGACAATCAAGAGTATATTACAGCAGGGATTGGTGATGTCATCATTCCTCTTGGAACACGAAGATGTACACTCACAAAGGTGCTATATGTTCCAGGTTTGACTTCAAATCTTTTGTCTGTAAGTCAACTTCTTAACCATAGAATGCAGGTTGAATTCTTTGTTGAGAAAGGGGTCAAGTCCTACATCATTTCCCAAGGAGATTCAGTCATTTCTCAAGCATTTCTGAAGGGCCGTCTATTTACACTGGATGTGGTCACTTCATCTAGCGTTGCTCTCTCTGCATCAACGGCAGAGTCCACTGCACTTTGGCACTTTTGATATGGCCATCTTTCTACCAGGGCTCTGCATCAACTCAGTGCGAAGGAAATGGTAAGAGGGCTTCCTCCACTCTCCCATTCCTTACCTGTTTTCTCAAGATGTCTTGCGGGAAAACAACATAGAGGTCCATTCAAACAGAGCTCTTATCATTCTACAGAGCATCTTCAGGTCATTCACACCGATCTGTGTGGACCCCTGCCAGCTAGCTTCCAAGGTTTTACGTACTTTCAGCTCATCATTGATGATTACTCATGGAAAATGTGGGTATATTTCCTTCGGAAGAAGAGTGAGGAACTTGCAAATTTCCAAACCCTCTACCAGCAAGCCACCAGGCAGTCTGGGAAGCCTCTTCTTCTCCTCCACTCAGATCGAGGGGGGGAATTTGTGTCAAAAAAATTCTTAGCATACCTGAAGCAGCATGGCATTCAGCAACATTTGACTGCACCCTACACGCCCCAACAGAATGGGATTTCCGAGCGCCACAACAGGACTGTCATGGAGATGGCTCGTTGTATGCTCTCGACCACCAAGTTGGAGGATTAGTTTTGGGCAGAAGCAGTCCATAAAGTAGTGTATTTACTCAACTGGGCACCCACAAAGATCTTGCAGAACAAGACACCGGAAGAGGTATGGACTGGTCGTAAACCTTCTATTCATCATTTGAGAGTTTTTGGTTGTACTGCATATATGCATGTTCCAGATAAGAGAAGGAAGAAGATCGATCCAAAGACACTGCCATGTCTTTTCTTGGGGTATAGTACTACCTCAAAGGCATATCGTCTCATGGATCCTGAGACGAAGAAGATCTACGAGAGTCGAGATGTGGTATGTGATGAGTCGTCCTTTGACTCCCTGCCACACAATGGAGATCCAGTACCGACCTCGTCACATAGATTACTCACACATCCAGATGATGAGCAAGATGATTCTTCTCAGAGAGAAGAAGAGCTGAGTGGAGACTTGTTCGTTGATCTTGGCACACTGGAAAACACATCTTCACATCAGTAGCACCAACGCCTGAAATGGGTCCAGAGTACTATCAGGGATGCACACTTGAACTCACTTCCTGGTACTTCTACGGGAGTTAGAACACGAAGTCAAGCTAGACATGAGGTAAATTTTGCACTCATGAGTTCAGTTGTTGAGAGCACCGAACCTGACACTGTTCATGAGGCATTAGACCAACCACAGTGGAAACAGGCTATAGATGTTGAATATGATTCCCTGATTCAGAATCAGACGTGGGAACTTGTCAATCTGCCTCCAGGTAAGAAATCCATTGGCTGAAAATGGATTTTCAAAACAAAATATAAGGTAGATGGTTCAATCGACAAACACAAAGCACGACTTGTTGCAAAGGGTTATGCTCAGCAAGAAGGAATTGACTATGACGAGACCTTTACACCCACTGCGAAGATCAAAACCATCAGAGTTGTATGTGCACTAGTAGCACAAAATGGATGGATGCTTCAGCAGATGGATGTCAAGAGTGCTTTTCTAAATGGTGATCTACAAGAAGAAGTGTACATGGCCCAACCTGAAGGGTTTGTAGATGAGCATCAACCACAGAAGGTATGTCGTCTGATAAAGTCTCTTTATGGACTCAAACATGCACCTAGGGCATGGTATATAAAAATTGATGATCACCTATTGCAGCATGGATTCACTCGTAGCCCCTCAGATACAAATTTGTATATCAAGAAGGTAGGAATAGAGATTTTCATTCTGGTTTTGTACGTAGATGATCTTGTGATCACAGGAAGTTCTGACAATCTTGTAGATGATGTAAATAATGATCTGAAGAAATCCTTCGACATGACTGATTTGGGGCTACTTCACTATTGTCTTGGCTTAGAGATATGGCAGAAGAAGAATCATATCTTCGTCTCCCAGATGAAATATGCCAAGACACTCCTGGAAAAGTATGGGATGTCAGATTGTAAACCAATGTCCACACCTATGGAAAAAGGTTTGCAACTATCTAGATTCCAGGATTCACCACAGGTAGATGGCACTCACTACAGGCAGCTTGTGGGGAGTCTCATTTACTTGACTTATACCAAACCAGATCTTTGCTTTGCAGTAAGCTATCTCGCCAGATTTATGCAAGAGCCAAAGAAATGTCATTGGATAGCAGAAAATCATGTGTTGAGATATGTCCGAGGTACAGTTGACTTTGGTCTGGAGTATCAGAAGAACACTCAGTTCTTCTTATAGGGATATACAGACTCGAACTATGCAGGATCCGTTGATGACAGGAAATCCAATTCAGGATATGTTTTTCATCTCGGATCTGGACCTATCTCATGGATCAGCAAGAAGCAAACTGTTGTTTCTCTCTCATCCACTAAGGCTGAATACCGCGCTACACGAGGAGCTGTGTGCGAATCAATTTGGTTACGTCGCATTCTTGCAGATATAGGGATTCCTGAAGAGAAACCTCCCATCATTCACTGTGACAATCAAGGTGTGTTGAAGCTTGTGAAGATTCCTGTTTTCCATGAACGAACAAAGCATATTGAGGTCGAATGTCACTACATTTGTGAACAGGTCTTGAACCACCAAATTCAGCTCCAATACTGCCCTACTGATTTTCAGGTTGTAGATATTTTCACCAAGCCTCTCGGCAAGGTGAAGTTTGATTTGTTTTGGGGGTACATTTGTAAGAGCAATGTATTAAGGGGGGGAATGTTAGCGAATTAATACATTTTGTTTGTATTTGATTAATAAACAGTTATGTAACTGTTTCTTCCGCGGCTCCCCCTCTCGCAACCTATATAAAGGTGTCTCTCTATATTCTGATATACAAGCAATATAAAAATCATTCCTTGGTGCGCCTTCATGCACATTAAAATTATGCAGAAAATACTGAATTTAGTAGGGTATGATGATTAATCAGGGAATTTGCATTCACAAGACTAATAGAAACATACACAAGACAGCAAATAATTAGAAAGGTAGAAAATACTTCACATTCAAAGGGAGAAAGTGGAAAAAATAGCTTCAGTACTCCTATATCCAAAAATTCCTCCAGAAGTTATCCTTGTGCTTTGTAAAGGCACACAATATATAGCAAAAATAAAATTCACCCTCTCCTAAAAATAGCCTAAGGCTTGTACTCGCCCATGCATTCTATTTTTATCCTTTATTTAATAATAGATAAAGGAATAAAAATAAAGCTTGCAATTACAAATAGGCATTTAATAGCCTTGATTACTATTGGTCAACTGAAGTTGACTGATCTATTTTAAAAAAGCAAGAGTAAATAATTTGCTAATAAAAAGCTTGCTTGCAAGGCAAGACTTTCCTATTTTGAACATGCAATTTTGTCTTTTTTTTTTTCTATCTCTTTGTGAAACATGCAAAAATTAACTCTCTATTCATGGGTAAAAGAAATTATGATACTTGCAAGATTTCACAAAAATTGAGCTATTTCTAGTAATTAAATTCCCCTGGTTGCCATTCTGAAAACTCCCATAAAAAATATTAGCTGGAAATATGTGTATTTTACTTCTCCAAAAGATAACCATGCTCAAAAATTTGATCCAAAATACCTGTAATACATCATCATTGTTTTCTGATAAAATATGCATATTTTGAAAAATTCAGCCTGCCATTTCCTCTTGATCTAAACCATGCATGCGTTCAAATCTCACTTCAGCAGAAGTGTGGATCAAAAACAAGAAATTTTCCCTTGCGGGTCTGCGTATGACTTAACAATCTTCTTTGTATTTTCCCTTTTGAGGACCTTCACGAAAATTTGGCTTTTTAACTCCTTTTGCAAGTTTTCGGGCTCTCGAACAGGTTTAAAATTTTAACTCATTTGCAAAAAATCTTTAAAGAGAAAAGTCTCTGTGATCCTCCACTTAGAGGAATTATGGGCTTATGAGGTAAAATTAAAAATTTACTCCATTTGGTGAAAAGTATCAAAAAATTTAGAAGACCCACTACCCCACGGCTTTGAATTTCTCATCGTGGAGGCTTAGGCCTTTGGGATAACTTGTAAATTTTAACCTTTGCACTTTTTAAGTTTGAAAACTAAAGTGACTACCGACTTCCATTGTTCCGCCATTGCACTGTTATGCCACGTGTACTTTTGAGAAGCTGTGGGCCTACGGACGAAAGCTTGGAAATTTTAACTTTTCGTAAAAGGTTTCAAAACTTAAAGAGGGCACAACCCCCACCTTTCTGATTTTTTTCTGGTGATGACACATGTCCTCTGCGGGTCTACGGGTGAAAGTTTTACAACTTGAAAATTTTGAATTTTGACTAAGTTCGACTGCCATTCCAACCTGACAACTTTTGCCTTGATTTTGATGAACCATTTGGGAACGTTGATCTCTGTACCTATTAATTTTCGATTGTTGATCTATGAAGCATGATTTTAGGGTTTCTAATATGTGATAAATGCATTTTAATGGCTTGAACCATGGTTTTCTTTGAACTTGGAGATCAATTTTCGAGTGTTGATCTATGTCCTCATTGATTTTCAATCGTTGATCCATTGACAAAGGTTGAGCTCTATTAAGCCACGGTTGAGGTAGGTGAGTTAAAACAAATTGAACACTACTCTTTTTTTCACTTTGCATTTGGTTTTGTGGGAGAAGCCCTAGCAAACAATTATTTTTTTTCTGACGCCATTGATAGTGTTTCTCGAGCTTCGGTTTCTCATTAGAAACGTCTCAAAATGGTAATATCAAGCTTTATTGAATCTGTATTTTATGGTTGTTGACTCTGTTAAGCTTCACCTTTCTGAGCCCTGAGATTTTCTTAGTAGTGAAAGGACACCATCATGAAGATTTGGGCTCTTTTACGAATCTGTGTTCTGTTGGTGCCATTTTTGAGCTTGCACCATGTTGCCCTAAATTTTAAAATCTATATTTTCTCAAAAACATTTTGCCCTTTGAATTGATGGTCTGAAATTCTTCCCCTCCAGTTGGATGCTTTAAAATGCTCACAAACTTGTTGATTTTCCCTAATTTTAAAGAATAATCCAAGTTTGCCCTTTTTTGTGTCCTAGTTTTTCCAGTTTCACGGGCTATGTTATTTTTTCCTTTGCCAGATCATGGAAAAATCAAATTTTGATCAATTCATACTTGTTTGTATTTGAAAATCCAATCCCAAGGTCGAAAATATAGTAAAATCATGCTTCAGTTGATTTAGAATAAATAAATCTGCCATCCTTGGTGAAAAAATTGAATTCTAGGGCATCCTTGGAATTTTTTACGTTTTGACAGTCAGACGGGCATCATTTTCCCGTCAAATTCATCCTCAGAAGGCATTGGTAATGTGGCGGGTTTTCATTGGCTAAGGAAAGGTGGGGAGGTGCTCTAACTTTTCATTTTTCACCTTTTCAAGCAAATGGGGCATTTTCAGGCCTAGGGACTTGTTTTTTCCAAATTTGCCTACATGGCATGTTCTAATTGGCAGGCGTTATGGTAGGCACTCAAATTCCCTTTAGGTTTTTCAACCTTATTTTGCAAAAAGTTTAAATTCAAAAATTGGCCTGAAACCTAGCAGCCAATTAGGAGAGGACACGTTTCCTAAAATTTTCAAAATGGAAGTGCGGGCCGAGGGGGACTTAGATTTTTTTGGCTCTAATTATATAAAGTTTCAAAACAAGTTTTACCCCCGCTCCAATCAGAGGAGGACACGTGGCAGCACGACGGTACAGAGCGGGTTAGCGGGCCTATAGAGGGAAAAGGGGATTTTTTCCCCTTTTTCACAAAAAAGTTAAAGTAAATTTTTGGCCCAAAAGCCCGCAACTAATCCAGGTGAGACACGTGTAAAATTTTAATGGTCAAAGGGGGTGCAGCTCAACGTTGAAGTTTGTGAATTTTCAAAAAAATTGTAAGGGAGGTTTGAAGGAAAAAAGGAAGACTTGGACCTGCAGCGAATAGGAGAGTGCCATGTGGCGGGGATAGTTTCGGAGGTGCGGGCCCGCAGAGACAAAGTGGAGAATTTTCCCTTGGCTTAAAGGGAGTAAAATAAAGATTAAGCCCACGGTTCCTTGACAAATGAGAGATGGACATGTGGCAAAGGGCATGGAGGGTCGACGGGTTGGTGGAAGCAGGAGGGAAGTTTTTCCCTTTTGTAAAAAAAAAAAAGACTCAAAATCAAAATTTGAAGCGCTGGCCCACTAGCGATAGAGAAAGCGACATGTGGCAAGGGAAAAACCAGAGGTACGGGCCCACAGGGCAAAAAGTGAAAATTTTCCCAATTTCCAGAAAAGGTGAAAATGTGCATAATTGAAGCGTGATTTCAATGGGACCCACCATATGCCAGATGTCAGCTCCAAAATTCAAAGGCGGAGGGGCAGAGAAAAAAGTCAAATTTTTCCATTTTTTTTTAAAAAGTGGAAAAGTCAAAAATGATCCCAATTTTGGTCCCAATTGTTTTTTGAAATGTGGAGGGCCCAGTATAAAGGAAAAATATGGTTAAGATCGACGGTTGTTGTGTATCCATTTGTTTTGACTGCCATGGAAGCTCCAGGAAGTTTGGAATCACAATTTTTTCACCAAAATTCAACAAATTTATAGTGATTTTGTGTCATCTTGGTCTTCCACGATCATTAGCATCGGTTTCATGGCTCAATATTTTGATTTGAGATGTTTTTGAGGTAATTTTTTACTCAGCCCGAGAAAACATGTGAAATGACAAAATCAAAAGTTGCAGAGGTAATTTAAAAAGGTAAAAAGGTGAAAATGATGAGTAACAAGTGTTTGCATCCCTCAATGATGAAAACCATGCCTCCAAGATGAATAATGATCCAGATATTTGTAATGATTTAATCTTTTGGGCACACTTGGCAACCTATGAGTGTTTTTCTGTTTGATGTCATTTTCATTAAATCACGAGAAATGTTTTGTAACAAACTTGATCCCATGGCATATTCTTCACTTGGGAAAGAAGGCTCCAATGTGGCATGAGGTATATAATGCATTTTGGAAAAATTGTAAAAGGAGGAGATTGAGATTCATGAGCAAACAATTTTGAGAAAAAACTCATTTTCTAAAAAATCCACCAAAGAACCAGGTTAATGTCTCATGTGTTGGAAATTCATGTATGTGGGTTGGTTACAAGTGTATACCCATCACACAGCTCTGAGATTGTTCATGTAACTCTCCCTTGCTATTGAATCTGACAAGTTTTGAATTAAATCTATGTTTTCTTTGGGTAATATGGTCTCTGTTATCATTTTTAAATGCCTACAAATAGTTTCTATTGTTCTTGTTGCAATCTTGCATTGAAAGTCTGTAGAAATCACACAAGATCTGCATTTCTAGTTGATAGTTTATTGGCATTTGCAATCTCATATTCAAAAGATACTTCATCTGATAAGCAGTTAAACATATTTAAAATCACTTTACCTTCCTTGACTGCAGATATTTCTTGTAAGCCTTTGGGGGCACCTTAGGCGTGGTTTGATCAAGGATTTTTTTGTTTAATTGATTTCTTTAATTCAAGCTTTTGTGATGAGTTCTCAAATATTGGGTGAAGAGTGTAACCTGGGCTTCCATTTGTGCCTCTTTTGGTTGAAAGAACATCCTGACTATTTTAGGCATTTCATTTGATAGTTGTTCAAGTATTGTAGAGATTGTCAAAGATCTGATCTATACTAGTTTGTCTTGTCAATCCCCCACAAAAAATTATGTAAACAACAAAGATCCTATCATGTACTATCCCTGATTTTCATTTGTATACCCATAGAAGATCAAAATCCATTTGCAAAAGTATGCATAACATATCAGGATTTCCAATGTCTCTAGTAACCTTTGCCCTGTTTTGAGAACACACCCATGTTTTGAAGAGTGACAACTTTTGAGAGTTCAGATCTGGGGTGTTGATCATGTTTTCATCAAGGTCTCCATCATATAATTTCAAGAAAATAGAAGGACATATTCATCTCCTTCACCATTACAAGGTTACAAAATAGGTCCTCTTACCTTGGTTGCAAAGCACAACCTAAAACAGCTAAGACAAGATCAAGTCCTATTGGAGTGCTATCCATTTCTCCACAAACCTGAGTGCCAGCTAAACAATATTCTTGGCTACCAATGACATACAACATTGTCTAATATATCTTTAAGCTCCATGACATATCTATGGTGTTGTTCAGACTAAAAAGGAGAACAAATTTGGATACCAACACGAGTGGCACCATTGCCGGGGACTTCTTAGAATTTCTTGGTGTTTTTGAAGTGTTTTAAGAGTTTGATCATTTGTGTACTCAAGTATTTGAGCTGCTACATTATTAAAATACCATTCTATGCTTCAGATCTGTAAGTTTTAAGTAAAAGTTTCAAGTTTTATCTACCCTTTTTCATTTCCTAGCAGTTTATACACTTTGGTTGCATTGTGATTGATAGATCTAAGAAGAAGAAGGTTTGATTTCTAAAGCCTTGTAAGGGTTTCAGTGCTAGCAAACATTTGACAAATTACTTTAGTGCATTTTCACAACTAAGGTGAAAGTCCTTAGTGGCGACTCCATGCTGATTTGATATTGAAAATACTAGTTGTCTTACCTTTCTATCATTTACTTTTTTGTTGCTAATCCCTACAAAACTGGAAGGAAGAAGATCTCTCTTCATCAAGTACTATGCTAAGAATTTGTTTACATATACAAGAAACTCATAGCTATAGGGAAGAAAGGTGTGGAAGGTTGTTGGAGACTTGACTGCAAGAAAGGATATCCCTATTGTTGAGTTTGAAAGTGAACAACCTGTTATTGAGGACTACAATTCTTCTTCAAGTGGATATGATTCAAACAATCCTATTGCTGATTTGAATTCCCCATCAGGTGAGGGACCTTCTTGTGCATTTGAAAGGCTTTCTCCTAAATCTACTCATGTATTTTCTAAATTTGCTAGAGATCATCAAGAAGGAGAGCCCTTAAGAGAGATCTGTCTTGAAGTTTTCATTCCCATTCCCTAAAGACCTTTCACTCCTCATCATCTTGTTTCACCTCCAAGATCACCGCCACCAAATAGTATGGCTCAACCTAGACCTCCATTTTTTGTTAAAACCTTTGGTCCTATAAATTCTAGAGGAATGGATGGTTACCAAAATTTTGTCCCACAACATGTCAGAAATAGGTTGCCAAAATTCCAGGGTAACAATGCTATTACTGGTGATCAGCATCTCAAACTTTTTGATAATATGATGAAAGATTTTGAGATAGAGTTTGAGGATGTGTATGTCAAATTTTTTATTCATACACTAGAAGATGATGTTAGGGATTTCTAGAAGGATCTACCTGATAATTCTATTGATTCATAAACTGAAATGAAAAATGCATTTAGGTTTAAATATGGTGACAAGACTGATCCTAGATTTCTTTTATCTGAGTTTAAGAATATCAAGAAGAACCCTAATGAATCAAGCCATGACTTCAACACAAGGTTTAACAAAAATTTGAGAAGGCTACCTGTTGATTTGAGGCCTTGTGATGAATCTTGTTTAATCAAATATGCAGATGCATTTGATAAAAAGGAAGCCTATTAACTAAGAGACAATAACCCAACCAATCTAAGACAAGCTTTCACCATGGCACTTCAAATTGAGAACAATATCAAAGCAATTGTAAAACCTCTGAAGAGAGATGGTGTAAAATTGATAAACCTTGAAAAACCTCAAGCTAGCAAAGGTGCTGATTTAGAAGAGGTTGTGAAAACTTTGGCAGGGGCTATCAAAGAAATCTCATACAAGTTGGCAAGAGCTGAGAAAGGAACTGGGTAGAATTCACAAGGTCAGCCAAGAGCAAAAAACCATGATAGATTTGTCAATCATCCTAGAGGTGATCAAAGGGCAGATGATAAAGTGAAAGGACCTATAGGGTCTGCAAATAGATATCCTCAAGCACGTGAAGGAAGAGTGTTACCTAATCCCGTAACTGCTAGCATTGTTGTTGTTGAAGAGGTTGCTGATATTGATTGGTGTGATAGGTGTTTTCTACCCCATCCTCCATGTTAAGCAAACCAGAAAGAAGGTGAATTTAATAATGATGATGGTACTGATGATGATATTTGCATGGTGGATTGTTCTTCAAGCTCACAAGGAGGAGGAACATCTACTGAGGTAATAAGTGCAAGGACTACTGCAACCTTTTGGGATTGCATCAAATGGGTACAAAGATTTCTTCCCCCTCATGCTCTTGAAGTTGATGTAGTGAAATCTTTTGAAATTCCTAACAATAACTTTGAATAATTAAGAGATTTGATGATTAAGAAGTATGATGGTGGTATCCCTTCGAAGGAAGATAGACAATTGTTGATGAATGTCGTTGTAGCTCAAGAGAAATATTATAACACTAGAAGCAAGGTTGTTAAGGGAGTTGGGCCTCAATCCAAACCTAAAACACCATTGCTCACAAGCATTCCAAAATAATCTCTTAGGAGAGAAGCACCTGTCAAAAAGTTCTGTTGTCCCAAAAAAAATTTATAGTCCTCCTCATGCCCAAACTGCCAAGAATCCACTGCCATCTAATGAATCTTCTTGTCTCCCTTCCAATGTTGTTTTGCCAAAGAGTTTCCCCTATGACATATCCAAAGTATTGAGCCAAATTAAAGTGAGTGTTCCAATCATTGAGTTGATTATCATTCTTGAGCATAAGAGGAGAGCATTTGAGTACTTAGGATTGAAAGAAGAGAAGGTTACTTCAGGCAGAAATGTAAATATTGTTGAAACTCCACCTTAGATCATTGTTGACCTTGAAACACCACCAGCAATAGAGGATTTTGGAGATACACCTAAGGTATATTTGGGGACATATTTAGTTGATTCCCAATTGAATGTTGATCCATTCTTCACAACCTTGATTATAAAGGATAGGCTACTTCACAATTGTACGTTTGATTCCGGTGCATCATGTAATGTCATGCCTATAGAATTCATGAATGAATTGGATATCAAAGTAACAACAGCCTATGGAAAGTCTACTACTGTGGATTCAAGAGAAGTGTCGGTAGTTGGTTGTGTAAAAGGTTTGGTTGTGCAACTTGCATCTTATCTCAGGAGGAATTTAAAATTGGATGTTGTGATTGTTGATTGCCCTGCCAAATGGGGTATGATTTTTTCAAGAAAGTGGGCTGCAAGTGTTGGGGGGGAGTTTCCAAATGGACATGTCTTTTTCTACTATTCCCATTGAGGGAATCCTTTTCAAGCTCTATGGAGAAAAGAAAATGTTACATCTAATTGAGGATCCAAATAATGCTTCCTATGAGGTGTTGTTTGCTGATGTTGATGCTGATAATTTCATTGGTTTTGTTGATGGAAAAGAACACAAAATGTACCAGTCCAAGTGCCTTAAATAGGTATGTTCTCCTTAGCCCTTTATATTTGATGGAGCTTGCTCTAAATTTGGAAATGGTGCTGGTGTAATTCTGATTTCTCCTAGCTTGGAAGAATTTGTTTTTTTCCTTCAAGCTTAATTTTGAATGTACTAACAACATTGTTGAGTATGAAGCCTTGTTGTTGGGTATAATAATTGCATGGAATTATGGTGTCAAGGACATCATTGCAAAGGGAGATTCAGAGCTAGTTGTCAAACAAATAAGAAAACTATATGCTACAAAAAATCAGCGGATGAAGCAATATAAGCATGTAGTTTGGGATCTAGTTAAGATGTTTGATTCCTTCAATATCATGCACCATGACAAAAGTTTGAATGTTGCTGCTGACAAGTTGGTAGTGTTGGGGTCAATATTTAGAGTTTTCACCATTTCACCTTATTGTGAGTACAATGTTGAAGTGCTAACTAGGCCAGTTATCCCTGATAATGTGAAACATTGGAAAGTTTTTAATGATGATACTCAAGTGCTAAGGTTCTTGCAAAACCAAGGTGAGTTTTCAAATCAGAATATTGATTGGGAACAAATGGTGTGTGTGACTAAAGTAAGAGAAACTTTTTTTGAGAAAGACATCATCCAATTGAAATCTAACACCATTCCTAGAGGCCTTGTTGCTCTTGAGTCTAATTTTAACAGTGTTGATTGCATCATCAATAGAAACATATTTGCCAAAAGGGATGTGGAAGAGCATTACTTGGGGACAAAGGATAAACCAAGAAAATTTTGGTTGGGTAGAAGTATAAACAAAGAGGAGAAACAGTCTTATGTGCAGTTGTTAAAGAAATATAAGGACTCTCTTGCATGGTCATATTCAAAGCTAAAAGCATATAGAGAAGATTTATTTCAGCATGAGATCCCTCTTGAAACAAATGCCAAACCATTCAAACAGAGGAAAAGGCCAATTAATCCACTTCTCTCCATGAAAATGCAAGAGGAGTTAAAGAAGTTGAGAGATGGAGGTATTATTCAGCCCACTAGATATTCATCTTGGGTTACAAACCTTGTGCCAGTCAGAAAGAAGAATGGAGACATTAGACTTTTTGTGAATTTTAAAAATCTAAACAAAGCATCCATGAAGTTCAACTATATCTTGTCAAATATGGAAAATATGTTGCAGCTTATGACAAGGTCTGAGTTGCTTTCTACATTGGATGGTTTCTCTGGATATAATCAAGTGGTTGTCCAAGAATCATAAATACTTAAGACATCATTCACTAATCCTTGGGGAACATATGTTTTTTTTAGGATTCCCTTTGGTTTGATGAATTCTGGTGCCACTTTTCAAAGAGCAATGGATGTTTCTTTTTTTGGTTACATCAATCAGTTCATTGCATTTTACCAAGATGATGTGACTGTGTTTTCAAGGCAAAGAGGTGATCATTTGCAGCACTTGTAAAAGATGCTGATAAGATGTAGGGAGTATGGAATTTCTCTTAATCCAAAGAAGTGTCATTTTAGTGTGCAAAAGGCCAAGCTGCTTGGTCACATTGTGTCAAAAGGTGGTGTTATGATAGACCCTAAGAGGGTGGAAGAAATTAACAGAGTACCTATCCCAAGAGACAAAGAAAGCCATCTAATATTTCTTTAGTCAAATTAATTTTATTAAAAGGTATTGTTTCCATCTTTATTGAGTTGACTCTTCCAATCACAAGGAGGCTAAAGAAGGACCAAGTCATTAGGTCGGACGAGGTTGTCATTCAAGCTTTTGAAGGAATTAAGGATGCACTTAAACATACACCTGTTTTAGAAGCCCCGAACTACAAGAGGCCTTTCCAAATATTTTCCTTTGCCTCTAAGTAATACCATTGCTTCTATTTTGATCTGCAAAAGGATGAAGAATGGGGATGAGATGCCTATTGTGTTCTTTAATAAGTCTTTGCAAGCTGCTGAGCCAAGGTATACAATAATGGAGAAATAAGAATTTGCCTTGGTGAAAGAAACAAAAGTTTCCAGGCATTATATATTGAGTTCAAAATTTATTTCTTATGTTCCCCACACCATGGCGAAAGACATCTTATCAAAGATGGAGGTCTCTAGCAAAAGATTTAGATGGGTGAACAAGCTGCAGGAGTATGATATGGACATCCAAACCACAAAGTTAGTAAGAGGTTTGGGTCTTGCTAAGCTCATGGCTGAGAGTAACTTGCAGAATGTGGAAGTGAATCAAGCTAGAGGAAGAAAGGGTAGATGTGCTTGCAAAGTTGGTAAGTTCTTGAGTGGTACAAAGATGTGATCTTCTACCTCAGACACTTGTGCTGTCCTAGTCACTTAAATAAAAATCAGAAAAGATCCCTCAAGCTGGCTTCTCAAAAATATATCATCACAGACCTTGGGCTGGCTTGGAAGAACCCTGAAGGTGTTCTCTTGAAATGCATAACTGAAGATGAAGCTCCCAAGATAGTTGTCTGATTTCCATGGGGGAGTTTGTGGAGGACACTTTGCTGGAAGAGTAATAACACATAAGATTTTGAGAGCTTGTTATTGGTGGCCTACTCTCTTCAAAGATGCAACCCAGCTAGTTAGAAAATGTGATAGTTGCCAACATTTCTCTGGAAGACTGAAAGCTTCAGGCTCCCTTCCTTTACAGCTTGTATCAATTAAAGCTCCTTTTAAGCAATGGGGGATGGACTTCATTGGTGAGATTTCAGATCCTTCTAGTGCAGGCCATAAGTGGATTCTTGTAGCCACTGATTATTTTACAAAGTGGGTTGAAGCAATCCCATCTAAAAAGGACAACACACCAAGTGGTAATGGACTTCTTTTTGAATCACATCATATGCAGATTTGGAGTCCCAGTCAAGATTGTAGCTGATAATGCCATGTGCTTTAGAGCCAAACCTTTAATGGCAATATGCAATGAATATGGAATCAATCTGACTTATTATTAAAACTATAACCCCCAAGGGAATGGACAAGCTGAGTCCAACAATAAGAACTTGTTGAAGATCATTAGAAGAACCTTGGAGGAAAACAAGAAGAAATGGGGTGAACAATTGAAATTTGTAGTTTGGGCTGATAGGATAACTCCTAAAAGAGCTACTTGTAAAATCCCATTTGAATTTGTATATGGAACTCAAGCTTTGCTGCCCTTTCACCTGCAATTATCTTCATTTCAGTTTTCCCAACAGTTGGAAGATCAAGAGCTTGAGCCCATATGAATCAAGGATCAATCAGATTATTGAGCTTGATGAGGAGAGAAGAGCCTCCCATCAAAGGCATGTCAGATTTAGGGAAAAAATTGAAGATATTTTTTGACAAGAAGGTCACTCCTAGAGCCTTCAATGTTTGATATCTTGTTTTGTTGTGGGATAGTAGGCATGAAGACAAGGGCAAGCATGGAAAATTTGATGCATTATGGATGGGCCCTTATTCCATTGATATCAGAATTGGTGAACATACCTTCTTTCACAAGGACTTAGATGGGGAATTGCTTGAATCTTCCTGTTAATGGTAGACATTTGAAGCATTTCTTGGATTAATCCCCAAATTTGAGGTATGCACAAATTGTACAGTTGTATAGTCTTTGTTTTCTGCTTTTGTTTTTGTTGTTTTGTTGGTGTGTGGTTTGCTTATTGTTCTTGGACAGCCATTTTTGTCGGGTTCTCAGCTAGTTTTTAGTGATTTTGGCTCTTGAATCTTTTTCCCAATGGATATTTTGGCACTTGGTCTACGTTTTGTCCTTGTGGCACTCACTGGGAGTGCCCATCCCCAAGCAAGAGACGATGTTGGTGCCATTTTTGAGCTTGCACCATGTTGCCCTAATTTTTCCAAATCTGTATTTGCTCAAAAAAATTTTACCCTTTGAATTGATGGTCTGAAATTCTTCCCCTCTAGTTGAATGCTTTAAAAATGCTCACAAACTTGTTGTTTTGCCCTAATTTGAAAGAATAATCCAAGTTTGCCCTTTTTATGTGCCCTAGTTTTTCCAAATTTGCGGGCTATGTCATTTTTCCCTTTGCCAAATCATGGAAAAATCAGAAATTGATCAATTCATACTTGTTTTTATTTGAAATTTCAATCCCAAGGTTGAAAATGCTCGTAAAATCATGCTTCAGTTGATTCTAGTTCTAATTAAAAAAAATTCCATCCTTGGTGAAAAAATTGAATTCTAGGGCATCCCTTGAATTTTTATGTTTTTGACAGTCAAACGGGCGTCATTTTCCCGTCAATTTCTTCCTCAAACATGTATTGGCAATGTGGTAGGTTTGCATTGGCTGAGGAAAGGCGGGGAGGTGCTCTAACTTTTCATTTTTCACCTTTTCAAGCAAATGGGGCATTTTCGGGCCCGAGGACCCATTTTTTCCAAATTTGCCTACATGGCATGTTCTGATTGTCAGGCGGGATGGCGGGTGGTTAGATTCCCTTAAGGTTTTTTGACCTTATTTTGCAAAAAAAATTAAGTCAAAAATTGGCCCAAAACCCCGTAGCCAATCGGGAGAGGACACGTGTCCTAAAAGTTTCAAAATGGAACTGTGGGCTGAGGGGGGGACTTAGAGTTTTTTGGCTCTAATTCTATAAAGTTTCAAAACCAGTTTTTCCCCCGCTCCAATCAGAGGAGGACATGTGGCAGCACGGTAGGCGCAGAGCGGGTCGGCGGGTCCAGATGGAGGTAAAAGGGGATTTTTTCCCTTTTTCATAAAAAAGTTAAAGTAAATTTTTGGCCCGAAAGCCCATGACCAATCTAGAGTGAGACACGTGTAACATTTTAAGGGTCAAAGGGGGGCGTGGGTCAACATTGAAGTTTGTGAATTTTCAAAAAAATTGTAAGGGAGGTTTGAAGGAAGAAAGGAAGACTTGGATCCACAGTGAATAGGAGAGCGCCACATGGCGGGGATAGTTTCGGAGGCGCGGGCCCACGGAGACAAAGTGAAGAATTTTCCCTTGGCTTAAAGGGAGTAAAATGAAGATTAAGCTCGCGGGTCCTCAGCAAATGAGAGATGGATGCATGGCAGAGGGCAAGGCGGGTCGGCGGGCCGGCGGAGGTAGGAGGGAATTTTTTCCCTTTTGCAAAAATGACTCAAAATCAAAATTTGAAGCACTGGCCCGCTAGCGATAGAGAAGGTGACATGTGGCAAGGGAAAAATGGGAGGTGCGGGCCCACAGGGAAAAAAGTGAAAATTTTCCCAATTTCCAAAAAAGGGTCAAAATGTGAAGAATTGAAGCATGCGATTTTAATGGGACCCACCATGTGCCACGTGTCAGCTCCAAAATTCAAAGGCAGAGGGGCGGAGAAAAAAGTTCAAATTTTCCATTTTTCCAAAAAATGTAAAAAAGTCAAAAATAATCCCAATTGTGTTTTGACATCATGGAGGCCTATTTGGACATGTAGCATGGATAAGGGCATTGCTGTGCATCCATTCATGTTTTGGCTGCCATTTTTCCTCCAGGAAGCTTGGAATCATGAATTTTGCATCAAAATTCATCAAATTTATAGTGATTTTGTGTTGTCTTGGCCTTCCAGGATCATTGGCATCACTTTCATGGCTTAATTCTTTGATTTGAGGTGTTTTTGTAATAAATTTTTTCCCCAAGCCCGAGCAAACACGTGAAATGTCAAAATCAAAAGTTACAGAGGTCAAGTTGTAAAAGGTGAGCAAAAGGTAAAAATGATGAGTAAAAGGTGTTTGCATGCCTCAATGATGAAAAACATGCCTCCAGGATGGATAATGATCCAGATATTTGTAATAATTTAATCTTTTGGGCACACCTGGCAACCTGCGAGTGTTTTTCTGTTTGATGTCATTTTCATTGAATCATGAAGAATTGTTGTAACAAAATTGATCCCATGGCATATTATTTTCTTGGGAAAGAAGGACTCCAATGTGGCAAGAGATATATAATGCATTTTTGAGAAATTGTAGAAATGGGTTGAGGATTGAGATTCACGAGCAAAATTTTTGAGAGAAAGCTCATTTTCTGAGAAATCCACCAAAGAACCAGGTTAATGTCTCATGTGTTGGAAATTCATGTATGTGAGTTGGTTACAAGTGTATAGCCATCACACAGCTTTGAGATTGTTCATGTAACTCTCCCCTGCTGTTGAATCTAACAAGTTTTGAATTAAATCTGTGTTTTCTTTTGGCAATATGGTGTCTGTTATCATTTTTAAATGCCTGACAAATAATTTTCTATTGTTCTTGTTACAATCTTGCATTGAAAGTCTTTAGAAATCACACAAGATCTCCATTTCTTGGTTGATATTTTAGTGGCATTTGCAATCTCATATTCAGAAGAGCCTTCATCTGATAAGGAGATAAACAAATTTAAAATCACTTTACCTTCCTTAACTGCAGAGATTTCTTGTAAGCCTTTGGGGGTACCTTAGGCATGGTTTGATCAATGATTTTTGTGTTTAATTGAGTTCTTTACTTCAAGATTTTGTGGTGAGTTCTCAAAGATTGTGTGAAGAGTGCAACCTGGGCTTCCATTTGTGCCTCTTCTGGTTGAAAGAACATCCTAATTATTTGAGGCATTTCATCTGATAGTTGTTCAAGTATTGTAGAGATTGTCAAAGATCTGATCTATCCTAGTTTGTCTTGTCAATCCCCCACCAAAAAATCATCTAAACAACAAAGATCCTATCATGTACTACCCCTAATTTGCATTTGTATACCCACAGAAGATCAAAATCCATTTGCAAAAGTATGCATAACAGATCAGGATTTCTAATGTCTCTAGTAACCTTTGCCTTGTTTTGAGAACATACCCATGTTTTGAGAAGTGACAACTTGTGAGAGTTTAGATCTGGGGTGTTGATCATGTTTTCATCAAGGTCTTCATCATAGAATTTCAAGAAAAGAGAAGGACATCTTCATCTCCTTCACCATTACAAGGTTACAAAATAGGTCCTCTTACCTTGGTTACAAGGCACAACCTAAAATAGCTAGGACAAGATCAAGTCATATTGGAGTGCTATCAATTTCTCCACAAACCTGAGTGCCAGCTAAACCATATCCCAGGCTACCAACGACATAAAACATGGTATAATCTGTCTTTAAGCTCCATGACATATCTATGGTGCTGCTCAAATTGAAATGGAGAAAAAAATTGGATACCAACATGTTCTCTACATTTTAAGCATGAAATTCACATTTTGCTGGGATCTAAAATATCTAAACTTTTATATATTTCTCCCCTTAGAAATTCTGAGTGAGACCATCATGATCATGGCCGCTATAGCTATGAATCCTGGCTTGGTTCTTATGAGATCCGTAGTCGTAATCACATAACCTGGGTAAGCTTTGCTCTGCAGTTGTAATGTTGACAATTTCTCAAACTCTGTTTAGAAAACATCTGTAGATATTGATGCATTGGTTTTATTCATGCATTGATACTTGCATTTCCTGGTTTGAATCATATTTTCATGCTTGGTCATTGATAAAAATAGATCAAAAACCGTTATGGTTATTGTGTTTACTTTTGCATGCTACCTGAAACGAGATTTTCAGCAATGGCATTCTGTATACGGTGAGTTCTTTTGGTCTTCTGTAACCTCTTTGTTTGACCACTGTAATTTTGATTGTTCATTAGCAAATGTGAATTCATTGTTGATTGTATGTCACCATTATTTTGATTTCAAAACTCTGATTCCTCATATCTGGGCCATGAAATTAATTCTTGAAATAATTTGAAGATCTGACCATCTATTAGGTTTTGATCTCTTCCTGGGCTTTTATTTTCTGATCTTGCTATATAACTCTCCAATGTTGTGTTGAAACACCACTTTAAAAGGGTTTTAACCTTGGATCCTTTCTGGATAGATGTAGACTCCATTATCACTCTCCTCCAAAACTAAGTTGCAAAATCTTTGGTATTTGATATTTTTGTATTGGTATTCTTCACCATAGAGTTCTTCTTCCATCCATATTTGATTTCTCTAACTAGAAACTATTCATTGGAATGAGAAAACCTATAAGTATCCCTATAAGTATCTCTTTTCTTTAATTATTCTAATCTATATGCCTCATTCAATCATCTTTTTGGATTTCCATATTGCATCCTGCTAATATTTGGTGAAGCTTTCAAATTTGGTGTTGACATCTCAAACTTTTATTCATGGCTGAATTTTCAAATAATCTACTCTGTGCTACTTAGATCTGCTTATTGACCTCATGTGATTTTTCTTAAAATGAGTCTCTCTTCTTTCCTGACTGTGTATTGACCGGTCTAAGCTTTGAAAGGATGAATGATGTTAATAAAATCTATAACTGAAATGGGTTGCTTGAAAACTCTACATTTTATATATCCCTTTCTTTAGTTCACTTTTTGAAATGCCTACTTGTAACATGTACTTGCATTTATACTCTTTGATTATGAAGTTGAAGATTACTATGATTAAATATTGAATTGAAAATGCCAACTATAATAGAAATACAATTATGATATTTTGCAATTAAGATGCCTTTGTACCCTGCAAGTGGTTTTCTTAAAATTACAACCAATTCATCTTCTGTTTTTTATATCATTCTCAGGCATAAGCCTTGATTTAGATACTTTGTTGAAATAATGTAATTTATTGTGTTTACTACATTTCCCTTTATTTCATCTTGATATGGATACTGGAAAAGTCATAAATTTCCATTTTACATGGCGAAGCCCTGTCAAAATTTTCCCAGAATTCTCTCTTGCTTGACTGAAATTTAAAAAGTGTACAATGTCTGTATGCATCTTCTTTGTTCTGTACTGTAACCTTTTCCTTTTATAGAAGATATCTATGTTTTGAGTTACATTAATCCTTCTTTCCAGAAAGTACATGATCCTATTCTGCTTTTCTACAACGTGTACGTGCACACTTAAGAAAATAGTTAGAAAATAATTACGTTCTTGGCCTCTCTTGTATCCATTTTCCTTATTTTCTTTTCTATTTCTTATTTTGAGTAAGCTATGCAGTTTTATTTTCAGGATCTATATATCTTCTATTGGTTAGAGATCCATATGCATGAATTAGGATAGTGCAGGAATATGGATTAACCCTGAGCTCTTTATTAATGATTCCTTTCTTTTAATTTTCAGGTACCATGCTTTGAATTGTGAAGACAAGGATGGAATAAGCTAGAAGGGGGACAATCTACACAACAAAGAATATACAAAGGCAATGATGGGTTCACTCATATCCCTTTGCTTTCTACTTCATGCATGTGTACCTCTTTCTTTAGTAAATGTACTTTAATTTTTAGTCACATCCCATGGATTGTGTGGGAAACATTTGACCTTCCTTGTGAATAAAACATTGAATTCTGATATTGAGTTGTGTATTTCCTTTTTCATTTCAAACTTCTGAATGGAGTGTATGATGAACTAAATAACTCAGTCATATAATTGAATGTCTTAAACATGAAGGAAAAAAGTTAATGAGAACCTGTAACATTTAGCAATGAACTCTGATTTATGTAATCTGCACTTATGGTTGTTGTCCCAAAACTCAACACTTCACCTACTCTGTAATTCGATGACTTCATCAAGACAACACAGCTATCCTTCAGGGCCTTTGTGTTCTTCTAGTGAAGGTATCATGAAATTACAGACTATGTGATCTGTTATGTTTTGTAACAGCACACATAGCTATAGATTACCCTTAATCATTAATTAATTCAGTAGTAACTAATAACATCAGAACTTCCTTAGCTTAGGTATACCTCACCCATGACTTTCATTGTAACAACGAAGTTTCAAGTTGCCCATTTTTTCACAAGTGCAAAAATTGTCAACATTTATGGCGATCCTATGGGGAAAACTTCCTGCTAGTTTGTAGACCAGTGTCTTGCTCTTGTCCATTGGGCATGGATTCCAAAGAATGTAACCAAAATCTAACTTTCCAAAATGTCCAACCCTTCTAAAACAAACTAAAGCTAGGAAAGGATCTGGTAAACTAGATCATGTGCCCAAATAAAATTATTGAATTGAAAACATTGTGATGTGTAGGAACTGCACTTATTAAAAGGAAGTCCTAATCTACCCTACTCTAACAAGTAGTAACTAAGGCTAAACAAAACCTAAAATAGGTAATGAAAAGTAGCTCCCCTTTCTCCAAAACTGAGGCCATGAATTCAGGTCTAGAAACCAGTAAAGTGACATAGCTAGGAATAAGATATGTACCTTCATTTTTCTTATCAGATCAGTCCATGAATTGGGAAGTACCTTTATTTGGTCTGTAATTTGTTCTGACATGACTTGGGGCTTGTTATTGAGAATAGATAACTCACTTTTGTGCTCCAAGACAAGCATGAAATCTAGTAATGTTGTAGCTGGGTGAGAACTAGCTAAACACCGAATAGGACAAGACCTTCTAGTAGTGGATACATTTGTTGTTTTGTGTTGGTCTGAGTGATGAACATTATTTTTCGGTAATGAGCTCTTTCTAAAACTATCTTGGAGGTTGTTTTTTATCTTCCAACTGCTGCAACACATCTTGAAACTATTTTGAGATCTACTTCTTCTTTGGGAGTTGTTCAATGACTGTTGTAAGTGACTTTTCAACATTTTTATCAAATGATTCTACATTTTTCAAATCATCCATGTAGTCTAAAAACTCAATTTCCTCCTCTTCTTCTTCACATGCACTATCCAAATACATGGTACAGTCAAAAAATTGAAGATCATCTTCTTCATTTTCATAAGTACTTATATGAAATTGTTGTTTTGAATCAGCCTGTTGGACATTTTGAAACTGATCTGAACATACTTCAGCTCCTTCAAAATATTGTACCACAATTGATCTTTCATCTTTATCATTCTGGTTTGACACATAATCTATAAGATCAAAATTGTTTGGTTTTCTACACAAGATCTTATTTGAGCAGCATGCTATTCTAAGACATTATTCTCCCAAAATGGTTCTTCCAGGAGAGAAAAATAAAGATCTGTATTTAAAAGCATCTCTTCATCCTTTTCAAGTACAAGAGGGAACTTATCCACCAGAGGTTCTTTGAATGCTGAAACTGTAAAATTAGTTAGTTTTATAGGTTGTTCTTCACCTATGCAGTTTTCCAAATCTAACAAGAAATCATCAACCTCAAGCTATAAATTTGAAACACAATTTTCTTTAATTTCAACCTCCTTTTTATTTGAAACTGATTTATCCTCTTTTGATATGGCTGCAAGCTGCGTGAGTATGGTGCCTTCATGCACACTACACTCAGAATATGCAGATTGTTGATCATCTTCCAACTTCTCTTAATCTACTAGAAAAATAGATTTTACCTTTTGCATGGTTCCTTTTTCCAATTCTGGAATACAATCAAATTGAAACTTTGATGTCCATCCATGCAAGTTCTGCAAAAATTCCAGCCTATCATTTTCTTCTGATACCTACCCCTCCTAGTTGAACTTTTGTTTCTCTATTTCCTGAACTGGAAGTATGGGTACAGAAGGAGTGGGCTTAGTTTCAGAGTCAACTTGAAAATTTTGGACAAGAGGTTGGGTAATAAGATTTGCATTTGGAAAATCATCTAAATTCTAACTTGGACCCTTAATTTTGACTTCAGTATGTGATGGTGGGGCGGAAAAAGTAGGAATTGCAGTAGCTTGATACTTAGGAAATGGAGGAATAAGTTGCATTGGCTGACAAGAATAATTTATAGGCATTGGATTTTCATAGGGAGGGTAAGCAGGACCATCCCATTGATAGGGTTCCCTATCTTGACACCAACCATTCTTCATTGTTGTTGATTTCTCAAATTGTTCCTTGATAGCTAAATATTACTGCTTCAAACTATTTAACTCAATTCTAAGCTTTCTTCACCTTTCATACTTAGCATAACCCTCTGCATAGATTTGACCTTGAACAACATAACCCTCATATTGGTAATCATTTTGACATACAGGGTTTGGGTTATAATGATATTCATTCTGATAAGGGTTATAAAAATAATCTGAAGGAGGTGGATAAAAGGATTGTTGGTTTGGCTGATAATATTGTTGAAAGTGAGGATTCATGGTTGCAGGACCTCATAAAATACTGAACTATGAAAACAGGTTTGTTATTCATAAAATAACTCATAACAAAATAACGGATCTGATTTTCTTGAAAAAAAACCTAAAAAATGTGGCTGAAAAATTTAATACTTGTTGAAAAATTTTGTACTGATCTGCAATTAGATTTATGGAGTCGCCAGATGAGTTCTACTTCAGATTTTGAATATTCAAAATGCATCAGTATTAGTTCTTTCTAAGACTTCTATGCATGGTGTTTGATCTGCTTCAATGATGAAACACCTCTGAAAGTGAAATTTTTAGTTGTGTGAGTGTCCCACCGGGTGTGCCAAAAACTGTTATCTCTCAAAAGTGCACCCTGTAGAGATACTATTGCAGGTTTCCTAAGCTTGCAAAATTTGATCTCTCTCTTTCGTAGATACAATGGAAACACCTCAGGGTTGTGGGTATACCTATTTAGAGGTGAGTCTCCAGGATTAAAAGGTTGGTTCCTTATTGGTGTATCCTAAACTGATTCGTGGGGTTTTAAGGGGAAAATATGACTGTAAAGTAATTAAAACTAAGGTGATACACCAAATTTATATGAGGGCTTTGACTGAGTATATGCACAATTGATATGTGAAATATTGTTGATGCACGAGCCAATAGTTTTCTACAAAATTTAAGGGAAAACACTTGGTTGTACTGAGGGAAAAATATCACAACAGCACTGATAAGTTAACATGCACATTAAAATTATGCAAAAAATATTGAATTTGCAGTAGGGTAAGATGAGTGATCAGGGAATTTTCATTCACAAGACTAATAGAAACATACACAAGATTACAAATAATTGGAAAGGCAGAAAATAGTTCACATTCAGAGGGTGAAACTAGCAAAAATTGCTTCAGTACTTGAATATCCAAAAATTCCTCCAGAAGTTCTCCTTGTGCTTTACAAAGGCACACAATATATAGCAAAAATAAAATTCACCCTCTTCCTAAAAATAGCCTAAGGCTTGTACTCACCCATGCATTCTATTTTTATCCTTTATTTAATAATAGATAAAGGAATAAAAATAGAGCATGCAATTACAAATATTCATTTAATAGCCTTGATTACAATTGGTCAACTAAAGTTGACTGATCTATTTTAAGAAAGCAAGAGTAAATAATTTGCTAATAATAAGCTTGCTTGCAAGGTAATATTTTCCTATTTTGAACATGCAATTTTTTTTCTTGTATGTTCTATCTCTTTATGGAACATGTTAAAATTAACTCTCTGTTCGTGGGTAAAAGAAATTATGATACTTGCAATATTTCACAAAAATTGAGTTATTTATGGTAATTAATTTCCTCTAGTTGCCATTCTGAAAACTCGCATAAAAAATATTAGCTGGAAATCTCTTTATTTTACTTCTCCAAAAGATAACCATGCTCAAAAATTCGATCCAAAATACCTCTGTAATACATCTTCATCGTTTTCTGATAAAACATGCGTATTTTAAAAAAATTGGCCTGCCATTTTCTCTTGATCTAAGCCCTATACGCGTTCAAATCTCAATTCAGTGGAAGAGCAGCTCAAAAAAAAGCATTTTTCCCCTGCAGGTCTATGGATGACTTAACAATACTCTTTGTATTTTCCCTTTTGAGGACCTACGTGAAATATTGGCCTTTTTAACTCCTTTTGCGGGTTTTTGGGCTCTCAAATGAGTTTAACATTTTAACTCTTTTGTAAAATAGCTTTAAAGAAAAAAGTCTCTCCGATCCTCCACATAGAGGAATTATGAGCTTACGGGGTAAACTTAAAACTTTACTCCATTTGGTGAAAAGTATCAAAAGTTTAAGAACACCCGTCACCCTGCCAGTATTTTATGGAATTTATTTTGACCTTTCTCCCCATGGCTTTGACTTTTTTATCACGAAGGCTCAAGCCTTTGGGATAACTTGGAGCTTGTAACCTTTGCACTTTTTTAGTTTGAAAACTAAAGTGACTCTCAACTTCCATTGTTCCACCATTGCACTATTATGCCACGTCTACTTTTGAGAAGCTGCGGGCCTACGGACGAAAGCTTGGAAATTTTAATTTTTCGTAAAAGGTTTCAAAACTTAAAGAGGGCCCAACCCCCACATTTCTACTTCTATTTTGGTGATGACACATGTCCTCTTCGGGCCTGTGGGTCTGCGGGTGAAAGTTTTACAACTTGAAAAATTTTAATTTTGACTAAATTCGACCGCCATTCCAACCTGACAACTTTTTCCTTGATTTTGATGAACCATTTTTGAACGTCAATCTTTGTACCTGTTAATATTATATCATTGATCTATAAAGCATGATTTTAGGGTTTATCACATGTGATAAATGTGTTTTAATGGCTTAAACCATGGTTTTCTTTGAACTTGGAGATTGATTTTCGAGCATTGATCTATATCCTCGTTGATTTTCAATCATTGATCCATTGACCAAGGTTGAGCTCTGTTAAGCCACAGTTGAGGTAGGTGAGTTAAAACAACTTGAACACTATTCAGTTTTCCACTTTGCATCTAGTTATGTTGGTGAAGCCTTTGCAAAAAACAAATTTCCAACGCCATTGATAGTGTTTCTTGAGATTCGGTTTCTCATTAGAAACGTCTCTCTATGAATGAATTATTTATCCCTGTGAGAGCCTTCATGGAATTTTATTTGATCTTAGGTTCATCTCAGAATGGTAATATAAAGATTTCTTGCATCTAAATTTCATGGTTGTTTGCTCTGTTAAGATCAAACTTTCTGAGCCCTGAGAGTTTCTTAGTAGTGAAAGGACACCAACATGAAGATTTGGGATCTTTTACGAATCTGTGTTCTCAGCATTTTTAGCATGAAATTTGCATTCTGTTAGGCTCTGAAATATCTACACTATTATATCTTTCTCTCCTTAGAGCTTCTGAGTGAGACCATCATGATCATGGATGCTATAGCTACGAATCCTTGCTTGGTTCTTATGAAATCCATAATCGTAATCACATAACTTGGGTAAGGTTTTCTCTACAGTTGTAATCTTTACAATTTCTCAAAAATATGTTTAGAAAACATCTGTAGATATTGAGGCATGGGTTTTCTTCATGCACTAATACTTGCATTTCTTGGTTTGAATCATATTTTCATGCTTGTCCGTTGATAAAAAGATATCAAAATCCTCTATGGGTATTGTGTTTGCTTTTGCATGCTACCTGAAACAAGGTTTTCACTAATGCCATTCTGTATAAGGTGAGTTCTTTCGGTCTTCTGCAACCTCTTTGTTTGACCACTGTAATTTTGATTGTTCATTAGCAAATGTGAATTAATTGTTGATTGTATGTCACCATTATTTTGATTTCAAAACTCTGATTCCTCAGATCTGGGAAATTAAATTAATTCTTGAAATAATTTGAAGCTCTGACCGTCTGTTAGGTTTTGATCTCTGCCTAGGATTTTATGTTCTAATCTTGCTATATAACTCTCCAATGTTGTGTTGAAACACCACTTTAAAAGGGTTTTAACCTTGGATCCTTTCTGGAAAGATTAGACTTCATTATCACTCTCCTCCAAAACTAAGTTGCAAAATCTGTGGTATTTGATATTTTGGTATTGTTATTCTTCACAATAGAGTTCTTCCTCCATCCATATTTGATTTCTCTAACTGGAAAATATTCATTGGAATGAGAAAACCTATAAGTATCCCTATAAGTATCTCTTTTCTTTAATTATTCTAAGCTATATTCCTCATTCAATCATCTTTGAGGATTTCCATATTGCATCGTACTAATATTTGGTGAAGCTTTCAAATCTGGGGTTGACATCTCAAGCTTTTATTCATGGTTGAATTTTCAAATAATCTACTCTGTACTACTTAGATCTGCTTATTGACCTCATGTGAGTTTTCTTAAAATGAGTCTCTCTTCTTTCTCTACTATGTATTGACTGGTCTAAGCTTTGCAAGGTTGAATGATGTTGATAAAATCTATAACTGAAATGGGTTGCTTGAAAACTCTACATTTTATATATCCCTTTCTTTAGTTCACTTTTTGAAATGCCTACTTGTAACTTGTACTTGCATTTATACTCTCTTATTCTAAAGTTGAAGATTACTATGATTTAATATTGAACTCAAAATTCCAACAACAATAGAAATACACTTCTGATATTTTACAATTAAGATGCCTTTGTACCCTGCAAGTGGTTTTCTTAAAATTACAAGTAATTTTTCTTTTGTTTTTGATATCATTCTCGAGCATAAGCCTTGATTCATATACTTAGTTGAAATACTATAATTTGTTACTTTTACTGCATTTCCCTCTATTTCAACTTGATATAGATACTGGAAAATTCGTAAATATCCATTTTACATGGCGAAGCCCTGTCAAAATTTTCCCAGAATTCTCTCTTTCTTGACTAAAATCTGGAAAGTGTACATTGTCTGCATGCATCTTCGTTGTTCTGTACTATAACCTTTTCCTTTTACAGAAGATATCTATGTTTTGAATTACATTAACTGTTATTTCCAGCATGTACATGGTCCTTTTCTGCTTGTCTCTCACCTGTACCTTCACACTTAAGAAAATAGTTAGAAAATAATTAGGCTCTTGGTCTCTCTTGTATCCATTTTCGTTATTTTATTTTCTATTTCTTCTTTTGAGTAAGCTATGTAGTTTTATTTTCAGGTACTATATATCTTCTGTTGGTTAGAGATCCATATGCATGAATTAGGACAGTGTAGGAATATGGTTTAACCCTGAGGTATTTATTAATGATTCCTTTCTTTTACTTTTTAGGTACCATGATTTGAATTGTGAAGACAAGGATGGAACAAGTTGGAAGGGGGACAATGTTCACAATGAAGATATACAAAGGCAATGATGGGTTCACTCATAATCCTTTGCTTTCTATTTCATGCATGTGTACCTCTTTCTTCAGTAAATGTACTTTAATTTTTAGTCACATCCCATGGCTTGTGTGGGAAACACTACCTTCCTTGTGAATAAAACATTGAATTCTAAAATTGAGTTGTGTATTTACTTTTGCATTTCAAGCTTTTGAATGGAGTGTATGATGAACTAAAAAACCCAGTCATATAATTGAATGTCTTAAAGATGAAGAAAATAAATTAATGAGAACCTATAACATTCAATAATGAACTATGATTTTTGTAATCTACACTTATGTTTGTTGTCCCAAAACTCAACACTTCACCTACTCTATAATTCGGTTTCTTCATCAAGACAACACAGTTGTCCTTCGGGGCCTTTGTGTTCTTTTGCAGAAGGTATCATGAAATTGCAGACTATGTGATCTGTTACGTTTTGTAATAGTACACATAGCTGCATATTTCACTTAATCATTAATTAATTCAACAGTAACTAATAACATCATAACTTCCTTAGCTTAGGGATACTTCACCCATGACTTTCATCGTCACGACAAAGGTTCGAGCTGCCCATTTTTGCACAATTGCAAAAAAATTCAACACTGGCATTGATAGAAAATGTGTGAAGTCCTAAAGTGAGTATTAGTTACAGGCATGAAGTTTGATTGGTAGTGCCTTCTTAATGATGGTTGGAACTCTTTAGGTTGATTCCAGGATGGTTTCACTGTGTTGTAGTCTTGGTCAGTGAGATAGGAGCCTAGTGGAGGTATGTAGATGCTTGGTGTACTTCACTCAGATGTCCCACATACAAATAATTAATTTTATAGGATGTGAAATAGATTATAGAGTAATCATTGGGTCATGTAGTGGAAGTCACAGTTGAAAATTGCTCTTTTAGGCCTAGTTCTAGAGTCTACTAAGGTGTATGGGAACCAATAAGGTCATCCCAGGACTAGGTAAGCATGGGAAGAGCCTATAAAAATTTACTAGGGAATTTATGAGCATCCGAAATAATTACTTTATCTTCTATAGGTAAAATTCAAATCTTTACTAAAACTACCTTTGAGAGCTAACAGTGAAGTCATGGGAAAATGATATTGTTATTAAAAGTAAAGGAAACATTATCAGAAACAAATATATGAATCATGTAGAGGGATGTATTTTGGTGCTCTATCTCAAATTTTATCAAATTTTGAAATGGTATTTTGAAGTTATTCAAGTTTTACTAGAACTAGTTCCTTGAGGAATGCAAAGTGAACACCTTGTCTTCTTAGCATCCAAGAAAAAAATTCAAGGCTTCTTTAGATAAATCATAAATGGAATTTTTGAAGAGATCTCCAAGACTAAATTTTTTCAAAATATTTAGGGGAAATTGGATAAGAAATAAGGAAGTTGTATTCGTGTTTCTAATAGTGTTTTTCTCTCTCCAGATCTCCCTCCTAAAGTGATAGGTAAGAAATAAACTTTTTGATCGTCATTTCACTTGTGCAAGTTGTGGAAACACTTTAGGGATGCAAAATAATCCATATAGGTCAATATGGTTGTATGCGTGCTATCCAAGCATGGTTGTATTGTACAGAAATGCTCTGTTTTTGCAAGTCTTAAACATTCGGTCTAGTTTTGAAGACTCAAAGGTGAAATACTAGATGTGACAGCTTGTGCTTTATTTCTACTCACAACACTAAAATTTTCTTAGGAATTAGGCTTGGTATTTTGGTTTGAACTCAATCTTTTTTCCTCCTACCACTAAATTACAGTCATGTAAGTCATGTTATGAAGGCTTGAAAGGTGCTTGTAGAATATCTTAGTGATTTTATCTAATGACTCTGGTTAGAAATGATGATAATCATTCTCCAGAGAATCAAGATGAGTTGTTGGAGCTAAATTTGTCTTGGTAAGGTAAGATGTGGGTCTAGTTCACTTTGCTCCTAAATTTCTGCCCTAATTAGCTATTACTAAGAGGAATGAATTTATCTTGAATTTGTGGAAGCCTACATCATAACTCATGATGTCAAAAGAGTGAATATGATATTGGTATGTCATTTGAAATATATAAGTAATGTCTTGATCATATTGGTGAAAGTGTATAGAAAGAAGTCATTCAAGTCAAGACTACCCTTACATGTATTAATGAGAAGAAGTCTCAGACCTAGAAACAATTGGTGGTCAGGCTCATATCCCTTTGGTTGGTGATAAGTTTCATTTTATGAATATGGAGATAGTGTTCTCTTTGAAATGCTTTTGAAATGTATGATCATCAAACTAAACCTTTGATAGAAAGAAAAATCCAAGTGAACATTATTTTGTGTGGTCTCAAGAAACTGTTCTCATATTATAGAAAATGGTGATGATCATGTGTATATACCTTGAAATGGTATTGTTATTAGTATGAAAAATTTGTCTAAGTTAAGTCGGTGGTCATTCTTTGTCCAAAAACCTTGAATATCTCTTATTTTCAAGTGAAAAACCATATTGGAATCATGTAGAAAAGGAATGTTTTGAAGTATTCATCTAGGTATTGTAGCATGAATATAAAGAGTAAAGTGTTATGAGTCTTATAACAATGGATGAGGGTTTGAAACTAGAAACCCTCACTCTACACAGTCTGAGAAGATCAAAAACATTTGATCCTATTGGAAAGTACTTAGAAAAAATATGAATTGAGAAAATGTGGAAGAATTCTCCCCTTCTTGAAAGATGTTGTGATAGTATTTATTGACTAAGTATTCATGTGTTTCACTCAAACCTTTGAGGGAGCATATTTGTGTTAGAGAAATTAGTGAATACCTGACTCAAAATTTGATTCATGGAAATATTTTAAATATATTTCCCTATTGAGTTATGATGAATGGTAAAGTGATCCTCTATTGTCATATCCAAAGTATGAATTCCCATTCTTTTTAAATGTACCAAAAAAATCAGGTCTATAATGTGAGCTCTTAACTGTGAAAAGAAATGATAAGGTACTCCATACCCTTTTTTGATCTCCAAATCTTGGATATTGGTGAAGGATTCTTGTAGTCTAAATTCCATGATTACAATTTTGATTTAATGTCTTATGCATACTCAGTTATCATATGCAAAACTATGGTAGCCTCTCCTTGAATCTAGTCAGCTGACATGGGCTAAAGTGAAGTTTGGATAGTAGAATACAAAAAAGAAGGAATGTGTAATGTTTTTGAAGAATATGAGGAGGCTATAGGGAATCTTAGAGCATGTTATAACATCCCAAATTAATGATTACATCTTGTGACAATCCCTGACATATATTAGATCAGTTTTCTTGCCAATAATGATACAAAATCTAAGATTTAGGTTTGAAAAAGATGAAACATGAGTTAAAGGATATGGTTCATGTGAAATTAGGATGTCAAAATGCCTTGAACCTTATCTCTTTCATTATTTGATTAAATTCAATCTTGACTAATCTGACAAAAGTCAACAAGTAACTGAAATAGGTGAGATGAAAAGTGTATCTCCAATAGGTAGCTTTTGGACATAATCCTTTTACCTTCTTAAAAAAGTTGTTAAGGAGTAAAATGAAGAGTTTTGGAAGATGAAGTGTAAAAGTAATCTGTGAGATTCTATAAAATCTAATCTTTGTTCTTGAATAATGTTGTTAAACTTTGGTGAGCCTGAGAGAGATTTATTGATGTATGTATAAAACTTACATGGTGTTCTCAGTAAAGAAGAGAAGCTGATATATGAGAGAATAATTCTTATGAACGAGAGAGCTTGACTCAATCTAGAAATTATCTTTGAGACTTGATATCAGTTGTTGAGGAAAATAGCATATTGATGTTGATGAGAAATGAATGCTAGTTTGAGAGGAGAGTGCAAATAAAGTGAGCTGAAATAGTGATAAAATTAGGTAGATGAAAAAAATGAGGTAAATAAGGTGATCAAAATTTCTCTAATGATTCAAGTTTGAGTTGTTTCTCAAAAATTTGGGATCGGGTGCTTCTTAGAAAGTAGGTTCTTGTCAAATTTTCTAAGTGGGTGCTTGGCCTTGTATTCGAGTGGGTGCTCAGCACATGGTGAAATCATTATAAATTTATAGGACAATTTTCCAAGACAGTTCTTCAATTTCAATAGGTTTTTGTCCCTTATGGGTTTCCCGCATTAAATTTGGTCTCTTCATGTGTTCATGTGTGGGTTGATTAAATAACTGCAAATAGCTTCAAAAAATTTAAAGAGCACTAATTCACACCCTCTTAGTGCCTAGAGCTTGTAACAGACCATATTAGGGACATCCTCAAGATGAAGCAAAAATAACTCATTCTTAAAACATCAAAAGACAAATTTGCTTTTAAGTGGTCAATCTCTCTTGAACATGGAATAAAGGGATGAATGGAAAGCAACCAAAATTCATCTGTAAGATTTAAAGGATATGAATGAGATGAAAGATATGAAGGTACCTATCATAAAGATTGAGAAATAAGAGATTAGAGACATGGAACTCTAAGTGATTAAATACAAATGTGGAATTATGATAGTTAATCTAAACTAGGAAAAATAGTAAATAACAATAAATAAAAGCAATAAATACATATAGAAAGTGACCTAAGCAACTAGGCTAATGAAAATAGAAACCCTAATGTGTAAGAAGAGTAAGGAAATGAATTAGCTGATTTGAAGACTGATTTCGAATGTGTTGTAAAATGAACTAAATATTCTTGGAGCAGGAATGAACATGTAGAGATCCCAAGTAGAAATATCTACATTTTTTTGCTAGATTGGGGCACCTGTGAGTGTATCAAGGTGTGTGTGGGTGCCCTAGTCTAAGTTCTGAGCACTCTAGCCTTTGCAGTAGGTCCAAAAACCAAACTTGAAGGGTTAGAATATTGAATAAATGCATTTCTATCTATCGTGTGTAATTCGATACTCTGTTCTGAATGTTTTCAATGATCATTAATGAAAGATATGCGTGTAAAACCCCAAAAAAACATCAAACCCTAAAAAAGAAAATTGTAAATGAAGGGATTAGACTGTCCTTAGTTTCCACAATGGTGGACTTACTAACTGAGCATTGCACTACATCTCAAACTCTATGTGCTTGTGCATCCAATCATTCCCTAGGTGGTTTTGTGCTAGTCACACTTTGTGAAAGTAGTGAGAAATAATAATGTGTAGAAAATGAAATAGAATGGTGGATAGAATAGAATAAAATTCCCTCCTATCCAATGTGATGTAAATGAAACAACCTTACCTCTAAATGAAGGTAAATGGAGCCTTTGATGGATGTAACCTTAGGTGATAATGGTAGTGATTAGTTTTTGGTCCCTCATTATAGTCACATAACTTTATAACTATATGGTTATCTTGTTTTAATTTCATAATCCATGCCAAAAATAATGACCACAAGAAATATGAAATGTCCAAACAGCTAGAAAGTTCCCAAAAAGTGGTAGGAAAGAGGGAAAAGGATCAGGGCACCCCGAATGGGACAACAACGCCTGTGGGCACCCCAGTCAAGGATAAAATGATGGGAAATGATGAAATTATATTGGGAAAGTATGTGTTAAAGTTCGGCAGTGATGAAAGATAGAAAAGTAAAATGGCCAAAAGACGAGTGTTAATTAGTTATTTCTTCACTCAAAAACCATATGAATAGTAGTATAAGACTGAGACTAAATTATGTCTAAAATGCATGATTTTGTAACTACATTTTCCTCCACTTTATGTTGGTGAGTAGAATTTTTGGTAACATAAAGTAGATAGATATGCGTACTTGATGTCAATGTAGAGTGATGTAATAAATGCACAGAAGGACTAGAAAAAATGTGGAATGAAAAAACTATGATGAAATGTGAAAACTAAAGGCGCAAAACCATAAAAAAGTGTTGAGAGTGAACCTAGTGCGGAAACATGTGTGTAGATGTTGATATACCTGCATGGTTAGTATTGTGTGTGCTTCCACAAAATGTTTTTATTGATGTTGTTGTTGACTACTTGCTACTTATACACTTGGACCTGATCGGAGAAGATAGTCAAGAATTCAAATACAAATGTATATATGTAAAAATGCATGTATATGTATGTAAGAGTATGTATATGTAAAGTATGCAAATGAAAAATGGAACATGTGCACCTAATCCTAGATGACAGAAAGGGTGTAGAAATAGGATATAATATCTTGGGCTTTTTCTAGGATATGTGATGCCATATGCCTATGAATTATAAGGAATAATTTTGTTGTTTCCTATAACCTTTAACTAGTTCCCTGAACATGCGTGAAGAGATCTCTATACTGCCTGGGTTTTTGGGTGATCCCATGCGACTGGCTGAATTAATGTTCAAATGAAGTCCAACATATCCTCTAACATATGAATTCTCCCTAGAATTCTAAGGACAACAATGTCCTATAAAATCCACTGTGTACGAGGTTCATAGACTGGTCCGAACCCACTCATTGTATAACCACAATTTCAAGGGTAGAAACTAAACCTAACTGAACCAATGTAGAATCATTATATAGTATGTGAACCCCAAATTATGGACCCTTTTTTGGGCCACATGTGACGTCATTGATAGGAGAATGTGGCCTCAAAAGAGTACCAACCACATGAACTTTGTAACTTTTCCATGTAGGGGGAAAGGAATACACTTGGTAAAGACCAATGCACACCAAAATAAGAGGCTAGACAAAGACAAGTGTTAGTACAAATAATCATACATGTATAATACAATATGCAATCTACGTAAATAATATATAAGATACCAATAAATATAGTAATGTAAACACGCAAGAAGACAAATTAAGTCACTCAAAGTGGGCTAGAAAAATGGAACATCACTCACAATGTCACAAGACATGCAAGGCCATCATGGCCACATACAAAAAATAAGTGTGCACACCAAACAAATGGCAAGGCCCACATACGATAGCAAACAAAACAAGAAATTAAAAACAATAGATTGCCATGAAATCGAATAGTCCTGTACATAAATGCTACAGATGAAGCACATGTTAGCAAGCTAGGAAGATAACTCATATGTCAAAATCATGTATAAGAAATTACTATAGAGGGATGAGTACAAAATGAAATAATGGAACCTATGAGAGACGAATGTGGATACCCTCAATGACAAAGGTAGGATGGGTAGAAGGTGAGCATCTCTAATGTGTGTAAAATACTTGTATATGCAATCAAAACTAAGAAAAGGTGTGAATCTGCATGTGTGTATGATATAGATAAATGACATATAAGAGATCTAACTAGCGTGTGTAATAAAATGACCATATACAAGAAAATTAAAACAAAAGTAAAAAAAAAAACAAGATATGCAATATGTTATGGAAGGATGGAATGGAATGCAAGATGGATGATAGGAGCCACGTGCCCCTGGAATGAATGGAATTATATGTAATGATGTTCATTTGTTTTTCCCCCTCATTAGTTAAGAATGAACCATAAATGAGAGTGCTTCAGCGGGAAATGGTTAAAATGTGTGTTGTTTTAAACATGTTGTGATGAATTTGTATGTGTATTGATGATATGCGACCTAGAGATGATGTGTGTGAGCCTTATATCTAAAGTGTATATCAAAACAAGATGAACGAAGGAGTGATGATTTAACCTAAAGATTATATAACTACAATAGGAATAGAGTGGGTAGTTATGTATCCTAAAGCATCTACCACAACAAGATCAATAGAGGGAGTGGTGATGTAGCCTAAAGTGTATACCAATACAATATTAAGGGATAAGTGACCGTTTAACCTAAACTGTATGTCACTAACCTAGTAATGTCACATGATATAAATTGAAATGATGAACTTGTATGTATGATCAACTCCATTTGATTTTTAAACTCTCGAAATTCAAGTATGAATCGAGGAACTAAAATGCATCATAGGGTAATGAGTGCAGCAAGTAGAAGAAGGTGTAGTGTATGTGATAAGAGATGACCATATGATGCGTGAGATGTGTAATACATGATGAATAATATGTAATGAAATGTGTGTAGGTAGATTAGTAATGTAGAGATGTGTGCTACATAGTATGTAGTATGTCATGTTAGATGTAACGACAATGGTAATGTGACACATGTATGATGAATATTAGTAGGATGTCTTACATGTAGATGTGAAAAATTTAAAATGATGTAAGACTAAATATAGAAAATATGATGTAATATGCACGATGTGTGCATAAATTCAATGTGTAGTACTTATGGTGTAGTGTATAGGATTCATGTGTAGTATGCCATCAATATTCAAGTTTGACCCGAATCACAAGAGTGTGTCATCGAGTAATGATGATGTTAAAACATGTGATGGGTATGCCTATGGTAAGATATTGATGAAAAAATTAAGAATGTGTTCATGCTAAGATGAAGGGGGGTGAATGATATGCCCCCTAACTGTGTGTGATGATGCCTATATTTTTTAGCAATAACTAGAGAAATGGTGCATGAAGGTGGCGAAGTATCATAGGTATTTTAAGATTGATTAAGTGATGCAATAAATAATGAGAGATCATACGATATGTGTGATTATTGATAGATGGTTGTAGATATATGTATGTATGAGTGAAAATGTAATAGATGGATATGATAATGCAATATGAAACGAGGTTCTTTATTGCAATAGACCCCTCAACAGTCACATAAGAAACATAAGAATACGAGTGTCTCATCGGGAAGGTAGGGTGAAAAAATTCACATACCAATGACCAAGTTTGTGTGAAGTGGTGGAAAAATGGTGAGAAAGAGTAATATTAGGACCATGCAATAGTGGAATTCGTAATGTATCTTGACTAGCAGTAGAAGGAGTAGTTATTTTGACAAAAATGATTGGTTTCTGAAGTGGTGTAGGATGGGGAGGTATCTTGAATCTTGATAGCTTTGGCATTATTGAAAACATTACCAAATAAGAAGGTTGATTGATGTTAAGAGTTGGTTGATTACTTTGACTTGGTAATTTGGCAGATGTTTTAAGAGGATATGTTATATTGATGTTGATTGGTGGTTGTATAGGTGGTGATTGAATTTCTAAAGAAGGGACATTAGAAATAGTGACATGTTGCATATTTGACACATAAGGAACATATTTATGAGCCCATATGGATGTAGCATTTATAGATGGGCATGTTTGAATGAGATAACGCCCTCAACTTAAGATGTTTGATTCTTCGTTGTAAAGTGTGGTGGTCAATATCATTATGTCCATTGATTTGGTAATAATTTCAATATGCATGACCTTAATATTTTGTTAGCCGATAAGGAGGATAAAAATGAGTAGGTTGTAAAGTGATTAATTGATGATTAAGAATCTTAGTAAGAAGTTCATGTTGTTTAGTATTACAATCAAGGATAAGAGCATATGGAAATGGTAGACCTTAAGGCTCACTAATATGAGAACATGTAGCAGTCATAGAATAAGATGGAGATATAGAAGGAGAAAAAACATGTGCTTGAGAAGCATCCTTAAGATGTTGAATTTTATATTTGAGAGATGTAATCATGGATTCCATGCCCTTAAATTTATCTTGAAATAAAGCATGTAGAGATTGAATTAAGTCCAATAACAATTTATCTAATGGAGGAACACTAGGACTAGGGTCATCAAATAGACAATGGAAAATAGGACTTTTTCGTTTGGTGGATTATTTTTAGGAGGTCATATAGAATCTAGTTCTTTTTGTAGAAAAACTTGACATTCGGGATACATTTTAAGTAAATTAGACAAAGGAAAATTGAGAAACTTTATGACCAACGATAGAAGAAAGATAAGGATCCAAAGTGTGAAAGACGTCAAGTTCACCAAAATTATTAACTAAAAATGTGGAATAATGATAGTTAATGTAAACTATGAAAAACAGTAAATAAAATTAGTAAATACATATAGAAATTTACCCAAATAATTAGGCTAATGAATATAAAAACCCTAATGTGAAATAAGAGTAAGGAAACAACTTATCTGATCTAGAGGTTGATCTGAAATTTTTCGTAAAATGAATTAAATATTCTGGAAGAAGGAACGAACATGCATAGGTCCCGAAAATGAAAAATTTGAGTTATTTGGATGGAATACAATGCCTGAGAGAGGATCAAGGTTCTTGTGGGTGCTTTAGTCTAAGTTTTGAGTTGCCTGGTTTGTGCAGTAGGTCAAGAAACCCAACTTGTAGGGTTGGAAGATGATATAAATCACTCACTATCTATCTCATGTAATTCATTTCTATATACCAAATTTTTTCAATGATCATTGATGAAAGATAGACATGAAAAACCCCAAAACAAGAATGAAACCATAAAAATACAAAATACAAATGAAGGGGTTGGAATTTCCTCAACTTCCACAATGGTGGACATTAATAAATTCGCATTTCACTACATATTAGACCCGATGTAGTTCTATGTGCTTGTGTGTGCAATCATGCCCTAGGTGCTATTGTTTCAGTCACAATTTGTGAAAGTAGTGAGAAATAACTATTTGTAGAAAATGTAATAGAATTGTGGATGGAATAGAATAAACTTCCCTCCAATGCAGTGTGATGCAAAATAGCCATCCTTATGCCTTGTGATGGAACTTTATGGATGAAAATTGAGCCTTTGATGGATGCAATCTTAGGTGATGATAGTATTGCTTAGTGCTTGGTCCCCCATTATGGTCATATAACTTTATATTTACATGGTTCTCTTGTTTTAATTTCGTAATTAACCCTGAAAAGGCCAACCACAAGAAATCTGAAATGTCCAAATGGCTAGAAAGTGCCCAAAAAGTGGTAGGAAAGAGTGACAAAGATTAGGGCACCCCGACTGGGACTAGGGTGCTTGTGAGTATCCCAATACATGTTTGGGTGCCCTAGTCAAGTCTAAAATGATAGAAAATGAAAAAAATAGACTAGGAAAGTATGTCTTAAAGGTCAGAAGTGACAATAAAAAGTAAAGTAAAATGGCCAAAAGACAGGGGTTAATTATTACTTTCTTCACTCAAAAACCATATGAATAGTAGTATGAGACCAAGACGAAATAATTTCTAAAGTGTACGATTTTGAGACTACACTAATATAAAGATCAAGATATTCATGGAAAAAAAGAACATATCTTGGAAGCTTCATTGATGGAAGAGGAAGAGGACCATTTCAAAAGGGCCCTAACAGGAATATTGAGGGTGAAGATATTCAAAACATTGAAAACCAAAAACAAGATCAGTATGATAGAAATGATGGTATTTTTTGGGATCCAATGATGGAGATGAAGAAAGAAGACTTTGTTATAGATATTGAGATTAGAGATATTAGGAAAATATAAGATAATTATCAATATCCATGACATTGAGGAGAGGAAATAATTGATCCCCTAGTGTCAGATATACTAGAGACACCAAATAAAACTCAAAATTTAACTATAGATATAGATGGGAGGAATATGAATATTATTTAGTTTTTGGAGTAACCCAAGTATAAGGATGGTGTTAAAAAGGTTTTGGAATGTTATGAAATAGAGTTTCCCAAATATGTGGGGAAAGATAGGGAGGATGATGAATGATGGAATTTGGTGTCAAATAGAAAATATAAAACAAAGAGAAAAATTCATCCAAGTGCTAAAGTCAAATGAAGTGCAAAAATAAAAGAGATAGCAAGTTATATGTCAAGATAATTAGATAGCTTTTAATATTCAAAAATTTCATTCTTTGAATACCTTATTTGTTATTTGAGAGAATGGATGATGTTTTTTGACATTCCATAAATTATTATTTAGTTAAATGCATCTTATGTGTGTCTATGTTCTATAAAATAGGTTCTTAGGTAGTCTTTGTCACACACTTCAATTTTCTTATCTTATGATCTATAGTACTAGGTTACAGGATCTTATCAAAAATGTTAACCTTACCTAATAAAGAAGAATATGAATAATAAATCAACCATGAAATTTTATTCACTTTTAAATTAGTAGGTTTATTTCTATTTCGTACAGATTTTTTTTTTAAATTATTTTTTTGATGAAGAGATAAGCATTTACCACTAACATCTATTAGAGAACTTTTAGATTCCTAGAAATTAGAAATGGGATGTAAGGAATCACTTCTATATATCACTAGAAATATGATATTCTCAGTGTTCATGTTTGATCTAATAATGGCCTTCATTATGAACATATCACATGTCTTCCAAACATGGGCACCTATACATAAATCCCCATCACATAAATTTCTACCTTGATGATTATATTATATCGAATCACTTTTTGGGTGATTGAATAAAAGAAGATTGTCAGAAGATCAACTGGTATTGAATGGATTAAATAAATCCTTGATACAGTTACCTATGGGTATTACTTTGGTCTATGTGGACTTTATTAGTCACTAAAGTATGGGAAAGTGAGAAAACTTATTCCAACATAAAAGCATTCAATAACAGTTTTATTCTTTGATTAAAAGAGCAATTTTATATTGATAATATCATGAAAAGTACAATATAGTTTCAGATCAGATGAAAAGTACAAGACAACATCAAATGAGGAAACACATGTCATGGGGAGTAAGTCCAGATGAAGAAATTACAAAAATCCACAATGGCAGCCAATTAAGCAGTAGAAACAAACAATGCAGTCAGATGAGGGGGAGGAGAAAACAGTTTGCATGGAACGTCTCCACAACCTGAAGTAGGGGGTTGGGAGAGGTTGGCACATGATTCCAACCATAACCCTGTTCAAGGTGTGCAGTATAATTCCTATCAGGAGAGATAGCTAATGTAGAGTGTGGGAATTTTTTAGGGAAAGAGCACCCCATCTAGAGCCATAAGTCAGAGAAGAATGAGGCCAACCAGAGCCACTACCACCACCTAGAAGAAGAGGCCCCAAGCTAGATCCACCTCCATTTTATGGGAGGTGAGGATCCCACCACCCATCACTTCCTCCGAGCCACTGAAAAACACCACCATCCTACCGTCAAGTGGGGAGGAGCTCTACTGAGATCAAAAGTGTAGTCATTGTGAGGTTCCTTGGCCATGAATTCAAGAACTTTAATGAGTGGGAGAATGACGCTGAGGTTGGGAATGACGAAGCAATGGAGAATAAAACCAATTGACCAAGTGATGGGAACTTAAAACTAATGGGAGAGGAGATCCTACAAGTGCTCCATCTCCAAGTGGACTTTCTCTTCCTAGACTTGGGTTTGAAGAAACAAATGAGAAAATATACTAGTTTTGGTAGTCACAAAAAATTCCATGCTAAGAATAATGTGATTAAAAATATATTCATTTCTAATCTTCCATAGTTGAAATAAAATTTCTACATGAAATATTTGCCAAAAAATTCTGTACTTTGCAAGAAGCAAGGTTGAGTCCCCCAAGTAAGACAATTTTCTAGTTGAAGGGTTCTGCGAAAAATAATTGGAAGAGGGAATGAATCCACGTTCACTCTGACTTCACAAGAGGACAATACCAAAAAAAATGAAATTTTTTTTCAAGCTAGTGGAAAGTAGGACAAAATTGGTTAGTGAATCTCAAATGTTGAAGATGATTTCCAACCGGTAAACCCTAATATAAAAAGACCAAAGAAAATGAGTCATTTTGGGTTCAATGTGAGCCATCCAAATGAGATTGAACATGTAATTCTAAAAAATGTGGGGGGATTTAATCCTCCAATAGTTATTCAAATTTTCATAAGGAATGTGAGAAGGAGCCAAAAGATGATACCGAAGCTGGGGTTTATACCAACTGAAGGGAGTCATCGCAAGCCAATTACAGTATCTCCACTAATGAGAAGGAAGAGATACTTCAACCTTATGGAGCACTTCATCAGGTATGAAATTTTGAACTTCCTAAATATATTATTTATCTCCATTTTTGAGATTGAATTGAGAATTAATGAGAAACCAAGGTTTTGAAGAATGGGTGGGTTTGTAAAATTAATCACCGATCAGCATTATACCATGCTTAAAAATTTGAATACTTTTAATCCATATGGTAGCATGGCAAAGGGAACATTTTAAAAATTAACAATAGAAGACCACCATAAGAAATGATATTTAATGGAAAACCTCATTTTTAATCCATCCCCTACCCATATTAGGTGGGGTTTGACCAACTCCCATGCCTTCTAAATAATCTGCATAAAAAAATTCCCCCAATTTTAACAGGCACCAAAGAGAGAAGTAAGCCTTGAAAACCATTTTTTTTCCAAGATTGTTTTCCAAAAGGAGTTCCTAAAAAAATACAATGGCAAAGAAATATTTTCCAAGCCTAATACCCTTTCAAACCCAAAATGAAACATTTGAGACTAAGTACAATACCTTAGAGAAAAATTTTAACTAGCCCTAAACCCCCAACCTCCTTGGGAGAGCACCAAATATCCCATGCCACCTTCTGAAAAACTTTATGACCATTGGTGTTGGCTCAGAAGAAATATCTAATTAATTTCTCTAACTTGGCATAAGAATCCTTAGAGAATGCCCAGCAGGAGGAATATTAAACATGAGTAGTAGTTAACACCTTCAAATAAATCCTAAACTTGCAAGTAAGGGAGAGGGGTTTAGTGACCCAATAGGAAATTTTTTTTGTGAACTCACTGAACAACATAGGACCAAAGAGTATAAGGATAACTTGAAAAGAAAAAGGAATGCCAAGGAATTTAAATTTTTCCCCAGGATGAATCCTCTTCCATGAAAATCCTTCCAAACAAGGAGGTCTGGGATCCAAATACTTCCTGTAACATTGAGTCTTCCTCCATTGAATGGAAGTCCTCATATATGAGTGGATGGAGTCTCTTCATTTTGTTCTAGAATTAATATTTCCACAAGAGTCAAGACCCTGAAGCCAAAAAATATATGTCTAGAGGATGGAAATCATTTTTAATAGTCTCTTCATTTTCTTCTAGAGTTAAAAAAGAGTCATAAGAAAAATCCCATTAATGAGTTGCTGGTAAGAATTGGGGAGAGAGATACCATTGAATATCCCTTAGGAAGCAAATTTGGTAAGAAGGTAGCTGAACCCTTCAACAAAAAGCACATAGAGTGTTGGTGCTAAGGGGAATTCTTTTTTAATAGACCTATGAAGCTAAAACATATTATGATGCACTCCATTAATGATAAGTCGAGTAGTAACATCCTGGAATAACATATTAATAGAGCGAATGACCCTGGGGCTAAACCCAACAACTTGAAGCATTGTGGTGATAAAAGGCCATTCAATTCTTTTATAAGCCTTTTCAGAATCAATCTTGACAAAGAGGGAATTTTTCTTAGAGATTATGGCCCACTCCATACCTTCCCGAATGGTATTAATGTTATCCAAGAGGAATCTACAGGTTCTTAATAATTCCAATTTTTTCACTATGCACAATAAGAGGAAATAGATTGTAGATCCTTAGGGCTAGGTATTTAGCTATGATTATGTAAGAAACACTTAGAATAGTAACCAATCTCTAACTAGTGATGAGATGAGGATCACCAACATTAGGATTGAATTTAATATTGCCTTGATTTATGAGAGCGCCAAGACAATTAGTCTCCATAGCCTCTCAATAAACATGATGGAGATTAGGCCCAACAGTATCCCATAACACATGGTAGAATTTACATGGAAATCCATCATTATCAGGATATTTTTTTCCCTTCATTTGCATAAATACTTTCTAAAGATCATGCACAAAAATATATTGATCGTACGCAACCTGTTGGGATTTAGAAATATTAAAAGGAAGTTCCTTAAGGAATCATAATAAGACACCTTCTCTCTGGAGTATAAAGATGAGTGGTGAAAAAACCATGATAGTGATGAAAACCTCCTATAGGACATCTGGAAGGTCGGTAAGAAGACTTGAAATATATTAAATATTTCGGATCAATCTAGAGGCATAATGAGACCGAAGGAAATAAAAAAACCCTTTCTTCATTTTGTCCCCATTTACTAACCATTTCAGACAAGCTCTTATTTGAGGCCCCAAGATTGGTAAAATTCTTCCATCCTGTGCTTATGTCACTAGAGCTCCACCTTGAAATGAAGGATAGTACTAAGAGGTGTATGATGAAGAGCCCTTTTGTTGACCTTAAGCCTCAACAATAGTGTGAGGGTTAAGTAGTTTTTTTTAACTAGCTAGAGTTAACGTCAAAAAGAAGGGTAGATCTCTTATAAAGTAAATATTTATTCTTTATTTAACATGAATACGCATAAAAATCCATACATTAATGCATCAAACCACACACATCACATATATATTGATCATGATGACACCCTAAACTTTACAAATAAAATAACAGAGCTAATCAAGGAAGCCTAACACCATTTCCACCTAATAGCTAAAGATTATAAGTCATTTAGGAATGTAACATCAAGATAGAAGCTTAAAGGAATGTTTAACGAACATGAATATAATTCAAAATCTAAGAAAACATGCCTACTAATATGTTCAATTACCTAAAATTTTCCTAAATAGACCTAAGAGCGAAATCAAATTGGTATGGTTGCTACTCCAAACAAGATGAAATGGCCTCTCCAAATGACTATTTGTTCATTTTGGATATCCATCTACTAACCCCATTGAAGGCTTTAAGCAAGGATTGAACTTGGCTCTATATCATATTTATTATATGAGATGCAAATCAAAGCATGATGTAAAGTATAAAGGACTAAGGTGGACTCTTATTATAGTTTTCCTTCTGGGGAAAACTTGTATTTTGGTGCATGTGGGACTAAAATCCCCAAATTAGATTAGAATTGTTAATCATTATTAGGTCTTGCTAATCACAATTAGTGAATTGCTAACTAATTAAGAGGTATGGAGCCTTAATCAACCACTTAGGGTCAACTAGGAGGCTATGATAAGCTTTTGAAGCTTGATGAGACATTGTGGAAGTGAATGGGGTGATTTTGAGTTGTTGGAAGAGGAATTTCAGCCAATATTAGGGTACATTGACTAAAACAAGGGCAAAATAGGCTTAATTAGCTTGTAAATGCTAATTGTCTATTTTCAAGAGGATTTTGACTTATGATTCGTCGTAAAGTGATATCTTAAATGCGAAAGAAGTTTGGTGATCAACGAAGTGCTTGTTAACTGACTAAAGTGGCAAGAAATGTTAATTAATTAGTAAAGAGCACTAATTATAACGGAATTTATAATAATAAGAGTGATTTGTGTGTGTTTTGGTAATAAGATTGCAAAAGCAGAATTTAGGTGTCTACATTCACCCCTGTTTGAGATGAAGTTTGTGACTTCACTTCAAACATAGTATACAAGTTTAAAACAAATAAATTTTTGAAGAAAAATTAGCAGAATAAAGGATTCACCCTCGTGTTTTGAGTGGGTGATAGACGAAGTCAATCAGCTATCAAAAATATGATTGAAATGGATAGAAGTAAATAGGTTAGAACTGGTGTGAAACCCTTAGGTATTGAGAAGGAATAAGGATGGGGATAAACATGGTTATTTATTTCCATGAGTGAGTTTGGGGAGAAAAATTAGTAATGATAATGGAGAAGAAATGATTAATATAGAAATATAGGACAATTCCAACCTTTCCATCCAGGCTTTCCATAAGTAACCAATTTAAATTATTCTGTCTCTAGGTCTACATCATCGACCTTTATTCAAAATAAACAAAAGTGTAAGATAACATGAAAAGATAATTTACTAACAATTGTTTACTACTAAAAATGTGTAAATCCATGTAATACACATTATGTAATGCAATATGAGAAAGAAAAATGACACTTAACTCCATGCAACATACAGAATGCAATGTAACATGAGAAAGTAAACTAGCTAACCTAACAAAGAAACAAGCACAATCACATATACTCAAACAAAAAACATTCAAGATAGTTTTACCAATGTTTTTTTATCAAGCTGTAGTTTCTGAATGTTTGTGTTGTAATGAGAAGGGTTGAAAATGATGCCCCAAGAAATACCACATGCTAGGGGTAAATGGAGGACATAAGTAGTCCCATGGAAACGATTTGTACATTATGACATAGTACCTTGCAACTCACTGTTGCATGGGAGTGTTGACATAATAAGCAGACCTAGCTTTGTTAATTTAGGTAGATCATAATGATATGCATTTCGTTCAGAAAAGAACAAACAAGAACGTCAGAAAGATGGTTTTGTAGGACCAATTTCAATGTTGAGGATAATGTAGGTGATAGAAGCTTCAACTCTATGCAAACCATTTAAAAATGAAAAACCATAAAGTTTTGGTAAATCTAAAGCCAAAATTAATGTTATGATTGTGTAGTTTGCTTTAATACGTTTCCGACGTAAAACAAATGGAGTCGTTTCAAGTTTTTGAACAAACATTATGGCCTGTGCAATGTTGAGTGTGCCTATGCACTCAAGGGAGTACCTACGTTGGCCTCCTTTTTGGATTTTTGGGTTTTGTTGGGCAAAATGGGCACTTGGGTGCCTATAATGACCCAATTTGAGGGTTTATTTGCATTTTTTAAGCCAACATGGGCACCTGGGTGCTTGTGCTACCCCTGTTGATGAGTTTTTGAATTTTATGAGCCAGCATGGGCACCTAGGTGTCTATACTGACCTAGTTTTAGAGTTTTTAGGCTTGTGTGAGGTAGCATGGGATCTTGGGCGCGTGTGTTGGCCTATTTTTTGAGTGTTTTGAATTTTATGAGGCCACATGGGAGCTCAAATTCCTGTGTTGGCCTCCTTTTTGAGTTTTTTGGATTTTGTGAGACAGCATGGGTGCTAGAGCACCTGTGTTGGCCTCCTTTTTCTATTTTTTGGATTTTGTGACACAACATGGGTGCTCGAACACCTGTACTATCCTTTTTTTAATTTTTTTGGATTTTGTGAGGCAACATGGACACTCAAGCACCTGTACTAGTCTCCTTTTTTAGTTTTTTTGGATTTATGCATACAGCATGGGCACCTAGGTGCCTTTGTTGGCAGTGTTCAACATGGGCACCTAGGTGCCTATATAACACTAAATTCACTACTTATCTTCTGGAGGCCATAAATTTTACTCTCGACCTCGAAACGACTCCATTGTTTTTGTGTTGGAAAGGTATCAAAGAGAACTACACAATGGTATGATAAATTTGGGTTTTTGAATTTTTCTTACCAATTCTTTGGGCTTTTGAGTTTTCTTTACCAATTTTATTGGGTTTTTTATGTTTATTTTGATGTTTTGACTTTTCTGACTAATGTATTTGAATGTTTTTTATTTTCTAGAATTTTTTTAAATCCATGTAAAGGAAATGAAGAAACATGGATTCCCCAGTGATAGATGGGATGTAAAAGGGTAGAATTCCATGCGTATGTGTAAGAAAGTGAATATGTGAAATCGCCCTAGCGTTAGATGGGAATATTCAAAGGCAAAAATCTTCACGCACAGAAGATGGATCAAGGCCAATATGGATAAGTTCAGCACGATGATGAATGTAACATAATGACATCCTAGAAGGGAGCAAAGGATGTCCCCAGCATAAACTAGCCAAGAAATACATTACAGAAAGAAGTAGAATATTTTTTTTGTGAAGGGGACAAAGGTTCCCGCACACATGGAAAAGAGGAAATGTTACACACATGGATGTTCTGAACGAAGTAGAAGAATAATATGAATTTGAATGAATGTAGCTTAGAAGCCTCGTAATGAAGAAGCAATCAACCAAAGGCACGAATCTTGAGACAAGATATGAAATATAGTAAGAGTCTGATCAAGGTCCAAAAAAGACACTTGGTATCATCATAATCCTCTTTTCTCAAAGAGATCCAACGTCTGTACGTGGAAATTTATTACCTCTTGGAGGGAAGATTTGATAGATAACTAGTGAAGAAACCCTAACCAATGTGTAGGAATGATTTATTTTTCAAATTTGATTTTTTATGAATGGATTAGGGAAGGAGATCCATACATTTTTTCGCTGCCAACCAGATGTCCATAGCCTTGACAGAGATGCATTTGATTCTAATTGCAACATTTCTCTATTGTCAGTCAAGCGTCCATAGCCTCGATAAATATTATTATAAATACCCCAAGAGAGATTTTTATATCAATTTGTTTTTTCTTTTAGTGTTTGTTTTCAACTTTTTGTTTTTTGATATGATTGATTCTTTTGCTTTCTGAAAATTTATTACACCTCTCTTGTTTGAAAAGGGGTTAAGAACCACTAATGTCTTGATGAAAGGAGGTGGAAGTGATTGTGATGACGACATTGGCTAATGTCAGAAAATATGTCTAAATTTTCTTCACAACATGTGTTTTAGATGTTGATTGTGATGGATTTCTATAAGGTCAATCATTCTTTAATTTACCAAGGTGATTAAATACCAAGTCAAATGGATACCATAGAGACAAAGGTCTCACAATTCGTGTCCAATGATGACACTCTAAACTTTACAAAGAGAATAACAAAGCTAAAAAAGGAAGGCTAGCACCATTTCCAACTAATAGCTAAGGATTATAAGTGGTTTAGGAATGTAACATTAAGATAGAAGCTTAAAGGAATGCTTAAAAAACATGAATAGAATTCAAAATCTAACTAAACATGCCTATTAATATGTATAATTACCTAAAATGGGCCTAAATAGACCTAAGAAGGCAATCAAATTGGTATGGTTACTACTCCAAACAAGATGAAATGACCTCTCCAAATAACTACTTGGTCATTTTCGATATCCATCTACTAACCCCAATGAAGGATTTAAGAAAGTATTGAACTTGGCTATATATCATATTTATTATATGAGATGAAAACTAAAACATGGTGTAAAGTATAAAGGAATGGGGTGTACCCTTTTTTATAGTTTTCTTTTTGGGAAAAACTTGTATTTTGGTGCATGTGGGACTAAAATTGCTAAATTAGATTAAAATTTCTAATCATGATTAGGCCTTGATAATCACAAGTAGTGAATTACCAAGTGATTAAGAGGTATGGAGCCTTAATCAACCGCTTAGGGTCAACTAGGAGGATATGATAAGATTTTGAAGCTTGTTGAGGTGTTTTGGAGGTGAATGGGGTTATTTTGAGTGGTTGGAAGAGGGGTTTAAGCCAATGCTAGGGTATATTGACCAAAACAAGGGAAAAATAGTCTTAATTAGCTTATAAACGCTAATTTTATATTTTGAAGAGGATTTTGACTTACGATTCATCGTAAAGTGGTACCCTAAATGTGAAAGAGGTTTGGTGATCATTGAAGTGCTTATTAACTAACCAAAGCGGCAAGAAATGTTAGTTAATTAGTAAAGAGCACTAATTATAATGGAATTGGGAAGAATAAGAGTTATTTGGATGCGTTTTTGCAATAATATTGCAAAATCAAAATTTAGGTGTCTATAGATCACATTGACGTAAAATTAAGAAATACATGTTTAAATCAATTATATTCATCTCCCTCAGTTCTCATATTAATTCCTCTCTTTATCTTCATGTTTTGCTCATCTCTTCTCAATCATTTTTCATGATATCCTCATGTTCGCTCATTTTACATCATTATATAGCCTTTAAAAGGAAAAATTTATGTCTTTTCACTCATAATGACTTGTGGTAACCATTCGTTAATACATATTTACATTATTAACTACTAATTAATGAATATTTACACATATATCATGATATTTATACATTTTTCTTATGTTAAAGAATATATATTCTTTACTATTATCATTCTAATATATTTTTGGCTTCCATGGTATATTATAATGATCATATAGATCCCACAAACATCCTAAAATAACCTTGTAATATGAATAACTCTGTTATTCCTCTATCAGCTTCTATCTTATTATGTAATTTTTTTTGTCTTTGTTTCGTGACTCTTTATCGGCTTCCACGGCTTCCAATAGTATCTCTCGGCTTCTTTCAGTGTTTGATGGATTTGTCCTTTTATCCACAGCTTCACTCTTTTACCCACAACTTTTCTCTTTTACTCACGGCTTCATTCGTTTACCTGCAGCTTCCTTTAGTCATATGCGGCATCCTCTAGACTTTGGCAGATTTCTTCTTATATCCATAGCTTTCCTAAAACTAGATTCAGAACATTTTCGACATCGTCCCCAGACTACAAATGTTGTCTTGTCCCTAAGACAACCAAGCGATGACTTAAAGTCTCACTCTTCAGGTCACTAGATGAACTTTCTTCCTGATGCAGCCTAATAATCTTCTTTTCCCTTGGTGTGTGTTATTTTCTAGTTCCTCCATTCCTAAATTATTTTTTCTTGGTCCTTCTATTTTGGTGTACTTATGCATCTTTCGAAAATATGAATGAATCATCTTCTCATTCCTCATCTATCGATATCCTTGTATAATATCCAACACATTTCATTGGTAATTCACCATCAAAATCCTCATCCTTTTTCCTTCCATCTATTTCATTTTGCATTATACCATATTTTTACCTAACTATACTTTTCCTCTTCTCATTTACCACATTTTCTTTTCTTTCTACTTCCTCTTGGTTCTTCTTCATTTTACTTTCTCTTTCTTTCTCAATATTTTCCTTCCTCTTCCCTGCAACATCCTCACACAATGTCATAGTTTCATTTTCTCCCTTAAAACTTAACTTTGTTATCTCTTTTTCTCTTTCCATTTTTTGGTTTTCTATTATACCTTCCATATGATTTTACTTTGCTTTCCATGATATTTCATATAGTGGTATTGTAAATTCCATGGATGTATATTTCTCATATGGTTCTATTATTTTGGTCTCTTTTTCTATCTGCATCCATTCTTCTTTGTAATATCTCTGTTCAACATGTATCTTCTTCTCACAATTCCATAGTATATGCCCATTTTTCTGAGAGCAACAGAGAGAAATAAGAAGAGATAGATAGATTTATCTCATATTATTCTGATGATAACAATGCACACGTCCAGTTTATATAGGACAGAAGAAACTAAACTGACTCCTAACAATGCTGGGAAGATCCACAAAGCCAGTAGAGAATAATGTGATAAGAAACAGAAGATAAGAATTGACAGCTATTCTAAAACCAACGTATCCTATAGTTAGAAATCAATGTATCCTAACATTCCCCCCCTTATTACATTATTCTTGCAAATGTGACCTCTGAAAGATTCAAATTTCACTTTTCCAAGAGATTTAGTGAGAATGTCAGCAACTTTTGCTTCAGTAGGACAGTACTGGAGCTGAATTTGATGGTTCAAGACGTACTCTCGAATGAAATGGCAGTCATTTCAATATGCTTTGTTCGTTCATGAAAGACTGGATTCTGCACGAGCTTCAACACACTCTGTTCAATAGAGAATAGGTGACTGTTTTTCAGGAATTCCTAGGTCATCCATAATGCTATCTCACTTCGCACACAGCTCCTCGTGTGGCGCGATATTCTGCCTCTGTGGATGAGATAGAAACAACATTCTGCTTCTTGCTTATCCACGAGATTGGTCCAGATCCGAGATCCACACCAATCACATGTTATCATTTGTAATATTGTTCCCCTTTCATTATCTCTATGATATTCATCATATATTTGATATCCCTTGCAATATCTTCTTTAATTATCAGACAAAGATGTGATGCTCCAGATGGGAACATTGGTTGATTTCCCTATTCCTTCTGCAATGTACTCTTTGTCATCCGCTAATTTAAGGTGAATCTTCTTGTCATGATATCCTAGGTCATCTATAATGCAGACTTTCTTTATAACTCCACTACAGGTCCTTCTGATGTGGCGTCTTTCATTAACATGTCTTTGCTTTCTCCATCAGATTTTTTGTCTTAGTTTCCTTATTTCAGCATATGTCGACACCATCCCTGTAGCTTTTGATCTCTTTTTATATTCCAACCATTTTTGTTCCTCGGACAATACCATTTCACATTCCAGTGACATTTCTTTGGCTCTTCCTGAACCATGGAGATTCTGAAATAGATGAGCCCTCCAATCAATTGCCTGTAGAGAGTAGCTCTACTTGAGGTGAGTTGGAATCTTGAAAGTTGCAATTTTCCATGGCCATATAGGTTTCAACTCAGACAATTCTATACTTTTCCAGGAGTTCTTGAGACAAATGTGCATGCTTATGAACATTGGTTGATTTCTCTGCAATTTCTTTGTCAATCCGCTATGCCAAACTCAATTAATACAGTCATCTTACCTGATATGCAGGTTTGCACAATTCCAGACTTTCAATGAGAAGTTTGAGAGAACAACTCAATTCTCCTTCTGATGTCTTTCATCTCATTTGGGCTGCAAGATAGTTTGAGCATCGGGGGACAGTCGTTTTTGCACTATATGCTTGAGAATGGCTTGAATCTCTTATTTCAAACAGTGACGCTCAGTGTCGTTAAATCTGTCTCTTTTGATTCTTTCTTTTTGAAATAAATACCACATTGGCCACGATTCTCTTCAGAACAAGGCATTCTCCTTCCCTCTACCAAGCTTCGAATGTCACGTGTTTGTTTAGACACATTCAATCGATTGTAACAATCGAAATTGAGATTTGCTCTCAAGGTGATTGGGACTAGACGTCTACCGTCGGCACCGAGCAGCACTCACCACGCGACGCAGGAATTGTTTTCTCGACCTGTAAGCTTTGTCTTTTGGCTTCATAAATGGTCTGCCACTTGTCTTCAGGCCTAGCATGATGGGCACGATCATCACTGAACTGTAGTTCAAAAGAACTTTTAGGCACTTGTCATATTACTTAATCAGGGGCTAGACTCCTGTGACAACGCCCCATAAAGGACATCATACCGCAATAAGGGCAACTGAGTCAGACAGAAGTAACTTATATTTGAAAGAGGTTTACAATTTGGACTCACTGTTGCCAGAATGACTAAAATATTCACGTGCTGTGAGACGGTGACGCTTTGCGAGGGCGTAGTTATCTTCTAATTTATTAAACATGACTTTCGCCGCAGATTTTTAAGCTCGTTCAGGCACAAAGTAGAACCCGGAGCTCTCGACAGCTTCCCCACACTGGCTGGCGATGCTTTTCAGCTGTGGCGAACGCTTTCACGAGTCTGTCTACACTCGACATAATGTGTTTAGACTCAAAATTATTCTGTGAAACAACACGCACGTGTTCCTTTAGCAGGTGACTGAAGTAACTGTGTGTGCCAGGTGTGTGTGTAAAAGCTTGTGTGATCCTATCAGTGGATTAATCACACCGGCCGCTATTCTAAGGCTTCATGAAGTTTGCCACGATCCATGAGACGCAGGTTATCATTTGTAAAAACCCCTTTCAGAATCTCAATGATATTCATCATATATTTGATATCAGGCACTCTGCAATATAACTTATTGATAATTATCAAGCTTCACAGTCTCCCTCGTCCTCACTCCTCACCACGCCCCATTTGCCCGCACTAAACTGCCCAAAGGTACTGGCGGCGGATATCCGAATACTTTGATCAATTTTTTGTCTCGACGTTTCCTTATTTCATTATGACGGCTTAACCTGCAACGGAACAGCAACGCCAACGTAAACGCCGTCGCCCCTTCCATGGTGTCTGATCCACATTGCCCTTTTCATATTCTCGAAAAAATTTTCACGAGGGCAGAAATACATGGTTTATCTAATTTTTGCAATTAAAGGCAGGCAAATCAGATTCCTTCAGTCTCCCTCACTTCCTCACACGCACTTAATTTATTCTCTGCCAGCTTCAGTCGCTCTGAGAGCAACAGAGAGACAATAAGCAGAGATAAGTAGATTTTCTCATCTCTTCTCACAGTTTATATAGGACATTTAACACTCCTCCTACACTAATGCTGATATCCTCAGAAGATAAGAATCCCCTCATTTTAATTCATCATTTGTAATATCTCTATGATCATTCATCATATATTCGTGATATCCCTTTTCTTTAAAAGGAAAAAAGTCATCTTTTCACTCATAATGACCTATGGTGACCATTCGTTAACACTTATTTATATTATTAACTACTAATTAGTGAATATTTACACATAAAACTTATTATTTATACATTTTTACTATGTAAAATAATATGTATTCTTCATTATTATCATTCTAATATATTTCTCACTTCCATGGTATATTATAATGCTCATATAGATCCCGTGAACATCCTAAGACAACCTCGTAAAAGGAATAACCTTGTTATGCCTTTGTCATCTTATATCTTATTCTATCTTTTCTTTGTCTTCGTTCTATGTCTCGTTGTCGGCTTCTACAGCTTCCTATAGTATCTCATGGATTCTTTCATTGTTCGACATCTTTTTCCTTCTACCCACGGATTTTCTCTTTTACCCACAACTTTTCTCTTTTACCCGTGGCTTCATTCATTTACTTGTGGCTTCCTTTAGTTTTTTGTAGCTTCCTCTAGACTTTGGCAACTTTCTTCTTGCATTCATGGATATCCCACAACTAGATGAAGAACCTTTTCAAAACCTCAAGCTTATGACATATTCCCGAGAGGAATATTTATGAGCTCGTCTTTGGAATAAGGTAGCTTGCCAACCATACATGCGAAGGAAGTATGTAGTTCTGTCAATTGTCTCCTGCTACAACCAAATCCACCCATACATACCAGGGGGATGCCTAACCAAGTTCTATATATGTAAGATGTATTCCACAGTATTATTATGGTGAAGATGGGAAGTGCTAAGGTATAACTGAGAATTACAAGGCCTAGTGGGAGCCGAGAGCCATTCAATTTCAAAAATGATGGGAGAGTTGTAAGAAAGCAAGCCTCTCTCCCAAACAAAAAGAATTCAACCAAATTTGGTTTTAAAAGAAAATAAACACTTCTCTGGAAGAAAAACTCTATCAAGCCATTTGAAAACCCTATCCTGATCTAGTTTGAAGTTAGTCCAAGTAAACCAAGTTGCACTAGAGGAATGTCTTAAGCAGTGATTAGGGTAAAAGATTCCATACTTGTTTCACATGTAAAACCACGCTTCACATTTTCTAACACAACACCTCATAGAAAAGCAACCCACTTTATCCTCCGTGGACTCCACCATGTTGAAATCACTACACTAGATTGCTCAACAAAATCATTGAAGGCATAAATATTAGCAATACCAATAATATAATTATGAAAATAAAAAAGATACCATACAACATGATGAGATGGGTAAGAATCCCAAGAAATAATAGATTACTGCAAGGAAGGAGAAAGAAGAGTAAGAACACCCCCTTTACGTGGTTCATGATTGGATTAATAATATATGGAACTCGGCTAGATAGTACGGGTTGTTGACTAGAGTAGAAACTAGCAAGCTTAACCTCCTGAAGCCACAAAACATGCATGTAACAAAAATTTGACAGATGTCCTAAATCATTGTATATACAAGTTAGTTCAGTAATCCCCTATATATTCCAAAAGAAAAAAATAATTGATAACCATCAAGATTCATGCCATGTTCATCATCGAGAATCCTTAACACTGTGTATTGGTTCACAGAGATGGAAGAGACAACATTTTTTTAAAAAGGAACATAATCACTTATCTTGAAATGGCAGCACGGTGGCATCTCATACTCATCGTCCTATGTTGGAGAGAGGATACGATAATTCTTGTGCGTGAACTTGTTTCTTGTAGTGTGAACAATCACCTCAGAATGTGGTTGTGAGGTCACTAAATATAGACAAATTGAGGATGGTGTGAGTGGGGAATGATGCACGGGTGGAGACACCATGGGATGTTTTCTATTAGAAGGATTTAGAGATGAGGAAGATTCCCCAACAGGTCTATAAACCTTTGGATGAGGTTTAGGATTTTTCTTATGCTTGACCTTTGTGAAAAGTGAAAGAGGGTTTCGGATTGGTGTTTTTCTTCTATAGGGCAGCCCGGGCCAAGGAAACTATTAAAGGGAATACTTGAATGATGTGTTTGGAAAATTGACAGTGAAAATAGGTATTAGAAAAGTTAATATAAAGGAGGCTTTGATAAAATAGGTGTCACCCACCTTGATATCTATCATCTCCTTAAGGCCCTTGGCTAAATCCACTTCCACACAAACTCGATGTTGCACGCTAGTAACATAAAATTTGTTTGGGTCATGAAAGACAAATCGACCAATGGGTTTGACCAATTCTTCCACAAAACTCCAAAGGGGCAGAGGTAGACAAGGGAAATCAACCCAGATGGGAACTTTAGGTTTGGCATGTTTAGAGAATTGAAAACCACGTGTCCATGGGGAAAATATAACCAAATTATTCCAAATAAACCAAGGCCCGTGATTCACAATGGATTTACAATGTTCAGGATTATTATACTGAAATAAAAAAAACTCCCCTTCAAAGGTTTGACACACCCTCAATTTTGACACCATGGCTTTGGTAGTGCTTGCGAACCCACTATTTAAGAATACTCTCCAGGGGGACACAAGCAACCAAATTAAATGATTCAAGTACTGAACAAGCCTTATCAAACTGAGGAGCATTTTAAATAAAATCAGGATTAGGAAGAGGAGGGTCATTGCCTCATCATAAACCTCGGGGATGAATTTCCTCACTTTCTTCTTTATCAAAGGCATGATTGATAGAGATCTTTTCGACTAATCCTACATCAAAAGATGTGGGAAAAATGGCTTCCGCCATTAAAATAGGAAACCACCACCTCCCAAAGGAAAAAAAGTAAATAAATATAGAATATTGTGAAATAAATGTCCCACATTGTAAGAAAGGTGGTGTGATAGGAAGTATGGTGCCACAGAATCGAGCATAGATCTCAAACCCTACTAGAGTAACCAAAACTCTTTTTCTTCCCAATTGAGAATCACAATAATTCTTTCATCTCCATTCCTCCAAGTTATATTTGGTCTCTTAATGATCAAGGAGATGTATTTTTTCTATGGTAAGGAAGAGTTATCTATCTTCTCATAAACCACATCAACTTTATTTTAATATTAAGGTTTACATTTAATGGGATACCTAACAATTTACTAATGACATATTTTTTGGTTTTTTTTTTATTCGAGTTCAAATAATTTATTTATTAATAATTGCCTTTACTAGTAATGTGGTTCTTGTAGTAGGATATTATTTTTCATGGAGGCATGTGTAAATTATTCAATCCTAATTTTTCTATGAATATTTTACAAATTCTTTATTTTCAAAAAAGAAATAATATTTTCAATATTTTGTGATTGCTGGAAGGGCCATAACCCCAATAAGTTCCTCATTTTTATGAACTCATCTTTGACCACAAAAATAATACATATAAACTATCTAATCATTTCCCAATATTTTAGTAAGAATATTTCTTAACATAATGTCTACACTGTACCATTCTAGTTCTCATACATACACACACAAATATAACCTACTTTCCTAAAGCTTCTATTGTTTTAGCTAGGAATTGATCTGTACCTTCTCAAATAGGTATTTTCCATTATTTTTCCTAGCATAGTTATACTAGTTCAACTACTTATGACGCCAATAAAAAAAGATTTAATAGAAAGTAAAACTTTTATACACCATATTTTTTAGGATTTCTAATTATTTACTTTGTGTAAGGGGTTGTTAAATCATTCTCCTCCTAAGAGTGTGCTTTAAGGGGCCTACTAGGATTGGGGTATGATCGATGTTGTTCATGTGAGGTAGACCACATCATTTCAGAGATGTTTTTACTATACTAAGTCACCCTATACATGCCCCATTTATTCCATTTCTTTACATAATGCACTCAATATGTCCGCTTATCCCATCATGTCCAATTGCTTCTTCTTATTGCATGTTATTATGATTACTTTCGGTAAGTTTGAACCCTTTTCACTTACACCAATTAACAATTTCTCCTCCAATACTCATGTTTATGAGCTTATGCCCTTAGGATTTCCGTAAAATTCACATTGAAAAGATGGAAAAAGGAGATCGGGTATGTATGTGGCACTAAGAATCATGGAATTTTGAATTCAACTTTAGATGAGTTAAAAATCATAGGATATATAGACAATGACAATGGCGGTAGTATATATGATAGAAAAAACACATCCAGATATGCTTTTCACTTTGGAATAGGAGTGGTTTTGTGGGTATCAAAGAAGCACCCCATAGTCATATTATCTTCAGCAGAGGCAGAGAATGTAGCAACAACAAGAGCATTATTTCAAGTTGTTTGGATGAGGAAAATATTGATAAATTTGAGGCAAAATCAAGAAGATGCTACACCAATTTTTGTGAAAATAATTCAGCAATAGCATTGTCCAAAAATTATGTTTTCACAAGAAGAAAAAGCATATAGACACAAGGTATCACTTCCTGAAGGAGTTGGTTAACACCAAATATATTTGTCTTGAATTTTACAAATCCAAAGATCAGTTTGCTAGTATTTTTACGAAGCTTTGGCGAAGGAAGGTTTTGAATATTTGAATAGTTGTTTGGGAGTTTGTGATTAGAAATATGTCAGCTCCATAATTGCACACTAATATCTTGGAAGTCAAAATTAAGAATTTGTGTTGGAAAAAGCATGGGAGTCTAATTTTGACTCTATCCTATTTTTCGAAAGAAAACAAGTTAATGTTTTGCAAGTATCCATAAGATCATGCTTTAATATTTTTTAAATTGTCTCTAGTTTATCTTGCATGTTATGCAACTTTTAGAATAAAAGTAATAAAACAATTAAGCTTTGTTAGCATGCACAAAAACATGTGTTGTTTTTAGAGTGCTCTGTTTCAGAGTTGTACGTTCTATCTTTACGAGAATTCTTTTATATAAACAAGAGCATTTGTTATGTACATACAAAAATAAGATTGTACATAAAGAGTTGTAGCTCAGACACAAATTGTAAAGAGATTGCAGAAGTAAAGAGTAATTGAAATTACGCAAAACAATATTGTTTTCTTTGGTTCAAATCTCTTTATTTTTTTGCAAATATTTTATTCTATTTTTATTGATCGCTGTTTTATCTGTCTAATAATTTTATGTATCCCAGTGCATATTTGCTTAAGAGAGAGACCCACATATGGGTGTTTATTTGAAAGGCACAAAGTCCAAGGCATATAACGGGCATTCATATTTTATAACATTCGTGTGAAAAAAACCTTTCATTTCTTATTATGTTTTACTTGGGGCCCTAAAAAATCTTGTCCGACAATAAATGTGCATATAGAAGTTGATTCCAACTATCGGGAATGCCAGGCACACACCAGTGTGAACAATCTGCATGAGGTGCACTAATCTTAAGCGTTGTATAGATTGAAGGATGGCCATCGTCCCGGAAGGCTGTGTTGTGGGTTATGTTAAAGAATTTCACTCCAAAACTAGTGCTCTTCAAAACATCCTGTACAATCTTGGCATGAAAACTCGGCTGAGGGTCGTATGATGGATCTAGAATAGGCTCCTTCAAATCACATCTGTTCCATTTGACTAGAAGTTAGTGATATTTCAGAAGATTTTCTCACAACAAATCTAACATGTATTTAATTAGAGATTTACGCAAAATAAATCTTTGTTCAACATAGATTTGATATGATTCCAAATATTAGGAACAATGAGTTTGAGCAGGTAACGATTAGGGCCAAAGTTTGGATCCACTTATTCATGCTAAAAACGTGTTACCTCTGATTACTGTCGTAATGACTGAATGAGGTGCCACGAAAAAAGACCAACGTTTGGGGATTTAGGTTTGAAGATATCCAGTTTGACCACGTTGTTAGTGCCTTTCTATAAGCCACGACTGGATCCATGTCGGTATATCTCTGGTTTCCTTCAACGATAATATTCCATCTGCCCACAATGGATTAACATTCATGTATGAAAGCTATTTTAATGTTTCATGGTATTCTTCTGAGCAAAATAATATTCGGCTTGGTTTTTCTTTCCCACACTATTATTCTGTACTCTAAAGAAGATATCTTTTCATACCTTTGGGAGCCCAAAACATCAGGCCACCATTTAGATGACTCAAAAATCATGACATCGGCTCCCATCCAGTTGCTTGCATTACTTTGGATCTCATCCACATGAAGAAGTTTTTTCCCTTCTTCATTAGTTTCAAGATTAACCAAATATGGAGCCCAAAAGAATTCAATCATTACGTTATATTCCTGCATATAGTTAACAAGATCTATCAATAATTACCCATTAAAGTTCCTAACAAGATCAGCTAAAAAAACAAATGACATTTGATCGCTTGCTTACCAAGGATTTGAATCTGAAATTGTTGTTGTTCCGAACGAATGTCTTTGGAAACTCTGTATACAGAAGGCAGACGAGAGAAAAAAAATGGTTGTGGCTAATGGAGTCACCGACAAAAATCAATCTCTTTCCTCTCAGCTTCTCCAGCATACCTCTGCCACTGAATCTGAAATAATAATAATATTCAGAAAATCCGCCCACAAATAAATCATGACCAAAATCTGACAAAACAAAATGAAAGTTTAAAATCCAATCATCTAACCTGGTAATATTGCAGCCATTTGGTTGCCATCTCCACTTCTCATAATCAGAATCTGGTCTACCATTTGCTTTGCAGTTAAATTGAGAGTTAATAAAAGGACATTGTAAAGCATCATAGAGAGGATAGGAGGTGTCGTGAACCCATGTCCCTGAGAATAAATCGCAGTCTGTTTCTGTGGATCCATCTTTTAATGCGTAGGCTGCGAGTACACGTAGCAGAAAACCAAGAATTGCAATCTTCATCGTGGTCCAGGATTATTCTCAGGTATCTGGCTTCATCATTGGCTTCGCCCTTATATTAAGCTAGATTAGTTGTTAGCAGGTAAAGATGGGTTGTATAACGGTGGATAATTACTCCTACAGACCTACTAATCCTTGATACGAGGAGAAGATTGAGATGTCACTCTTAAAAATTTAGGTACCATTCATTTATCTTTTTCCATACATATTGTACCAAATATATTCAATAAAATTTTAGGTGATATGAAACGTATTTATGTCTATTTGACAGCACGATTCTAAAAAAGGACTTTTCACATGTGTTTACTGGCCTTTTCTATTTATTCCTACCACATACATTAAGTAAAAAATTAGGCCAACACTATTGACGTCTTCCAAAATAAAAAGAAATATATTTTTTTCTATTTGAAATCACTACTTAAAGAAAATTCTTTTTAGTTTTTAATTTTTTTCGCTCAATAAATATTGTATTTTAAGAAATTGAATGTTGACATAGACTGTATGATCCAAGCATTGTCACTACCCGCCGGACTTTGAATCTCAAAAATAAAGGAAGTTATAAATTTATAATTTAGTAATGAAGATGAGAGTGTTTAGTAGACACATGTGATTGCAGCATATAATAGTAGTAGTAATAATTGGTATTATAATCCATGATGTTAGGTAACATGTCATTAGGTCTAAATGTGGCTTATGGCATATGAGACTATCTTATACTCCCAATATACAAGTCTCCTTAGCATACATACCCTACCTTCCGTAGGATTTGAATTTTTGATCTCTCTTTCAAGAGCACAAATTCCTCACCATTCAGCGAATTCAAATCTACATTAAAGAGAGAAAAACATAAAACATCCCAAGTATGTTTGTAACCACTTAAGAAAGTTAGAAAATGAATGCTAAAAATCTGAAGTAACTAAACAAGAATATCTTGTAACAAGAATGTTGGTCAGTTTACCAATTATTACTAAAAAATAAATGAAAAGGCTATCAATTATTAATTGATAATATAAGGCACTGGATTGAGACTCGATGAAGCTAGTGAGGGAACTATCAACCCATCTAATGAATATAGTTGACAGAAGATTTGTACAAGGAAGCGAAATGGAGAATGCATGATTAGAGAAGAATGAAGGAGATACAAATGAATAGGATGTAGTGGCTAATAAAGATGTAAAGGATAGGGACAATAGGTTTCACACAACCCTATAAAATAGAGAAAATGATGCTAGATTATAAGAATAAGGTAAAAAAAAAAAAAGGTGAAGGTCATGTCTTGGATTCCATAGCTAGAGGAGAACGATTCTTCTTGACAATTCGAGAATACATTGTTCATCTAGAGCTTAAGATAGAATGATTAATTCCCTAACTTGTAATTTTTTATGGAGCACAACCTAATACTACTATTTTTTTTAGGGAATGCGTCATTCAAAAATGGAAACCTAAAGGCCATGTAGAAATTGTGCAATGATGGTAAAGGAGTATTTTCTGAACTCCTTTTCTAATGGGGAGGATTGTTTGTGAAATCTATTGGGAGATCCTACTTTTCTAGGAAAAATCAAGCTTATCCTATAGAAATAGGAACCTGGTTTTATTCTTGATAAGGAAAGCATCATGGATATACTAACTTGGCGTAGGATTTAAGGTCTACTCCTTGAATATTGGGAAGACGATGTATTGTCCAGAATAAATGAGATCCATTGGAAAATTTATTGTTAATGATCCTATAACCAAAGCTATAAAAAGGTTGACATAAGCTAGGATTTGTTTTAATATTATGTTTTACTCAAAACCACCTTTGTCTATCGAATTTTCGTCAAAGTTTAGGGATCAGTTTCAAGTTATTGAGTATGATAGAATCTAGGGGTTTATCTTATTTGTATAAGAATAAAGCACTATACTAAGACTTTTTCAGAAATAAGGAGAGATATTTCTATTTGGAAAAAGAGGGAAGAAAACTTTGTCAAAAAAAATGAAATTGAAATGAAGGAAATGTGAGAGGATCAAAGAAATAATAATAATAAGATGGAGAAGTGTAATAAGAAAAATTATGGTGAGATCATAGATCAAAGGGATAAGGAGACCATATTAGGAACATCCTCAAGACGAAGGAAATAAAAAATCATTCAAAGAATCAGAAGAAAAATTTGGTTTAAGGGGTCAATCTCTATTGAACATGAAACAAAGGGATGAATTGAAACCAACAAAAAAGAATGTGCAAGATTTAATGTCTATGGAGGAGATGAAAGATATGAAGGTACCTAACATAGATGTTTACGAGAAAGAGATTGGAGACACGAAACCCCAAGATCAAGATCAATGTATTCATTAGAGGAAAATGAACATATATTGGAGGCTTCGTTGATGGAGGAGGGAGAGGACCCTTTTGAGGTTGGCATTTTTAGTAACATGGAAAACCTAGATCATAACTAGTAGCAGCAACGAGAGGCTATTGAGGAGGAGGGAAAAGATCAAAAGGGACTTATCATAGATCTTAAGGATGAAGAGATTCAAATCATGGAAGATCAAGATAAAGATCAATATGAGATAAATGAAGGTATCTTGTGGGATCCATTGATGGATATGGAGGAAGAACACTTTGTTGTAGATATTGAGATTAGAGAGATTAGGAACACAGAATATCCATATCAATATCAATACGGATTTACAAGAGGAAAACAATGATCCCATGGTGTCAAATATCCGAGAGATGCAAAATCAAACTCAAACTTTGACTACAGAGATAGATGGGAGGAGTACGAGGGTTATTGATTATTTTGAGTAACCCAAGTATAAAAATTGTCTTGAAAAAACATTGGAGGGTATTGAAATATAGCCTCCTAAAGAGGTGGAAAATGATGATGAAAGGATGGAATTTGGTATCAAATAGAAAATATAAAACCAAGATAAATATTCTACCAAGTGCTAAAGTAACAAGAAGTGCAAAAATAAAAGAGATGACTAGCTCTAGATCAAGATACTTAGATACCTTTTGCTATTGAGAAGTTACATTATTTGAATATATTTTTCTATTATTAAGGAGAATGGGTGATGTTTTCTTTACATTCCAACAATTATTATTTTGTTAAATGTATCTTATGTATGGGACCTTTTCTGTGGGATAGGTTCTTAGCTATTCATTATTAGACACTTCAATTTTTTTATCATATAATCTATTATAATAGGTTATGAGATCTTATCAAAATTTTCAAGCTTACCCAAGAAAAAAGAAGTTGAATAATAACTGAACCAATATGTTTTTTTCACTTGAAAATAAGTTTGTTTATATTTTGTGCGAATTTTTGTTAATCAATTTTTTTAATCAATAGAAGATTTTACTTCCAACATATATTGGAGTTCTTTTATATCCATAGAAAGTAGAAATGGGGTGTAAGGCATCATTGCTATAAATCACCAAAAAACTGATCTTTTCAATGTGTATCCATGATCTCATAATGACCTTCATTATGAACATATCACATGGAAATTCCAAACATTTTTAACAATACATAAATAATTTTCAAATCCATATCCACCTTGATGATTTTATTATATCGAATCACTTTTGTGGGTGACTCAATAAAAGAAGGTTGTCAAAATCTCAATTGGTATTAAATGCATTATATAAATCCTTGATATAATGGCCTATGGGGTTTTATTTTTTTTATATGGCCTTTATTAGTCATAAAATTATGAGAGAGGAGATGACTTACTCCAACATAGTAGCCTACAATAATTGTTTCATCTCCATATCTCCAAGTTTTATCTGGTCTCTCAATGATCAGGGAGATGTATTTTTTCTATTGTAAGGAAGAATTATTTAACTCATAAAACACCAAACCTTATTTTAATATTAAGGTTTACATTTAATGAGATATCAAACGCATTTGAAGAGAAATTAAATTTTATTCAAGTTTAAACAAATTATTTATTAATAATTTCCATTAGCAGTAATTTGATTCTTGTGATGCCTATTCATACAACGCTACCTCAACCCATGCCAACCACAATACTAACTTATAAAATTGTGACTATTTTTTTTTTAATTAAATAAAACACATTAATCCAATCTTAGATACTTAGGTTATGATTAATTAATATGTTTACTCACTTATCTAATACATCTCCCTTGAAATTAAATTTATTTATTTAATCTGAAATTATTCTTTTAATCGCCCAAAGCATTTCGGACTCATCACTTCCATAATTTAATTTAATTAAATTAATTAATCCCTAAATAAATCCTATTTAATTTTCCCTTCTTAGATTAAAGCTAAAGGTGTAGAAAAAGACTCAAGCATCAAAAAAAGGAAAGTTTGCATCCACTACACCAGTGCTACTGTCAATTGAAGCTTCTCTTGCGTCAACCCACAATACTTTAGCAATAGCACAAGAAGTCATGTCTATTCCATCACTGAAGCCGGCATCATTCCTATATAATTCTTCTCTTCCATTACCCACCCCCGTTTTGCAAAATGTGGGGTGGGTGAGCCATGCCGCCCACCCCCTCTCTATTTATTTTTATTTTTAAATTTTCTCATTGAAACTTAATCCAAATCAGATTCAATGTTATTTTTTTATTTTATAATACACACACAAACACACACACACACACACACACACACACACACACACACACAAGTACAGGATAATCTCCTTCTACAATATTTTCATTTAATCACAAATCAGGCTATATTAGCCTGCAATGTTTTTATAAATTAATATATACAAATATATTTTAAATGTGTGTGTGTGTGTGTGTGTGTGTGTGTGTGTGTGTGTGTATTATATAAAATAATCTAAGTTATTTAAACATGGTTTCCATAAGCAATTTGCAGGGGAAAACATATTTTAATATGGAAGAACATTAACATCTGTGTGTTTATATTTTCACAGAGATTAACAGATAGTAGCATATTTATAACCAAATATTATACATACGTATGAGCTGATTTAATTCCACAGAGAATAATATGGGAAGTAAGAGACAATTCCTTTGAAACTTACACAGAAATATGAATGGAATCCATGATATTATAGAGCTATAATAGAGAAATCAATCCTTCAAATGATTTAAAAATTCTCCAATTAAATCACATATTTCACTTACTAAATTTACAAATCCTCATATGATACAGAAATACATGACTTTGCAAACTTTCAATTATTTACTGCAGTTTACAAGGAAGATTTTACAATAATATAATTTACATTTATTCCCATACTCATGGTTTCAAATACTACATTCAAACTTAATTAAAATCCCCTTACAACAAATTTAAATTTAAAAGGCAAGCAGGAGAATCCCTCCACCAAAAAGGTAAAGACAACATGTCCAAATTTACACTTAATCCCTGCAACTCAAATAACATTTAAAACTAGCAACTATCTTCCACTTCATCTCCATCACACAAACAAGGGAGGGAGCTAAGAAATTATCTCCTCCAAGCCATAAATCCAATGAAAGGGTGAAGCCAACCCTCTCATTGGCCCCTGAGCTCCGACCATGAAAAAATAACTCATGTACACAACCAATGGTAGCTTATAAATGATGGCTTCCACATTACAATCTTACATACAAAAAATTACTGCAACACAAAATCAAACAAGATACAAATATATAGTTTCCATTATCACATAGGCTCAATTCTAGTGCCATAGGAGACAAGAAATATGGAGAAACATCTTATAACTCCAAATTGGGTTAGGGGTCAACCTTAAACCACCATAGCAACAATCACACACGCAATCTCTTATCAATCCCTCAAGCACTTATCACTCCCTCAAATTCTCTTATCACTTCCTCATGAAAAAATACAAGAACAAACAAGTAATCTTATTTTTCCTTCACAAGGTGGGACACCCTACTCACACTCACTTCATAACCTCACAAAATCCCTTATTCCTAATCATTGGTCCCCATTTTATTTCTCCCCACACCTTCTTAAGATCAACACTACCCAAACCCCACACAACAGCACAAGAATTCAAACATTCACACATAAACAATAACATACATAAAAATAAGTAAAAATAATAAGATTAGGTTGTTCCTGGCCCTTGTTGGCTCCTCCTTCCTCCAAGAAATTCCAACCTTCAACTCTCCCACAAGAAAGAAAGAACTCTCCCAAATCCAAATCCAAGAACCAAGCAAGAGATAGGCAAGTAACCCCAAAAACATGAGAGGAAATCATATAAATAGACTTGGTGGAGGGAGAGGTGACATGGCTCCATGTAGGATGCCACTTTATCTCCCTCAAATCCACCTCACAATTTCTGCACAAAAACCAAAAGTATCATAAAGAGGTACGTGAGGAGATTCCACATACCAAATTTGCACACAAGATCCCTTTTGCACATATCAAAGTTGAATTTAGAAGATCAAAATATGAGGAAAGCTAATTGCCTCTTTCCCATTAAATTTTCATGATTATAGGATAAATATGACCCCTCAAGTTATAGGTAAGGTTGGGGGAAGAGATTAAAGAGTGTGGGACAAGTAAAAATTGTCCCACAAGCCTTCAGAATTGGGCTCAAAGCCCAAATCCGAGATTTGAGGTGAGGGGGTGGCACACTAACCAATGCCACCTAAAATTTCAAAAAATCAAAAGTAAGGGCTAAGGTATAACCACATACACATTCCCCCCATTCACATTAATACATTAACACATACTAACAATTTACATGGCTATTAGGGGCACATTGACAACATAGGAACATAAGGATACAAGGGTACATTAAAACTTTAAAACTGAAATCACAACATCACAAAAAAAATTAAATAAAAGGGACACAATGACATAACCTACCCATGGTCACATGTGAGGTGCTCCCCCATGGAGACATACTAACAATGATACACAACATGATGACATGTAAACATATTTATACACAGTACCAAAGTGACCATGTTGTGAACACATGACATTCCTTCATGGTTGGCCTTCTTAGTCCCACCTTGTTTGTGTGATTTTTTTCTTGCAACCATAAATAATACCACCTTCAGCCTCAAGGCCACATCAATACATCATGAAAATAAAACACATATAAATCATCCATCATATAGTCATCATCATGCATCATCAATTATATCATTGTCAAGGTTATTAAAATTCTAACATAATTCAATCATTTACAATTACAATAATCACCATTCCTATTTTATGACAACCATGAAATTCACATACACGCCGATCACCTAATAACATCAAAAAATTAATACACCATTAATATAAATGATTCACATGGTTAGACGATACATCTAAACATAGTCCCAACTACCATGTATCCAAGATGTCAGTATAATAATAACCCAATACTAAACAACATGTACAAAATGTCTTCTAATGTCAGCTAGGCATCCATCCAATCCATGATAAAAATCAAATCACCATAATAATAAAATGTCCATATAGTCTATAAATCATGCTAACCAGAGAATCAATATCCATGTCTCTAAGCAGCTAGTAAGCAAGAGCATAACAAAAATAAGTGTCGAAGAGGAGTGGGAACTACATCCCCCTCCCCTTAGACATGAATTCCTCATGGAATTCACTGGAACAAGTGTGGAAAGTGGGCTCTAAGAAAATTGGTGTCCTCCCATGTAGCTAATGTCTCATCATACCAATTTCACTAGACACACACCTGATCAATCTCACACCCTCAAAGGCTCATGGTCTTGTGACTCTATGATGCGTACGGGCTCCACAAGTTACCTATCCCTACTCCTACACCTGAAAGTTAGTCCAATCAAAGACATGAGAAGGGTCTTGTATGTATCTCCGTAATATAAAAACATGGAAAAAATCATGGATGCGAGACAAGCTGGGTGGTAAGGCTAAGTGGTAGGCTACGAGACCATTTCACTCCAAGATCTCAAATGGACCTAAAAATCTCAGAGCTAACTTAGAGCCTTTTCTGTAATGGATGGGGCTCTTAAGAGGTATGAATCTCAGGAACACCTTTGATCCCACCTCATAACTGTTCTCAACCCTCCTCTAGTCTGCATACTTCTTATACCTATCATCTGCCTACTGCAATATTTTCTGATCAAGGTGACCTACTGCACCATATCCTATAACATGGTTGGCCCAAGATATACCTTTTCCTCTAACTTATCCCAACTCAACGGAGTCCTACACTCTCTTCTGTACAATTCCTGAAATGGTGTCATGTCGATGGAACTTTGAAAAAATGTTATTATATGTAAACTCTACCAGATATAGATACTCCTCCCATCATGACTGGTAATCCATAACGTACATGCGAAGCATATCTACAAGTATTTGGTTCACCCACTCAGTCATACCATCTGTCTCTAGGTGATAAGTTTATACTGAAATTGATCTTCATCCCAGAGATAAAACTGTGTGGTGGTCGAAAAATGTGATGTGTATAAAGGATCACAATCATAGATAGTATTCTATGAAATCTCATGAAGTCTGACTATCTCATCCAAATATACTTGCACCCACTACACTAGCTGTATAGGTGGTCTTTACTAGAGAAAAATGATCCACTTTTTCCAATCTATCTACCATGACCATGATCACATCATGGTGATATCTCGACATAGGTAGCCCCACCATGAAATCCATGGAAATGGTGTCCCATTTCCACTCTGGTATAGCATGAGGATAAATAAGGAAAGAAGGATTTTGATGCTCGACCTTCACCTTCTAACACTCCAAACATCGAGATAAAACCAAGCTATATCCCTCCGTAGACCACTCACATAGAATAACTACCTCAGTGTGGCATGTATCTTCTTCACCCCTGGGTAGACTGAGTAAGGTGCACAATGAGTTGATGCTAAGATATCATTTCATAACCCTCCATATTTAGGCACATAAATCTGCACCCCTGTGTCGAATAAGCACATCTAAATCCAATGCTAGCCCTTCAAACTTCCCTTAAGGGGCTGTGAGACTCAATCTCTGTTCTAGCTAAAAGATTAAACCTATCCTTAGGAAGATGCTGCAAGATCCTACTCCTCAAATTTGTAACCATTTTTCTATAGCCATGTCAAGGTGTCTCCATCGGGTCAAGGCATCTACTACAACATTCTCCTTCCCCTTCACATGCTCAATCTACATATCATACTCACATAAAATATCTATCCAACAATGTTCACTTGAGTTGGGATTGGGTTGTGTGAAGAGGTTCATAGGCTTAAATGATCTATCCCGAGTCTGAACCTCCTTCCCAATAGAAAATGTCACCATCTAACGAAATCATGAACCACTATTAAAAGCCCAAGGTCATGAGTTAGGTAATTGAGCTCATAATCCTTGAGTTTACGAGATTCAAAAGAAACAACTCAGCCATCCTGCATCAATACTCCTCATATCCCTACAAATGAAGTGTTCTACACACAAAGAAATCCCTCTAAGGATCTAGCACTGTTAGGATAGGTGTTGTAGTAAGGAATTCCTTTAGAGTTCAGAAGGCCTTCTCACATCTATCTGACCAAACAAACTTCTTCCCTTTTCACTACAAGGAAGTATGGGATGAGAAATACGTGAGAAATCCTGCACAAACCTCTTGTAATATCTATGCTAATCCATTGAAGTTGTGTACCTCCATCACATTGGTTAACATTTTCCAATCAATGATAGCTCTAATCTTGGAAGGATCGATAATGATACCTTCCCAAAAATGATGTGACCTAGATACTAAACCTTTGACTCAAAGAATGCACACTTCTCTAGGTTCCCATAAAGCTTGTACTCTTGAAGACACTGCAAAACCTGTCAAAGGTGATTCTCATGCTCTTCACACATGCTTGAGATAAATAAAAAGGTTGTCAAGGAACATGAGCAAAAAATGGTCTAGAAAATTCCTGAATACCCCATTCATCAAAATCATGAATTTTGTGGGGGAATTCGTCATACCGAATGGCACAACTATGAACTTGTAGTGGTCATATCTCATGTGGAAGGTTGTCTTATGAATATCTACCTCCATAATCATTAGCTAAAGATAACCTAACTTGAGGTTTGTCTTGGAAAACATAGATCCCCCTTCATATGCATGGTGGAAGGGAGTAATGATTCTTGATTGTTACTTTATTCAACTATCTATAATCAATACACAATCGCAGGGATCCTTCCTTCTTCAAACAAAAATAACCGGTGCAACCTAAGGAGATACACTAGGACATGGATTAGGCCCTTCTCAAGAAGGCCATCCAGCTAAATCTTGAACTCATAAAGCTCAGGGGTAGTCATCCTATATGGCGCATGAGATAGGATCTACTCCTGGAATGAAGTCTATATGAAAATCTATTTTGTGTAGGAGAGGTATGTCAGGTAACGCACCTAGAAATACATTTACAAACTCCCTCAAAAAACTGGTGATTATCAAGTGAAGGCCCATTATTCTCATCCTATGATCGGTCATTGAATTTAATAGCATACAACTGACATCCTCAATGTGCACACTATTTAAGCTGCATAGTGGATATAGTGCAAATGGAGATGGGCCTCCTAACCCCAACTATCACTTACTTTATCTCCAAAAATCTACACAAGATATCACCTTGTTGTAATATTCCAGGATAGCTCTATGTGCATATAGTGAATCGATACCCAAGATGAATCCAAAAGAACCCAAACGGAGGATGCAAAGATCCAAGGTCATGGTGAAGGGTCCTAGGTCTACTACACACTCCTTGAATAAGGATTCCACTATGAGCTTGGCTCCAGATGCCATCTCAACAACCCAACTATAACCCTACCTAACTGTCACTAGCCTGCATTTCTCTACTAATGATGGCGAAATACAAGAATTAGAAGAGCTTTGAATCAAACAAGATAGAGGTAGGAATACCACCAATGCTACCTTAAGTCTCAATCATTGTGCCCTGTTGCTCTATTTGGTGGTTCTTGACCACTGCATAAATCTTGTGGCTCCTTGCCATTTCACCAACTATCATCTCTAAAATGGGCCCTTACCCTTGTTATCAAGGTTCTATGGAAAATATCTCAAGTGATGCCCCCGTGTACCACATCCAAAACAACTATCAAGTCTTCTCCAATGAGAAGTAGGTCCTCCATGTGTTGTAGTAGTCTACGTTATAGACCTTGAAGATATTACTATATAGATTGTGTTAGGTACTGCATGGACGAGCTCTGACTGACTAAGCTCTAGGTGCTACCTGTGTCCTAAAGGGCCCTCTAGATAGAGGCCCCATACTCTGCCCTCTTTGAGCATCATATCTCTATGGAGGCCTGAAAGGTGGGTCATTCTGTTGCTTCTATTATTGTGGCTGTTGTGGTGGCCTAAAGGAAGACTGTGTGGACCCATGCCCGCTAAGGGGGAGGGGTCACCCCCTTTGACTGACTATTCTACATCTGATGTAAGCGAATCCTCACCATATCCCTAGCCTGTTGGGTCTTCCCCCTATTCTCCTCTACAATATAGGCCTTATCAACGGCCTCAGACTAAATATCGGTGGACAATGCATGCACAATGCCCCTACAAGATCTAAGTTTAGGCCCCTAATGAACTTGTGCACCCTAACCTGTTCATCCTGTATGGAATCCACATTTTGAAGAAATTCAAGAATCTACTCTTATACTCCACCAACTATCATGCCTCCCTATAGCATATCGTGAACTCATCGATCCGATATTGAATGAACCTCCTGAAAATACATCTTCTCTAGAAACACTCCTCAAAGAGATACCATGTCAAGGAGAATGAATCTAGGTGGAGATTCTACTCCTCTTTCCTCCACACAACTCTTGTCCCTTCCATCAACAGATGAATAGCAACACAAGCCTTTGTGTTGCTAGAGCATGGGCATAGCTTGAAGCGTCCCCTCAAGCTAACTAGCCATGCCCTTGACCTGGAATCCTCCTGTATCTACAAAAAAAGTAGGGTGGGTGAAGCTTCAATATATCTCAAATGTGATTATCATGATGAATTTCTTCCCCTAGGTCTCTCCTCATGATAGTCTCTTTGTCTAGGGATCCTAGATCTCTCCCTCTATCTCACAGTCCCCATCTCTCTATGCCGAGTCCTGTCTATCTAGCTCCATGTGATAATTCTCTGCCCTATGCTCCTCACTATGTCATGGAGTATCCTGAGCCTCCTATGATGGCTCTCCCTCATGTTGAATAGGTCTTCCCCCAAGAAAAATTTTATGTATAGTGGCATTGAGCTCCTGTAAGGTCTTTAGAATCTGCGACAATATGGCAGCAACTTCCAGATATGGGGGTGGTCCCCTCCAACTCAACGTGTAAGAACCCCTCATCTTGCTCGCACCTCCTACACAGACTAAGACAGGAGTTAGTCCATTATTCTAGGTGTGTTTTAGTCTACTAATTTTTCTACGTTTATATTTTTTTCAAAAATTTCAAGTGTCCTAAATTTAGGTTGTACTAGTTTTTCAGTTGTGTTCTCATGTTTTCCCTAGGTCCAAGTGTTGAACCTCCCTCTGATGCCAAACTGTGATGCCTATTCATACAAGGCCACATCAACCCATGCCAACCACAATACTAAGTTTTGAAATTACGACTAATTTGTTTTTTGAATTAAATAAAACAAATTAATCCAATCTTAGATACATAGGTTACGATTAATTAAAATGTTTACTCAGTTATCTAATACATCTCCCTCGTAATTAAATTTATTTATTTAATTTGAAATTATTTTTTAATTGCATGAAGCATTTCGGACTCATCACTTCTTGTTGACAATTTTTTCACTCGTGCAAAAATGGGCAACTCGAAAATTTTCTTTCGATGGAAAGCATTGATGAAGTGGACCTAACTAGGGGGGTTCATATAGTTTTCATTGTGTTTTTAGTTACAACAATTGATTAACAACATGAAATCCAAAGATATGTGTGTTATTATAGAATGTAACACCTCACATAGGTTGTCATTCCATGTTCGTCTTCAACAAGGAAAAAAAATCCCCAAAGGACCAATGCATTACCTTGATAAAGGTAGGAATCACAATTTACGTGAGAGGTTAAACTCAATACAACAAAGAAGGTTATAGTTTACATGCAAAGGTGTTCATTTTTAAGTTACGGGTACATTAAATATAGTTATTTCTACATGTTTAAATACTATTAATAATGTGATTGAGTTGTTTGTTTCATTATACAATCAATATCCATCATAAAATTTGAATGCACAAAGAAGTATACAACTTAGTTACATAAACTAATGTCATTTATTCATATATAAATTCAATTTTTCCCACACAAGCCATGGGATGTAACTTATAACTACTAAAATAAGAGATACATGCGTATAAAGTTAAAAGCAAGGGAATGTAGAAGGAACCCATCATTGCCTTGGGGTTCCCTCTTAGTCTTCATTGTTCCAGTTTCAGCTCCTTATCTTCATCTTCTCTGCATAATTCCATTGCATCAGTGTACCTGTAAGAAAATAGAATATTGTAAAATTTTGAGCTCAAGGTTAGATCTACATGCCTGTGCTATTAGCTTCAGGAAAATCAATCTCCTAAAATCATGAGGAATAACATACATCAAAGTAACAGATATAAAATTGAGAAAGCAGTATCTTACAGTAGCACATATGATTCCCAGAATCATGACAGAAAAGGAAATAGAAAGAAAAGATAATTGCTATGGAAAATAAGAGAGACTGAAGGCATTTTATTTTTCTAACTACCTTGTTGAAGTGTGCAGGTACAATATATAAAGTATTCTTAAAATATATTACAGAAATCAAAGAAAACATTTTCATCAATGCAAAGTTTCATTAAAAGATAAAGAAACTCAAATATGAATCATAAAATGGAGTTATTTGAGGTAGCTTTCATGAGATAATTCTGAGTATAAATTGTATGAGCTAAAATCACATAAATATTTTGTTAGTGCTTGATTTGATCTCACCCAATTTGTTCAAATAACTCTTCAATCTACCTAGTTTGTGGTATTTTCTATCTCCCTGAATGGATGCGTACAAGTTGTTTCCTTCATTTGGTTGCCATGATCAATCCTTTCCTATGGTTGAAGATCACATTAAGTCCAGCTATTGTTTTCTATTTCTCTATCCATGAGAAAGAATTTGTAATTTGGGCATGAATTCAGGTTTCCCCTTCTTTCTGTTTTTCCATAGTCATGTTTCCCTGTCAATTTTTATCCTGACATTTGTGGAAACATGGTGCTTTTTGATTCGATGCGGCTCAACAGGTCTTTTTGGTGAAATTTTCCGCTTTTGTCACATTTGTAAAAAATACCAAATTGGCCCCGCAGCCCCAATAGCATCTAATTGGTTATTCAGCAAATATGAAGCGGCAGGGAAAAATTCTTACTTTGACCCCAAAGGACACGTGGCAGTTTTTCACGTTACAAACAGGAAGACGGGTCGGCAGAACATTTTGAAGTTTTTTGCCTCTTTGTAAAAGGGAGAAAAGTTATGAAATAACCCGCAACTCCACTGGGGACAAAGTTATGTCATATGTTTGAGTCAGCATTTGAAAAATCCAATCGGGAGGGTGGAGCGCTGGGAGAAATTTGAAAATTTTTCCTTTTTGTGAAAAAGGGATAAATTATAAGAGTGAAGCGTGGCCCTGCCATGAAACAAATGAAATCTGCATTAAAAATTCAAAGGTAGAGAAGTGGGATCTCAGAGGAAAATTGGAAATTTTTCCTTTTTGTAAATACTATTAATCATGTGATTGAGTTGTTTATTTCAATATACAATCAATATCCATCATAAAATTTGAATGCACAAAGAAGTATACAACTTAGTTACAGAAACTAATGTCATTTATTCATATATAAATTCAATTTTTCCCACACAAGCCATGGGATGTAACTTATAACTACTAAAATAAGAGATACATGCGTATAAATTTAAAAGCAAGGGAATGTAGAAGTAACCCACCATTGCCTCGGCGTTCCCTATTAGTCTTCATTGTTCCATCTTCATCTCCTTATCTTCATCTTCTCTGCATCATTCCATTGCATCAGTGTACTTGTAAGAAAACACAATATTGTAAAATTTTGAGCTCATTGTTAAATCTACATGCATGTGCTACTAGCTTCAGGAAAATCAATCTCCTAAAATCATGAGGAATAACATACATCAAAGTAACAGATATAAAATTGAGAAAGTAGTATCTTATAGTAGCACATATGATTCCCCATAATCATGACATAAAAGGAAATAGAAAGAAACAGATAATTGCTATGGAAATTAAGAGATTACTAAAGGCATTTTATTTTTCTGACTACCTTGTTGAAGTGTGCAGGTACAATATATAAAGTATTCTTAAAATATATTGCAGAAATCAAATAAAACATTTTCATCAATGCAAAATTTCATTAAAAGATAAAGAAACTCAAATATTAATCATAAAATGGAGTTATTTGAGGTAGCTTTCATGAGATAATTCTAGAGTATAAATTGTATGAGCTAAAATCACATAAATATTTTTGTTAGTGCTTGATTTGATCTCACCCAATTTGTTCAAATAACTCTTCAATCTTCCTAGTTTGTCATATTTTCTATCTCCCCAAATGGATGCGTACAAGTTGTTTCCTTCATTTGGTCACCATGATCAATCCTTTCCTATGGTTGAAAATCACATTAAGTCCAGCTATTGTTTTCTATTTCTCTATCCATGAGAAAGAATTTGTAATTTGGGCATGAATTCAGGTTTCCCCTTCTTTCTGTTTTTCCATAGTCATGTTTCCCTGTCAATTTTTATCCTGACATTTGTGGAAACATGGTGCTTTTTGATTCGATGCGGCTCAACCAGGTCTTTTTGGTGAAATTTTCCGCTTTTGTCACATTTGTAAAAAATACCAAATTGGCCCCGCAGCCCCAATAGCATCTAATTGGTTATTCAGCAAATATGAAGCGGCAGGGAAAAATTCTTACTTTGACCCCAAAGGACACGTGGCAGTTTTTCACGTTACAAACAGGAAGACGGGTCGGCAGAACATTTTGAAGTTTTTTGCCTCTTTGTAAAAGGGAGAAAAGTTATGAAATAACCCGCAACTCCACTGGGGACAAAGTTATGTCATATGTTTGAGTCAGCATTTGAAAAATCCAATCGGGAGGGTGGAGCGCTGGGAGAAATTTGAAAATTTTTCCTTTTTGTGAAAAAGGGATAAATTATAAGAGTGAAGCGTGGCCCTGCCATGAAACAAATGAAATCTGCATTAAAAATTCAAAGGTAGAGAAGTGGGATCTCAGAGGAAAATTGGAAATTTTTCCTTTTTTGTAAAAAAGGGGTAAGATTGCATAAATGAGGCCTTGACTCAGTCAAAGACCCAGATTAATCCACATTTCGAGCCCATATTTCAAAGGAAAAGGGCCGAGGCAAAATGTGAAAATTGCACATTTTCTCAAAAAGTCATAAAATGCAAAAGGAAACCCCATGCTCGCTTTGAATCATATTTTTTCACGTGGATAGCTCTAATATAAAGTTGATAAAGCACAAAATAAATGGTTGATATGCATTGCATCTAATTTTGCCACTATTTTTGCATCAAAACTCCTGGAGATGTGAATACGCATTGTTTTGATGAAATTCCTTGTCTTTTTTTCTGTAAAGTGCAATTGAATGGATTTAGAGCTTAATTTTTGAGTCCAAGGAAAGTAAAGGTTGATATTTTGAATTTGGAATTGCCCGGGCACTTACAAAAATGTGAATTACTAGAGAATCTGGATGCAGAGCAAAGTTGCAGAGGAAAGAATGGGAAAAGGATGAAATGATGGAGGTTGCATGCACGAACGATGAAAACATGCTCCCAGTTAAAACAATGATGGACATATTTGCAATGATTCACCTTTTTAAACAACTGGAAAAATTTTGTTGCAAACCTGTTAAACGTCACTTTCTTAAAATCATGATCAAACATGTAACAAACAAAGGTTCCTCGAATATTATTTTCTTGGGGGGGAATCTTGGATGTAAATTGAGTGTTATAAAAAGCATGCTTCAGTCATGCAAATGGTGGGGAGTTGAATTCTTATGAGAAAATTTGAGAAATCCCATCTTCGTGAGAGACCATCTGAGAAACCTGTAAATCTATTGTGTTTTAGATCTGATCATGTCAAGCTGGTTGCAAGTATACAGCCATTGACAAGCTCTGAGATTTTTCAAGAAACCTTCCCCTGTTGATGAATCTAATCAACTTCAAATTAATTTTTGTTAATCTTGGGAAAATTTGAGTCTTCTTTATTTTAGAGTTTCTACAAAATAGTATTTCTTATTCCTATTGCAATCTTGTGTTAAAACCCCTTAGAATAAGATAGGATCTCATCCATGTGATAGTTTAGTGGCATTTTCAATTTCATTATAAGAAGAGCCTTCATCCTGTAATGAGATAAACAATTTAAAATCACTTTACTATCATTTTGTTGATAAATATTGTCTGCAAGAATTTGAGTGTATCTTAGGCATGAGGAACCATGGGTCTTTAATGTTTAATTGAGCCTCTTAACTAGATCCTTTGTGTTAAATTCTTGGAGATTTTGTGAAACTGTGCAAATATGGGCCTCCATTGATGTACTCCTATTTGAAGAAATATTTTAGCTATTCTGAAGCATTTTTTCATTTATTTTATCATTTTTTGTGAAGGTTCTCAAAGATCTGGAAAAATCAATTTTATCCTGCTTAATCTCCCACCAAAAAATTATTCAAAAACAATGAATCCTACCTAAACTACCCATGTTTGTCCTATATGTCCACAAATGAATAAATTCTACTGCTAAAAAATGCAAAAGCAATCAGGATTCCATAATTTCTTTAGTAACCTTAACCTTGTTTAGAAAATATCAACATTCTTTAGAAGTGACAACTTCTGAGAGTTAAATTGTGGTGCATTGATCATATTTTCTCAAGGTTTCCTTTCAAATTTGTGCAAAGAAGGATATCTTCATTCTCCTTCACCAACAGAGGTTACAAAATGGGTTTTCTCACCCTGGTTGAAAGGCACAACCTAAAGTAGTGAGGATAGATCAAATCCTTTTGAAGGTGCTATCCATTTCTCCAACATCTAAGTGATAAAGAGCCAGCTAAATTGCATCTCCCCAGATACAAAACAACATACATGATGATTTATCTATCTCTAGTCTTCTTGTTAAATATTGATGATGCTCAGCTTGCAAAGGAGAATCAATTTTATATTCCAACACCTAAATGGCACCATTTCTAGGGATTATTTGAATTGCAAAGTATTATTTGAGCTACATAACCTATTTGTGCAGCAACAACACTAGATTGGCGTCGTTGCCAGGGATTATTTGAATTTCAAAGATTATTTGAATACTAGGATCTATTTTTGCGGCAACAACACCAGATTGGCGTCATTGCCAGGGATCTTCAAAGGATTTATTATATTTGGCCTTAGTAATGTTTCTTACATGATCTTAGTGCAAATACGTTGTTTAAACATCATCATGTGTTGAGATTTGTAAGAATTGTGTGAAGTTATAAGTTCTGCGTAAAATATTTCTAGTTTTTGTTGGTTTTTGCACTAATTTTACATCATCAATGTTAAATATGGGTAAAGGAAGGTTAGGTCTATGAAGCTTTGCATGAATTTATTGTTGATGTCCAGACATTTTACAGATCAATTTTAGTGCATTTGCACAACTAAGGTGAAAATCCTTAGTGGCGAATCCATGTTGAATTAATTTTTTATAAATGCCAGTGTCTTAACCTCTTTCAATTGAAATTTATCACTATTCTTTGCAAATATGGAAGGAAGAAGATATTTATTCATTAAAGACCACTGCTAGAAGGTTGTTTCTAGAATTGGGTAAGAAAAATTCTGAAGGAAAAATAATCTGGAAATTTATTGGAGATTAGAAATCAAGAAAAGAGTTATCAATTGTGGAAACTAATCATCTTGTCATTGAAGATTTCCATACTTCCTCAAGTGCTTCTGAATCAGGTAGTCTTTTTGTAGATTGTAATTCTCCATCTAGAGAGTGGCCTTCATTTGTATTTGAAAATTTTGTGTCTCCTTTTGTCCCTTTGTTTTCCAGAAGCTGATAGGATTTTCCAAGAAACAAATTTTTTAGAGAACATTCATTCGGATAATTGCATTCCTATGCCCCACAGACACCTCACTCCTCATCATTTTGTATCTCCTGCAAATTCACCGCCTTAAAACAACATGGCCTAGCCCCCACCTAGACCTCTATTTGTTTTTAATACCTTTGGTCCTATAAATTTTAGAGGTATGGATGGATATCCAAATGTTGTGCCCTAAAATGTTAGAAATTGTCTGCCTAAATTTCAGGGAAATAATGTTATTACTAGTGATCAGCACTTAAATATTTTTGTCAATATGATGGAAGACTTTGAGATCAAATTTGAGGATGTGTACATAAAATTGTATATTCATACTCTAGAGGAGGATGCATGGGAATGGTATAAATATTTTCCAGACAAATCCATTGATTCATGGATAGAAATGAAGAATGCTTTTAGATTACAGTATGGAGATAAAATAGACCCTAGGTTTCTTTTATCAGAATTTGAAAATATTAAGAAGAATCCTAATGAATTTGTTCATGATTTCAATACAATATTCAACAAAACATTGATTATATTTCCTGTAAACTTAAGGCCATGTGATGAATCTTGTCTGATAAAGTATTCTAATGCATTTGACAAAAAGGCAGCATACTATTTAAGGGACAAAAACCTAGGAACTTTGAGGTAGGCCTTTACCATGGCTTTGCAAATTGAAAACAACATTAAAGAAATTGGTAAACCTCCTAAGAGAGAATGCATCAAATTGATAAATCTAGAGAATACTCAATCAAACAAGTTTTTCGATCTGAGAAGAGGTTGTAAAAAATTTGGTCGGAGCTATTAAAGAAATGTCCTATAAACTGGCCAAAGCAGAGAAGGGGATTGGACAAGGTTCCCAAGGTCACCACAAGCCACAAGGTCAAGAAAGATTTTCAAATCATCCCAGAGGTGATCATAGATCAGATGACAAGGGTAAAGGGCCCATTGGAATCAGGGAATAGATAGCCCCAACCCTGGGAAAATAGATTAGTGCTTGATCCTTTAACTGGTAGAGTTGCTACTGTGGAAGAATCTCATGAAATTGAGTGGTGTGATAGTTGTTTCTTGTCACATTCTCCATGTGTTGTTGAAAAGGGAGTTGAGGAAGAAGCTGATGATGATGACACTAATGATGATGTGTATATGATGGGGTTCTCTACAAGATCATGGAAAGGAGCAACTTCAACTGAATTAATCAGTGTCAGAATTGCTAAAGTTTTCTAGGATTGCATTCACTGGTTATTACCCCTTCCTCCCTCTCATACTTTTGAAATAGATATGGTACAAGCTTTTGAATTTGCTAATAATTATTTTGAATACTTAAGGGTATTAATGATTAAAAAGTATGATGGAGGAATCCCTTCTGAGGAGGATAGGCAATTGTTAATGAATGTTGTGGTTGCCCAAGAAAAAGAATATAACACTAGGAGTAAAGTTTTCAAAGGGACAGGGCCTCAAGCCAAACCAAAAACTCCAAGTTCTCACCAATATCCCAAAAGAAACTCCTAAGAAAGATACATCAAGAAAAGGCCTTGTTTCCCCAAATAGAACTGGTATCCCTACCCATGCTCAGACCATGAAAAATCCTTTGCTGTCAGATGAGTTTGTCAGTCTTCCTCCAAATTTTGCCTTGCCCAAATACGTGCCTTATGACATTGCCCAAGTCTTGAGTCAGATCAAGATTTCTATTCCAATTGTTGATCTGCTTAGGATTCCTGAGCACAAGAAAAGGGCCTTTGAGTATTTGGGATTCAAAGAAGAAAATATTACCCAAGGTAGAAATGTAAACAATGTTGAGACTCCTCCTACCATTGCAGAGTTGGAAAAACTCCAAGTACTGGAAGAACTAGGTGAGCCACCTGAAGTATATTTGGGAACATCCTTGGTTGAGTCCCAGTTGAATGTAGATCCATTTTTCACTACTCTGATTATTAGGGACAGGCTATTACACAACTGTATGTTTGATTCCGGAGCATCATGCAATGTTATACCTCTTGAGGTCATGAATGAATTATATATCAAAGTGACAAGTAGCTTATGGGAAGTGCACTGCCATGGATTCCAGAGAGGTGTCAGTGGTTGGATGTGTCAAGGGTTTGAGAGTGCAACTTGCAGCCTACCCAGGAAAGAACTTAAAACTAGATGTTGTTATTGTTGATTGCCCTGCCAAATGGGGAATGTTATTATCAAGAAAATGGGCTGCTAGTGTGGGTGGGAATGTGCAAATGGATATGTATTTTTCCACTATACCTATTAAGGGAATCCTTGTAAATTTGTATGGTGAAAATAAGAAGCTACATCTCATTGAGGATCCCAATAATGCTTCCTATGAAGTGTTATACACTAACATTGATGCTGATAACTTTGATGGATTTGCTAATGGTAAAGAGAACAAAATTGATCAATGCAAGTCTCTTAAATAAGTAGGTTCTCCTTGGAATTTTTTGTTTGATGGGGATTGCTCTAAATTTGGAAATGGTGTTGGTATTGTTTTGATATCTCCAGGCCAAGAAGAGTTTGTTTTTTCTTGTAAACTCGACTTTGAGTGCACTAAAAATATTGTAGAATATGAAGCACTATTATTGGGTTTGAGAATTTCTTGGAAATATGGTGTTAGATACATCATTGTTAAAGGAGATTCAGAGCTAATTGTCAAACAGGTTAGATAAACTGTATGTAAAAAAAAAAATCAGAGAATGAAGCAATACAAGCATGCATTTTGGGAGTTCATTGAAATATTTGACTCCTTCAACATAATACATCACAATAGGAAGTACAATACTCTAGCAAACAAATTGGCCGTATTGGGTTCCATATTTGAAAATTGTATTGTATCCCCCTATTGTGAGTATAATATTGAGATATTAACCAGGCCATCTGTTCCTGACAATGTTAAACACTAGAAAGTGTTTGAAGGTGATGTACACGTGCAAAGGTTTTTTGAAAGAACCATGGAAAATTTTCCAATCAACGTATTGATTGGGAGCCAATGGTTTGTGCAGCTGATGGAAAGGAGAATTTATTTGGCAAAGAAATCATTCAGTTGAAGAATAATACTATTCCCAAAGGTTTGGTAGCACTTGAATAAAACTTTTATAATGTTGATTGTATTGTCAACAAACACATGTCATCCTTGAGGGATGTTGAAGAGCACAACCTAGGCACGAAGGATAAACCACGTAAGATTTGGCTAGGTAGCAATCTGAGAAAGGAAGAAAAGTGTTGTATGTCCAATTGTTGAAGAAATACTAGGACTACTTAGCATGGTCTTATTCTGAACTGAAATCATAAGAATAGGATCTTTTCCAGCATGAAATTCCTTTGAAGCTTCTGCCAAACCGTTTAGGTAGAAATAGAGGCTGATCAACCCACTCCTTTCCCTGAAGATGGAAGAAGAATTGAAAAAGTTGAGGGATGGAGGAATCATACAGCCCACAAGGTACTCATCATGGGTTACAAACTTGGTATCCTATCAGAAAGAAGAATGGAGATATAAGGTTGTGTGTGGACTTTATAAACTTGAATAGAGCATCAATGAAGGGTAACTACCCTCTACCAAACATGGACAATATGTTACAATTGGTTACTGGTTCAGAATTTTTATCCACCTTGGATGGTTTTATTAGATATAACCAGGTAGTTGTGAAGGAATCAGAGTGAATCAAGACTTCCTTTACCACTCCTTTGGGAACATATGTATATGTTAGAATGCCTTTCAGTATAATGAATGTTGGAGCCACTTTCCAAAGAGAAATGGATGTAGTTTTCTATGTCTATATTAATGATTTCATTGTTGTATATCAAGATGATGTGACTATTTTCTCTAGAAAAAGGAGTGACCACCTGCAACACTTATAAAAAATGCTATTAAGATGGGGGGAATATGGTATTTCACTAAATCCCAAGAAGTGTCATTTTAGATTTCAGAAAGCAAAGCTGACTTGGACACATTATGTCAGAAGGAAGGGGTTATGATTGATCCTGAAAGGTTAGAATACATCAACAAAGTCCCTATTCTAAGAACCAATAAGGGAATTAAATCCTTTTTTGGGATAGATTAATTTTATTAGGAGATTTATCTCCAACTTTGCTAAACTAACTATCCCAATCACTAGTATGTTGAAGAAAGATCAATGTATTAAATGGGAAGAAGCAGTTATTTAAGTTTTTTTAGGGATCAAAGAAGCATGAAAGAATGCCCTTGTTTTAGTAACTCCAGATTATAAGAAGGCTTTTCAAATGTTCTCTTTTGCTTTAGAAATTACTATTGTATCTGTGTTGTTATAGAAGGATGATGAGGGAACTGAAAGACCAATTCAATTTTTCAGTAAGGCATTACAAGGAGCTGAGATAAAGTATAATATCATAGAGAAGAAGGCATTTTCTTTGGTAAAAGAAACAAATGTCTATAGGCCATATATTCTGAGTTCCAAATTCATTGCTTATGTTCCCCACACCATGGTGAAAGATATCCTATGAGAAATCAAGGTTTCAAGTAAGAGATGCCGATGGGTAAACAAATTGCAAGAGTATGATATGGACATCCAAACAATAAAATTGGTTAGAAGTTTGGGCCTAGCAAAAATTATGGCAGAGAGCAATCTGCAGACAATTTAGGTAAATGAAGTTAAAGGAGAAAGGCTGAATGTCCTTGAAAAACTGATAAATTTTGAATGGTACAAGGACATATTTTTTATCTCAAACATCTACAGTAACCCTAAAAAATTGAGCAAGAATAAAAAAAAGAGCACTTAAGTTAGCTTTCAAAAATTATGTCATTACTTATTTTGGGTTAGCTTGGAAGAACCCTGAGGGAGTTCTCTTAAGATGCATTACTAAAGATGAAGCCCCTAAAATAATTATTGATCTCCAAGGAGGAGTTTGTGGGGGGCATTTTGCTGGAAGAGTCACAACTCATAAGATCTTAAGGGTTGGTTATTGGTGGCCAACTATTTTCAAAGATACAACTCTGTTGGTAAGAAAATGTGAAATTTTCCAATGCTTTTCTAGAAGACTGAAAGATTCAGGCTCCCTTCCTTTATAGCCTGTATCAATTGAAGCCCCATGTAGGAAATGGGGAATGGACTTCATTGGTGAGAATTCAGATCCTTCAAGTGTTGTCCATTAGTGGATTTTAGTAGCCATTGATTACTTCACCAAGTGGGTGGAGGAAATCCCCACCAAGAAATCAACTCACCAAATTGTCATGGATTTCATTCTGAATCATATCATTTACAGGTTCGGACTGCCTACTAAGATAGTTGTTGATAATGCCATGAGCTTTTGGGCTAAACCTTTGGAGGTCGTGTGCCATGAATATGGGATAATTTTGACATATGCTTCCAATTATAATCCCCAAGGAAAAGGAAAATCAGAGTCCAATAATAAAAAAAAATTTGAAGATAATTAGAAGAACTTTGGAATTGAACAAAAGGAAGTGGGGTGAGCAGTTGAAGTTTGTTGTTTGGGCTGATCGAATCACTATTAAAATAGCTATTGGAAAAATCCCATTTGAGTTGGTGTATGGAACTCAAGCTCGGCTATCCCTGCATATGCAATTGTCTTCATTTCAAATTACTTGAACAACTAGAAGATCAAGAGGTTAGTCCTTATAATGCGCGCATCAATCATATTATTGAGTTGAGATGAAGAAAGGAGAGCATACCATCAGAGACATGTAAAATTCAGAGAGAAATTGAAGAATTTTTTTGATAAGAAGGTGACTCCAAGAGCTTTCAGTGTGGGAGATCTTGTGCTATTGTGGGATAACAGGCATGAGGATAAGGGAAAAAATGGAAAGTTTGATGCATTGTGGATGGGCCCTTATTCAATTGAAATTTGAATTGGTGACCATACCTTCTTATTAAAAGACCTAGATGAGGAATTGCTTAAATTTCCTATTAATGGTAGACATTTGAAACATTTCCTTGATTGATTTCTCATAATCAAGGTATGCACCATTGTATAGTGTATAGTATTTTGGTTTCATTCTACTTTCGTGTTTTTATGTTTTGGTTTTTCCTAGTCCTTGGCAACCAATTTTTGTTGGTTTCTCAGTTTGTTCCTGGAGGGTTGGCTCTTGACTCCATTGCACAATGATTTTTTGGAACTTGTTCTACTCTCTTTGTTATTGTGGCACTCTCTTGGAGTGTCCATCCTTGAGTCAAAGCTGATGTTGGTGCTTGATTTGATCTCACCAATTTTTTTTAAAGAAATCTTCAATCTGCCTAGTTTGTCGTATTTTATATCTCCTCAAATGGATGCATACAAGTTGTTTCCTTCATTTGGTTGTCATGATCAATCCTTTCCTTTGGTCTAAGATCACATTAAGTCCAGATATTCATTTTTGTTTCTCTGTCCATGAGAAAGAATTTGTAATCTAGGAGTGAATTCAAGTGTCCCATTCCTTTTGTTTTTCCACAGTCATGTTTCCCTATGTCAATTTTTATCCTAACATCTATGGAAACGTGGTCCTTTTTTATTGGATGCGGACCGGTGGGTCTTTTTGGTGAAATTCTCCACTTTTGTCACATTTGTAAAAAATACCAAATTGGCCCCACAGCCCCGATAGCATCTAATTGGTTATTCAAAAAATATGAAACGGCAAGGGAAAAATTCCTACTTTGACCCTGAAGAAGGACACATGGCAGTTTTTCATATTACAAGCAGGAAGGAGGGTTGGCAGAACATTTTGAAGTTTTATGCCTCTTTGTACAAGGGAGAAAAGTTATGAAATAACCTACAACTCCACTGGGGACAAAGTGATGTCACATGTTTGAGTCAGCATTTGAAAAAGTCAAATCGGGAGGGTGGAGCACTGGGAGAAATTTGGAAATTTTTTTTCCTTTTTGTGAAAAATGGATAAAGCATAAAAGTGAAACACGGCCCCAATGGAGAAATGGGCCGTCTGATAGAAAATTGGAAATTTTTCCTCTTTTGTAAAAAGGTTAAGATTTCATAAATGAGCCGCGACTCCATCAAAGGCCCATATTAAGCCATGTGTCGATCCCTTATTTCAAAGGTGGAGGGGTAGGACAAAATGTGAAAATTGTGCATTTTCTCCAAAAGTCATAAAATGCAAAAGGCAACCCCAGGCCCGCTTTGAATCAGATTTTTCCACATGGACGGCTCTAATCTAAAGTTGAGAAAGGGTAGAACCAATGGTTACTTGTGCATTGCATCTGAATTTGCCACCATTTTTTCTCCAAGACTCCTGGAGATGCGAATACGCATTGTTTTTCATCATTTTTTTGATGAAATTCCTTATCGTTTTTGTCTAAAAAGTGCAATTGAATGGATTTAGAGCTTAATTTGTGAGTCCAAGGAATGTAAAGGTTGATATTTTGAAGTTGAAATTGTTCGGGAGGCACTTGCAAAAATGTGAATTACCAGAGAAGTTGGATGTAGAGAAAATTTGAATAGGAAAGAATGGGAAAAGGATGAAATGATGGAGGTTGCATGCACGAAGAATGAAAACATGATCCCAGTTAAAAAAATGATGGAGATATTTGCAATGGTTCACCTTTTTAAACAACAGGAAAAATTTTGTTGCAAACTTGTTAAACATCACTTTCTTAAAATCATGATCAAACATGTAACAAACAAAGGTTCCTTCGAATATTCTTTTCTTGGGGGGAAAGCTTGGATGTAAATTGAGTGTTATAAAAAACATGCTTTAGTCATGCAAATGGTGGAGGGTTGAATTCTTTTGAGAAAATTTGAGAAATCCCATCTTCCTGAGAGACCATCTGAGAAACCTGTTAATCTCTTGTGTTTTAGATTTCATAATTTTAAGTTGGTTGCAAGTGTACAACCATTGACAAGATCTGAGATTATTCAAGAAACCTTCCCCTGGTGATGAATCTAATCAACTTTGAATTAATATTTGTTAATCTTGGGAAAATTTGTGTCTGCTTTATTTCAGAATGTCTGCAAATAGTATTTATTGTTCCTATTGCAATCTTGTGTTAAAATCCCTTTGAATCACACAGGATCCAATCCCTATGATAGTTTAGTGGCATTTGCAATTTCATTATGAGAAGAGCCTTCATCCTGTAATGAGATAAAAAAATTAAAATCACTTTACTATCATTTTGTTGATAAAGATTATCTGTAAGCCTTTGGTTGTATCTTAGGCTGAGGAACCAGGAGTCTTTAATGTTTAATTGAGTCCTTTTAACTCTATCCTTCGTGTTAAATTCTTGGAAATTGTGTGAAACCATGCAAATCTGAGGCCTCCATTGATGCACACCTTCGAGTTGATGGAATATTTTATCTATTCTAAAGCATTATGTCATTTAGTTTTCCAATTTTTGTGAAGGTTCTCAAAGATCTAGAAAAATTAAATTTATTCTTCTTAATCTCCCATAAAAAATTATTCAAAAACAATGAATCCTACCTAAACTACCCCTTTTTTCCCTGTATGTCGACAAATGAATAAATTCTACTACCAAAATATGTAGAAGCAATCAGGATTCCATAATTCTTTAGTAACCTTAACTCTATTTAGAAAATATCACCATTCTTTAGAAGTGAAAACTCGTGAGAGTTAAATTGTGGTGCATTGATCATATTTTCTCAAGGTTTCCTTTCAAATTCATGCAAAGAAGGATATATTCATTCTCATTCACCAAAAGAGTTTAAAAAATGGGTCCTCTCACCCTAGTTGAAAGGAACAACCTAAAGTAGTGAGGATAGATCAAATCCTTTTGAAGGTGCTATCCATTTCTCCAACATTTGAGTGACAAAGAGCCAGTCGAATCACCTCCCCGGCTACAAAATGACATACATGATGATTTATCTGTCTCTAGGCTTCTTGTTAAATTTGTGATGATGTTCAGCTTGCAAAGGAGAATGAATTTGGATACCAACATAGTCCATCTTTATAAGCAGACTACAACAAAGTGCCACAAGGAAACAAAGTACATTTTGAATGACCTTGAAATTACATGTTGTAATTTTAAAGTACATAATTAGATGCAAGTAGAGTTGTAGAGACTCCAAACTGAGCATGAGAAATAATACAATTGTAAGAGATAACGCATTACAAATCAAAACAAAGGTAAAATGATCAAATTGGGAGGAAATAATTCACACTCATCATTAAAAGTCAAACAGAACTATACCACTTGAATCATATTCATCATGCAGAAGAGGGATTCATCATGTAGAAGAGGTAAAACATAATACATAAATTGCAGTATTTATTCTGAACCAGCATAGATTGATATCTACTTTTAGAAAACAATTTCTTCAAATTTCAGAGATAGTCAAAGATAACAAGCACAATTTTCTCACAAGTGGTCTTTGAAGTATTCACTGCAAAATAAAAAAAGCTACAATCTTCAGAAACTCATAAAATTCTAATAGAAGGAGATCAAAGACTATTGTTCATCATGTAAAGAATTCAGAAACTGAAAGGAGGATACTAAATAATAGCTGCAAATATCCATCAATGCTTGAGTATGAAACTTATCTAATAGGATTCAAGAAGAAAATTGTTTTAGACAAGCTACAATAATTAATGCAAGTGATCAAGAGCCCCTTCTCAGGAAAATTTTTTAGAACCACTCTATAAAGAGATGTTACACAAAGATCGTAATTATATTTCCAAGTGGAGCATAGCATAAAGAATTTAGAATAGAAGAGACAAATGCAAGTCCCTAAATTACAAAGCTCTAGAGCACACTGAAAAAAATTTCAAAGATGGAGAAGGTAATAAAAGAGTCATAGCATCTAGTTCAAACTTACAACAACATGGTAGTAGAGTTCAAAGTATAGCATCAAAGCAGTAAAGGCAATACTCAATAGTAGTTTCTCATAGAATACATATTCTATCAAAAGACAACATATCCATGCTTGAAATATTTATATACTATCAAGTAATGTATAATATTTTAATATTTTTCAGAAAATATGTCAAGGTACTCATGAAAGAGAATTCAATACAAGAATATGTGCCTTCAGGAATCAAGATGATACATATTTCTCATATATGTAAGCTTTCAGAAGCTCAAATGTCAAACTATAATAGAGAACAAGACTCGTGAAAAATATTTCTACCATACAAAGACAGAAGGAAATATTTGCAACTCATTTTACAAGAGAAGAGCATCAGATCAAGTGTTATCATTATTTTAGACTTTCTAGGTCTAGATGTATGAAAATTTGTAAGGGCACAAGATCCAACAAACAACTTTGAAGAAATCAACTGCTTCATAGGAAGCTACAAGATCCAAAAATAAATGGAATAATAGATATTTTTAGTGATTCATTATACAACGAATAAAGCTAAAGACATTGAGGCAAGTTCCAAGAGCTTATAGTGAAAATCAAATACATAGTGAAAATATGAAAAGCTAAAAATTTTATATACATCATAAAGAAATGGAATGAAGCTAAAATTCCAAATATTACTTGAAGGAAGAACAAATTGTAATGGAATAATGGAATCAAAATAGGTTAGAATGCTTTAGTAATAATTGTATTTTGTTGTTACTCTATAACGTTGAATAACTTATCAAGGATTCACATCAGAATATAGGTTGCTATGAAAAATAAGGTTGTATATTGAATCTCATCATTCATCAGTTGTGCAAGAATTCCAAGTCAATGATTTAGTTTCACTGAGGAGAATTCGGATCTACAAAAATAAAGCTTCCGATGATCAATCATGGAGGCCACAATATAAGGAATCAGATCCAACACAATAAAACAGTGGAGCCATCAAAGTAGCAGAGGTCTCCAAATTATCGTCAAAAAATAAATTAAACTGAAATAGTTTAATAAGGGATCTTGAAGGAAACAAAGTTACAGATATCATGGCTTGGAAATTTCCCAATGGCATAAAAAAAAACAAGTTACTTGTATATGTAGAACCTAGTTTTGATTAAAGACAACTTTTAATGCATAACAGTCAAAATTGGAAGCTTCAAATAGAACTATGGTGATGATGAAATAGAGCTCGAAACCTATCTTAATGGAAACCACAACAAATAAAGGAAATCCACATTGAGTTTGAACCACCAAAATTGAACCAGTAGCTTAAGGCACAAAGCATTATTTTCAAACTCTTAAGGCACAAATGAAAGGTATTTTTCATCTCTAAGTATGCAATTCTCATGTACTTATAGCGTAGTTGAGTATGAAGCATTAATTCATGGCTTACAATGGGCCAAGAATAGAGGTGTCATCATGTTGGAATTTTTTGGTGATTCAGAGTTAGTAATTAATTAATTAAAAAACTTTAATGTGTGTAATAATTCATTACTGAAATATTATAAACATAGAGTTTCGGACTTAATTTAGGATTTTGATACTATTAATATGCAATTTTTTCCAAGAGCTAAAAACAAACTTGTAGATAGAATTGTAGCAATTGATGCTAGGTTTGAGGTGCTAGAACAGATCAAAAACAACAAAGTACAACTACATATAAAACTGATTATCAGACCTTCAGTACCTAATAATGAAGAAAATTGGAAATTTTTTGAAGATGATGAGAAAAATTCTAGATTTATGCAGAAAGAAGTTGAATTTTTTGCAGTAAATCAAGAAAAACTGCAACATTTATATGGTGAATAGATTATTCAATTGAAGACAAAGAAGTTGTCCCAAGGATTGGTCACATTAGAAGATATTTTCAGTTATGATGATCAAATAATAAAGGATAAAGGGGAGATCTTGACTCATGTAGATAACTACGAAGAGATCTTAGTTGATGATTAAAAGAAATTATTTATCAGAAAAGTATGTTCCTTAGCTAAAAAGGCCTTTTATTAATTTGTGTAAATAATTCAAATATGTTTTTTCTTGGAAATATCAAGATCTCAGAAGTTTTGATCCCAGTTTAGCTTAGCATACCATAGATTTATAGCTAAATTCCAAGCCAGTTAAGCAAAAACAAAGGCCTATAAATCCTAAGATTGCACCCTTGATGAGGAAAGAGTTCATCCAAACTGATTGAATCAGGTATTATCTTTCCAGTTAAACATTCAAGTTGGGTAGCTAATCTTTTTCCTGTTCGAAAAAAGAATGGAGAAATCCTGCTATGTGTAGATTTTAGAGATCTTAACAAAGGTTCATTAAAAGATCATTATCTTCTACCCAACATGGATTAGATTTTAAGAACAGTTTTAGGTTCAGACAGGTTGTCCCTTTTGGACGGATATAGTGGATACAATCAGATTCTTGTGCATGAAGAAGACATATACAAAACAATCTTCACCACAAAGTGGGGTACTTACGCTTACAAAATAATGAATTTTGGAATTTCTAATGTCAGTGTAATGTTTCAACATGCAATGGACATGGATTTTCATAACCTATTAAATAAATGCATATTGGTTTATCTGGATGATGTCACTATATTTTCTAAGAATTCTAATGATCATCGTATGCATCTAAGGTGGACATTTCAGCTTTGCAGATAGTTTAGAATATCACTGAATCCCAAAAAGTTTATATTTTCATCCATCAAGGTAAATTACGTGGACATATTATTTCTAGACAAGGTTTACCTATTGATCCTTTTAGAATTGACGCAATTTCACAACTATCATTGCCTTATCATAAGAAAACACTACAAAATTTTCTTGGAAAAATCAACTTTGTTAGAAGATTTGTTCCATATTTTATAGCATTAGTCAAGCCATTAACATCCATGTTAAAGAAAGATACAACTTTCACTTGGACCAGTGAAGAAATAAAATGATTCCAAGCTATCAAGACATCTATTTCACAAGCTCCTACTCTGGAAAATCCAAATTTTGATAAGGATTTTACAATGTATGCACTTGCAGGAGTTGAAACTACTTTATCCATATTAACTCAGGATAATGATGAAAATATTGATCAGCCAATTGCTTTCTTTGGACAGAGCTTACATGAATACAAGACAAGGTAAACTTTACTTGAAAAATAAGTACTTTTTGTAGTTAGAGGATTAAATAATTTCAAGTACATGTTTTTCAATAATAAGATACATTTCTTAGTATCTCATCAAAGTGTTAAAGCATTCTTGTTAAACAAAAAACTGAATGAGAAGAGAGCATGTTGGATTACAAAGGTAATGGAATATGATGTTGACATCTGTATTACAAAACCAGTTCAAGGAAAGGGATTGTGTGAACATCTAATTGCAGATATGGAAAAATAGTAGGCCTCTTTCCGAGATGGATACTGTAAGGCCCAACATTTTCACACTTAATAAATTTCTCGGTTAGGTGCTTTCTACACAAGCTTGTGAACAATGGGATTAAATTAATAATTAAATATTATAATTTACTTCTTAAGCTATATTTACATTTTAAAGCATCTACTAAGTCCCATTAGTTAAATTAGTTATCAAGCACCAAGGTTATATTATTTTCTAACTCAAGGTTTAATTGTTTTACCTAGCCACTAAGTGGCCCCATTCACCCCATTACCCATGTTCTTTCTTTTTATTTAAAAGTTACATTCCCACAAAATACCTTCCCACTTAAGTGAGGTAGGGTTTAATTTGGGCCATAGGATTGAATCAATCCTAGCCCTTAGATTTAGGTTGCCCTAAATTTCCTTATGGTTCTCTTTTAATTCCTATTTTCCTCAAACAACCTCATTTCTCTTTTCTTATTTGCATGTTTTGGAAGAGGAGGAGGAAGAGGAGGAGGAGCCATGAGAGCAAGGGGAGAAAACCATGGAAAATTTTATCTTGATTTTAGTTGTAAAGGTTTTCCATTGTAATGTTACCCATTTGTAAATGTAGAGATCCTATCTTGGATCTATTTTGTTATTTAATAAAATCATTTTCTTGTTTTTGAGTTCAACTATTGGGGAAACCCCATTTCTTTTAAATCCACGAGTTTTACACATTTGGGTGTCAAAAAGGAGATTGGAAGGCTTAAATCCCTTAGATTTAGTTGATTCCTAGTTTTTGGAAGGTTACTTGTTAAATTTTTAAGCTTAGTTTTACTTAAATTTTAAACTAGGGGTTGTTCACAGATGAAAATTTATTTTTCTGTCAAAAGTGATGAAACCACTGCCCTATGCAGGTCAGAGGTCCTGTGACCACCACCCTACCTAAGGGTGGTTCATCAGACCACTGCTCTGTGCTGGATGGTGGTTCTGAAACCACCGCTCTGCACAGGGTGGCGGTTCTATTCACCAAAAATAGAACCTTCAACAAAACATTATTTTCACAGTTTTCTCTTCTTGAGTTGAATTTTAATGCAATATTAATTTTAATGAGGGAGTCTTCTATTCATTTGTTGGTAAGGTTTCTAGAATAGCTAGTTTCCTAATTCTAATTACATAACATCAACTCAATCTCTATTCTACCATTTTTGCAATAAAATGTAAAAATTGAGTATAACATTACTACAATTCATTCTATTTCACATATTCCATTTTGCCAACAAAACAACAAGAATCCAACACACTTCATTTCAATACATCTTTGTTTTTCCAAATATACATGTATATACATTGAACTTTAAATGCTTACAACTTTAGGAGAGTTTCATTTCTAGACAAATAAACACTTAAGCTTTCCTTTCACTATAACATTACAATACAACTATGGAAACTACCAATTTTCCAAATCATTATTTTACAATGCAAGACTTTAAATCCTTTTCTTTCACTAAGACTAATCCTTTCCAACAAGGTAAGCAACCAAGAGATCTTTCTACATTCACTAACTCATTTCAATCTTGGAATAAATGAAATATTACAACTTTCCTTCAAACATAAAATATTACAAACTTCCACTCAAAGTGGGAATAATAATATGATCAATACAACATAGAGGTTTCAATAAGGCCAAACACAAGTCTTCTTGCATGTCTTCTCCAAACTTGTAACTTCAATCTTGCATTCTTCAATATTTCAAAATCTTGGATCACAATACAAAGGAAGGGGGAATAGGTGACGCTCTCCACCCAACCTTTAATCCAATAAGAGGAGAATCCATCCCCTTATTGGCCCTAAGCCCCAACCAAAAAAATGAGGGATCTTGAGAAACATTTGAAAACTTTTTAAACAAGACATGTCTTCCACAAAAAATATACATTCCAAAACATTCAACACATCTAAATGGACATACTCAACAAATTTTACAACTTTCTCAACAACACATAGGTTTGATATCAAACCAAATAGAGCAAGGAATATGGGAACCACCTCCTTTTTCCTCCCAAGTGAAGTAGGAGTTTCACCCAAAGCCTCCATGTGCACAATACAACAACAAAACATCCTTATCTCTCCCCTTGCAAGTATGTAAAATATGACCATGATTTCCTTTTCACTCCCCGTAGGTGAAACTACCAATCACACTCCCTCCAAAATTCATGCCTCACAAATCTCCTTTTCCCTCCCCAATGGTCCCATACTTCCATCTCCCACTCCCTTCTTAAGGAATACTACCCAACCACACAAAAACACACATTCACAACACTCATACAATATTTAACAAGCACAATTTTCACATCTACAAACATAAATAAGAAAAAAACAAAGATGGAGATCCTACCTCTCCATCAAGCTTCCAAGAGTCTTCACTCCACAAGATTTTTACACCTTCAAGCCAAGCACACTCCAAAAGTAACTCCAACAAGCTCCCAATTCCAAAAGTGCAAAAGAAGAAAATGAACAAGTAACCCCAATTCCATCAAATTCCATCAATAAATAGAAATGGAATGTGAGGATGATGAGGTGGCTCCATGTAGGATGCCACTTCATCATTCCTCCATTCCCACACACAAGTCAAAACACCATGCCCAAGACAATAAATGAACATGTAAGACTATGACAACCCAAAAGACACTCAAACTTGCACACCATGCCTACCAAGGACCAATTAATTGTGGTAAGTAGGAAAGTGTAATTATTTTCACCCTTTTACACTCCAAAATACATAAATAAGTCTAAAATTAACTCCTCATACCATAGGTATGGTTTTTGGGTGAATTTAAGAGGCATGGGACAAGCTTAGCTTGTCCCACAAGTCTCCAAAAAAAACTCCCAAGTCAAAATCCGAATTTTGAAGTTGGGGGAGAGTACATGAACACAAAAACCAACACAAATCTATCTTACATCCACAAGATTTCAAGGACCATCTACCCTCATAATTATCCAATTTTCACATCCTTATTTTAGTTAACAAATTAAGTTGGATTAGCTAATTAAGACATAATAATAATTGTTAATAAAGTGACAATAATTTCCAATAATTAAATACATATACACAAAATAAAACACACACAAAATTAAAAGAAAGGGAAAACATTTCACCCCATGGCCACACATGTGAGGTCACCCCCCATGGGAAACCTCCAAACTAGGCATGCAAAAAAACACAACATAACATTACACAAGTTGTCAAATTTGGCCACGTTGCACAACACCCAACATCCTTCCATGGTTGGTCCCCTATCCCCTTTCAATGTATGTGATAAAATGTCCTACAACACAAAAAAATACCTCTCTGGCCTCACGACCGTATTAACAACATTGAGACAAATATACATATAAAAATCAATACTCATCATCCAAAATTAAGTAATTCTATCATCTATCAACATATCAAATAATTTGATTCTAACATCCATGAGATTATAATTCTACTCAGAACATCCAGAGTATAACGTGTTAGTATAAAATCCAAATAATGCAAATCAACATATATCGAACTATCTACCAATGTCATCTAGTGTAACATAATCAAAATGTGAATCACAACATGTCAATAGTCCAAATATCTGCATAGTCTATCATCTACTGATCAATGTATCATAATCAAAATGTCTAAGTATCAGTCCAAAAGTAATATCAACATAATGAAAATAGTGTCAAAGAGGAGTGGGCACTACATCCCCCTCCCCTTAGACTCGACTTCCTCTTGGAAGTCACTGAAATAGGTGAGGAAACTAGGTCCATAACAAAGTAGCATCCTCCCATGTGGTAGGTAGTCTCATCATACCTATCCCACTAGACTCACACCTAGTCAATCTCATGGCCTCGAAGGCCCAGGGTCCTATGCTCTCTATGATGTGCATGGGCTCCACAGTCACTTTCCCCTGCTCCTGCACCTACAATGTGGTCCAATCCAATACATGAGAGGGATCTATGGAATGTATCTCCTAAGAAAAGAAACATGAAATACATCATACACGCGAGACAAGCTGGGTGACAAGGCTAGACGATAAGCTAAGGGACTGATCCACTCCAAGATCTCGAATGGACCCATGAATCTAGGAGCTAACTTAGAGCCTTTTCCATAATGGATAGGGATCTTATGAGGTCTGACACGAAGAAACACCTTCATGCCCACCTCATAGCTACATGGTCAACTCTCCTCTGATCTGCATATTTCTTCTGTCTATCATGTGCCTCCTGAAGCCTCTGTCTGATCAAAACAACCTGTTGCTCCATGTCCTATAAATAAAGCTGGCCCAAGAGATACTCTATCCTCCAATATGTCCCAACTCAGTGGTGTCCTACACTCCCTACCATAAAGTTCCTGAAATGGAGCCATACCAATAGAACTCTAAAAGTTGTTGTTATAAGTAAACTCCACTAGGTACAAATACTCCTCCCACCTCAACTAATGGTCCATAACGTACATCCGAAGCATGTCCTCTAAAATCTTGATTCACCCACTCTCATCTTTCCATCTGTCTCTAGATGATATGTTGTACTGAAATTGATACTCATCCCAAGGGCATGTTGCATGGTAGTCCAGAAATGAGAGGTGTATAAGGGATCGCGGTCACAAATAATCTTCCATGGAATCCCATGCAGTCTGACAATATCATCAAGGTATACTCGCGCCACTGCACTAGTTGTATAGGTGGTCTTCACCAGAGAAAAATGAGCCACTTTCATCAATCTATCCACTGTGACCATGATGGCATCATGGTGGTATCTCGACGTCGGTAGCCCTACTATGAAATCCATGGAAATGGTGTCCCATTTCCACTCTAGTATATCATGTGGGTAGAGAAGGCCAGCTAGATGTTGATGCTCGACCTTCACCCTCTAACACTCTAAACAACACAACACAAACTGAGCTACATATCTCAAAGACCTCTCCAATGGTATAAGTTGTCTCAAGGTGGCATGCATCTTCTTCACCCCTAGATGGGCTGAATAAGGTGCATGATGAGCCTCTACCAAGATATCCTATCTCAAACCTCCATCCCTAGGTACATAGATCTAGCCTCTGTGTCTGAAGAATTCCATCTGAATCTAATGAAAAACCATCAAACTTCCCCTCAAGGGGTCTCTGAGACTCAATCTCTGATCTAGCTGCAAGGTAGAAGCTGTCATGTGGAAGTTGTCTGCAAAATCCTACTCCACAAATTTGTACCCACTGAAGTAGCCATAACCAAAAAGTCTCTGTCTACTCAGAGAATCTACAACCACATTCTCCTTCCCCTTCACATGCTCTATCTCCATGTCATACTCACATAGCAACTCCATCCAATGCCACTGACAAGCATTGAGATTGGGTTACATGAAGAGGTGATGTAATCTCAAATGGTCTGTCTTGAGAATAAATCTCCTACCAAAAGGAAATGACTCCATTGCACACCAAAACATGCACTACTACCACAAGCTCAAGGTCATGAGTTGGATAATTGAGCTCATAATCCTTGAGTTTGTGAGACTCAAAGGAAACCACATGGCCCTCCTGCATCAAAACACCACCTAATCCTACCAAGGAAGCATCTGTACACACAAATAAATCCCTCTGAGGATTTGACACTACAAGAATCAGTGTTGTCATAAGGCATCCCTTCAGTGTACTGAAGGCCTTCTCACATCCATCAGACCAAACAAAATTCTTCCCTTTCCACTGAAGGGAAGTGATGGGGTGTGCAATCTGAGAAAAGTCCTGAACAAATCTCTGTAGTAACCTACCAACCCCATGAAACTATGCACCTCGGTCACATTGGTTGGCATGGGCCAATCCATAATAGCTCTAATCTTGGAAGGATCAAATGTGATACCTTCCCCAGAAATGATGTGACCCAAGTACTAAACCTCTGACTGGAAAAAGGCACACTTCTCTAGGTTCTCGTAAAGTTTGTTGCTCATGAAGACACTACAGAACCTGTCAAAGGTGCTCCTCATGCTCCTCACATGTACATGAGTATATCAGAATGTCATCAAGAAATATGAGCATGAAGCTGATCCAAAAATGTTTGTAACACCCCATTCATCAAACTCATGAATACAGCAGGGGCATTCATCAGACCAAATGGTACCACCATGAACTCATAGTGGCCATATCTCATGTGGAAAGTTTCTTGTGGATATCTGCCTCCACAATCCTCAGCTGATGGTATCTTGACTTAAGATCAATCTTAGAAAATATAGTGGCTCCCTTCATCTGATCAAATAAATCATCTATCCACGGAAGGGGGTAACGATTCTTGATTGTTACTTTGTTCAGCTGCCTGTAGTCCACACACAAACGCAGAGATCCATCCTTTTTCTTTACAAAGATCACTGGTGCACCCTAAGGAGATACACTAGGATGGATTAGGCCTTTCTCAAGAAGGCCCTCCAACTATAACTTGAGCTCACATAGCTCAGGTGTGGTCATCCTATATGGTGCACGTGAGATAGGCTCCGCTCCCGGAACCAAATCAATATGAAATTCAATCTCACATGGGGGAGGTAACCCTGAAAAATCACTAGGAAAGACATCAGAGAACTCCTACAAAATGGGGTGGTCATCAAGTGATGGTCCATGAGTCTCATCCTCTGATCAGTCACTAACAGTGATGGAAAATAACTGACAACCCCATCGCACACACTGTTTCAGCTGCATAGCGGATATGGTGTGAATAGAGATGGGTCTCCTGACTCCAACAATCACTGACTCCACTCCCAAATCATCTGCACAAGATATAACCTTGTTGTGACAATCAACTCTAGATCTATGCACAGACAACCAATCCATGCCCAAGATAACTCCATATGAACCCAAGGGAAGGATACAAAGATCCAAAGTCATGGTGAAGGGTCCTAGGTCCACTACACACTCCTTAACTAAGGATTCCACTGAGAGTTTGGCTCCAGAAGCCATCTCAACATCCCAACTAAGGCCCTACCTAACTGCCACTAGCCTGCATCACTCTACTAAAGATGGAGAAATGAAAGAATATGATGAGCCTGAATCAAATAAGATAAGGGTAGAAATACCACTAATGCTACATGTGGTCTCTATCACCATGCCCTGGTGCTCTTCTAATAGTTCTCGACAACAACATAAATCTCTGGCTCCTGGCCATGTCACCAACCATAGGCTCAAAAACTGGTGCCTTACCCTGATTAGTAGGGTTCTGAGGGCACTCTCTCCAATGATGACCATGAACACCGCACCCATAGCAAGTACCTGGTCCTCTCCACTGAGTATATACTCCTCCAGGTGGCCCTGTAGTCTGTGTTGTAGAACATGATGATCCTGCCATAGATCTCTATGGGTGTTGCGGTGGACGTACTCCTATTGATTATGTGCTCAAGGTGGAGCCTATGTCCTGTTGGGCCCCAGCTAGAGGTCCCATACTACATCCTCTCTGAGCATCATGGTGTTGTGGAGGCCAAAAGGGTGGTCAAGTCTGTTAATGTTGCTGAGGAGGAGGCCTAAAGGAAGACTGTGTTGAAGAGTGTCCTCCATGAGGAGGAGTATTTGATCCCCTTGACCTACTATCCTATAATGGTTGTATGTTTCTCCTCACTCTGTCACGAACCTGCTGAGTCTTCCCCCTGGTTTCCTCTGGTAATATAGGCCTTCTCCATGCCTCTAATAGTGTCTGTGGGAAATGAATGCAAACTTCCCACCCAAGTCTAAGTTCAGGCCCCTGATGAACCTGTGAACTCTAACCTACTCATCCTGCATGTAATCCACATACTGAAGCAGATCTAAAAACTGACCCTCATACTCTGCCACTGTCATGGAAGCATGTCTCAGATCATGAAACTCATCGATCCATTGCTGGATGAATCTCTTGGATATGTATCTACTCCTGAAGCACTCCTCAAAGAGCTCCCAAGTGACTGTCTCAGAATCTACATGGAGCTTCTTCTCCTCAGTCCTCCACCAAACTCTCAGCTCCATCTCTCAGAAGGTGGATAACAACATGAGCTTTCATGTTGCTAGTACAAGGACATAGCTTGAAGCATCCACTCAAGCTAACCAACCATGCCTCAGCCTGAAATCCTCTCATGTCTCTAGAAAAATGTGGTAAGTGTAACTTCAGTATCTCTCTGATGTGATCTGTCGTTGTCATTGTTGGCCCCTAGGTCTCTCTACAAGAACATCCCTCAGCCTAGGGCTCCTAGATCTGTCTCTGTGTCCCGAAGCTCTATCTATGTGCTCTCTAGGTGGTGACTCATGTCCAACCGAATCTTGCATGGGAGTGCTCTTCCCTATCCTTAAAACTGTTGACATGATGGTGCACGAGCCTCCACTGATGGCTCTCTATCATGTCTGTTAGGTCACCCTCCTAAAGATCCTCCACGTAAAGTGTAATTAACATCCTGTAGTGTCTGAAGTATCTGAGGCAATATGGTTAGTACTTCCTGATCTGGGGGTGGTATGATCTAGGATCACGTGAAAGGACCCCTCGTCTAGTTTCCATGCCTTCTACAAAGACCAAGATGGGAGTTAGTTTATCATCATCTAGGATTTGTTTCAGTTTTCTAAGTTTTCTATGTTTTAAAACATCATGCAATGTTGTGTGTTCTAGGTTTAGAGTTGAACTAGGTTTACTTGTTATGTTTTATGTTTCCAAGTGTGCCCGAGGTCCAAGTGTTGAACCCATAGCTCTGATACCAAGTGTAACACCCACATTTTTCTACTCTCAAAACAAAGAGAACTAATAAATTAATAGTCAAGTTTAATGTAATAATTTTTTTTGTTTAAAAGAGTTTGCAAGGTTAGACATTTTCACAATTAATAAATTTCTCGTTAGGGCTTTCTACACAAGCTTGTGAACAACGGAATTAAATTAATAATTAAATATTATAATTTACTTCCTAAGCTATATTTACATTTTAAAACCTACTAAGCTCCATTAGTTAAATTAGTTATCAAGCACCAAGGTTATATTATTTTCTAACTCAAAGGTTTAATTGTTTTACCTAGCCACTAAGTGGCCCCATTCACCCCATTACCCATGTTCTTTCTTTTTATTTAAAAGTTACATTCCCACAAAATGCCTTCCCACTTAAGTGAGGTAGGGTTTAATTTGGGCCATAGGATTGAATCAATCATAGCCCTTAGATTTAGGTTTCCCTAAATTTCCTTATGGTTCTCTTTTAATTCCTATTTTCCCAAACAACCTCATTTTCTCTTTTCTTATTTGTAACGGAAGAGGAGGAGGATGAGGAGGAGGACGAGAGCAAGGAGAGTAACCATGGAAAATTTCTCTTTATAATAGTTGTAAAGATTTTTCATTGTAATGTTTCCCATTTGTTAAATGTAGAGATCCTACTTGGATCTATTTTGTTATTTAATAAAATCATTTTCTTGTTTTGAGTTCAACTATTGGGGAAACCCCATTTCTTTTAAATCCATGATTTTTACACATTTGGGTGTCAAAAAAGAGATTGGAAGGCTTGAAATTTTAAATTTAGTTGATTCCTAGTTGTTGAAGGTTCCTTGTTACATTTTTAAGCTTAGATTTTACTTAAATTTAAAACTGGGCTGTTCTTCTATTTTTCTCATCAAAAGTGATGAAATTGCTGTCGTGTGATCACCACCCTTCCTGGGGGCAGTTCAAATCACCGCTCTGCACATTCTATGAAACCGCACTCTACAAGGGCGGTGGTTCTGTTCACCGAAAACATAGAACCTTCAACAATACATTATTTTCATAGTTTTTTCTTCTTGAGTTGATTTTTAATGCAATATTAATTTTAATGAGGGATTATTCTATTCATTGGTTGTTAGATTATTAGTATATCTAGTTTCTAATTCCAATTTCATAACAAACTCAATCTCTATTCTTCCCTTTGCAATAAAATGTAAAAATTGAGTATAACATTACTACAATTCATTCTCTTTCACATATTCCATTTTTCCAACTAAAAAAACAGAATTCAACACACTTCCTTTCAATATATATATTTTTTTTCCAAATATACATGTATATATATTGCAACTTTAAATGCTTACAACTTTAGGAGAGTTTCATTTCTAGACAAATAAACACTTAAGCTTTCCTTTCACTATAACATTACAATACAACTATAAGAACTACCAATTTTCCAAATCATTCTTTTACAATTCAAGACTTTAAATCCTTTTCTTTCACTAAGACTAATCCTTTCCAATAAGGTAAGCAACCAAGAGATCTTTCTACATTTACTAACTCATTTCAATCTTGAAATAAATGAAATATTACAACTTTCCTTCAAACATAAAATATTACAAACTTCCACTCAAAGTGGGAATAATAATATGATCAATACAACATAGGGATTTCAACAAGGCCAAACACAAGTCTTCTTGCATGTCTTCTCCAACTTGTAGCTTCAATCTTGCATTCTCCAATCTTTCAAAAACTTGGATCACAATACAAAGGAAGGGGGAATAGGCGACCCTCTCCTCCCTAACCTTTAATCTAATAAGGGGAGAAGTCCATCCCCTTATTGGCCCCCGAGCCCCAACCAAAGAAAAATGAGGGATCTTGAGCAACATTTGACAACTTTTTACAAGAATGGCTTCCACAAACAAACATACAATCCAAAATACATTCAACACATTTAAATGGACACACTCAATTTTTTTTTACAACTTTCTCAACAACACAATAGGCTTGAGATCAAACCAAAAAGGAGAAAGGACTATGGGAACCACCTCCTTTTTCCTCCCAAGTGAAGTGGGAGTTTCACCCAAAGCCTCCATGTGCACAATAAATCAACAAAACAAACTTATCTCTCCCTTGCAAGTATGCAACAAAATGACCATGTTTTCATTTTCACTCCCCATAGGTGAAACTCCCAATCACACTCCCTCCAAAATGCATGCCTCACAACCTCCATTTTCCCTCCCCAATGGTCCCATAAATCCATCTCCACAAACCCAACTTAAGGAAACTACCCAACCACACAAAAACAACCACATTCACAACACTCATACAATACTTAACAAGCACAATTTTTTCACATCTACAAACATAATAAGAAAAAAAGGTGGAGAGCCTACCTCTCCATCAAGCTTCCAAGAGTCTTCACTCCACAAGATTTTGACACCTTCAAGCCAAGCACACTCCAAAAGAAACTCTAACAAGCTCCCAATTCCAAAAGTGCAAAAGGAAGAAAATGAACAAGTAACCCCAATTCCATCAAATTTCAATCAATAAATAGAAATGGGATGTGAGATGATGAGGTGGCTCCATGTAGGATCCCACTTCATCATTCCTCCATTCCCACACACAAGTTCAAAACACCATGCCCAAGACAATAAATGAACATGTAAGACTATGACAACCCAAAAGACACTCAAACTTGCACACCATGCCTACCAAGGACCAATTAATTGTGGTAAGTAGGAAAGTGTAATTATTTTCACTTTTTACACTCCAAAATGGATAAATAAGTCTAAAAATTAACTCCCCATACCATAGGTATGGTTGTTGGGTGAATTTAAGAGGCATGAGACAAGCTTAGTTGTCCCACAAGTCTCCAAAAAGGCCTCCCAAGTCAAAATCCGAATTTTGAAGTTGGGGGAGAGTACATAACACAAAAACCAACACAAATCTATACTACAATCCACAAGATTTCAAGGACCATCTACCCTCATAATTATCCAATTGTCACATCCTTATTTTAGTTAACAAATTAAGTTGGATTAGCTAATTAAGACATAATAATAATTGTTAATAAAGTGACAACAATTTCCAATAATTAAATACATATACACAAATAAAAAACACACAAAATTAAAAGAAAGGGAAAACATTTCACCCCATGGCCACACATGTGAGGTCACCCCCCCATGGGAAACCTCCTAACTAGGAATGCAAAAACAACACAACATAAACATTACACACAGTTGTCAAATTTGGCCATGTTGTACAACACCCGACATCCTTCCCTATGGTTGGTCCCCTATCCCCTTTCGATGTATGTGATAAAATGTCCTACTGCAACACAAACAAAATACCTCTCTGGCCTCATGGCCGCATTAACAACATCGAGACAAATATACATATAAAAATCAATACTCATCATTTGAAATTAAGTAATTCTATCATCTATCAACATATCAAATAATTTTATTCTAACATCCATGAGATTATAATTCTACTCAAGAACATCCAGAGTATAACGTGTCAGTATAAAATCCAAATAGTGCAAATCAACATATATCGAACTATCTACCAATGTCATCTAGTGTAACATAATCAAAATTATGAATCACAACATGTCAATAGTCTAAATATCTGCATAGTCTATCATCTACTGATCAATGTATCATAATCAAAATGTCTAAGTATCAGTCCAAAAGTAATATCAACATAATGAAAATAGTGTCGAAGAGGAGTGGGCATATATGTTATAGATATTGCGATTAGATAGATTAGGAAAATAGACTTCATCAATATTATGTGAGGAGCTAATTGAGGAGAAAAAATAGAGATAGGATATCTCTTTCTCAATCTTATTTATATAGAAGCGCATACAATATTTATAGAGAGGAGAAATAACTATATTCCCCCCAAAAAAAGGAGAGGTTACAAACTATGCGAGAAGAATGTGATACTAACTAATCATCTCAACCTAATTATATAAAATACTTGCTACATAACCTTATGCCAACATTCCCCCCTTATTACATTATTCTTGCAAAAATAACCTCTAAAAAGTTCAAATTTCACTTTTCCAAGGGATTTGGTGAGAATATCAGCTACTTGTGCTTCTGTAGGATAGTACTGGAGTTAAATGTTATGGTTCAAGATGTGATCTCGAATGAAATGGAAATCAATTTCAATATGTTTTGTTCATTCATGAAAGACAGGATTTTGTATGAGCTTCAACACACTTTGATCATTGCAATAGAGACTAGGTGACTATTTTTTAGGAATGCCTAGGTCAACCAAAATGTGATGTAACCATATCGCTTCACACACCACTCCTCGTATGGCACTATATTCTACCTTTGTAGATGAAATAGAAACAATATTATACTTTTTACTTATCCATGAGATAGGTCCAAATCCAAGATGAAAAATGTATCTTGTGGTTTACTTCATGTCATCAATAGATCTGACATGGTCCGAATTGACATATCCCTGTAACAAGAATTGATCAATCTTCTTATATTCCGGACCATAATCGACTGTACCTCAGACATATATCAAAACATGCTTTGTTGTAGTCCAATGACATTTCTTTTGCTCCTGCATGAACCTAGAAAGATAGCTGACAACATAACATAAGTCTGGTTTGGTATATGTCAAGTAGATGCGTTTTCCAAAAAAATTCCTGTAGAGAGTATCATCTACTTGAGGTTAGTCCTGGAATCTTGAAATTTGTAATCCTTTTTCCATGGTAGTGGATATAGGTTTACATTTGGACATTCTGTACTTTTCCAGGAGTGTCTTGGCATAATTTATCCGGGAGATAAAAATATAATGATTTTTTTGCTATATCTCCAAGCCAAGATGGTAATGAAGTAGCCCCAAATATTTCATGTTGAAGCTTCTTCTGAGATCATTCTTCACAATGTCAACCTAATCTTCTGAACTACCAATGATCACAAGATCATCAACATACACAATGAGAATGAAAATTTCTTTTCCTACCTTATTTATATACAAATTTTAATCTAAGGGGCTACGAGTAATCCCATGATGCAAAATGTGATCATCTATCTTTATATATCATGCCCTTGGATCTCATTTCAGTCCATATAGTTATTTGATGAGATGACATACCTTTTTAGGATGCTCTTCATCAACAAATCCTTTAGGTTGGGTCATGTACACTTCTTATTTTAGATCACCATTTAGGAAAGAACTCTTGACATCCATCTGCTGAAGCTACCATCCTTTCTGTGTTGCTAGTGCGCAAACAAATCTGATGGTCTTGATCTTTGTAGTGGGTTCAAATGTTTCTTCATATTCAACACCCTCTTTATGAGCATACCATTTTTCTATAAGTCATGCTCTGTGTTTGTCAATGTATCCATTAGCCTTATATTTTGTCTTGAAAACCCATTAGCAACTAATGTGTTTCTTTCCTGTAGGAAGATCAAAAAGTTCCCATGTCTGATTTTTCATGAGTGGGTCATATCCTACATTCATGGTTTCTTTCCACTGAGGTTGATTGAGTGCTTCATGAATGTTATTCAGGCTTGGAGCTATTAATCAGTGAACTCATGAGTGAAAAATTTACCTCATTTCTTTTCCAACTCGTTTTTCTAACTCTGAATGAAGTATCTAGGATTTGTTGAAAATGAGAGTCTTTTATGGTGTTTTGTACCCACTTCGGATGATAAATTGACTACTTTTGTGGAGAACTATTTCATTGACAAGAGGATGGATGTGGAGTAACACTCTCTAGTTCTCTAAGGTAAACATATAGCTCCCCTTGCTAGCACATCATTTCTCTGAGTAGTCTCCTCTAGCTGATCATATGATTCAGAGACTAGGCGGTGAGAGGTGGTTGGTAATGGTTAATTTGTTGTCACTACTGAGTCAAAGGATGAATCATCACAAACCATGTCTCGACTCTCATATATTTTCTTTGTCTTAGGATCCATGAGACGGTATGCCTTTGAGGTAGTGCTATAGCAAAGTAATATGCACGAGAGTTTTTTTGGCTTGAATTTATTTCTCTTCTGAGTTGGGACATGCATGTATGTTGTGCAACCAAATACTCATAAATGAGAAATTGATGGATTTCTACCACTCCATACCTCTTCTGGCATTTTTTTTATAGAATATTTGTTGGTTCCCTATTGATAAGATAAATATTTGTCTGTACTGCTTCAGCCCAATATGGATCCTCCATCTTTGTTGTTGATATCATCCAGATGGCCATCTCCATCACTGTGCAATTTCATCTCTCCACAATGCCATTTTGCTGGGGTGTGTAGGGAGTATTCAGATTATGTTTAATGCCTTGTTAGTTCAGGAAGGCCAAGAAATTATTTGATGTGAATTACCCCCCTTAATTTTATTGGAGTAGAAGAAGTGGTTATCCGATCTCTTTCACGACACGTTGATAGAAATTGTGAAAATGGTGAAGAGCCTCACTCTTATTCTTCAGGAAAAACACCCACATCTTTCAAGAGAGGTCATCCAAGAACAATTGGAAGTACTTGTATCCTCAAAATGAAGCAAGTAATGGTCTATTTAGATTGGTATGAACTACATCTAGACGTTGCTTGGCATGGAATGTGCTCGCCTTAAATGGATCCTTGTGTTGTTTTTCTACAAGACAGCCAGGGAAAATAGGCAAGGAACTGGACAATTTGGGAAGTCCATGTAACATTGGTTTTGAATTCATCTGATGCAATGAACTAACCAACAAGTGACCATATCTAAAATTCCAAAGGGTAGTAGATTTTATTGTTGAGTTAGATAAAGCTACTGCAGAAGATGAAACAATATCTAAAGAAAATAACTTATCTTTTAGAATTCTCTAGCAAATAAATGTACCTTGTCTTGAGATCAAACATGATTTGATGCCATTTTGAACAAGAAATTCTACCTTTAGATGATGATCCAGGAGTTGAATGACTAACAAGAGGTTGTTAGTCAATCTAGGAACATATAGTACCTTTGTAAGCGTAAATTTTCATGGTCCCAGAGGAATGGTAACTTGGCCTATTCCTTATGCAATGTACTCTTTGTCATCTACTATTTGAACCTGATCTCTAGTGGGTTGTTCATTTAGTGAATCAAACAACTTCTTGTCACCTGAAATATGCTTAATGGAACCTAAGTATATCAACCAGACTCTCTTCGTGGGTTGCAAAGTATGAGAGACTAGTATGAGGTTCTTACCAAAATTATATCCTTCTGATGATTCCTCATCAGATTCATCATCATGTTGGGCTGCAAGATTTCCCGTATACTTTCGTCAATGGAGACATCATTTGGAATTTTGAAAATATTTATACCTTGATGTGCTTTTTTAACTCAAAGACCCCTGTTTCAAGCCATTTTACTAGCAGTGATCAGTGCTATGAGTATTGGTTTTGCAGATTTGACACCACCTCTTGGACTTTTGAGATTTCTACCCTTGATGTTGATGTGCTTGTGTTTTCTTTTTTGGGGGATCCTTTTAATACTTATAGCCACGATGTGGCTTTGAGAAAAGAGCGTTGTCCTGGGACTCATCTTAGACTAAATTGATGGCCTCCTCCTACTGCAACAAGTTCACGAGTTCTTTGAATGTAACTTTCTATTTGGATACATTTAGTGTCGTAATGAACACTTGGAATTGAGAAGGGAGTGCCGTCAAGGTGATCATAACTAGAATCTTTTCTTCTACCTTTTCACCGAGTTCTAGTAACTTTGTTCTTAGCTTAGCCACCCGATGTAAGAACTCCTCAAGTTTTTCATCTAACCCCATAGATAGGGTGTGCAGTTTTGATTGAAGATGGAGAATCTTAGTCTTATTATTCACTTGAAATATGGTTGCAAGTTTATCCCATGCTTCTTATGGTTTCTCTGCATCCCCAACATGTGGTTGCACATCATCACTTATACTCAACATAATTAGCATCAATGCTTTGACACTACCCATCTCATATTTTAGAAGTTCATCAGGGGCAGTGGGAACTATCACTGACCCTATGATGATGCCCCATAATCCTTAAAATTGAAGGATAGTTTGCATATTTGATTTCCAAGCCGCATAATTTGGCCCTTTAAGTAATTGAGCATTGGAAAGAAGCAACTTTGGAGTAGACATTATAATAGAATAAAATATTTATTTATTTATTTATTGATTTCAAAAGATATTACAACATTACTCACAGATGAGAAGTAATATCTCAGAGATGTTCTTGATACTTGTGTGCTGAGAGACAGTGACACTTTGTGGAGTGGCGTTCTTATTCACAATCAGCATCATACCCATCTTCTATTTCTTCTTGAACTCATTTTTCTTGACAAATGACGTAGAAAAGGAAATACTCCAAGAGTCCTTTGTGAACCATTTCGTTGAAGATAATATTGTTGGTGTTGCATAGCTCATTGAGCAGTGCAAAGTAGAACCCAAATATTTGATGAGATTATAGATGGTGTTTTGTAGCTTGCAAGTTGATGTTGCAACTTTCAGCAGTCTCGATCGTGTCATTCATGCTTGACATTCGGCATGGATTTGTAGGATTTTCTCCTTCTTCGTGGCTAAATGAAGTAGGATGGGCACTTATTTTAAATTATTTACCAAGCATGTCACTGCTCACCTCCACCAATGCAGAGGGAGGAAGAAAATAATTCTCAATCTCCAAAAACTTCAATTTTTTTTAGATCTAGGTATTAACTACCAAAAATAATAATAATTCGTCAATGTGCAAAAATGTTGATCGCTGGAATTTATCTGGATGATAGAGAATGGAGAAAAAGACAAACTTTTAATGCTGGGCACCAATCCACCACGTAGCATGCATAGATTTACAAATTTTGGCAATCAATAGAATTGATAGATGAAAAAATAGGTCATTGCATAGAAAAATCCTCAGCACTAAAAATGCCACGTCCAAGGAAAAGAATAAATAGTTATTCGCTGGACTTTAGCAGAGAATAGAACTTAAATGCCATCCACTTGTGTTGAAGATCATCCCATGCAGTTATGAATGTGCAACTAAATAAAATTAGATATTACCTCTCCCAAACTGCAATGCAATGATTTTTCTCCTCCTCCTAAACGTCCATGCTTGGCTTGGTTAGAGAGAGAGAAATTGGAATGAGAAAAAATTTCTTCCCACATCCAGCCAAGAAGAAATAAATTAAATGCATATTAAAAATTCCATGCAACCTCTTCAAAAAGTTCCACGCAGGTCCACGCACTTCATCTTCCACGCAGCAGGTTGTGAATGACTCTCCATGCAACAGGTAGATGAATGATAAATACACGCATATCTATATGCTATAGATTAAAAAATAAATGGCTCTACATCAAACACACAGGCCAAAGATTATGAAAGCTCTGATACCAGACTATGAGGAGCTAATTTAGGAGAACAAATGGAGATAGGATATCTCTTTCTCAATCTTATTTATTTGGAAGCACGTACAATATTTATAGGGAGGAGAAATAACTACATTCCCCAAAAACAAAGGAGAGGTTACAACCTATGTGAGAAAAATGTGATACTACCTAATCATCTTAGCCTAATTATATAAAATAATTGCAACTAACCTTTAGATTAATATATGTGGAATTGAAGAGAGGGAAAGAATGATTCCCTACTGATATATACCCTAGAGACACAAAATAAAACTTAAGCATTGACTATAATGATAGATGAGAGGAATATGAAGGTTCTTAATTTTTGGGAGTAATTTAAGTATATGGATTGTGTTAAAAATGTGTTGGAGGTATTGAAATAGATCCTCCTAAATAGGCGGGAGAGGATGATAAGGATGGAATTTGGTGTTATGGAGATAATCTAAAACCAAGAGAAAAATCCATCCAAGTGCTATTTAGCAACAAGAAATTCAAATATAACAACGACGGATTATTCTAGATCAAGAAACTTAGGTTCCTATTACTATTGAGAAGTTGTAGTATTTAAATACCTTGTTATGTAATTAGGGATAAGGGTGGATGTTTTTCTAACATGCCAACAATTATTCTTTTGTTAAATGTATCTTATGTGTGTTGTCATTTCTATAGGATAGGTACTTATCTAATAGTCTTTGTAATTAGAGACTTCAATTTTTTTATGTTAATATAATATATTGTGCTAGGTTACAAGGATGTTATCAAAATTATTAACCTTACATAGTAAAAAATAATATGAATGATAAATCAACCAACAATTTTTATTCACTTAAAAATAACTAAGTTTGTTTTTATTTCATACTAATAGTTTTTTAATCCAAATCTTTGATAAAGAGAGAACAATTTACTCTCGACATTTTATTAGAACGCATTTAGATTCATAGGAAGTAGAAATGGTATGTAAGGCATCACTTCTATTAATCACTACAAAAAATATCTTCTCAATGTGCATCCATGATCTCATAATGACCTTTATTTTGAACATCTCATATGCCTTCCAAACAATGGAACCTATACATAAATCATTGTCACATCCATATTCACCTTGACAATTTTATTATATCGAATAAATTTTGTGGGTGACTCAATAAAAGAAGGATGTCAAAATATTAATATTGAATGCATTAAATAAATCCTGTATATAGTGACATATTGATCCTAGTTTTGTTTGTATGGCCTTTGATAGTCAAGAGAAGACTTATTCCAACATGAAATATTATAATAATTGTTTCATCTCCATTCCTCTAAGTTTTATTTTATCTCTCAATGATCAAGGAGATGTATTGTTTCTATTGTAAGGAAGAGTTCGTTATCTCCTCATAAATCACACCAACCTCATTATATTTTTTATGGTTTACATTTTAAGAGATACCTAACACTTTACTAATTACACATAAGTTTTATTTTATTTTCTTTGAGTTCAAACAATTTATTTATTAATAATTTCCTTTTGCATTATCTATGATTCTTTTCGTAGGCTATTATTTTTCATGGAGGCAACATTGCAAATTATTGAAAGCTAATTTTTAGTGAATATTTTATAAATTGTTTATTTTTTAAAAAAATAATATTATATCTAGTATTTTATGATTGGTGGAAGGACCATAACGTAAGAAATTTTCTCATTTTTCATAAATTCATCTTTGACCACAAAAATGAAACATATAAACTATCCAATCGTTTCTTAATATTTTACAAATGATATTTCTTGACATAATGTCTATATAATGTACCGTTTATTTTCTAGTACATTAGTGCAAAAAAATATCTACTTCACTAAATTTTATGTTGTTTTACCTGGGAATTTACTTGTACCCATTCAAATAAGTATTGTCCATTTTTTGGTCATCATATTTATACTAGTTCAACTACTTATGATGCCAAGAAAAAAGGATTTAATAGAAGGTGGAACTTTTATCCAACATATTTTTTTACGTTAGCTAATCATTTCTTTTGTGGAAGAGTTGATAAAGCATTCTTCTCTAAGAGGGTTCCTTAAGAGCCTACTGGGATTGGGGTATGATCAATGTTGGTCATGTGAGATACACCACAAAATTTGAGAGATGTTGCTATTATCCTTAGTCACCCTATACATCCCTCATTTCTTCCATTTGTTCACATATTGCATGTGTTCATTATGTCCACTTATCCCATCATGCCCACTTGCTTCTTCTTATTAAACATTATTATCCTTACGTTCGATCAATTTGAACCCTCCTAACTTACCCCAATTGAAATTTTGGTCTCCACTAATCAAGTTTTTGAGCTTATTCCCTTAGGGTTTCCCCTAAGGCTAATGCAATCTACCATGGGTGATTGTGCCAACTTTTTATTTTCATAGCCGATGCCATCACCCATGGGTGATTGCACCAAGTATGTATACCAAATTTCCTTATTCTTATTTAAACCAATTAAAAATCATTAGAATACACCTATAATTTATTTTTCTTACACTATTTCACACTTATTCGCTAACTTTGGAGTCTTAAACTTTGTCTCTTCCACATTTGGGTGAGCATATTGAAGTAGGGCTAGAGATCTTGTTAATATTTCCCCCTCTCAACCCATAGTGGTTCCCTCTCGATGTTTTTTTCTATGACGAGGATTATGCATCAATGGTCATACACACACTAAAATTATTCCTAAAATTATTTATTCATTTATTTTGTGTGTAAGTTCTTGTTATTGATTTTTCATTTCCATATAGTAGAGCATATATGTTTGTTTCATTTTATTACTTTATCTTATTATTACTACACCCTTTGGATTTATCCACACCATGGTTTTTCTCCAACCTATTTCAAAGTTCTAGTAAGATACCTATCTTTATATTGGTTATAGGCCTTGTCAATCTATAGCTATCCTATAGCTACGACTACTATCCTCTATATTTACACAATTTTCTCTCATTGAACACCTTTCTATTAACATGATGTGGTTAGTCTTACATTAAATCTCTACATTTAGAACCCAACTAGGAACTTATATTTTACTTGTCATATAGAAATTTTTCTTTCCATGCTAATGAAAATATTTTCCTCTTTGAAAAATTCCACTATTTTTTAATCTTTTTTAGTTTTTCTCAAAAATACTAATGAAAACTCTAATATGCCCCATGATTCATAATAACTATCAACTATTGTAGATTATCATTATACTTGAAGATATAAATGGGTATGTTGCTTTGGGTGATTTCACATGTCTTGGATCTTATGATTACATGTACAAAACGGATAAATTGATTACATATAAATTCGTGTAAAAACCTAATATTAGTAATGATAAATTTTACCAAATATGTCGAAAATAGTAATAATGTCTAGCTAATTTATTTCTAAATTTTGATTGAAATTATTTATATAGTAGTTTACACTATATTTATTTTAAATTGTGATATAATCACAAAAATATAACTCAAGATGTTAGGATGTGGGGGAAAAATTACATTGACCTCATGATAGATATATATATATATATATATATATATATATATATATATATATATATATATATATATATAACATTGTGCTTGTACTAAATATATACAAAATGTCATCCATGTAATTTTTATTTCTTATTTTATAGAGTAGACATGTGGTGAACCTCAAGTTATTTCCACGAAGGGAAGGGGACCAATAATAGGTAGGTGTCTAATAACTATTATAGTTATCAAAACCTTAAGCCCTCATTATTATTTATATTATAATAAATAATTTTTCTATAAAAGATACTTTTACATTACCATAAAAAAATCAAAATTTAAAATCCATTAAATACAAAGTTACTAATCCTTTAACAAAATAGTTAAACCATATATATACCAAAAATGTGTGTAGTATGATATTTTTTTTAAATACTATTTTAAAAGTATAACATCCCCTTCATATAATTAATATCCTTACAACACCTCTTTTCACCTATAAAGTACCAAACTAAGTTTCCCATTGTCAAAATTATATAACATAAGAAATCATGTGTACTAAATCTTTTAGGAAATTTAGAAAGATTCATACTAACCATTTCACCTTGCTTAATCAATTCCTCCATAAAAATTCTTTTTATCCCTTTCTTCATATTTCAATCATTGTGTGCCTATGTGAAGGAATTTCAAGCCAAAAAGATTGTGTCTCCTCTTTATCATGGTCTTATTCTATTAATTTTTAAAGTGAGTAAACTTGTTCGTAACAAATAGGTTGAGGTGGAATTTAGTGATGGCGATTATTATGATAATGTGTCATTTTCGTAGCTTAAAGGGAAACAAATTGCTCATGGGAGGGTTAGGCAAGACAGCCATGACGTTGTCGCTACTTTGTACAATTTGGATTCTCTTGGAGAATCTTCCAAAGGTTTATGAGGGGTCAAAAGGGTACCGTGGTTGCTGATCTTCTCTCTTCTACGGTACACACAAATAATAGGATTGATTTGTGGGAGAAAGTGGGTGACTCTATCCTTCAGATTAATCATTAGATTGTTTTCTAATGATCTTCCTTGACCACAAATCTAAAAATAGTTAAGGACGATTATGTTCTACAAGGGAAATGCATTTCCATCATTCATAAATAGATTGCCATGAAGCTGGCCCTTAGCAACTTCGATGATAACATGCGTATATATTATGTAGTTGTGTATATTTTCAGTTACATCACAATACTTTCAAATATTTACCATAACAATGACACATTATCATAATAATCGTCATCACTAAATTCCACCTCAACCTATTTGTTTCCCTTTGTGTAAATTCCACTTCAACCTATTTCTAGTTATTTTCAATTACATCATCGAAAATTTTGTACTTATTTCCACTTTAGTAGTGTAACACCCACATTTTACACAAACAAAAACAACAGTAAAAGTACCAGGATAATATTTTTTGACTTACATTGCTCACTACACAATGCCACAAGGGCTCCAAGTAAAGAAAACTCAACAAAACACAAGACACTTACATAATTCATCGATTCACATAGACACACGACGAGATCATATACATGTCGATGACACATTTCTCCAATGAATCAAATGCTAGAAATAACTCAGCCACAAGGAAAGGGACTTAAGGATTGGTAAACCCACAACACATCATCACCATGGTTACATCTAGGTTACGATTAACATTCCAATAACATTATTATGTAAGTAATAATTTTCTCCCTTTTCCACCTACATATTCTTAAATTCGTTTCACATTCCACTTATTGTTCGGCCATTTAATTTTGCTCTTTATCCCTTATGAAAAACTCCATAACTTACATAAGTATTTTCCATATTTCAAACTGCATACAGAGATCGTAACTGTCTCATTCTTATGTTAAGATTATGCTTCCCAAATGCTTATACAAAGATTAGAATTTACCCTTGCTACACAAGTGAATCTAACGTGATATCAAGATGAAATCTTAAGATTAAGGGATACTTAGATTCAAGATATTTTTTTTTTCAAAAACATTCTTTGATCACGGTATAGTTATTTCCCTACCATGGTTATTATAGTTCCATAACTTTTTGAATTCCATGTGTGTGTGTGTGTGTGTGTGTGTGTGTGTGTGTGTGTGTGTGTGTGTGTGTGTGTGTGTGTGTTTTGTTTTCTCAAAGTTTGATCACACCAAGGCAATTCATATTCTTATAACACATGAAAATGTTTAATTAAGTTATAAGGACTCCAAGAGTGACATTATTAATAGCCTCTAATCTCGTTTTACTCTTACATCATACTATTGTTTCATTATTAGCATTGTTTTATAACAAAAAGAGTTATAGAAGTATTTGTCTTACATCTAGAAGAAGTACATGATTGGAAGTATTATAAACTACACATGAACCACAAGTGATTTTTGTTCAAGGTAAGATCCCATGTTTCTGCATTTCATGATTTTACATGTGAAATTTATTTTATTCTTAATGTCATAAAAGGGCATAACAAGGGATTACGGGACCAAGATTACGGTTTCCTGGGTTCTCTAAAGTCAACATCTTTCAAAATCAATTTCATTTTCAAGAAGCTACTTACCATTTTCTACCCACAAGTTAACCTCCTAATCAACTATGGTTTAGTTTAATTCTAATTTTCACTTAGGGCTTTACGCTCAACTATAGATTAGATTAAGGTTAAAAACATATTTATCCTATACACTCTCTATAAAAGATCAAGGCACTATAATGTCACTAGCCAAAGATAAGACATTTAGTTCAGAGGATCAAAAGAGGTTATTAACAAGATTTTTAAGTGATTGTACAGCTATTTCATTAGCTCCATGATGTAACGCCCGCTAAAAACAACCCACTTGAGACCCAAGAACAACCTAGGATTAGTTAGGAACACTATGGAATAAATTTACTTTTGTTTAAAAGAGTCTACAACTAGGTTACAAGGGTAATAACTGTCACTAACCAGTTCCAGAACAATTCTAATCCAATAGAATGTACTTCTCCTTTATTAACAATTATTAGAGGTCATAAGGTCCAGAAATTAAGGGTAGAAGGTACAATAAGGTTTAGAGGGAAATTCCTCACCATACCCACTCTCTAATAGGCTTAAAGGTTTAAATTTATTTTTTTTTCAAACTTAACACATTCAAAATTTCCCTAAAGTATTCCAATTGGATAGGAAATTTCCTTGCCTTTACATTGATATAAAGAAGTCCTCCTAACTCCTCATATTTTTGGAGTTATGGGTCGGTGGGCCTTGGGGTAAATTTTTTCCCCAAGAACAGGCTTATGCGGGCCCAGGGGTAAAAATTTGCCCCAAGGGTGGGTCAACAGGAAGCGGGGAGACCTTTGAAAATTTTCCCGTGTGGGGAAAAAAAAAACAATTTTGTGCCCGTGCACCCACGAGTCTGCAAGTCCACTAGGCACACAGGTGGCACCTCCCAAGTCATCACAGGAAGAGTGGGGCAGTGGGAAACATTTTGAAAAATCTTCTCGCACAGGGCGAAAGTCAACTTTGTGCCCATGCTCCCACAAGTTTGCAAGGGATGCGTGGCATCTCTTAAGCTAACAGCAAGGAAGGTAGAGGCAGATGGGGAAAAAATTAGTTTAACACCCCGAAGGGCTAAAAGGGTAGCATTCACCTGTGCCTCTGTCGACACCTTACGATGCCATGTGGTAGCTCCTAGTTGGCTGCAGGCCAGTGGGAGGTGGGGAAAATTTGGAAAAATTTCCCAAAAAATTTCTGGGAGTGCTAAATTTAAAAGAGAGATCTGCCCCTACACCGATGCCTTGTGGTGCCACATGGAAGCTTCTGATTGGTTGCAGCTCAGTGGGGCGGCGGGGAAACATTAGAAAAAAATTTCCCAAAAAATTTCCTAAGAGCTAAGGGAAATATTCGGGCACACAGGCCCACCAAGGAAAATTTTCCCAATTTTTTTTTAATGCCAAGGAAGAAATACTTCAAGAAGGCCATAACTTTTGATGGAAAGCTCGGTTTTGGGAAAACGAGGACTTTCTGTAAATATCTTGACGTCTTCTTTACTTAAGGAATCATTAATTAAAGATTATGATAAAGTTTAATGAGGTCAATTTAAAGAAAACTACCTACAGGCTTTTACAGTGCAAATTGGTAAATTTTAACTTGTTCAAATTTGTTCAATTTGTTCTTGTCCCTCTCTCAACGTGTCAAATAGACATGGAAAAATTGTTCTTAGGTGTATTTAAGAGAGATTTCAAGATTCAATTTGTTTGATTGATTTGCAATTTGAACATTTATATTTCTGGACAGCAACACGACTGTGCAAAACGGTTTGAGCCCGATTTTGCTAAGTTTTATAAGAATTTCCTTAAGTGTTAAAGTCTTAGATGAATTTTAATGAATTTGGTTAGATCTTATTATGACCAAATTAACGTTTCATTTGTTATTCCTTTGTCTTGCAGATTCGATCTGAGCATTTGCGATTAAATAATTGTCAATTGGAAAAAAAAAAAAAAAAAAAGGACAGAGTTCAAATTTTAAAAAAGGTCCTATTTGCCATTTTCTTCTTCCAAGTATTATAATGTGTTCTAAACCCTAATCTAATGCATTTAGTTTGATTTAACTCAACTATACTCAAAAACTATAATACATCTATGATTTCAAATTTTTACATATTTCAAAGGACATAGTATTATATTTCCTTTATACGCATTTCTTTCTTTCAAACAGAGACTTCAATTGTATTTAAAAGATCAAGATTCAATGCCACTGTGTAATTTGAGAAAGGGGTGATACATCATTTATTGATTCCAAAAGATAACTTTGTAACATCCTTCTTTTATTCCTTCCAAAATCATATATATATAAAATAGGGCAGAATATTACATTTTCTTCTCACGTGTTTCACATTTCCTTTTTTCCAAATAGGGATTTCCAAAAGGGATTTCATAGAACATGTTAAATACAAATTTCCAATGGAAGAATATCATATGAACAAGGCAACACACTTCCATTAATTCAAATGAAACTCTTACAACCTCCTTTCCATTTGATTTCAAAATACAACATACAAAACACGTGTCATTCTTTCACATTCTTTCTAAAACAGAATACAGGGTATAACTCTTTTACATGTCAAATTTCCACGTTCATTGCCAATAAAAAGTATCTTTCCATTATATTCCAAATACACAGATCATCCACTTTAAGTAGGAAAAATCATATATATAAAAACAAAGGCTATTAATAAGATTTCATTTCAAAAGGGATTTTCAAATTGTCTTTATCTCAGCTCCAGAACACTCTTACAACATGCAGATTTCTACATTCTTCCAATTTGATCACAACAAAAGTAGGGGAAAGGCTTTTACATTCTCTCCACCATTTTCAATACAAAGTACATCCAATGAAGAGGAGAAGATCATCCTTCTTCATTGGCCCCTCGAGCCCCAACCACAAAGCAATAAAAGGGATTGTGATCCAACTCAGCTTTAGCAACAACAGGCTTCCATTCTTCCAAACACTCAAGCAAGCATAATCACAATAACCCAACACAAGTCCAAAACAGGAACATGTCAGTTTTCAACTATATTAAAACATGGCAAACATTATGATGAGGCTTCATCAAGCAAGCCAAAGGAGCAAGAAAACTATGGGGATGTTGCTTATGCCTCCCAAAGGAGAAATGGGTAACACCACCTGAGAACAAACCACCAACATATGTGAGCAAGAAACTATGAGGGATGTATGTTATGTCCTCCCAAAGGGGAAATGGGTATCACCATGAGAACATGTACCAACATATATATGTATGTATATATATCATTTCAGAATCCTGACATGCCCTTATGCCTCCCCCAAGTACCCCTTATTCCTCACATTTCCTTATGCCTCCCCAACCTCTTATGGAACCCCATAACGAGTAAAGAAATGCAAGCTATTTCATTTGTAAGGTGGAATCCAAATCCCAACTCCCTCCACCCTTATACCTCCCTAAAACACACTTGTGCCTCCCAAAAAATATAACCCCATAGTCTTCTCATACACCATTCCTAGGCCATCTACCCAATAGCCCACAAACATGCCAAAACATTCATACATTAACACTTACATTCATAAAAGAAGAGCATTTCAAGAGTCAAGCTCCTACCTCTCCATGATGGAGTTGTTCCAAGTTCCAAAACAACAAGCTTTATCCCAATGCAAGCAATCCAAAACAACCAAGCACAAGCATGCAACAATATTTCCAAAAAAAACTTCTTCAAAGCAAGAGCTCCCAAAATAGCAAGGAATTCACCCAAGAATAAATTCTCCAAAATGAAGCAACCCCAAAACAAGGCAAGCCATTCAAATTTTATAGAAGAGGGAAGGGAAGAGGATGAGTAAGATCCATGTAGGATGCCATATCACACATCTTCAACCCCAACCCAAAAGTCAACTTCATTCTCCAATGCATAATAAATAGGTGGGTGAATAATATGACAGTTTACTTACACACTCAAATCCAACCCACACTCCAAAGGACTGAGATTAAATCATGTAAGAAAAGTGCAATTAAAACCTACAATTTGCCTTCTCAAAAATCATTATAAAATTCTAATCTCAACTCCCCAACTGTAGGTATGGTTGGTAATTAAATTTAAGAGGTATGGGACAAGTTTAACTTGTCCCACAAGCCTCCAAAATCAGCCTCCAAGGACAATTTCGAATTTCCAATAAGGTGGAGTGTTTCACACTCAAAATTCAATTCACACATCACTTACATATCTCTTACACATACTTATATCACTTTAAATCATGGCCAACAACTCTCATTAATTACCTTCTTATGACATATTTTATTTATTTATTTTAACAATATGATTACTCACAAAATTTACACACCATTTAATAATTAATGAAAGGGGGTAAAAGCATCACAAAATAAACACATGCAAACATAAACAAAGGGACCAAAATAAAAGAAAATACATAAAACCCCTTGGTCACAATTAAAGGTGATCCCCCCATGGGAATCCCTAACACACACAAACACACACAAACAAATACTAGTTGCCATGGTGACCTTGTTGAATTCATCTAGAATTCCAATGTGGTTGGTCTCCAATCCACTGATGTTTGTTGTGATATTTTAAACCTGCAAAACACAAATACCTCCTTCGGCCTCGTGGCCATATCAGAACATCCAAACTAATATAAATATAATTACCAAAATCATCTAGATATATGAATCACTAACAACATCAAAGCAATCTAGCAATGTCATTTGTAATTTTGGTCAACACTTATATCATCATCCAATAATTTCCATTTCTAGGTCTACTCACAATATCCAAATATCACAAGTCCGCACAACATCCATAATATAACCATGTCAAATAGTATACCATCATCAATATCCAAAGTGTCTCTAATAATCATCATCATAACTGAATCAAGTCAAACAATAACCCATGATCTAACATCTATCATCATACTATAATAAGGTCCATAATCATGTCTATAATATAATCAGCAGTATCATGATTAGTAACAAAAGGTGTCAAAGGAAAGTGGGCACTACATCCCCCTCCCCTTAGACTCGACTTCCTCCTAGAAGTCACTAGAAAAATGTGGAAACTAAACTCGTAGCAAAGTATCATCCTCTCATGTAGCTGCAGTCTCATCATATCTGTCCCACTGCACCTGGACCTGATCAACCTCTCTACCTTGAAGGCCCAGGGTCCTGCGATCTAGGATGCAAATGGACTCCACCATCACCTGCCCCTGATCCTGCACCTACAATGATGTCACAATCTAACACATGAGAAGGATCTACAACATATCTCCTAAGAACTGAAACATGAAACACATCATGTATGTGAGACAAGTTAGGTAGCAATGCTAGACAGTAGGCCAAAGGGCCGATACGCTCCAAGATCTCAAAAGGACCCACAAATCTAAGAGCTAACTTAGAACCTTTTCCATAATGGATAGGGCTCTTGTGTGGCCTGACACGAAGGAAAACCTTCATGCCCACATCAAAACTATGGTCCGATCCTATGCTAATCTGTATACTTCTTCTACCTATCTTGAGCCTCCTGCAGTCTTTGTCTAAATCAAAATCACTTGCTACTCCATGTCCTGCAATAAGGCTTAGGTCCAAGAGAAACCCTGTCCTCTAACCTGTCCCAACTAAGAGGTGTCCTGCACTCTCTACCATACAAATCCTGAAAAGGAGCCATGCCTATAGAACTCTGAAAACTATTATTGTAGGCAAACTCCACCAAGTACAGGTACTCCTCCCATCTTGACTGTTGATCCATCACATACATCCTGAGCATGTCCTCTAAAATCTGATTCACCCGCTCCGTTTTTCCATCTGTCTCAGGGTGATATGTTGTGCTGAAATTTATCTTCATCCCGAGGGCATGCTGCATGGTAGTCCAGAAATGGGAAGTATACAAAGGATCACGGTCACTAATGATCTTTTGCAGAATCCCATGTAACCTGACAATCTCATCCAAATATACATGTGCCACTACACTAGCTGTATAAGTGGTCTTCACCAGAGAAAAGTGAGCCACTTTTGTCAATTTTTCAACCATGACCATGATGGCATCGTGGTGATATCTCGACATCGGTAGCCCAACAATGAAGTCCATGGAAATGGTGTCCCATTTCCACTCCGGTATAGCATGAGGAAAGAGAAGGCCAGCTGGATGCTGATGCTCAACCTTAACTTTCTAGAACACTAAACATCATGACATGAACTGGGCCATCGTCTCTACAAAGTCCTCTCCAATGATACAACTGTCTCAAGGTGGCGTGCATCTTCTTCACCCCAGGGTGGGCTGAATAGGGCACACGATGTGCCTCTGCCAAGATGTCCTGCCTCAAGCCTCCCTCTCTGGGAACATGAATCTAACCTCTGTGCCTGAGAAGGCCATCTACCTCTAGTGAGAAACCATCAAAATTCCCCTTGAGGGGTCTCTGAGACTCAATCTCTTCTCAAAATGTAAAGTAGAAGTTGTTGAGAGGAAGCTGCTAAAGAATCCTACTCCGCAAATCTGTGCTCACTGAGGTGGCCATGGCCACATGTCTCCATCTACTGAGAGCGTCTGCCACCACATTCTCCTTCCCTTTCACATGTTCTATCTCCATATCATACTCACAAAGCAACTCCATCCAACGCTACTGACGAGCGTTGAGATTGGGCTACGTGAAGAGGTGGCGAAGACTCAAGTGATCTATCCTGAGTGTGAATTTCTGACCAAGTAGAAAGTGCCTCCATCGAACCAAAAGTGTGCACAACTACCACAAGCTCGAGATCATGAGTCAGATAATTAAGCTCGTAATCTTTGATTTTATGAGACTCAAAAGCCACTACTCTTCCCTCCTTCATCAACACACCTCCAAGCCCTGCTAAAGAAGCATCCGTGTAAATGAAAAAATCACCCTGTGGATCCGCCACTGCGAGAATAGGTGTTGTAGTGAGACATTCCTTTCAGTGTACTGAAAGGCCTGCTCGCACCTGTCTGACCAAACAAAATTCTTCCCTTTCCTCTGAAGGGAAGTGATGGGGTCAGAAATCTGAGAGAAGTCCTAAACAAATATCCAATAGTAACCTGCTAACCCCATGAAGCTATGTACCTCAGTCACCGTAGTGGGTGTTGGCCAATCCATAATAGCTCTAATCTTGGAAGGATCGACGGTGATACCTTCCCCAGAAATGATATGACCCAAATACTGCACCTCTATCTGAAAGAATGCACACTTATCCAAGTTCCCGTAAAGTTTCTGCTCTCAGAGGCACTGAAGAACCTGGCGAAGGTGCCCCTCGTGCTCCTCATGCATACGTGAGTAAATAAAAATGTCATCAAGGAATATGAGCACGAAATTATCTAAGAAGGTCCTAAATACCTCAATTCATCAAACTCATAAATATTGTGGGGGCATTAGTCAAACCAAAAGGCACCACTGTGAACTCATAGTGGCCATATCTCGTACGGAAAGTGGTCTTATGAATGTATACCTCCAAAATCCTCAGCTGATGGTAACCTGACTTAAGGTCTATCTTAGAGAAATTTATGTCTCCCTTCATCTGATCAAACAAATCATCAATGCACAGAAGGGGATAACGATTCTTGATCGTTACCTTATTCAGCTGACAGTAATCAATACACAACCTCAAGGATCCATCCTTCTTCTTGAAAAAGATTACTGGTGCACCCCAAGGGGATACACTAGGATGGATAAGGCCTTTCTCCAAAATGCCCTCAAGCTATAAACTTGAGCTCACAGAGCTCTGGGGTGGTCATCCGATAAGGTGCTCGTGAGATAGGCTCTACTCTAGGAACCAGATCTATGTGAAAATCAATCTCACATGGGGGTGGTAACCCCGGTAGCTCCCCTAGAAAGTTTCTAAACTCTTTCAAAATGGGGTGATCATCTAGCGATGGTCCACTAGATCCATCCTCTGATCTGTCACTAATTTTAACAGCATACATCTGACAACCCCGTCTCACACACTTCGTAAGCTGCATAGCAAAGATGGTGTGAATAGAAACGGGTCTCCTAACCCCTATAAATCACCAACTCAACTCCCAAATCATCTGCACAAGATATGATCTTGTGGTAACAATCCATCCTGGCCCTATGTGCAGACAACCAATCCATACCCAAGATGACTCCATAAGAGCCCAAAGGAAGGATACAGAGATCCGAGGTAGTGGTGAAAGGTCCCAAATCCACCACACACTCCTTAACTAAGGAGTCTACAGAGATCTTAGCTCCAGAAGCCATCTCAACATCCTAACTATGACCCTGCCTAACTGCCACCAACTTGCATCACTCTACTAAAGATGGTGCAATAAAAGAATCAAAAGAACCGGAATCAAACAGAATGGAGGTAGGAATACCACAATGTTACCTGCAGTCTCAATAACTGTACTCTGGTGCTCTACCTAGCGGTTCTCGACCACTGCATAAATTCTATGATTGTGCCCCATATCACCAACAATAGGCTTTAAGATCTGTGTCTTACCCTTGTTATTAGGGTTCTATGGGCAGTCTCTACAAAAATGTCCAATAACACCACAACCAAAACAACCGTCTGATCCTCTCCCCTATGTAGCAGGTCCGATCAGGTACTATGGAGGTCTGTGGTGTGGATCCTGATGATCTGGATGCTACGATCTGTGAGGTCTCTATTAGTAGCAATCTCCTACTGAGTGAGCTCTCTGGTCACCTTGTGTCCTAATGGGACCCCTAGGAGGAGGCCCCATGCTCCAACCTCTCTGTGAATCAAATCTCTGTGGAGGTATATAAGGTGGGTGGGACTGTTGCTGCTGCTACTGTGGTCTAAAATATGACTGTGTTGAACCCTATCTGCCACAAGGAAGAGGTACTGACCCCCTTGATCTGTTTTCTATGCATATATCTACTGTATGTGGCTTCGAACTCGGTCTCTAGCGTACCGAGTCTTTCTCTGAGTCTCCTCCACTATATAGGCCTTTTCGACGGCCTCAGCTACTGCATGTGGACATTGTATCCGTACCTGATCCTCCAATGTCTAGGTTTAGGCACCCGATGAACTTTTGGATCCACACCTGTTCATCCTGCATATAACCAACATACTAGAGTAGATCCAAAAATCTACTCTCATACTCAGCCACTATAATAGATGCCTGTTGGAGGTCATGAAACTCATCTATCCGCTTGTTGAATGAATCTTTGTGATAAATATATGCTACTCCAAAAAAAACTCCTCAAATAACTCCTAGGTAATTGTCTCAGAATCAACATGAAGCTTCTACTCCTCTGTCCTCCACTAGACACTAGCTCCATCCTTCAGTAGACGGATCGCAACACAAGACTTTCGTGTTACTAGAATAAAGACAGAGCTTGACAGCATCCGCTCAAGCTCACCAACCGGGCCTCTACCTGAAATCCACCTATGTCACTAGAATAATGTGATGGTCGAAGCTTCAGGATCTCCCTGATGTGATCTCCAGCTATGGTATGACAGCCTCTAGGTCTCTCTGCATGCTCATCCCTAAGCCTAGGGCTCCAAGACCTCTCTCTATGTCCTAAAACTTGGTCACCCTGTTCCCTCTATGGTGACTCAGCTCTGGCTGACTCTGCATGGGAGTTCTCTCCTCCATGCTCCTCTCTGGGTCAAGGTGATACATGACCCTCAATGGAAGGGACACTATCATGTCTGGCTGTATGTCCTCCTACTGATCCTCCATATAAATGGCATTAACATCCTGAAGAGTCTAAAAAATCTGGGGTAGGATGGCTGCTACAGCATGATCTGGTGGTGGTAAGTCTAGGTCTATGTGAAAAGACCCCTCGTCCCATCTGCCTCCTACACTAGACCAAGGTGAGAGTTAGTTCATCCTTCTAGGTTTTATTCAGTTTCCATGTTTACTAAAATATGTAATTTCTAAACTAAATTGTTTTCTAGATTTAAAAGTGTGATAGGTTTAAGGTTCATGTCTCAAGTTTTCTAGTGTGCCCAATGGCCCAAGATTTTGAACCACTATCTCTGATACCAAGTGTAACACCCGCTAAAAACAACCCACTTGAGACCCAAGAACAACCTAGGATTAGTTAGGAAAATTATGGAATATTTTTTTTTTGTTTAAAAGAGTCTACAACCAGGTTACAAGGAAACATTTGTCACTAACAAGTTCCAGAACAATTCTAATTCACTAGAAGATACTTTTCCTTTATTAACAATTATTAGAGGTCATAAGGTCCATAATTTAGGGTTAGAAGGTACAATAAGGTTTAGAGGGTAATTCCTCACCATACCCACTCTCTAACAGGCTTAAAGGTTTAACTTTTTTTTTCTCAAACTTAACGCATTCAAAAATTTCCTAAATTATTCCTATTGGATAGGAAATTTCCTCACCTTTCCATTGATATAAAGAAGTCCTCCTAACTCCTCATATTTTTTGAGTTATGGGCCGGTGGGCCTTGGGATGAAAATTTTCCCCAAGAGCTGGCCTACGGGCCCAGGGGTGAAAATTTTCCCCAAGGGCGATTCGGTGGGCCGAGGGGAGACCTTTGGAAATTTTCCTGCATAGGGAAAAAAAAAACAACTTTGTGCCCATGCACCCACGGGTCTACAAGTCCACTAGGGACATGTGGTGCCTCCCAAGTCAGCGTGGGAGAGAGTGGGGTGGTGGGAGACATTTTGAAAAATCTTCCCGTACGGGGTGAAATCCAACTTTGTGTTCGTGCTCCCGCAAGTTTGCAAGGGACACGTGGTGTCTCCTAAGCCAAAGCAGGGAAGGTGGGGCAGCGGGGAGAAAATTAGTTTAATGCCCCAAAGGGATAAGAGGGTAGCATTCACCTGTGCCTCTTCATCGGCACCTCGTGATGCCATGTGGTGGCTCCTGGTTGGCTGCGGGTCGGGGGCGGCGGGGAAAATTTGGAAAATTTTCCCAAAAATTTCTGAGAGCGCTAAATTTAAAAGAGAGATCCGCCCCTACCATTGACGTGCTCATGGTGCCACATGGAATAGCTTCAATTGGCTACAAGTCGACAAGGCGGCGGGGAAAATTAGAAAAAATTTCCTTCCTAAGAGCTAAGGGAAATATTCAAGCCCACGGGCCCACCAAGGAAAATTTTCCCAAAAAAATGTTTTTGACGCCAAGGAAGAAAACTTCATAGAGGCCATAAATTTTGATAGAGATCTCGGTTTTGGGAAAATGAGGACTTTATGGAAATCTCTCGACAGTCCTCTTTACTCAGTGATCATTAATTTCAGATTTTGATAATGTTTAAAGGGATAATTTCAAGAAAACGACCTACAGGCTTTTACAGTGCAAACTGGTAAATTTTAACTTGTTCAATTTGTTCAATTTGTTCTTGTCCCTCTCTCAACATGTCAAATAGACGATGGAAAAATTTTATTAGGTGTATTTAAGAGAGATTTCAAGATTCAATTTGTCTGATTGATTTGCAATTTGAACATTTACATTTCTGGACAGCAGCACGACTGTAAAATGGTTTGAGCCCGATTTTGCTAAGTTTTATAAGAATTTCCTTAAGTGTTAAAGTCTAGATGAATTTCAGTTAGATCTTATTATGTCCAAATTAATGTTTCATTTGTTATTCCTTTGTTGCAGATTCGGTCTGAGCATTTGGGATTAAATAATTGTCAATTGGAAAAAATAGGACAGAGTTCAAATTTTAAAAAGGTCTATTTGCCATTTTCTTCTTCCAAGTATTATAATGTGTTCCAAACCTAATCTAATGCATTCAGTTGATTTAATTCAACTTATTCAAAAACTATAATACATCTCTGATTTCCAATTTTTACATATTTCAAAGGACAAAGTATTACATTTCCTTTATACGCATTTCTTTCTTTCAAACAGAGATTTCAATTACATTTAAAAGATCAGATTCAATGCCACTGTGTAATTTGAGAAAGTTGATACATAATTTATTGATTCCAAAAGACAACTTTGTAACATCCTTCTTTTATTCCTTCCAAAATCATATATATATAAATAGGGCAGAATATTACATTTTCTTCTCACGTGTTTCACTTTTCCTCTTTTCCAAATAGGGATTTCATAGAACATGTTAAATAAAAATTTCCAATGGAATAATATCATATGAACAAGGAATACACTTCCATTAATTCAAATGAAACTCTTACAACCTCCTTTCCATTTTATTTCAAAATACAACATACAAAACATGTGTCATTCTTTCACATTCTTTCCAAAACAGAATACAGAGTATAACTCTTTTACATTTCAAATTTCCACTTTCATTACCAATACAAAGTATCTTTCCATTATAATGAATACACAAATCATCCACTTCAAGTGGGAAAGGGGCTACAATAAGATTTCATTTCACAAAGGGATTGTCAAACTGTCTTTATCTCAGCTCCAGAACAGCAACATGCAGATTTCTCATTCTTCCAATTTGATCACAACAAAATTAGGGGAAAGGCAATGCTCTCCACCCAACCAAGACATCCAATGAAGAGGAGAAGCCATCCTTCTTCATTGGCCCCCGATCCCCAACCACAAAGCAATAAAAGATGTGATCCAACTCATGGCAACAATAGGCTTCCACAAACACTCAAGCAGCATAATCACAATAAAACACAGTCCAAAATAGAATGTAGTTTTTAACTATATTAAAACATGAAAAACATTATTGAGGCTTCATCAAGCAAGCCAAAGGAGCAAGAAACTATGGGGGATGTTTAATTATGCCTCCCAAAGGGGAAATGGGTATCACCACCTGAGAACAAACCACCAACATATGTGTATGTATGTATGTATGTATGTATGTGTGTATGTATGTATGTATGTATGTATGTATGTATGTATGTGTGTATATATTTCAAATCAAAACCTGGACATGCCCTTATGCCTCCCCCAAGTACCCCTTATTCCTCACATTTCCTTATGCCTCCCGAACCTCTTATGGCACCCCATAACGAGTAAAGAAATGCAAGCTATTTCTTTGTAAGGTGGAACCCAAATCCCAACTCCCTCCACCCTTATACCTCCCTAAAACACACTTGTGCCTCCCACAAAATATAACCCCATAGTCTTCTCCTACACCATTCCTAGGCCATCTACCCAACAAGCCCACAAACATGCCAAAACATTCATACATTAACACTTACATTCATAAAAGAAGAGCATTTCAAGAGTCAAGCTCCTACCTCTCCATGATGGAGTTGTTCCAAGTTCCAAAACAACAAGACTTTATCCCAATGCAAGCAATCCAAAACAACCAAGCACAAGCATGCAAAAATCTTCCCAAAAAACTTCTTCAAAGCAAGAGCTCCCAAAACAGCAAGGAATTCACCCAAGAATAAAGTCTCCAAAATGAAGCAACCCCAAAACAAGGCAAGCCATTCAAATTTTATAGAAGAGGGAAGGGAAGAGGATGAGGTAGATCCATGTAGGATGTCATATCACACATCTTCAACCCCAACCCAAAAGTCAACTTCATTCTCCAATGCATAATAAATAGGTGGGTGAATAATATGACAGTTTACTTACACACTCAAATCCAACCCATACCCCAAAGGACTGAGATTAAATCATGTAATAAAAGTGCAATTAAAACCTACAATCTGCCTTCTCAAAAATCATTATAAAAGTCTAATCTCAACTCCCCAACCATAGGTATGGTTGGTAATTAAATTTAAGAGGTATGGGACAATTTTAACTTGTCCCACAAGCCTCCAAAATCAGCCTCCAAGGAAAATTTTGAATTTCCAAGAAGGTGGAGTGTTTCACACTCAAAATTCAATTCACACATCACTTACATATCTCTTACACATACTTATATCACTTTAAATCATGGCCAATAATCTCTCATTAATTACCTTCTTATGACATATTTTATTTATTTATTTTAACAATATGATTACTCACAAAATTTACACACCATTTAATAATTAATGAAAGGGGTAAAAGCATCACAAAATAAACACATGCAAACATAAACAAAGGGACCAAAATAAAAGAAAATACATAAAACCCCTTGGTCACAATTAAAGGTGATCCCCCCATGGGAATCCCTAACACACACAAACACGCACAAACAAATACTAGTTACCATGGTGACCTTGTTGAATTAATCTAGAATTCCTAATGTGGTTGGTCTCCAAACCTCCTGATGTTTGTTGTGATATTTTAAATCTGCAAAACACAAATACCTTCTTCCACCTCGTGGCCATATCAGAACATCCAAACTAATATAAATATAATTACCAAAATCATCTAGATATATGAATCACAACAACATCAAAGCAATCTAGCAATGTCATTTGCAATTTACTCAACACTTATATCATCATCCAATAATTTTCATTTCTAGGTCTACTCACAATACCCACATATCACAAGATTTGCAATTTTACTCAACACTTATATCATCATCCAATAATTTCCATTTCTAGGTCTACTCATAATATCCAAATATCACAAGTCCACACAACATCCATAATATAACCATGCCAAACAGTATACCATCATCAATATGCAAAGTGTCTCTAATAATCATCATCATAACTGAATCAAGTCAAACAATAACCCATGATCTAACATCTATTATCATACTATAATAACATCCATAATCATGTCTATAATATAATCAATAGTATCATGATTTGTAACAAAAGGTGTCAAAAGGAAAGTGGGCACTACATCCCCCTCCCCTTAGGCTCGAGTTCCTCCTAGAAGTTCACTGGAATAAATGTGGAAACTAAATTCTTAGCAAAGTATCATCCTCTAATGTAGCTTGCAGTATCATCATATATGTACCACTACACCCAGACCTTATCAACCTCTCTTTCTACGAAGGCCCAGGGTCCTGCGATCTAGGATGTGAAACAGGATCCACCAATCACCATACCCGTTATCCTACACCTGTAATGATGTCCAAATATAACACATGAGAAGGATCTACAACATATCTCCTAAGAACTAAAACATGAAACACATCATGTATGTGAGACAAGTTGGGTGGCATTGCTAGACGGTAGGCCAAAGGGCGGACACACTCCAAGATCTCAAAAGGACCCACAAATCTAAGAGCTAACTTAGAACCTTTTCCGTAACGGATAGGGCCCTTGTGTGTCCTGACACGAACGAAAACATTCATGACTCACATAAAAACTATGGTCAGTCCTATGCTGATTTGCATACTTCTTCTGCCTATCCTGAGCCTCCTGCATTCTCTGTCTAGATAAAAATCACCTATTACTCCATGTCCTGTAACAAGGCTAGGTTCAACAGAAACCTTGTCCTCTAACCTGTCCCAACTAATAGGTTCTCATGCACTCTCTGCCATACAAATCCTGAAAAGGAGCCATGCCTATAGAACTCTGAAAACTATTATTTTAGGTGAACTCCACCAAGTACAGGTACTCCTCCCATCTAGACTACTGATCCATCACATAAATCCTGAGCATGTCCTCCAAAATCTTATTCACTTACTCTATTTTTCCATTTATCTCAGGGTGATATGTTGTGCTAAAATTTATCTTTGTACTGAGGGCATGATGCATGGAAGTCTAGAAATGGGAAGTATACAAAGGATCGCGGTCACTAATGATCTTATCACGGAATCTCGTGCAACCTGATAATCTCATCCAAATATACCCGTACCACTACACTAGCTATATAAGTGGTCTTCACTAGAGAAAACCGATCCACTTTTGTCAATTTTTCAACCATGACCATGATGGTATCGTCGTGATATCTCAACATCGGTAGCCCAACAATGAAGTCCATGGAAATGGTGTCCCATTTCCACTCTGGTATAGCATGAGGAAAGATAAGGCCAGCTAGATACTGATGCTCGGCCTTAACTTTCTGGAACTCTAAACATCCTGACATGAACTTGGCCACGTCTCTACGAAGTCCTCTTCAATGATACAACTATCTCAAGGTGGCGTGCATCTTCTTCACCCCAGGGTGGGCTGAATAGGGTGCACACAATGTGCCTCTGCCAAGATTTCCTTCCTCAAGCCTCCCTCTCTAGGAACATAAATCTAACCTCTGTTCCTAAGAAGGCCATCTACCTCTAGTAAGAAACCATCAAAATTCCCTCGAGGGGTCTCTGAGACTCGATCTCTACTCAAGCTGCAAAGTAGAAGTTGTCGAGAGGAATCTGCCATGTAGAATCCTACTCCACAAATTTGTGCTCACTGAGGTGGCCATGGCCAACATGTCTCTTTCTGCTGAGAGCATCTACCACCATATTCTCCTTCCCTTTCACATGTTCTATCTCCATATCATACTCACAAAGCAACTCCATCCAACACCGCTGACGAGCGTTGAGATTGGGCTACTTGAAGAGGTGGCGAAGACTCAAGTGATATGTCCTGAGTGTAAATCTAAAACCAAGCAGAAAGTGCCTCCATTAAACCAAAGCATGCACAACTTCCACAAGCTCAAGATCATGAGTCAGATAACTAAGCTCGTAATCTTTGATTTTGTGAGACTCAAAAGCCACTACTCTTCCCTCCTGCATCAACACACCTCTCGAGCCCTGCTAAATAAGCATCCGTGCAAATGAAAAAACTCACCCTGTGGATCTGGCACTATGAGAATAGGTGTTGTAGTGAGACATTCCTTCAGTGTACTGAAGGCCTTCTCACACCTGTCTGACCAAACAAACTTCTTCCCTTTCCTTTGAAGGGAAGTGATGGGGTGAGTAATCCGAGAGAAGTCCTGCAACAAATCTCGGTAGTAACCTGCTAACCCCATGAAGTTACATACCTCAGTCACCGTAGTGGGTGCTGGCCAATCCATAATAGCTCTAATCTTGAAGGATCGACGGTGATACCTTCCCCAGAAATGATATGACCCAAATATTGCACCTCTGTCTGAAAGAATGCACACTTCTCCAAGTTCCCATAAAGTTATTGCTCTCGGAGGCACTGAAGAACCTGGTGAAGGTGCCCCTCGTGCTCCTCATGCATGTACGTGAGTAAATAAAAATGTCATCAAGGAATATGAGCACAAAATAATCTAAGAAGGTCCTAAATACCCCATTCATCAAACTCATAAATATTGTGGGGGCATTAGTCAAACCAAAAGGCACCACTATGAACTCATAGTGGCCATATCTCATACAGAAATCAGTCTTATGAATGTCTACCTCCAAAATCCTCTAGCTAATGGTAACCTGACTTAAGGTCTATCTTAGAGAAATTTTTGGCTCCCTTCATCTGATCAAACAAATCATCAATGCGCAGGAAGGGGATAATGATTCTTGATCGTTACCTTATTCAGCTGACAGTAATCAATACACAACCACAAGGATCCATCCTTCTTCTTGACAAAGATTACCAGTTCACCCCAAGGGGATACACTAGGATGGATAAGGCCTTTCTCCAAAAGGCCCTCAAGCTGCAACTTGAGCTCACAAAGCTCTGGGGTGGTCATCCGATAAGGTGCTCATGAGATAGGCTCTACTCCAGGAACCAGATCTATGTGAAAATCAATCTCACATGGGGGTGGTAACCCTAGTAGCTCCCCTAGAAATACATCTAAAAACTCTCTCAAAATGGGGTGATCATCTAGCGATGGTCCACTAGATCCATCCTCTAATCTGTCACTAACTGTAACAGCATACATCTGACAACCCTGTCACACACACCGCTTAAGCTACATAACAGAGATGGTGTGAATAGAAACAGGTCTCCTGACCCCTGAAATCACCAACTCAACTCCCAAATCATCTGCACAAGATATGATCTTGTGGTAACAATCCATCCTGGCCCTATGTGTAGACAACCAATCCATACCCAAGATGACTCCATAAGAGCCCAAAGGAAGGATACAAAGATCTGAGGTAGTGGTGAAAGGTCCCAAATCCACCACACACTCCTTAACTAAGGAGTCTACAGAGATCTTGGCTCTAGAAGCCATCTCAACATCCCAACTATGACCTTACCTAACTGCCACCAGCTTGCATCACTCTACTAAATATGGTGCAATAAAAGAATCAGAAGAACTGGAATCAAACAGAATGGAGGTAGGAATACCACCAATGTTACCTACAGTCTCAATAACTATACTCTGGTGCTCTTACCTGGCGGTTCTTGACCGCTGCATACATCTTATGACTGCACCCCATATCACCAACAGTAGGCTCTAAGATTTGTGTCTTACCCTTGTTATTAGGGTTCTATGGGCAGTCTCTCCAAAAATGTCCAGTAACACCACAACCAAAACAACCGCCTGATCCTATTCCCTATGTAGCAGGTCCAGCCGGTACTATGGAGGTCTGTGGTGTGGATCCCGATGATCCGGCTGTGGTCTGTTGAGGTCTCTACTGGCAAGCTCCTACTGAGTGAGCTCTCTTGGCACCATGTGTCCTAATGGGACCCTAGGAGGAGGCCCCATGCTCCGACCTCTCTGTGCATCAAATCTCTGTGGAGGTCTATAAGGTGGGTGGGACTGCTGGTGCTACTTCTGCTATTATGGTCTAAAAGATGACTATGTTGAACCTTGTCTACCATGAGGAAGAGGTACTGACCCCCTTGATCTGTTGTCCTACATCTATTGTATGTGGCTCTGGACTCAGTCTCTAGCCTTATGGGTCTTTCCCTGAGTCTCCTCTGCTATATAGGCCTTCTCGAATGGCCTCAACTAATGTCTGTGGACAATGGATCTGTACTACTCCTCCAATGTCTAGGTTCAGGCCCCAGATGAACCTGTGGATCTACACCTGCTCATCCTGCATGTAACCAACATACTGGAGTAGATCTAGAAATATACTCTCATACTCAGCCACTATAAGAGATGCCTTTCGGAGGTCATGGAACTCATCTATCCATTGCTGAATGAATCTCTGTGACAAATATCTACTCTGGAAACACTCCTTAAAGAGCTCTTAGGTAACTGTCTCAAAATCAACATGGAGCTTCTACTCCTCTGTCCTCCACCAGACACCAGCTCCATCCTTCAGTAGATGGATCGGTCAACACGAGATTTCATGTTGCTAGAATAAGGACAGAGCTTGAAGCATCCACTCAAGCTCACCAACCAGGCCTCTTCCTAAAATCCACCTATGTCACCAGAATAATGTGATGGTTCGAAGCTTCAGGATCTCCCTGATGTGATCTACAGCTGTGGTCTGATGGCCTCTAGGTCTCCCTGCATGCTCATCCCTAAGCCTAGGGCTCCAAGACCTCTCTCTATGTCCTGAAACTCAGTCACCCTGTTCCCTCTGTGGTGACTCAACTCTGGCTGACTCTGCATGGGATTTCTCTCCTCCATGCTCCTCACTGGGTCGAGGAGATACATGACCCTCAATGGAAGGGACTCTATCATGTCTGGCTATATGTCCTCCTACTGATCCTCCATGTAAAGTGGCATTAACATCCTGAAGAGTCTACAAAATATGGGGTAGGATGGATGCTACAACATGATCTGGTGGTGGTAAGTCTAGGTCTATGTGAAAATACCCCTCGTCCCATCTGCACCTCCTACACCGACCAAGGTGAGATTTAGTTCATCTTTCTAGGTTTTATTCAGTTTCCATGTTTACTAAAATATGTAATTTCTAAACTAAATTGTTTTCTAGATTTAAAAGTGTGTTGGGTTTAAGGTTCATGTCTCAAGTTTCTAGTGTGCCCAATGGCCCAATATTTTGAACCACTTCTCTGATACCAAGTGTAACGCCCACTAAAAACAACCCACTTGAGACCCAAGAACAACCTAGGATTAGTTAGGAAAATTATGGAATATTTTTTTTGTTTAAAAGAGTCTACAACTACGTTACAAGGCAACAACTGTCACTAACAAGTTCCAGAACAATTCTAATTCACTAGAACATACTTTTCCTTTATTAACAATTATTAGAGGTCATAAGGTCCAGAATTTAGGGTTAGAAGGTACAATAAGGTTCAGAGGGTAATTCCTCACCATACCCACTCTCTAATAGGCTTAAAGGTTCAACTTGATTTTTCTCAAACTTAACACATTCAAAATTTCCCTAAATTATTTCCATTGGATAGGAAATTTCCTCACCTTTCCATTGATATAAATAAGTCCTCCTAACTCCTCATATTTTTTGAGTTATGGGCCGGCAGGCCTTGGGGTGAAAATTTTCCCCAAGAGCGGGCCTGCGGGCCCAGGGGTGAAAATTTGCCCCAAGGGCGAGTCGGCGGGCCGCAGGGGAGACCTTTGGAAATTTTCCCGTGCAGGGAAAAAAAACAACTTTGCGCCCACACACCCGCGGTCCACAAGTCCACTAGGGACACGTGGCACCTCCCAAGTCAGTGTGGGGAAAGTGGGGCGGTGGGAGACATTTTGAAAAATCTTCCCATGTGGGGCGAAAGTCAACTTTGCCCGCGCTCTGCAAGTCCAAGGGACACGTGGCATCTCCTAAGCCAATGCGGGGAAGGCAGGGGTGGCGGGGAGAAAATTAGTTTAATGCCCCGAAGGGCTAAGAGGGTAGCATTCACCCGCACCTCTGCCGACACCTCACGATGCCACATGGTGGCTCCTGGTTGGCTGCCGGCAGAATATTTGTTTGGGGAAAATTTGGAAAATAGATTTCCCAAAATTTTCGGGAGGTTTCGCTAAATTTAAAAAGAGATCCACCCCTCCCGATGCCACCTCGTGGTGCCACGTGGCAGCTTCTGATTGGCTGCGGGTCAGCGGGGCGGTGGGGAAAATTAGAAAAAAATTCCCAAAAATTTTCCTAAGAGCTAAGGGAAAAATTCAAGGCCCGCGGGCCCGCCAAGGAAATTTTTCCCAAAATTTTTTTTTGACGCCAAGGAAGAAAACTTCAGAAGGCCATAACTTTTGATAGAGAGCTCAAGTTTTGGGAAAATGAGGACTTTATGGAAATATCTCGATGTCCTCTTTACTCAAGATCATTAATTTCAAATTTTGATAAAGTTTAAGGGGTCAATTTCAAGAAAACGACCTGCAGGATTTTACAGTGCAAACTGGTAAATTTTAACTTGTTAAATTTGTTCAATTTGTTCTTGTCCCTCTCTCAACATGTCAAATAGACATGGAAAATTTTTCTTAGGTGTATTTAAGAGAGATTTCAAGATTCAATTTGTCTGATTGATTTGCAATTTGAACATTTACATTTCTGGACAGCAGCACGACTGCAAAATGGTTTGAGCCTGATTTTGCTAAGTTTTATAAGAATTTCCTTAAGTGTTAATGTCTAGATGAATTTGGTTAGATCTTATTATGCCCAAATTAATGTTTCATTTGTTATTCCTTTGTTGCAGATTTGGTCTGAGCATTTGGGATTAAATAATTGTCAATTGGAAAAAAAAACAGGACAGAGTTCAAATTTTAAAAAGGTCTATTTGCCATTTTCTTCTTCCAAGTATTATAATGTGTTCCAAACCTAATCTAATGCATTCAGTTGATTTAATTCAACTTATTCAAAAACTATAATACATCTCTGATTTCCAATTTTTACATATTTCAAAGGACAGAGTATTACATTTCCTTTATATGCATTTCTTTCTTTCAAACAGAGATTTCAATTACATTTAAAAGATCAGATTCAATGGCACTGTGTAATTTGAGAAAGGTGATACATCATTTATTGATTCCAAAAGACAAATTTGTAACATCCTTCTTTTATTCCTTCCAAAATCATATATATAAAAATAGGGCAAAATATTACATTTTCTTCTCACGTGTTTCACTTTTCCTCTTTTCCAAACAGGGATTTCATAGAACATGTTAAATATAGATTTCCAATGGAAGAATATCATATGAACAAGGAAAAAACTTCCATTAATTCAAATGAAACTCTTACAACCTCCTTTCCATTTGATTTCAAAATACAACATACAAAACACGTGTCATTCTTTCACATTCTTTCCAAAACAGAATACAGAGTATAACTCTTTTACATTTCAAATTTCCACTTTCATTGCCAATACAAAGTATCTTTCCATTATAATGAATACACAGATCATCCACTTCAAGTGGGAAAGGGGCTACAATAAGATTTCATTTCACAAGGGATTTTCAAACTGTCTTTATCTCAGCTCCAGAACAACAACATGCAGATTTCTCATTCTTCCAATTTGATCACAACAAAAGTAGGGGAAAGGCAATGCTCTCCACCCAACCAAGACATCCAATGAAGAGGAGAATCCATCCTTCTTCATTGGCCCCCGAGCCCCAACCACAAAGCAATAAAATATGTGATCCAACTCATGGCAACAACAGGCTTCCACAAACACTCAAGCAACATAATCACAATAAAACACAGTCCAAAACAGAATGTAGTTTTCAACTATATTAAAACATGACAAAACATTACTGAGGCTTCATCAAGCAAGCCAAAGGAGCAAGAAACTATGGGGGATGCTGCTTATGCCTCCCAAAGGGAAATGGGTATCACCACCTGAGAACAAACCACCAACATATGTATATATGTGTATAATTTCAAATCCCTGACATGCCCTTATGCCTCCCCCAAGTACCCCTTATTCCTCACATTTCCTTATGCCTCCCCAACCTCTTATGGCACCCCATAATGAGTAAAGAAATGCAAGCTATTTCTTTGTAAGGTGGAACCCAAATCCCAACTCCCTCCACCCTTATACCTCCCTAAAACACACTTGTGCCTCCCACAAAATATAACCCCATAGTCTTCTCCTACACCATTCCTAGGCCATCTACCCAACAACCCACAAACATGCCAAAACATTCATACATTAACACTTACATTCATAAAAGAAGAGCATTTCAAGAGTCAAGCTCCTACCTCTCCATGATGGAGTTGTTCCAAGTTCCAAAACAACAAGCTTTATCCCAATGCAAGCAATCCAAAACAGCCAAGCACAAGCATGCAACAATCTTTCCAAAAAAACTTCTTCAAAGCAAGAGCTCCCAAAATAGCAAGGAATTCACCCAAGAATAAAGTCTCCAAAATGAAGCAACCCCAAAACAAGGCAAGCCATTCAAATTTTATAGAAGAGGGAAGGGAAGAGGATGAGGTAGATCCACGTAGGATGCCATATCACACATCTTCAACCCCAACCCAAAAGTCAACTTCATTCTCCAATGCATAATAAATAGGTGGGTGAATAATATGATAGTTTACTTACACACTCAAATCCAACCCACACCCCAAAGGACTGAGATTAAATCATGTAAGAAAAGTGCAATTAAAACCTACAATCTGCCTTCTCAAAAAGCATTATAAAAGTCTAATCTCAACTCCCCAACCGTAGGTATGGTTGGTAATTAAATTTAAGAGGTATGGGACAAGTTTAACTTGTCCCACAAGCCTCCAAAATCAGCCTCCAAGGACAATTTCGAATTTCCAAGAAGGTGGAGTGTTTCACACTCAAAATTCAATTCACACATCACTTACATATCTCTTACACATACTTATATCACTTTAAATCATGGCCAACAACTCTCATTAATTACCTTCTTATGACATATTTGATTTATTTATTTTAACAATATGATTACTCACAAAATTTACACACCATTTAATAATTAATGAAAGGGGTAAAAGCATCACAAAATAAACACATGCAAACATAAACAAAGGGACCAAAATAAAAGAAAATACATAAAACCCCTTGGTCACAATTAAAGGTGATCCCCCCATGGGAATCCCTAACACACACAAACAACACAAACAAATACTAGTTACCATGGTGACCTTGTTGAATTCATCTAGAATTCCAATGTGGTTGGTCTCCAATCCCCCGATGTTTGTTGTGATATTTTAAACCTGCAAAACACAAATACCTCCTTCGGCCTCATGGCCATATCAGAACATCCAAACTAATATAAATATAATTACCAAAATCATCTAGATATATGAATCACAACAACATCAAAGCAATCTAGCAATGTCATTTGCAATTTTACTCAACACTTATATCATCATCCAATAATTTCCATTTCTAGGTCTACTCACAATATCCAAATATCACAAGTCCACACAACATCCATAATATAACCATGTCAAACAAGTATACCATCATCAATATCCAAAGTGTCTCTAATAATCATCATCATAACTGAATCAAGTCAACAATAACCCATGATCTAACATCTATCATCATACTATAATAAGGTCCATAATCATGTCTATAATATAATCAGCAGTATCATGATTAGTAACAAAAGGTGTCAAAGGAAAGTGGGCATTATTGAACACTGAAAAATCACTACAATATATTAACTTCAAATTCATTTACCATATATATTTCAAACATGTTTACCATACGTCCTATGAATCAAATTGAAACTATGATTAAATACACATTTCCTATATGTCCCTAAAAATTAACATCTCATACATATTAGCAAATTTTCAAATATAAATTTTCTATAACATGAGACTACATTATACATATATTCATTTTAAAATGAACTATATAAATTACAATGATAAATAATGAATTACACATCGCCTTTTCACCATTAATCTTGCATCCTACAAAACCATGTGAGGATGAAATCAATGATAAATCACTGGCATGGCATACACCCTAATCTAACATAATTAACATTGTTTAGTTTCTCATTTACATATAATAATAATTACAATTTGCATTCGAAATAAAAGGTTTAGGGACATGTATTCATGTCATTTCGTAACCAAGGAGAGAGAAAGAGAAAGGAAGAGAGAGAAACACCATTTTGTAAAAAGTTCTATTTCACACAAGTTACACTATAGAGTTTTCAAATAGTTATTTACACGTGTCAAAAGTTTCCACGGTGGTTTGGCAACCCGACGAGGGTCCCACGAATTTCTATTTTTACATTTTCTTGCTAGCTACAAAAACGTTCAAAATGGCATCAGAGGTTAAGAAACCACTTTCAAACGTTGTCTTCCGATGAGAAAACACAACATAGTTAAATTTATATGTATCCACTTATATTCCAAGAGTTCAAAGCAACTGACAGAATTTGGAACTAGCGAACAATTTGCATTTGGTGGCTAGTTTTCCGGGGTCATCGATCGTAATTGACCTAGTTGCAATTGAATAAAAGTTAGCTTGAGGGCTCAGAAAACCACGTCAAAAACTGACATCCACTGGATGAACGTGAAGTGAGACACATCCTACAAGTTCCTCTATATATAGAGAATTCACCAAAGTCGACAGGACTGAGAATTAGCAAACAATTATCAAACGGAAACATGTTTTCTAGAGCCACCAGTCATAATTGGTCTAGTTTGACCTAGTCAAAGTGTGACCAAAGGCCTACAAAATGCCATTGCCAAACTATCCAGAAAATTGTTTTTCCCTAAATTGAAAGTTCCATGTAATTGTCTAGTAAAAAAACTACAAGTTTGAGAAGACAAATAATAATTTCTCTATTAGGGTTTCAAATGGCAGTTCAAAATGAAAGCCAACTTTATAGATTTAACAACTTCCTACCACTGCAAAATAGTGTAATAGGGCTCCTATAAGGGTGTCAAAATATTACAAATGTTCATTCTGGGTGAATCCAAGGATTGAAGTGACACCTCACATAACAAGGTACGCGAAGGAATCTTAACCTCCCTTTTCCAGAGTTACGAAGTTTACTTTGCAAGTCCCCAGAAATTGCAATTTATCTAATTAAACAAGGGAGCAGTCAAGTCATTTACAAGGAACTCAACTTCAACCTGTCAAATAAAAAGGGTAATGTAGAAATCTAGTTTGGTTGTGGCATTTACTAGATCATCACGACGTGAGTGTTCAACTTTATTGTCTACCAAGCACTATTGGATCTTGTAAGTTATGATACAAGGTTTTACTACTTTTAAAACAAGTTTATTTTATATAGTATAATATACAAAAATCCTTTGGTTAAAAATTTTCATTTCGTTGTACAAGAAAAACTAAAGAATAGAAATTATGAGAGATGAGGAGAGTTGAACCATGCTTGACAATATTAGTGTATGTAGCACACGAGGTTCTCCACGAGGTTTCATTCATATTAAACACAGCTTTATCACTTTTCCAAGCATTCCATCAAACAAATCGCGTAAACTCACAATTCCCCACTTCACATTTACTTGAAATCTTTCTCTCTTTTTTTTAAAATCAAGTTGATTAATGACGTCATCCCTCTTTTGATCTATTCCAACAACATCTTTATTATGGGTGGGAACAGGTATGGAAAAATAGGTACAATGTTCCTCTCCCTTTCTAATAAACCTGCTTTGCGCATATTATGCCATGTTTACATTCCATGACACCACGTTTGCAGGAATTTAGTCGAACAGTCCACGTGTCAGGCGCATGCTTCCACATTTTCCATGACTATCTGCCAAAGCACTTCCAGCCACAACATCTGAGAAGTTTCCCATAACATTCTCTTTCTGGACATCTATACCCTAAATTTGAAGTCTACATCTCTCTAAGAATGATTCCATCTTTTCACTGCTGTTTTATTTTCATGCACACATCGTTAGGCATTTGCAACTACAACAACTAACAAAATTTGTCTATCTTCTAAGTTTTTTCTAGGCATCTACTCCAATTTCCAAATCTCATTTTATACCCAGGATGGAGATATGCGGCAAGAACATGAGGATTTACACCTGCGAATGTATTTGCTTGAATGTTTCACACCCATTATTTAGCTAAACCCGATTTAAGCATAACCTATTACCATGGCAGTCCACCATATCACATTTTTTTTAGGCAGTTTAGCTAACAATTCACATGCAGGCCTATGATTCTGCATTCTTTTATATCCAATGCATCCTCTATCTTCGGCATGGTGTCAAAAACACACCCTCATTAAAGGAACACCCATAAACAACACCAGTTGGAAGGCTATTATGGATGTGCTGATTTAACACGATATGAAGTCAAGACTCAAGCTGAACCCCATTATGCGCTCCTTTACGCAATAGGTGAAACTGATGAACCATTCTGAATGGATGAACATATCTGAAAGGTTTCTCATATATCCGCAATGAATGCAAAGGATCTGGAAAGATTTATATGTGCAACGAGTGATTTTAGGAGGAGTGAAAGAAAAGAAAAGTATCCCAAATGAATTTCATGAGCTCTGCTCCTGCTGTAACTATCGGATTACTGCTAAAATTTACAGCATTGACTTGGGCTTCCACATGGTCTAGATCTCAAATAAAGTGGTTGTGATATTATGAAAGGGATATGACAGGTTTGAAGAGCCTTCAGGGTGCCCATATGCATGTCAGAGAACCGAGCACCTTGGGCAGTTGAAACAATGAATTCTAGAAGATGTACTCAATCCATGGCTGAAATGGAATCCTGTGCTCTGACCAAAACTGTCTATTTCACCCTCCCCACACGTCAGGAGTCTCCCACTAACCATGCAATGCCACTTCTCTCTCTGTTTTTTTAATATTTCATTTAATTACAATTTATTTATAATACTGGGTTGCACTACAAGTAGTTTCAACTTATAAATCATAATGTTTGCACTAAGATATGTAAGATGAAACTACTACAATGGATGTAAATCATATAATAAAGATGTAAATGATGAAACTACAAAATTATAATATAATAGAAACATTTTACACTCAAATGTAAAAGATGGAAATGATAAAGTTGCAAAAAAAATTATCATGAATGAGAAGAATTTTATATTGGATGAGAAGCTTCAAATGGAAATAGACTTAACTTCTAACATTTTATTTTAATAATGCAATTATTTACATTTTATTTTATAGATCCCGAACTTATATCTATATCTTTACTTATTAAGGAACAAGTCATTAGATATATATTTTATTGCCCCTCTTTCCACTTTACTAGTTTCTACTTATAAATATCAATAAAAGGATTTTTCCTTTATATAAAAAATAAAAAAATAAAATTGAAACGTTTTAATCATGTAACTCTTTTTAATTTTTCACGATTAAAATATTACAAAAATATATATAAATTAAAAAAATATTTGGTGCCTAAAAAGTAAAAAGTAATGTGTTTAAAACATTCAAGTGCATTAAATGTTGCATATAGTTTGTGTAATTTTTTCTTCACTTCCAACTATCCACCTTCCTTCACTGATAAATGTGAAGCAAATTTCTTAACATGCCATTTCAGTATTGTTTTAAATATTCCTTTGCATGACATTTTGTTTGATTCTTAGGTTGTGTTGATTCTTTATGGAATATTGGGGAAATAGGCTAGATGTATGATTGAAATAAAATATTTTAATTGAAGTCTATTATCTCAATAAAACCCGCAAGTATAACGCAAAGTCCTTGTCATTTCGTTTTAGTATAGCATTTTTTCAATGTGATATCTTAACTTGAATCTTGCAACTCTTTCCACTTTACTAGCTTGTTATAGATGCCAATGCATATATTTTTCTGTATATTTGGATTGGGTAACGGATTTTTTTCTCATTATTGCATTTCCTTCCTATAAAATTCTATAGATTACATAAAGGTTTTAATGAATATTCTTAAATAATTTTTTTGTGAACTTATACATTGCATATATTTGCAACTGTGCACATTCTTCTTACCATGAATGCATTAAAGATCCACATATCAATTTTACAATTGCAAGACGAGGAATGAAAAGAAGAAGACACGAATTGTTAAGAGAAATCCTCCTATAATAATGAAGAATATTGTAACTATAAAGTTGGATTATGTCGAACATAAAATTACATAGTAAATGTGTGATAATCAAATAGAAAATCAACCAAATGTTGAAGTCATAAGAAATTTTGATACCAAATAAAACGCTTCCTATAATATAAGAGTGGCCAACTTAATATGGATAGTGCAATGAGAGATCTAGAGGATAATAGGCACCCCTTAAAACCATCAAAGCTTGTTTAACTCACTATTTTATGAGAAAAAGAAGAATCAAAGCTTGTTCAAAGGTGAACTCTCACATTTCAAATTGCATGTTGCTCACATTTGTGGAACCAGGGCCAACCTTTCCATAGATGAGGTTCTTGCTAAATCATGATGGAAATGGTTTTTAAAAAGGCATATTTCTAGTTGCCTTCAACCCTAACGTAATGTTTCATAGCATAATTTTACACAATATTTTACAACAGAATACAAGTATAAATATTCGGATGTCATTTTTTCTCTCTCTATGAAATGTGTTGGATTAACATTACTCGAAATAATAAGGCCATGATATGGAAAATACTGTCGAAGATGATGCTTTGTGAAAATGCTATGGACAAAAATTATAAATATTAAAATTTGAAACAAATGTAAAAAACAATGAGCTTGTAAAGCCTAAATTTCCTTACTTTAGGTGCATTTGCATATATTGAATTTACCTATTATATTTTCAATGTGTAAATTCTATTTTTCTTGTACTAGCATGCACACTTGTAACTATCTAGTTTGAAGGGAGTTCTCACCGAAGTTTGTAAATTTGAATGAGTTTGTCTTCTTAACTTGTCCAGGGTGTAGTGCCTATGATTATGTGTTTACATGAATTATTCTTGAACAATGTATGGTATTTTTCATTTGAAACTATATTTGTTTACTCAAGAATGGCTCAATTAGTTAGCATCATAATTTTTTTTATATGAACTTATCATACCATTTATGTTGTCCTGGCTTTAGTTTCTAATAGGATTCATTTGCCTTTATGCTCCCTGATAGTGATCTATGTTAAAATTTCCTTACATTAGATGGTCCTTCGTGTTCTTCAGCATGTGAAGATGGTGAAAATATGCAGCCTTGGAGCTGGGAATGTTAGTGGGCCAACAATGGCTGTCATTGCCCTTCAATGCCATGCTATTGAAGTTGTTGTAGACATTTCAACGACTCAAATTGCTGATTGGAATAGTGAACAACTTCCCATTTACGAGCCTGGCCTTGATGAGATTGTCAAAAGCTGTGGAGGGGATTATTGTTTTTCAGTACTGATGTAGAAAAACATGTTGAAAACATCAGAGGTAATTCAAAAAATTCTTATGCATAGCAATAAGGGAATAAACTTCCAAATTATTTCAAACCCAGAGTCATATAAATAAAACTGCCCACATGAGTATTATTTTTACCTCTTACAAAGGTATACCTGTTGATTCAACTGTGGGTTTCTTTTTACAAAAAGAAGTGTAAAAAAGTTCAAAGCTTGTGACATTAAATAACAGACTACCCGTGACATGGAATATAGTCATCTCACCAGATGTTCTTTAAAGTATCAAAATTTGTAAATAAATATAAAACATCACAAGAACAATGGCCTTCTGCTATTGACAATTTATCTACAAATAAGATGTATATGCTCTGTAAATTTTAGCGAATAGGAACAACCAATGTGAATCACTCTACTAAAATCTGAATATAAAACGGGATTGAATCACTCTGTGAATCACTCTGCTCCTTTGCTTGCTTTACTCTTTGTGCCCGCTCTGCATGCAGTCTTTCCTTCCAATAGCCGCTGCACCTGCAAAATTATATGCATTATATTCACGGCCTAGAATCAAATACAAGGATTTCAAAACCATACCAGAATTCACCTATGATAAGAGTTTGACAACAGAAATTTGAAGAACTGTGAACATTCACTACAGTTAGAGCACAAGTAAAAAATGTATATAGTCGTGCAATTCCATAATTATTATTCATCTTTAGCAGAAGCATGGGCTGGGAAAATAAAATTAAAGAGTTAATAAATTCCAAAGATCTTGAGTGAAAGCTATCTGAAGCTCAGGGTTTGTTGAAAAAACCTCAGCTTTGATCTACAAATTGGCAAGGAATCTAAGTCCAAGGTTGCAATGCAAGCTGTGGAGGCTAATATGAAACTTGAGAGAGCAGATATGGAAGTTTAGAGAGCGAGGGAGGCTGAGAATAAGGTCTTTGAAACTCTTGTGTCAACATCCACGAAGCTGGAGGAGGAAAAGCAATCACAATTAGATGACAATCATCCACACAACCCACACAGGCCAAATAACATCATGATTAGATGACAATCATCCGCAAACAGTAAATCTATCTTGGAAGCATCAACCCACCAATCTAGATTTGACCCGGAGGAAGTACAAAAATTTCCCATGTGGGTTGTCAGTCAATTTATCCTTTCTTCCAAAGTAAAAAAACCACCATAGGGGAAAATATATGCAATAACTGAATGGGCTTTCAACACTCCCAAAATGAGTAATAAAAAAGATATATTATAATATAGTAAATAAGTAAATTTTATGGCAGCTTAGTCCGTATTACTAGCAGCCAATCTCTTATATTGTTATGTTGTTACATTCCTCAGAGTGCGTTGTTGATACAATCAACGGGAAATGACGCATGGTGTCGTGTGCACTGATGAAATTGACATTCATTTTGGAATGCAAACTAGGTAATACAAGAGTGAAGATAGCATATGATTAAGTACAAACATGTTTAACTTTTTCAAAATTATAGTAATTGCGATAAGATCACTCTGTGCATAGGAAGGAAGATGGCATGTGATGAAATACTAACATGTTGAACATTTTCAAAAATATATTAGTTTTCACGCTTCCTATAAAACACTTGAACTAGAATGATGAAAATGAATGCAATGATATGCTGCTACCTACGAATGGGGGGTACCATTATTTGTTTTGTCTTGTCTAAAGGAAAAAAGGCAGCATCCAAGGTAAGGACTAGTAGGGACAAATTATCATTTAAAACGTTACATTGTCTACAAGATATGTTGCAAGCATATGGAGAAAAGATAGTAAATTGGTAAGAACACAACTTTTCCACACTTCTCAAAACTGAAAAAACAAGACGGGACATAGATTGCAAAGAACATGTAAATGCACCGCTGATAAAAACAAGCGTAGGATAGCTGGCTTTCAAATAGAAATTGCCCTTGATTTCAAATATGAAACCAAAAAGAAAAAAAGAACGCTAGGAAAATTACCTTTGATGCATCCAACGCCTTCAACAAATCCGCCTCCTTTATAACCGTTGTTAGTGCACCTCACAACACTTTTCATGGATGTCGCTATACCACATTATGCATTTGGATGACATCAAATTTTTTTGTAGTTCCTTAGAATACCCCACTCCAATTTCAGCGCTATCGACTGCCTTGAAAAATCCCCTTCCTTGAAGTGCCCAACTAGTAAATGATTGTGTATTGCAGATCAGAGAATCGACCAAAGTTAGACTTTGGATGAAAGACACTCTGGATGATCCATGCTCACCTTAAAAACCTAGGTTTTTTTTTGGAAGGTGAAGGGTTGAAAACTTGACACAGAATAATCTCCACATGATAATGGACAGTACAATAGATCTATATTAAAAATCTAGTTTGTACAAATATCATGCAAGATGGAGCAGTTGAACGCTGTTGCGGAGGTGTTTATGGGCAAGTATCGAAACACAACTGTAAGCTCGCTGATAACGCTCATTACCCAACAAGAAGCGCCAGGTGAGGGCAAGGGCACAAGTATTATGGCGAGCATATCTTCACCACCATCTCCAATGGATATTCTGCGGACCTCCACAACAATTATTCATCCCCCTCTACTTGTTATTAATAGCGATCAATAATGGTTTTCGAACAATACAAGGAACATGGACGATAATGGAAGTTCAAATGTTATTGATGATGATCATTAATGCAAAACATATAGGTGAATTGGCTAAGTTATTTATGGAATTTATTTATGCCTTTTCATAACATTTGTAATGTTTGAACTATAGAAAATAAAAAAAATTGTTACATGTCACCAATCTATTGGTTGGAAAGAAAAATGCCTATTTAAATTAATCATAAAATCTCAAATATAGATATAAATTTTTTTTTGGCCAATAAAAAAAAAAAGGAATAAGTACTTCTCAAAAAGAAATAAATATTTATTTTTCAAAAAACTTAACTTAAAGAAAAGAAATTTATTGGTTTTTATGGTTAAATGTTTTTTTTGCAAATTATTGTCTGCGTTCGGCAGTATAATAATATCCTTGGGAGCCCAAAACATGGGATTGCATTAATTGGGATCTCGTCGACTCTTTTCCCTTCTCCATTAATCTCAAGATCATAACCAAATATTGTTCCTTTCAGAGCAATTCTGTGGCAGATCAGCTACTACTAATAAAGATCAGTAGTAGCTGATCTGCCACTACTCATAACATAAAACTAAGAATTTGAATCTTCTTCCTGATTATTTATAGGTATTTGGCTCCATCAGTAGCTTCGCTTCATAATAAGTTAGATTAGTTATTAGCAGATAAACATGGGTGGTCAGTATAAGGTGGAAAATTGGGCCTATTAATTTGGGAGGAAAATTCGGCCTATTAATCTTGGATACAAGTAGAAGGATGGAGATGCCACCGATAAAATAAATATTTTGTTATAGGTATATACTGTTCTTTTCCATTAATTTTTTAATATTGACATACCAAAAAAATTTGCATATTTGTCTGTTTCAAATCACTACATATGTACATAAAATAAAATAAAAGCGGTTTCCACGTGTAGTATATATTTATTTCCATTTGAAATTATTATTTTAAAAAGAAAAATCTATACTGTTTTTATTATTTGTTTAATAATCACTTTTTCTTAACACCTTAAGACCACACCTAGAATTTGACAACCACCAAGTTACATTTTAAAAGAAAAATATATGATAATTTGGTCATTTATTTTCGTTTTGAGTAATATTGTAGATGGTATTAAATCTATATTTAATGTAATATTATTATTCAAGATTTTAAGGTAATGACTTTAAAACATTAACAATTTCAAGGTTATTAAACCTATAAGTTACCAAAAAAATTGTATTAATAATGTTAAATTTATTAATAAATAATAATAACATATTTATGTTTTCCATTAATAATATTTATAAGGTTTAATTTTAGTATTTCAAATTTTTTTTTTCATTGAATCTTTATTATTAATAATCATAATTAATTTAAATGAAAGTTTTGTAGTTTTCATGTTGAAATAAAATTACACTAAAGACATCAAGATAAAAGTGAGTAATGAAAGATGATAAGTACATTTTCGTATTAAGATAAGAAATTTTGTTCAAAAAGTTAAATTTTTATGTCTAGAGATATTCTTACAATGACAATCAAGGCTGTAATGGAGTGAGTTCACTTTTTTTTTTTAATGTTATATTTGACATCCATTTAACTATCCTGTGAAAATTTATCTATAAATTTAATTTTGATTGGAATGTCACTTATATTTTTATCTTTTAAAAAATCAATGACAAAATTTAATAGCTAGCATGACTAAATATATGCCTCAAATTTAATATATGTTGACACATTTTAAATAAATTTATTTAATATATTTATATTCATTATAAATTTAGTTAACATATCTATATTTTAAATAAATTTGATATATTCATTTTAAAATTATATTGAACGTAGTAAATTTATATATGAAAGTTTTCAACATTAATTGTTCACTTTATAAATATCATTTATTGATTTTCTTTAAAAACAACATCAATTGATTCACATTATAAATATAATTTGAAGGACTTAATTTTTATACATAAATCAATTGACAAATTTATCATGAAAGAATTGAGATTTAAATTTGAAATTAAATATTCTGTCACATATAAATGATATTTTGAAGTTTGTATGACTTTAAGTTTTAAAAATTGAGACGATAAATGTTTATTTTGTACTAGTATCTCTCGTTTATATATTTTTTCAGTTTTATAGCATTATTTGTCTTATTCTCTAAAACTAGATAATATCAAAATTTATATTTCCAAAATAATCAAGATTTCAAAATTGTAATGTGTTAACTATTTAAAAGATGTGCAAATATTTTAAATATATATTTTTTTAGTAAATAGAAATTAAAAAAATAAAATTAGCCTTTTAAATCTCGATTGATCTTTGTATGAAGATTATAGGTTAATAGCTGTAAATTTGAGATGACACGGATTTGAAAATAAATGAAATAGAAAACAATGTGTAAATGATAGATTTGTTGACAAAAATATATATAGAGATAGTTTTCCTATATTAATTGTATAGAAATCATTAATTTATTTTTTATTTTATTGAGTGTGTGAGCATTAATTTATATAGATTACCCGTATGGAGTGCACACCATTTTTTTTTTTAAATTTAACAGTGTTTGGATAGTTGCAGCGATGGTGGAAGAAGAACAAGCGGAAGTATTCGAGCTTCGGTGTCGAGGAGGAGGAGATACTTATTCGAGAAGCGGAAGAAGTACTGTAACATTGCCTTGAGAAACGCTGGAAAGTGAGGAAGGTCTGTAACACAATACTCAATGAAGAAAGAACCTCCACTGACATTCACCGCAAGAAGATCAACTGGGCTTTGTTAATGGCACATTTGGCTTTGCACCGCTCTATGAAAAGACTCGAAATCATTTGCTATTCTCAAACGGATTATAATCTTGACATGCTAGCTAATACTTGGGGTGCGAGCATAAAAATGGACCGATACCTTTCTCAATGGGAAAAGGAAAGAAGGGATTTTCTGTTGATTGTGACTGTAATGGTGAGTGTATTGTTATTGTGGCATCATCGAGAAAGAGGGGCGAGAACTGCGTGCTCTAAAGCAAACCTGAATCAAAACCAGCTGTTGACAGGCCACCCGGTGATTGAAAAGTCAAGTGAAGGAAGAGTTTCACATGTAACTCACCATGACTTTAATATAACTCGTCTTTTTGCAGTCTCAATTGAGTGTGCATGAGCATTTTTCACTCATATGCATAATCACACTAGTATCCAACAATATGGAGGAGACCCAAAACACCTTAAAGTTTGCACAGTGAGCCAAACGAGTTGAAATTCATTCCGCTCCAAATAGGATCATTGATGAAAATTCACGGATAAAGTACCAAAAGGAAATTTCCAGTCTAAAGAATGATCTTGACCACTTAAAGAATGGTTTTATCCTAACAACGAGCCAGGAGGAGCTGATTCTCTAAGGTAATAGATTGAAGTCGGTCAAGTCAAAATGTAGTCAAGGCTAGAAGAAGAGGAGCAAGCTAAGGCGACACTTATGAGCAGAATTCATAGACCGACCTAGCTAATTCTAGTCTCTGCAAAGAACGTCGTGATTCCTACAAATCTTTAAAATATTCCTACTCATTAGCGGAGCCATTCTTTTGGCAAAGACATGCAACTATATGCACTACTAGAAATTTCATCTGCTTTTCCTGGGAATGAGACCTCTTCGAATGGATCTGCAACTTCTGCTATTTTGAAAATTACATTTGGACTTGACAACTGAAATAAATTATGGGAGTCGAAAGTGTTCAAACAAAAGAGGTGATGAACAATTTCCTTCAATTGATACATTTTCAGACTCCACACAAGGTGGTGAACTTTTTATCAGTATGCAACAACGAATGGTGGCCTCAATGGAGCGCGAGTACAAACCCACCTGGAGCACCACTTTCTCTGTGGAGGCCAATTTTTCCAGGAAAGGTTTCCTTACCTTTATCTCTCATAATTTTTGTATAATTTGGTTATTCATTGGCAATAAAGTAAAATAATTAAACTATTAGATACTCAAAAATTGGACATTTTAACCAGATAGCTAGTGTAATCAATAAAACTACGCCTCGTGTTTTTTCTACCTACTTACAATTTGACCCTCAACCGTGTCACAACCACAATGTCATGCATTGCTAGACCCAGGGTGTCAAAACTTGGTACTCGTATATATTGGTGTTGGCGAGAGCTAGATGAGTTAACTAAAAAAACCATTTTAACTTCATTGCAAAGTTAAAAAAATGTTATTTCAAGAGACTTGCAAAACAACACTATGAACCCCGTAAAAGAGATGTCAAGCGCCGTATGTGTTCCCTGTTATGTAGAGAACCACGTTAAACATTAGCTCAACCTCATTTTACCAGTTGTGTTCTCTTCGTCGCCCTTCTAGGAGCCCTGTTACACCGTTTTGCAAATTATAGGAAGTTGCTAAAAGTGAAAAGTTGGGTTTCGTTTCGGCTCGCCATTTGGACCCTGAGTGAGAAAACACTTATCCACCTTTGCAAACCTCTAGTAATTTTACTAAAAAAAATCCTGGAACCATGAGTTTGGGGGAAAACACTTTTTTTGATAGTTTGGCAATGGCATTTTGTAAGCCTCTGATTGTAGTTTGACTAGGTCAAACTAGACCAATTATAACCGGTGGCTCTAGAAAACATGTCAAGTCATCTCATAATTGTTTGCTAATTCTCATTCCTGTCAACTCTAGTGAATTCTCCATATATAGAGGAACTTGTATGATGTTTCTCATTTCACGTTCATCCAGTGAACGTCAGTTTTGGACGTGGTTTTCTGAGCCCTCAAGCTAACTTTTATTCATTTACAACTAGGCCAATTACGACCGCCGACCCTGGAAAATTAGCCACTAATCGTAAAGCGTTCGCCAGTTCTAAATTCTATCAGTTCCTATGAACTCTGGGTATATAAGTGGGCACGTAGAGATTTAACCATGGTGTGTTTGCTCATCAGAAGACAATGTTGGGAAAATGGTTTCTTAGCCTTTGAGCCTGATTTGAACATTTTTTTAGCTAGAAGGAAAATGTAAAAAGAAAGTTGTAGGACCCCTGTCAGGTTGCCAAACCACCGTGGAAACTTTTGACACATGTAAATAGTTGTTTGAAAACTCTATAATGTAACTGGTTGTGTGAAATAGAACTTTTGACAAAATAGTGGTTCTCTCTCTCCTTTCTCTTTCTCTCTCCTTGGTTATAATATGAAGTGAGATTAAATAAAATGAATTCATGTTTCTAAACTTTTTCTTTCGAATGCAAATTGTAATTATTATTATATGTAAATGGGGAAAATGAAAAAATGTTAATTATGCTAGATTAGGCTGGATGTCATGCCAACGATTTATCATTGATTTCATGCTCACATGGTTTCGTAAGATGGAAGTAAGATGGTGAAAAGGTGCATGGTGAAATTCATTATTTATTATTGTAATTTGTATAGTTTTTTATTGGAAAATTTAATATATGTTTAATGTCAATCTGCAAAGCTAGTAGAAAATTTTATATTTGAAATTGCGGAAGTATGCATGAGATGCTAGTTTTAGGGATATGCCTTGGGAAATGTGCATTTAATCATAGGTTCAATTTGATTCATTGTTACATAAGGTAAAAAGGTTTGATATATATATATATATAGTAAATTAATTTAAAGTTAATATCTTGTAGTGCATTTTTAGTTTTAAATAACCAGGATTAATTAATTAGTGTGTTGTATTCTTACCTTGTAAATGTAATAAAGAGATTTAATCAAAACACTCAACCCTAGTATAAGATCTGTTTCATAACATGTCTTCAGGTGTGATCCTTCTTGCCATAGAAGAAATTGAAACTGTAGAATGAAATTAAAATTTTCACTTGATGGAACCTCCTAGTTTAGGTAAATAAAACCCCTAGTTTGAGTTTACTGTCATTTTCGGTATGTTTAACGACTTTTTCGTGAACCCATCTTTTAGGAATGACATGGTCAAACTCTATCCGGAGTATGTCATTTATTTCTAGGTTTTGGTAACTGTGCATGGGGTAAGAGGAATGTCCTTCTCTTGAAGTTTTAACACCGTGGTTGAGTGGTGAAGACTGCCTCAGGAAGTCACCTTAAGAGTCATTTTTTGAAGCAATTACTATGTCAGTGTAACCTTACCATATATGGAGTAAGTAGAGCTATTACTCCCTTAGTATCCTAGTGGATTGCCCGAGTCTTTATGAAGTTAGATATAGAGTTTTGACTTCTTGTCATCGAATAAAGTTTCTTTTTGGATCCAGAAGACACAAATGTAGCTAGGGAAATAGTTGTGCTTTGGTCTTAAAATCTTGTTAATGATAGTCCTTAGTCCTTCACAGTTAAATGTGTTACCTTAATTTACTAACAACATAACACCTTAGTCTTTTCATGAAGGTTGTTTACCTTAAATATGTTCTCTTGCCTTAAACTCATATATAGTTAGGGTGTAGATCCTTAGGTGTGATTTGAATTAAATCCAAACCTCAGTTGGCTAATTAAGGGGGTTAACTCATGGGGTTCAAAATGGTAAGTAACTCCTTCAAACCGAAATTGATTTGAATCTATGTTGACTTCTAGAAGAACCCAGGAAACTGGAAAGTTTTTCCCATATTCCCTTTTTATGTCTTTTATGAAATTTAGAATAAAAGAAATTTCACATGCAGAATCGTGAAATGTAGTATTATGGGATCTTACATTGAACACAAATCACTTGTGGTTCATGTGTAGTTTATAATACTTCCAATCATGTACTTATTCAAGATGTTAGACAAGTACCTTCATAATTCTTTTGTTAACATATCTATATTTTAAATAAATTTGATATATCATTTTAAAATTATATTGAACGTAGTAAAAATTTATATATGAAAGTTTTCAACATTAATTGTTCACTTTTAATATCATTATTGATTTTCTTTAAAAACAACATCAATTGATTCACATTATACATATAATTTGAAGGACTTAATTTTTTATACATAAATCAATTGACAAATTTTCATGAAAGAATTGAGATTTAAATTTGAAATTAAAATATTCTGTCACTATAAATGATATTTGAAGTTGTATGACTTTAATTTTAAAATTGAGACGATAAATGTTTATTTTTGTTACTTAGAGTATCTCTCGTTTATATATTTTTTTCAGTTTTATAGCATTATTTGTCTTATTCTCTAAAACTAAGATAATATCAAAATTTATATTTCCAAAATAATCAAGATTTCAAATTGTAATGTGTTAACTATTTAAAGATGTGCAAATATTTTAAATATATATTTTTTAGTAAATAGAAATTAAAAAATAAAATTAGCCTTTTAAATCTCGATTGATCTTTGTATGAAGATTATAGGTTTAATAGCTGTAATTTGAGATGACACGGATTTGAAAATAAATGAAATAGAAAACAATGTGTAAATGATAGATTTGTTGACAAAAATATATATAGAGATAGTTTTCCTATATAATTGTATAGAAATCATTAATTTATTTTTTATTTTATTGAGTGTGTGAGCATTAATTTATATAGATTACCCGTATGGAGTGCACACCATTTTTTTTTTTTAAATTTTAACAGTGTTTGCGATAGTTGCAGCGATGGTGGAAGAAGAACAAGCGGAAGTATTCGAGCTTCGGTGTCGAGGAGGAGGAGATACTTATTCGAGAAGCGGAAGAAGTACTGTAACATTGCCTTGAGAACGCTGGGAAAGTGAGGAAGGTCTGTAACACAATACTCAATGAAGAAAGAACCTCCACTGACATTCACCGCAAGAAGATCAACTGGGCTTTGTTAATGGCACATTTGGCTTTGCACCGCTCTATGAAAAAGACTCGAAATCATTTGCTATTCTCAAACGGATTATAATCTTGACATTGCTAGCTAATACTTGGGGTGCGAGCATAAAAATGGGACCGATACCTTTCTCAATGGGAAAAGGAAAGAAGGGATTTTCTGTTGATTGTGACTGTAATGGTGAGTGTATTGTTATTGTGGCATCATCGAGAAAGAGGGGCGAGAACTGCGTGCTCTAAGCAAACACTGAATCAAAACCCAGCTGTTGACAGGCCACCCGGTGATTGAAAAGTCAAGTGAAGGAAGAGTTTCACATGTAACTCACCATGACTTTAATATAACTCGTCTTTTGCAGTCTCAATTGAGTGTGCATGAGCATTTTTCACTCATATGCATAATCACACTAGTATCCAACAATATGGAGGAGACCCCAAAACACCTTAAAGTTTGCACAGTGAGCCCCAAACGAGTTGAAATTCATTCCGCTCCAAATAGGATCATTGATGAAAATTCACGGATAAAGTACCAAAAGGAAATTTCCCAGTCTAAAGAATGATCTTGACCACTTAAAGAATGGTTTTATCCTAACAACGAGCCAGGAGGAGCTGATTCTCTAAGGTAATAGATTGAAGTCGGTCAAGTCAAAATGTAGTCAAGGCTAGAAGAAGAGGAGCAAGCTAAGGCGACACTTATGAGCAGAATTCATAGACCGACCTAGCTAATTCTAGTCTCTGCAAAGAACGTCGTGATTCCTACAAATCTTTAAAATATTCCTACTCATTAGCGGAGCCATTCTTTTGGCAAAGACATGCAACTATATGCACTACTAGAAATTTCATCTGCTTTTCCTGGGAATGAGACCTCTTCGAATGGATCTGCAACTTCTGCTATTTTGAAAATTACATTTGGACTTGACAACTGAAAATAATTATGGGAGTCGAAAGTGTTCAAACAAAGAGGTGATGAACAATTTCCTTCAATTGATACATTTTCAGACTCCCCACAGGTGGTGAACTTTTTATCAGTATGCAACAAACGAATGGTGGCCTCAATGGAGCGCGAGTACAAACCCACCTGGAGCACCACTTTCTCTGTGGAGGCCAATTTTTCCAGGGAAAGGTTTCCTTACCTTTATCTCTCATAATTTTTGTATAATTGGTTATTCATTGGCAATAAAGTAAAATAATTAAACTATTAGATACTCAAAAATTGGACATTTTAACCAGATAGCTAGTGTAATCCAATAAAACTACGCCTCGTGTTTTTCTACCTACTTACAATTTGACCCTCAACCGTGTCACAACCACAATGTCATGCATGCTAGACCCCGGGTGTCAAAACTTGGTACTCGTATATATTGGTGTTGGCGAGAGCTAGATGAGTTAACTAAAAAAAACCATTTTAACTTCATTGCAAAGTTAAAAAATGTTATTTCAAGAGACTTGCAAAACAACACTTATGAACCCCGTAAAAGAGATGTCAAGCGCCCGTATGTGTTCCCTGTCACTAGTAGAAAAATTTCTACATTTCTCATTTCAGGCTATGCCTCCTCCTTTCTAACTGCTAATTCCATGTGAACCCCATCTAATCTATCTTCAAACCCCAAGCAACCAATCATATCCAATGCCATTGTCACCATAGATAGATGGGCATTGGAAAAGTATCTATCACCATATCAACATCAACACACCCTTCTTCCATTGACCATCTACTGGGATTAAAAAAGGAAGATCACCATAACCTCAATTCCCCTATTCTTTTTTTGTAGGTTGTAGAGTTTGATCCACCATAACTGAGGAGAGGTCTACACAGGGACATAAAGGCTTATTTCCCATTGATTGGAAGCAAATCTTTGGACCCCAACATGTCAAGTGCCCACCTCTTCTTGCAGAATTTTAGACTTATCAAGAATGCATTTGCTTTTCATAGACACCCACAGTTTTGCACGATTCTGAAAACCATATGTACACCTTAAATAATTCATCTAGAAAGTTTTCATAGATTTTTATTTTTACCTACTTTTAAAACCCAAGATTTGCAAGGGTGTCAAACCATAAAAAATGTCTCTAATGATGATCCTACCATAAATAATTTCTACAGTCTACACTAGATGGATCTCATGGTCTTCATTATTAATCGACATATTCTTAATCAATTAAATAAGTTTTATATCTATTTAAACATGATTACATAGAAATATGGGTGGCCATTTGCATTGTTTAATATAACATCCGTTAAATAGTTTCCCTCCCCTCAAATTAACTTTTTGGTGACCCACATCTTATTAGAACTCTTATACCCTTATAAGTTATTAGAGTCCCCTGTGATAATTATTACGCCTTAATGTCCATTGAAAAATTTACTTAGGGATACATTGGTAGGATTCTTTACTTATTATAGACACTAACATACTAGGGTACTAACTTGTCCTTTTCACAATGCGAAGTTTCACTTATATTTCCCTTATTTAAGAAAAATGCTCACATTCGAATATTTGATTAGCATATCCCTAACAATTGTACGGTTGATTGTTAACCCTTGGATTAAATCAATTGTGGCAACTAGATCCTAGGGTTCCAAACTAACCCTCATCCATCCTTAGAGAAATATTCATTTAACATCAAAGCAATAAATCCTAACCCTACACATCATGGTCTCATAACTTTTCTTTAATTTTTCAGGTTGGATGAGTGGAAGCCTATCCAAGCAAGGAGTGTATCAAATGGTCAGGGATGTGGAATTCGGTCTTGATCTAGCTTATAAGTTTAGTTGACCTCATGGATTGCATTCTATGTACTTTGTTTTCAATTTAAATATCTCTATTGCGTTGATCCACCTTCATAGGGTCAGCCTTCATAGAATGTTTCACCTACGAAAGGCCAATAAGTAACTCAATGCCACTTTATAACTCACCTGGAACTCTTACAAGCTCATATTGCAATCATCATTCCAAAATCACTCAAGGGTCTCCTAAATTTGCTCAAATCCTTTGCACATCAATTATAATAGCCCCTACTACAAGTATGAAGCACTTAACTAGGTTAAAGAGTCTAGCTTCATGTATTTCTAAGCATGCAAATGTCATAGAGTCATGTTTTAGCAAGAGCAAACTCGCTCCAAGCATTATCAAAGGGTTTTAAGGAACAAAGGGTTAGGCCACATAGTTGAGGCACACCATAGAATGAACTTAAACTCTGCACTCGATGGAACCTCCTAGTTTAGGTAAATAAAACCCCTAGTTGGAGTTTACCGTCATAGTCATTATGTTTAGTGACCTTGTCGTGAACCCATCTTTTAGGAATGACATGGTCCAACTTTATCTAGAGTGTGTGGTTTCCTTATAGTTTTGGTAACCGCGAGGAGAATGTCCTCTCTTCAGTTCTGACACCGTGGTTGAGTGGTGAAGACCACCTTGGAAGTCACCTTATGGGTCCTTGTTCGAAGCAACGACTATGCAGTGTAACCTTACCATCTGTGGAGTAAGTAGAGCTAATACTCCCTTAGTATCCTTTTGGATTGCCCAGTCTTACGATTTTAGATCTAGAAAATTGACTTCATTAGCGAATGAAGTCCCTGTTGGATCTAGACGACATAATTGGAGATCGTGAAATAGTTGTTTTAGGTCTTAAAATCTTGTTAATGAATTCCTTAGTCCCTCTCAGGTAAATTTGTTACCTTGGAACCAAGAACAACCTAGGCTTAGTTAGAAAAATTATGGAATAATTTTTTTTAAGGTGTTAACAACCAAAGTCTCAAGGACAATTAAATTCAACTAATAACTTTTCCCATTATAACAATTACTAATTCCACATTATAAATCAATAAGTGTAATAAATCCACACCTAGCTCAAATCTCCTTAGGGATTAATTTAATCACTGATTACATTGACATTTTAGCTAGATATTCCCTGATTTAAAATTTTAGGGTTAAGGGACCAAAACAATTAAATACCCAAGGTATTTAATTCCACAAGATCCATGACAAGAGCAAGGTTTAATTACAGGGGTGGGGAAAGAATACATATTTAAAATCATCAGAGTAAATTCTTACTTACCCACTCCCAGAACTCGGTTAAATATTCAATTTTATTTTTCCCATGATTAATAGAATTAAAACTTCCTTGAAAACATTCATATTAGATAGGGAATTTCCTCACCTTTCCGGTGATATAAAGAAGTCCTCCTAACTCCTCATATTTCTCAAGTTATGGGCTGGCAGAACTTGGGGTGAAAATTTTCCCAAGAGCGAGGCCTACAAGGCCTGGGGAGGAAAATTTTCCCCAACTCGGGCCTGTGGACTTTGGAGAGAAAATTCACCTAGAGGAGAAAAGTAGACCCACAAAGAAGAAAACTTTTCCCAAACACAGGCCGGCAGAGTGGGGAAGAAAACTTTTCCCAGACGCGGGCCGACGGAGCAGGGAAGACATTTAGCACTTTTTCCCTTTTGGGACAAAGAAAATTTTACACCCGCACCTCCGCCGACATCCCAGGGAGGCCACATGGCAGCTCCTTATTGGCTGCGGGTCAGCGGGTCAGCAGGGAACATTTGGAAAATTTGACTTTTCAAAAGGAAAGGCAAAAAGGTTGAAAGGAACCTGCCTCCATTGACACAAGAAGATGCCACGTGTTAGCCAACTGTTGGCTGTGGGTTGGCGGGCCGGTGGGGATAATTTGGAAATTTTTCCCAAAATTTTTCTGAAGTGTTAAGGCTTAAAAGGGTCTGCTCCTCCGCCGATGCCTCGTGAAGCCACGTGGCAACACCTGATTGGCTGCGGGCCGGCGGGGCTGCAGAGGAAACTTACAAATTTTTCCAAATTTATTTTTGAAAGTGCTTAAGGTTAAAATCGATCCGAGCCTCCATCACACCCAACGAAGCCACGTGTCAATCAATGATTGGTTGCGGGTAGTGGGGCCGCGGAGGAAAAATTGCCAAATTAACTTTTTGGACTTAGATCATTTTTAGACAAAATGAAGGCTTGCAAATTAGCAGAGCGGCAGGAAACTTCATGACTTTGCACTTTTTGGGAAAAAAACAAAAAAAGAAAGTTTTAGCCCGCGGGTCTGCCCAAGAATATTTTATTCAATTAAATTTGACAGTTAGATTATTTTTGAAGCCAAATGAAGTAAAAACTTCAGAAGGCCATAAATTTTGATAGGGAACTCAATTTTTTGCAAACAAGGACTTTCTGGAATGCTCTCGACGTCCTCTTTGCACATAAACCTTAAGAATTTGATTTTGATAAATTTTAAAGGGTCAATTTTGAGAAAACATCTTTCTGTCACTTAGAAGTGAACTGGTATTTTTAACTTATCAATTTTGTTCAAATTTGTCATTAATTCTTTTTCATCTTGCCAAACAGGCATGAAGGATTTTACTTGGAAAATTTTAGGATAGATTGCAAGGTTAAAATTTTCTTGATTGGTTTGCATTCAAAAATTACCAATGTTTACACCACAGAAAACCTGCAATTTTTTCCTTTACTTGATTTGAAGGGTTCTTTAAAAATTTCTTGAGTGTTTTAGTTTAGTTTGGGGATCATTTTGATCTCATTAAGTCCAATTGAATATTTCATTTGTCTCTTATAGATTTGTAGGGTTGTTTTGGACATTTGATAAAAAGGAATTTGTAAAGTATACGGTGAAGTAGAAATGAAGTTTGTACATTTCAAGAACAGAGATTAAACTATCTCTTTTGCCATGCAATGAAAACATTGAATTTATTCCATGCTAGTTTTAAATAGTTTTCTTTCCTTCAATCAAAAGATAGAGACAAGAATGCAACTTCTATTATTCCCTTTTTTTAAAAAATTAAACATTTCAAATGAGACAGAGCAGTGCAATATTTCTTCATACATTTCTTCCTTTTCACTTTTATAAACAGAGATTTCCTACTGTATATTAAACACAGATTTCCAATGGAAATAATATCATATGAACAAGGTAAAACACTTCTATTATTTCAAAGGAATATCTTACAACTTCTTTCCCATTTATTTTTGAAATACAACATACCAAATACATATCTTTCTTTTCTATTCACAGAACTGAATACTAGATATATTCTTCCATGATCAATTACAACTTTCATAGCTAAAACAGAGTAGTATTTCCAACACAATAATATACAAGATCATCCACTTCAAGGTGGGAAAGGTTACAAAAGAAGTTTCACAAGGGACTGTCAAACTTGTCTTTCTCCTCTGCTCCAGAACAACAACATGAATATCCTCCATTTTCTTTATTTCAATTTGATCACAATAGAACAGGGGGAAAGGCAATGCTCTCCACCCAACCAAGACATCCAATGAAAGGAGAATTCATCCTTCTTCATTGGCCCCCGAGCCCCAACCACAATGCAATAAGAGATGTTTTCCAACACATGGCAACAACAGGCTTCCACAACACAAAGACAAATTTCTCATTCAAAACATAGTCCAAAACAAAACTGCAGTTTGCAACCACATAATAAAGACAACAAACAACACTCAGGCTTCATCATGCAAGCCAAAGGAGTAAGAAACTATGGGGGATGTTTCTTATGCCTCCCAAGGGGAAATGGGTATCACCACCTGAGAACAAACCACCAAAATATATCATTTCAAAACCCTGACATGCCCTTATGCCTCCCCCAAGTACCCCTTATTCCTCACATTTCCTTATGCCTCCCAAACCTCTTATGGCACCCCATAACGAGTAAAGAAATGCAAGCTATTTCTTTGCAAGGTGGAACCCAAATCCCAACTCCCTCCACACTTATACCTCCCCAAAACACTTATGCCTCCCCCAAAATACCCCATAGTCTTCTCCCACACCATCCCTAGGCAGTCTACCCAACCAGCCAACAAGCAATAACATACATACAACCATTTACATATTCATAAAAAGAAAGAAGAGCATTTCCAAGAGCCAAGCTCTTACCTCTCCATGATGGAGTTTTTCCAAGTTCAAAACAACAAGCTCTCCAATGCAAAGCAATCCAAGAGATCAACAATCAACAAGTGTGCAAGAATCTCCAATCTCCTCCAAAAGCAAGAAATCTTAAAACCAAAAGAAGTCACCCTAAAATGAAGCAATGCAAGTTCAAGTAACCCCCAAAACAAGACAAGGAATTCGAATATATAGAGAGGGAAGAGAAGAGGATGAGGTGGATCCAAGTGGGATGCCACATCACACATCCTCAACTCCAACTCATAAGTCAACTTCAATCTCCAAGGCACAATAAATAAGTAGGTGAATAAAAGATAGTTTTACTTACACACTCAAATCAAGCCCACACCCCATAAGGACTGAAATTGAAAGCATGTAAGAAAGTGCAATTTAAAGCATACAACTTGACTTACAAAAATACATAATAAAATTCTAGATTTAACTCTCTAACCATAGGTAAGGTTGGTATGCAAATTTAAGAGGTGTGGGACAAGTTTAACTTGTCCCACAAGCCTCCAAAATCAGCCTCCAAGGACAAATTCGAATCTCAAGGGAGTGGATTGTTTCATACTCCAAAATCAACTTACACATCTCTTACAACATTTCTTACAACATTTAATACAAGGCCAACAACTCTATTAATTACTTTCTTATGACATATTTTAATTAATTATCTTAACAACATGATTACTCACAATATCAACACACCATTTAATAAATAATGAAAGGGGTCAATGCACCACAAAATAAACACATGCAAACATCAATAAAAAGGAACCAAATAAATAAATACACATAACCCTTGGTCACATTTAAAGGTGATCCCCCCATGGGAATCCCTAACAACAATCACACACACACACACACACACACATGAACAATACAAGTTGTCATGGTGACCTTGTTGAATTCATCTAGAATTCCAATGTGGTTGGTCTCCAATCCCCGATGTTTGTTGTGATATTTTAACCTGCAAAACACAATACCTCCTTCAACCCTCGTGGCCATATCAGAACATCCAAAATATATATAATTATAATTCCAAAATCATCAATATATATATGAATCACAACAACATCCAGACAATCAACAATATCATTTGCAATCTCATCAACAACTATATGATCATCACATTTAATTCAATTTTCATTTTCTAGGTCTACTCAAAATATCCAAATATCACATGTCTGAACAACATCTATAATGTAACCATGTCAAACAGTATATCAACATCAATACATAAAATGTCTCTAATAATCATCATGCATCATATATGAATCAGAGTCAGCAATAATCCATGCTCTAACATCTAATCATCATACTAAATCAAACTATAACAATGTCCATGGTATAGTCAACAATGTCATGATCAGTATCAAAAGTGTCAAAGGGAAGTGGGCACTACATCCCCCTCCCCTTAGACTCGACTTCCTCCTAGAAGTCACTGGAAAGAGAGATAGGAACAAATGCAATAGAAAAAGGATCACTCCATTATGGGATTGCTTGCTTCAAACAAGTGTGGGTCCACAGAAGCCCAAGTTTGGTCCAATGAAATTTAGCAAGAAGAAGGGAGATTGTAAGAGATGAGTTCTAAACTTTCTGCATGCAAGGCTACGAACATTTAAATCTAGAGAGTAACTTTACACTATCAACCAAGATACAACACATAATAATATAACATGAAGAGTTCAAAAGAGTCTTAAGAGTAACCACCAAGTATAGGAATAATAAGGATAATTCCATGAGTTTGAGAAAGACCACATAGTTTCCATGGAATGCAACATACTGCAATAACAAAATTTAAGGTTTCCACTAAGGTTAAATTATGTTTTCATAGTTTCGTTGCTTAGACAAGGCTAGCAGAATCAACCATGGCCAAAAATTTTGTACGAAGACATGTCTACTCAAGGTCCCACAATTTGAGATCACACAAGATGAGGTTAATCAACAAGGAAGGACACCTAAAATAACAAAACATTTACAATCGAGGAAACTATTTATGGAAATCACTTATATAACTCGAGAGGGTGCAATCAAAATTTTCATGGTAATACTAAGCAAATTCATGACCACAAGTTTTCCTATAGTTTGATTTTTACACTTTTGTTTTTAAGAACCGAAAACACCACACCAACCAAATCTAGAGACATCAACCATTTAGAAAAATAAAAATATATATATCTCCCCTAGCAACTAACATATCAAAACAAGAAGTACCATTCACAATAACACAATGGGATTCATTTATCTTATTTCCTGGTCAAGCTTGGAATAATCACAAGGAGAGCACAAGCATAAATCGTAACACCAAAGAGCACTCAAGGTCTCTAGGGAGAAGAACAAGTAACACGGGGTCCAACTACAATCCAAGGGGCATCGTGACAAAAGTGAATAACATCATCTTGCACTTTCCATCCTAATGACAAGGGGCAACAATAACAAGGTGACACAAGAAAATATGAAGAAAAGAAGACTTCCCAAAGTTATTTTATATCCTTAACATATGTTGCCTTAAAATTACAATGATCTAGGTTATCAAGGACAAGACAACACGTAAGGAGGTTGCTCCTTAAACAAGAGGTAAGTCTCAATCCAAAAATACCACAACTCACACTCGTCGAGCTATGGGACAATAAGGGTATGATGACCAAAAACTCTCACAAAGAAATGCACATACATCTATGAATAAGAAAGTACTAAGAAACTAGAACACATTACTATCCACCAAGTGTTTCACAATTCCAGGTAGGTGACAGAACTACAGGTTCAAGTATACATTGCATTCAATACACATAAATCTTACTTATTTTATAACTCAACTAATCAAGTCAAAAGTTGTAGTTTCTTTTGTTAAGCACATTCCTTTATGAGTTTTCTTAATTAAGCTTCCTTCTATTATGACATCACAAGTTTTTGTTATAAGGACCACTAAGGGGCATGATATCTTGTAATTCTGTAAAGGCGGAAAAGAAAAGTATTTATTTTACTCCTAGGGGAGGTATATGGACAAAGTTTTTTTTTCTTCCTTTCTATTCTTCTACATGATTTTTATTTCTTCTATTAATCTACCAAGGTTAAAGCAAGGACCATTTTCTCTTTCTATGTTCCAGTTTATTTGTTAAACTTTAAGGCCAAATCTCCTCAATTATAGTTTTATGATGTTTGGGTGAGTCAACTTGTCAATTAAAAATTTAATGAGAAGGAAGTAAACATATCACACTATTACTTTTATGGGAGAGAGAGGTAAATCAACACATTAGATTTTTAATTCTAAGGAAACAAGGGACATTCAACATAGAAAACACATTATTAATTTTGTAAGAACTAGGAAACAATCAACCAACATGGATCATAATAATATTTTAAGATTTTTTCCACTAATCACAAGTATCATAAAAAATTCCTAGTGGGTTCTACAAGTCTCAAAAGAGGTTACAAGGAAAGCCCATTAAGGGAACATAATTACTTTAATAATGTTTGTTATTTTGGAGAAAAAATTTTACTCACATGATAAGACAAGGAAAGTTTTCAAATCTACACTCATATTACCACAGGATACCACCAACCAAGAAATCAAAATGACAAGGAAATATTTCAATTATAAGAACACTACATACTTACTAGAAAGCATCAAATGTAAGTAGACAATCAACTATCTATTCAACATGGCTTTATGACCAAGAGTTACAGTTTCGCAAGAAGAATCACATTATAAAATACCACCCGAGATTAAATTATCAAGGTCTAATTATACTAACATCACCAGTGGCATGGTCCAAAATACTCAAAGCATCCATAAGTTTCTCCACGTAACCCCAAGATTGATAGGTCAATGTGAGCAAAACAAACACACTTAATTAAACACACTGCCCGAATGGGCTTAAATCTAATCATAATTACCAAGATGCATACAATCCACAAGTCAATACTTTTTATAATGAAACACAAAAATCATGATAAAACTTAGCATTTCATTAATGAAAGGTCACTACCAAACAACCATCTTTCCAATAATATCCATAGCCAACCAAAAGCAATCCGATCCTAACATAATTCATCAGCCATAATTAAACACCTCTACTCTAACGAGGTTCAAGCTCTTACCAGATTGTAAGAGAATCACCACCACCATTAAAAAAATTACCAACTAGAATGCACAACACAATGAACTCTCTATCTAGTATAAGGTCGAGCAACGAAAAAGTCACTCTAAGATCCTAGACACACTCAAGGTTCCGTGCATCCAAAACAAAGGCATACTAACTAAGCACCTAAGAAGACATTCAAGACACCAAGGGTGTACTCCCCATATGAAAATTGTCACAATACCAACAAGCGTAGAACCAACTCAACATTAAGTAAGAAGGAATCATGTAATGTTTAGCTAAGTAGCCAACAAATAACGAGCTCTGAGTCACCAATCAAAGTAAAATCCAAGAAATATCGGTGATCAAGGAAAGTGGATAAGTAGCCACATTGCAAAGTTTGAAAATTCTCACAAAAATGTAAATAACTAAAAGATCCTCAGAGCTTCTCAAATCAATCATAAAATAAGATGCTGGTCCTTGATAAAATGACACAAGATTACGAATGTAAAGCAAAAAATTTAACACCACATTCACTCCTGCAGCCCTTCATGGCCCACCAATAGGGGTACTCTTCCTCAAGGTTAGTTCCAAGGACAAATATGTAGGATTGGGTCATAAAGAACACCCATACTTAATGTCCATTCTCCCATACGGGTAACCAAAATGAAAAACTGACAACCAGACCATATTTCCTAACCACTGAAGGAAGGAAGCTCTAAACAGCTTCTAATTAACTCTTCTTGACCCCAGAACACAACCACTATTGTCCAACCACAAGAATCACACTATACAATTTATCATTCCAACCACTCCAATAAGGAAGGGTCTTAAAAGGGCTTAACGCATCATACAATTTAAATCAAGATTTAGGACTTGTAAAACAACACATTTTCAAAGGGGAGCCAAGTTTCCATTACACTAGAAGTTCACAAAAATCAATTTAATTTAACATTCTTAGTTACCCAGGTTTAGAAAAATGATGCCACTAAGCAAGCACAACAATTTAAACAACTTATTATTTTATTATTATTTTAATTCTGACAATTCAAGTGAATAGAGTAATGTAATATTTCTTCATACGTATTTTTTTTTTCTTCAATTTTCAAACAAGGTTGTTTTCTAGATTTAAAAGTGTGCTAGGTTTACAGTTCATGTCTCAAGTTTTCTAGTGTGCCCAAAGGTCCAAGATTTAAACCCATGGCTCTAATACCAAGTGTAACACCCACTAAAATCTTCCACTTGAGAACCAAGAACAACCTAGGGCTTAGTTAGAAAAATTATGGAATAATTTTTTTTAAAGGTGTTAACAACCAAAGTCTCAAGGACCATTAAATTCAACTAATAAAATTTTCCCATTATAACAATTACTAATTCCACATTATAAATCAATAAGTGTAATAAATCCACACCTAGCTCAAATCTCCTTAGGGATTAATTTAATCACTCATTACATTGACATTTTAGCTAGATATTCCTTGATTTAAAATTATAGGGTTAAGGGACCAAAACAATTAAATACCCAAGGTATTCAATTCCACAAGATCCATGAAAAGAGCAAGGTTTAATTACAAGGGTGGGAAAAAAATACATATTTAAAATCATCAGAGTAAATTCTTACTTACCCACTCCCAGAACTCGGATTAAAGATTTCAATTTAATTTTTATCATTATTAATGCACACTTAAAACCCTTCCTAAAAACATTCTCATTAGATAGGAAATTTCCTCACCTTTCTGGTGATATAAATAAGGTCCTCCTAACTCCTCATATTTCTCAAAGTTATGGGTCGGTGGAACTTGGGAGTGAAATTTTTCCCAAGAGCAGGCCTGCAGGCCTGGGGAAGGAAAATTTTCCCCAACTTGGCCTACGGACTTCGGAGAGAAAATTTTCCCCTAGAGGAGAAAATTGCGGGCACACTGGAGGAGAAAAGTTTTCCCAAAGGAGGAGTCAAGGTAGAGCGGGGAAGAAAAATTTTCCCAGATGCGGGGTAGGACGGAGCAGGAATACATTTAGCACTTTTTCCCTTTTGGGACAAAGCAGCCACCTTTACACCCACTGCCTTGCACCTCCACCAAGGGAGGCCACGTGGCAAGCTCCTTATTGGCTACAGGTTAGCGGAGAAAGTGAGGAATATTTGGAAAATTTGAATTTTCAAAAGCCGAGAAGGGTAAAAGGGGTCAAAATTCGATCTGTACGTCTCCACTGGACATGAAAAGATGCCAAGTGTCATCCAACCATTGGCCACAAGTTGACAGGGCTGGCGAGGATATTTTTGAAAAATTTTCAATATGTTTTCTGAAGCGTTAAGGATTAAAAAGATCTAAGCTCCTCCGTCAATGCCTCGTGAAATCCATGTGGTAGCATCAATGATTGGTTGTAGGGTTGGCGAGGTTGCTAAGGACGTAACTTGTAAAATTTTTTCAAATTTATTTTTGAAAGCACATAAGGTTAAAATCGATCTGAGTGTTTGCCAGTGCCCACCAAAGCCATGTTTTGATCAATGATTGGCTACAGGGTTGGTGGGGTTGTGGAGGAAAAAATGGTCAAATTACCTTATTTTCGGACTTAGATCATTTTTTTGAAAAAATTACGGGCCTGCAGGATTAACAGAGTGGCGGGTAACTTCATGACATTTACAATTTTTTGGAAAAAAGCAAAAAAAAGAAAGTTTTGGCCCACCAGGTCCGCCCAAAAATATTTTATTCATTTGGATTTGACAATTACACTATGTTTTTAATCCTAAAATGAAGTAAAAACTTCAAAAGACCCATAAATTGTTGATTGGGGAACTTCAGTTTTTGGACAAACAAGGACTTTCTAGAAAGCTCTAGACGTCCTCTTTGCATAGAAATCTTAAGAATTTTATGTTGATAAATTTTAAAGGGTCAATTTTGAGAAAACGTATTTATGTCACTTAGAAGTGAACATGTGTTTTTAACTTATCAATTTTGTTCAAATTTGTCATTAATTCGTTTTCATCTTGCCAAACAAGCATGAAGGATTTTACTTGGAAAATTTTAGGATAGTTTGCAAGGTTAAAATTTTCTTGATCAGTTTGCATTCAAAAATTACCAATGTTTACACCGCAGAAAATCTGCAATTTCACCTTTACTTGATTTGAAGGGTTCTTTAAAAATTTCTTGAGTGTTTTAGTTTAGTTTCGGGATCATTTTGATCTCATTAAGTCCAATTGAATAATTCATTTGTATCTTATAGATTTGCAGGTTTGTTTTAGACATTTGATAAAAAGAAATTTGTAAAGTATACGGTGAAGTAGAAATGAAGTTTGCACATTTCAACAACAAAGATTAAACTATCTCTTTTTCCATGTAATGAACTTATTCCATGCTAGTTTTAAATAGTTTTCTTTCCTTCAATGAAAATATAGAGACAATAATTCAACTTCTATTATTCCCTTTTTTTAAATTAAACATTTCAAATGAGACAGAGCAGTGCAATATTTCTTCATACGTGCTTCCTTTTCACTTTTATATACAAAGATTTCCTATTGTATATTAAACACAAATTTCCAATGGAAATAATATCATATGAATAAGGCAAAAAAAAATTATTATTTCAAATGAATATCTTACAACTTCTTTCCCATTTATTTTTGAAATATAACATACCAATTGAATATCTTTCTTTTATGTTCACAGAACCGAATACTAGATATATTCTTCCATGATCAATTACAACTTTCATAGCTAAAACAAAGTATTCTTTCTAACACAATAATATACAAGATCATCCACTTAAAGGTGGGAAAGGTTACAAAAGAAGTTTCACAAGAGACGGTCATCACCAATCCGGCACTATGATAATTCACCACCGGGAACTCCTCGTGCTATGATTATTTATTAATGCACAGCCTTTAGTTTGGTGGATGTAATCTGAAAACACAACAACAAACATAACAAAAGAATACCATAGACTATGATACGAAGGAATGATGAAAAATCTGAAAATATAGGTGTAAATTATAATATCAACATGAAATTGTTACAATCTCACCCATGAGGTATTTCAAGTGTTACTGACTTCGCTTGCCTTCCAACAATACTATGGGAGAAACTTCACAATTACACCTCTTAATGGCTTCTTTAACACACCTTCAAAATGATGGCTTTCTTTACACACTTACTCATACAATATTTCTCACTACTTTCTTCTATGCTAAATGAGGGGGGTGGCCTCTTTATTTATAGAACTTCCAGGCTTATCCATCTTATCTCTAAGATAGGATAAGAAATCCACTTTGACGAATCATATTCCATACCTTAACTCTTATCTGTACATGTAAGCTTATCTTTTAAGATAAGATAAACCTTATCATTTCACATGGGTTCCACATTTTTAGACTTTTTCCAAATAAAATACAAAAAATATTTATGACCTCACTCCTTGTCCTTATTACTGGAATATAATATTTCTAATTCCTAATCATGTAGACCTTACTTCTCTACTTACCCCAACTTTGACATTTTAACATTACCGGACCACTTATGACAAATATTTACTTTTTACCACAACATTCCTATTGTACTTTTAACTATTACCATACTATACATTATTGGCAGCGTCGTACTGGCAGCGCCGTTATCTTCTATTAGATGCTACTACTAATTATACTTAATAACATCCTATTCCTAATACATACATTAATGAAATAGAAATTACGGAGGAAAATTTTAGTGTCGACATCTTCCCCCTTCCTAGCTTCTACTCCATCCTCGGAGTAGACTATTCTGGTGCTTGAAAAATCTTCAACTTGTCATGGTTGACCCATTTCATAATAGGAGTGCCATCCAATTCCTCCACTCGGTACATACCATTTTCATGCATAGATTCTATTTTTTAGGGCCCCGTCCATTTTGGAAGAAATTTTCTCTGTCTTCTTTTTTTGTATCTGGAATAATATACTAGAACTAAGTCATTCACATGAAATGGAGACCAACGGATCTTTTGATCAAAGTATTCCTTCTGCTTCATTTTCTTCTTATAGCTTGTATCCTTCGCTATTTCCCTCATTTCCTCTAGCAAATGAATATGTACCAACCTTTCTTTTACTTAATCACTTTCATCCATCCTTTCATTTTTCATAACTCTCACAGTGAGAATATCAAACTCAATAGGAAGAACTGGATCAATGCCATAAGCAAACTGAAATGGGGAGTATCATGTTGCTGAATTTGATGTTTCCCTATATTCCTACAATGCTACATGAATCCTTTTATCCCACTTATGTACCTGCAAGGCTGCATCTTTTGCTAGAATTTGACACAACACAAATTTTGTTCGTTCCACCTGTCCATTTGTGCTTGGCTTGTATGTTGTTTCCTTCCTATGCTTAATAGAAAAATTGTTGACTAGGGCTTCCACCACCTCATTAATGAAGTGGCGTCCTTGATCTGTTACAATTTCTGATGGGCAACCAAATCTAGTGACAATGCGTTCATATATGAACCTTGCCACTTCATCCATGGAAGCTATTTTCAATGGCCTAGCTTCAACCCACTTGGTTAAATAATATGTGGCAACTACAATATACTTATTTTGGCATGGGGTAGTTAGAAGTGGACCTACAATGTCTATTCCCCACTTTTCAAAGGGACCAAGTAGAAGAATAAGGCATAATGGAGCTGATGAAGTCTTACAGTTACCATGTGTTTGACAAATATCACATGTCTTACAATAATTATAACAATCTTTAAAAAGAGTGGGTCAATGATAACCTGCATCCAATATCCTTCTTGCAGTAAGTTGTCCAGAGAAGTGCCCTCCACATGTACCATTGTGGAATTATTCTATCATCTCCTTCCCTTGATCACGTCCAACTGCCCTCTTGTACTTTCCATCAGGTCCTATTCGAAATAATACTCCATGCATAATAGAATATGGACGACTGGCTTGAGTAATCTTCGTCTTAGTCTTTGCATTGGCACCATCAGGAAACTTGAATTCATTCAGATAATTACAAATATCTATTTATTCACTAGGGATTGTGTCAAGGGATAACAATGCTACATCTGGGAAATCATCATCATCACAAGATGAACCTAAACCATCATAGGCTCGAGAGAGTGCATCTGCATCGACATGCTTCTTTCCTGGCGTATCTATAATATCAAATTCAAATTCTTGTAACAAAATTATCCATCTTGCTATCCTCCCTGATGGGTTAGGCTTATTTACAATATATTTTAGATCCTGATGATCTGTTACAACTATAAATTTCTGCCCTAGCAAGTAATTTCTAAACTTCTTTACAGTAAAAATGATAGCACTGCTCATTTGTCTGCTCCCAAAGTAAACTGGATGTTCATTCCTATTTTCATCATTTTGGCTCAGAGTACTTCCTAATGCTACATCTGAGGCATCAGTGTACACAATGAATGGATTGCTCCAATCTGGATTCTTTAAAACAGGTGAAGACACCAGGGCTTCCTTCAGTTGTCCAAAAGCTTCATGTGCCATATTTCCTGGTTCATAAGTAACATCCTTCTTCAAGAATTGGGTTAGTGGCTGTGCAATCTTTGAGAAATTCTTGATGAACCTTATATAGTAACCCACATGGCCTAAAAATGATCTCAACTTACTTCTATTCATAGGAAATAGTAACTCTTTTATTTTTGAAACTTTATCAGGATCAGTACTAATACCATCTCTGGATACAACATGCCCTAACAAAACACCTTTAGAACATCCAAAAACACACTTTGTAGGGTTTAGTGAGGCTTGTGCTTCATCTAACCTTTGAAATGTTGTCTCCATCTGGTTTAGGTGGTCCATCTTGCTCCCATAGATGCAAAAATCATCCAGAAATACTCTGATGAAATTCCCAATGTAGGGTTCGAACACCCTATTCATCAAATGTTGGAACGTTACTGGAGAATTACACAACCTAAAAGGCATAACTGTATAAGCAAACATTCCCCAATGAGTGGTGAATGTGGTCTTCAGCTGATCTTTCTCTGCTATATGGACTTGGTTGTATCCGCTATATCTATCAGCAAAACTATAACACTCTTGGTCAGCTACTTCATCCAAGATCTAATCTGAGAATGGAAGAGGGTAATGATCCTTCTTTGTTTCCTTGTTGAGCTTCCTGTAATCAACACAAATGCATAGCTTCCCATTCTTTTTTATTGAGATCACAATGGGAGAAACCCATTCTGAATTCTCCACAGCAAATATGAATCCTACATCAAGTAACTTATCTATTTCTTCTTTTACAGTCTTGGAAAAATTAGGATTCATTCTATATGGAATTTGCTTTATGGGCTTAGCATCATCTACCAGCTCAATAGAATGTTCTACCCAACTTACTTGACGGAGTTCTTTGTAATCAAAAGTGAATATATGTATGTACCTTCGAAAGAGCTGGAGGTAGGATTCCTTCTCACTCTCCATCACAGCATCACCAATCTTTATTTGTTGGAGACGATCGTCAATTTCTTCTTCAGATAATTTTATGGGGTCATGAGTCAGTGTGACTGGAAGGATATCCATGACCAAAACTTCAACCTCACTTTCTTCATCTTCGGTGTCCACTTCACTGGTACTCGAATAATCAAAGGATGTCCAATCATCAGTTTCATCACTTGAATCCACAGGTTCTACCTTATGAGGCCGAGGGATCACATTTATCTTCACCCTCTCTCTACCACATCCAAGTGTCATGAAGCCTTCATTCCATTAGTTTCTTGCATGAACTCTCCTTAGCCATGGCCTTCCCAACAACATTGGGTACGCAATAGTACCATTTTTCATCACTTGAAAATCTACCACACATACAACACCCATAACAGATATTGCCACATTTGAAACTACACCTTCTGGTTTAGTTTTTCCCTTATTTAATGACCTTAACATAAGTGTTGAGGGGTGATCAATTTTTAAACCCAACATATTCATTACAGACTCGGTCATTACATTAACTGCAGCACCTCCATCAACTAAGACATCATGAATTGAAATACCATTACATAATACCTCAGCTTGTGGAGCGTAGGGATCTGCCTCTGCCTCCAAAACAGGGACCTCAACCTCTTTCCTTCGTCGAGCATTGAGTCCACTTCGCATCTCCCGCCTCTTCTCAGAAGACATAGCCAAGAGTTGATAATATGTAATATTTGCAGGCCTTTTGGATAGATCTTTTAAGATGGAGTATGGTCCTTGTCCCTGTGAAATCAAAAAATCTTGCACACCCAACTTTCTTCTCCTATGTTTCTTACTAGTTTCTCCTTTCATCTTCTTAGGATCATTTCCATCTTGGTTATCTTTTTATTTCTTTCTTTTTGTTACAAACACACCTACTTCATTATTTATGCTCTTATCTACTACATCAAAAGTATTCACAGGTGCTTTTCCTTTATCATTATCTCTTGTACCAGATGTAGAAGCTCTATCTGGATAATTATACTTATAATGACCCTTTTTATAACAACCATAACATACAACTTCAGGAATATTTCTTTTTGGACCTCTATCTCCTCCCTGAGAACTAAATTCTTTTCCTTGAAGAAGATTAATAGTTAACTAATCCATCTTCTTAAGCAGATCTTCATACTCAGTAGATGTACTAGGATAAAGATTTGTGCTCACCGAGAGTGGTTTTGGATTCTGGACCAAAGGTGTTGGTGTAGACTCTACTTTAGCAACAATTTCTTTGGGCTCCTCTTCCATGCTTTCTTCTTTCCTTCTTGCAATCTCCTTTGCTTGTTCAATGGTATCTGGGTGGTCATACTTCACTCGTTGTCTGAGCTCTGGCTTCATCCCAAGAATGAAGTGCTTACAGAGGATATTATCCACTCCATTCATCAACCCATCCGCTAATCCTTCCTTCTGGATCTGGGCATCGAGCTTCCTCCTTAGCTCTAGAACACGAGCATGATAATCCCTTATCTTCTCCTTCTCTCCTTGGGATAGCTTTGTGATATCGATCATGAGATATGCATATTTCTGTTGTTCACCAAATTCTTCAAGAAAACTTTCAGTTAATAAATCCCATGAGTTTTTCACATAATCACCTAGTGTTTCAAACCACCTAAGGGCTGAACCATCCAAAAAGGTAGGAAAAAATTCAGTTCATTGTTTCCTTCTTATAAGGCCATTACAAATACAAGATCGTTTAAACTCTTGAATGAAAGAGGAAGCATCTTCATTAGATTGGGCTGAAAAAATAGGAATCTTCACCATTTTCAAAAGTAACCCCAGTGAAATACCAACCCACAAGTACAATCAACAAGACTTATGTGTACAAATAATTGGAATCACTATAATAGAAAATAGAAATGAACATGGTAAACTATGGTAAAACTTGACTTACTATGGTAAAAACTGACTTTATTGTGGTAAACACTATTCACAGTAAAAAGTAAAGTTACTGCGGTAAATACTATTCACGGTAAAAAGTGACTTTACTGTGGTAAATACTATTCATGGAAAAAAAGTGACTTTACCATGGTAACTACTATGCACAGTAAAAACAAGGTTACCCTCCAAATAATTTTTGACTAAGTGGGAATATCTCTCTAGAAAATCCACTAACAAGGAATGGTCCCAGCAACGGAACCAAAATGTCATCACCAATCTGGAAATATGATAATTCACCACCGGGAACTCCTCATACTATGATTATTTACTAATGCACAGCCTTTATTTTGGTGGATGTAATCTGGAAACACAACAACAAACATAACACAAGAATACCATAGACTATGATACGAAGGAATGATGAAAAATCTGAAAATATAGGTGTAAATTATAATATCAACATGAAATTGTTACAATCTCACCCATGAGGTGCTTCAAGTGTTACTGACTTCACTTGCCTTCCAATAATACTATGGGAGAAAATTCACAATTACACCTCTTAATGGCTTCTTTAACACACCTTCAAAATGATGGCTTTCTTTACACACTTACTCATACAATATTTCTCACTACTTCCTTCTATGCTAAATGAGGGGGGTGGCCTCTTTATTTATAGAACTTCCAGGCTTATCCATCTTATCTCTAAGATAGGACAAGAAATCTACTCTGACAAATCATATTCCATACCTTAACTATTATCTGTACATGTAAGCTTATCTTTTAAGATAAGATAAACCTTATCATTTCACATGGGTTCCGCATTTTTAGACTTTTTATAAATACAATACACAAAATATTTATAACCTCACTCCTTGTCCTTATTACCAATATAATATTTCTAATTCCTAATCATGTAGACCCTACTTCTCTACTTACCCCAACTTTGACATTTTAACATTACCGGACCACTTACGACAAATATTTACTTTTTACCACAACATTCCTATTGTACTTTTGACTATTACCGTACTATACATTATTGGTGGCGTCGTACTGACAGCACCGTTATCTTCTATCAAACGCTACTACTAATTATACTTAACAACATCCTATTCCTAATACATACATTAATGAAATAGAAATTACGGAGGAAAATTTTAGTGTCGCCAGGACTGCCAAACTTGTCTTTCTCTTCTACTCCAGAATAGAAATATGAATTTCCTCCTTTTTCTTTATTTCAATTTGATCACAATAGAACAGGGGGAAAGGAAACGCTCTCCACCCAACCAAGACATCCAATGAAAGGAGAAGCCATCCTTATTTATTGGCCCCCGAGCTCGAACCACAATGCAATAGGAGATGTTTTCCAACACATGGCAACAACAGGCTTCCACAACACAAAGATAGATTTCTAATTCAAAACACAGTACAAAACAAAACTACAGTTTGCAACCATAGAATAAATACCATAAACAACACTTAGGCTTCATCATGCAAGCCAAATGAGCAAGAAACTATGGGGGATATTTTTTATGCCTCCCAAGGGGAAATGGGTATCACCACCTGAGAACAAACCACCAAAATATATCATTTCAAAACCCTGACATGCCCTTATACCTCCCCAAGTACCCCTTATTCCTCACATTTCTTTATGCCTCCCAAACCTCTTATGGCACCCCATAATGAGTAAAGAAATGCAAGCTATTTCTTTGCAAGGTGGAACCCAAATCCCAACTCCCTCCAAACTTATACCTCCCCAAAACACTTATGTCTCCCCTAAAATACCCCATAATCTTCTCCCACACCATCCCTAGGCATTCTACTTAACAGCCAACAAGCAATAACATACATACAACCATTTACATAGTCATAACAAGGAAAGAAGAGAATTTTCAAGAGCCAAGCTCCTACCTCTCGATGATGGAGTTGTTCCAAGTTCAAAACAACAAGCTCTCCAATACAAAGCAATCCTAGAGATCAACAATCAACAAGTGTGCAACAATCTCCAATCTCCTCCAAAAGCAAGAAATCTTAAAACCAAAAGAAGTCACCCCAAATGAAGCAATGCAAGTTCCAGTAACCCCCAAAACAAAACAAGGAATTCGAATATATAGCAAGGGAAGAGAAGAGGATGAGGTGGATCCAAGTGGGATGCCACATCACACATCCTCAACTCCAACTCATAAGTCAACTTCAATCTCCAAGGCACAATAAATAAGTAGGTGAATAAAAGATAATTTTACTTACAAACTCAAATCAAGCCCACACCCCATAAGAACTTAAAGTGAAAGCATGTAAGAAAGTGTAATTTAAATCATACAACTTGACTTACAAAAATGCATAATAAAAGTCTATATTTAACTCTCCAACCATAGGTAAGGTTGGTATGTAAATTTAAGAGGTGTGGGACAAGTTTAACTTGTCCCACAAGCCTCCAAAATTAGCCTCCAAGGACAAATTTGAAACTCAAGGGAGGTAGATTGTTTCATACCCCAAAATCAACTTACACATCTCTTACACATTACTTACACTTTTCTTACAGCATTTAATATAAGGCCAACAACTCAATTACTTTCTTATGACATATTTTAATTAATTATTTTAACAACATAATTACTCACAATACTAACACACCATTTAATAATTAATGAAAGGGGTCAATGCACCACAAAATAAACACATGCAAACATCAATAAAAAGGAACCAAATAAATAAATACACATAACTCTTAGTCACATTTAAAGGTGATCCCCCCATGGGAATCCCTAACAACAATCAAACACACACACACACACACACACACACACACACACACACACACACACACACACACACACAATACAATTTATCACGGTGACCTTGTTAAATTCATATAGAATTCTAATTTGGTTGGTCTCCAATCCCCTTATATTTGTTGTGATATTTTAACCTGCAAAACAAAATACCTCCTTCGGCCTCGTGGCCATATCAGAACATCCAAAATATATATAATTATAATTCCAAAATCATCAATATATATATGAATCACAACAACATCCAAACAATCAACAATATCATTTGCAATCTCAACAACTATATGATCATCACATGCAATCTCAACAACTATATGATCATCACATTTAATTCAATTTTCATTTTCTAGGTCCATTCAAAAGATCCTAATATCACATGTCCAAACAAAATCTATAATGTAACCATGTCAGACAATATATCAACATCAATACATAAAATGTCTCTATTAATAATCATGCATCATATATGAATCAGAGTCAGCAATTATCCATGCTCTAACATATAATCATCATACTAAATAGAACTATAACGATGTCCATGGTATAGTCGACAGTTTCATGATCAGTATCAAAAGTGTCGAAGGGAAGTGGGAACTACATGTTACAAAGGATATGTATTGTCTTTGTGTGATAAAACTTCGAGAAAACAAAATATATATATATATATGTGTGTGTGTGTGTGTGTGTGTGTGTGTGTGTGTGTGTGTGTGTGTGTGTGTGTGTGTGTGTGTATATGTATATATATATGTATATATATATGCATATATATGCATATATAGACACACATACACACATACATACATACATACATACATACATACATGTGTGTGTGTATGTGTGTGTGTGTGTCTATATATATACATACATACATACATACATGTATGTATGTATGTATGTATGTGTGTGTGTGTATATATATGTGTGTGTGTGTATGTGTGTGTGTGTGTGTCTATATACATACATACATACATACATGTATGTATGTATGTGTGTGTGTGTGTATATATATAGACATACATACAGACAGACATACATACAGACATACATACATACATACATACATACATACATACATACATGTATGTATGTATGTACATACATATATATATATATGTATGTATGTACATACATATATATATATATATATGTATGTATATATATATGTATATATCAAAATGGAATTCAATAAGTTATTGCACTAGAATAACTATGGTAGGGAAATAACTATACCGTGATCGAAGAATGTTTAAGGGGAAAATATATCTTGAATCTAAACCCTCCTCCCCCCTTAAATCCTAATATTACTTTCTGGACATCAAGACAGATTCACTTGAGTTGCAAGGATAAAATGTAAACATTGAATAAACGTTTGAGAAGTATATTCTTAACATAAGAACAAGTTAATTAAGTACTTTATATGCAATTTGAATTGTGCCAAATAAGTATGTAAGTTATGGAAATTTCCGTAAAGGATAAAAATCTAATTTAAAATGGTCAAGTTGTAATTTAAATGTGGAATGAACTTAAGAATCTATAGGTGGAAAAAGGATAAAATTATCCTTGCACAATAATGTTCTTGGAATGTTAATCGTAACTAAGATGCAATTAAAGAAATGATGTGTTGTGGGTTTGCCAGTCCTTGAGTCCTTTTCTTGTTGTTAGGTTATTGCTAGCATTCATTCATTGGGAAAAGTGTGGCATCGACATGTCTATGGTGTTTTCATGTGTCTATGTTAGTCGATGACTTGTAAGTGTCATATGCGTCTTTGGGTTTTCTTTACTTGGAGCCCTTGCGGCGTTGTGTAGTGAGCAATGTAAGTTAAAAAAATAGTCTTGGTGTTTTTACTATTTTTCTTGTTTGTGTAAAATGTGGGTGTTACACCAAATCTCTATTCATATTTAAAAAATTTAATAAAAAGTTTACAATTAAAATAGAAAATTAATAAATAATTTTTAAAATATTTTTTTTTATAAAATAAAATAAAAAACATATTCTAAACTATTAATTTTAAAAATAACCCACTTATATATATATATATATATAATGAATGAACATTATTTAAATTAGTATTTCACATATTATATATTTGACTATTCAATATATTTACAATCAATAAATAATACAAATATTTGATGAAATAAAAAACTAACCAATAAAAATTTATTGTTTGAGTTGAATTTTATTAAATTATAACTAATAGAAAATAAATAATCTTGAATTGATAATTAATACATATCATACATGTTTATTTATACATGTCCAAAGAGAGTGTGGAAGACCAATAGACATGATAGCTAGACGGTCGCAAATCGTGGAAAGTCGCAAAACACAATGGAATAATCCAACATTCCCCCCTTATTTCATTGTTGTTATAAAAGTAACCCCGAAATAATCATCCTCATCTTTCCCAGATTCAACATCTTGTTACGTCGCGACATGTCCTATCTACTTCCTATGGAAAGGATTTTGTCTAGATTTCTTCAAATCTCTACGATAGATATTCTCTCGTTTGTAAAAAATAAACGGATGAAGAAGTGAGCTTGGATGCTCATGTGGTGCAACACGGATGTGCCTGAAGGTATTTGATCTCACCTTTTTCATCTGCATTGTAGCATTCTACAAGCTTGACACAACTCTTCTCTGTATTGATGTCGAACAAGACTTGGTCCATTATGTCCTCGAATTATAAGTTTTGGAGATTGGCGATGAGTAGATATCAACGCTCTTGAGGGCTTGAATTCAGCCCTCTCAAATGTTGCACGTCTCTATATAGTTAATTGTAATGTTGCTAACATCTCTCGGTATGACTTTCATGCTCTCACACTGTTACATGGGATCATAGACTGGTTGTTCATGCTCATCTTTTATAGATTTATAGAAAAATTTATGAATGGATGAAGGGGTTTGAATTCACTCAACAACAAAATCCTTCAACGTGGGTCTGAAAATCTTGTCTCTATGAACACGTCCAAGCAAGTTGATGCCAAGGTAAACTATGTACTTTCTTTGCTGGACATTCTGATACTCCTCACTGGTCAACAAATTTTTATGGTCATCATTTCCCCTTTTTTATATATCCATGCTTCTATTGATATGCACGTCCTACTCTAGACGGAAATCCAAACTGGTGTAACCAAGTGCTCTATCAACTCATAATCTAGCAATGGTAATTTCCGTTATACCACAATAAGTTTGGTCTGCACTTAGGGTGAGGCTATCATAGGATGCACGTTTGTAGGTGCATGTGTCACGAGTCACTTACAAACAAGTTACTTGTCCAATCTGTTATCTCTAGGAAAATAGAGACAGGTCACTTTGCACGTAACACACATACCACAACAGGACCAAGTTAAATCTCCAAATGAATAAACAACACAGATATTTATCAAACACTCCACACATATTTCTTTTTGCAATGAGACAAAGACTCTTAAGTCCTGCGCACGTGTAGGGAGGCCAAGTCACAGGTGAGCAGGTGCAAATGTTAGGAGAGACTTGAGTTGGGTAGATCGCAGGACAGTTCGTCCACTCACAACAAAGAAAAATAGACGTCCTCTAAACTCTTGTGCATAGGCCACTCCAACTACTCTGATGCCACTAGTACAAAATGAATAATCTTGAATTGATAATTAATACATATCACACATGTTTATTTATACATGTCTAGATGAAGTATGGAAGACCAATAGACATGGTAGTTGGACCGTCGTGGAATGTGGAAAGTCATAATAGACAATGGAATACTCCAACAATAACTAACACACACATAATTATGAACACACACATAATTATGAACAATTAAAAAATATCTACGTATTAAAGAAGAGAACTTTTGCTCTTCTAGGCCTTCTCCATCTATGATCGAGGTTGTCAATTTATTTTTTGCCTCAACACAACGAGACAAATAATAATGCATTCCTTCTTTATCATTTTTTTCTGCAACAATTACATAAAAACGACCTACATCACATTGTACAAAAAATAGTTAATTTCAATAAATGATTCATAAATAGGTTACATAATGAGAAAAAGATTAATTTTGATAAAACAATGTAAATCTATAATACCTAGGTGTACTAGATCTGATATATGGTCAAAGTCAATTGATGATTGGGTAAGTGCACCAATATGAGGGGCCAAAAGGGGGTCTTAAGTGGACTCATTTTTTTGAAAAATAAAAAAACTTCAACTTGTATGAGTTATTTGAAATAGTTACACTAAAAATGGAAGATGGTGTAAGAACATGAATCGTAGCATTATGAGTCTAGTTTCTAAGCTACTAAAATTTATTGAAAATAGTTAAGTTTAAGTGGGTCAAATAAATAAAATACCAACAAGTGCTCCTATTTTTTTTTTTTAAAAAACATAATAGAGTGTCTTTCATGCCCCCCACTAGTTTTTATCACTATTTAGTTTTTTTGAAAACCATTTAGTAGAAAGAGAGCTAGGAGCATCTAGTTTAGGATCCATTTTTTAAGATTTTTTGCGAGTATTTTTTAATGATTTTTCTAGTACAAAAATTTTTAATTTTTAAAAATAACGAAGCTCCAACCGTGCCCCTCCTAACTACCTCAAAAATATCAAAAATTAGATTTTTTTTAATATCTATAGAATTAGGCTTAATTTGGGCTACTATAGTTTTTTTCCAATTTTGATGAGCCAAAAAAAATACATGATGAAAGATAAGGATTTTACAATCACTAAAAATAGAGGTATAAAGGATATAGCTTGAAATAAATATAAATGAAAAACTTAGAATAATAAGAAAAATATATAAATTACATATTTAGAAAGATGAAAGTTTTTTGACGTCGTAGGAATGTTTTTAAGAAAGATAGAAAATGTTTTTGTAGGATTTAGCATAAGGGAAGGTGAGTTTTTGCATATTTGGTCAAAAAAAACGCAAGTTACTATGTTGTTACAGGTCTAAGGAGCATGTTTAGGAAACCAAAGCAATTCCAAGCCTTGAAAATTCTTTTTTTAGGGGCATAATAAAGGGAATGCGTACGTGTTACGCATAGTATAAATGTTATATGTGCTTTTAGCATACTTCTAAATACAAAAATAATTTCTCAAGTATTTGTTTTTCATTTATTATTATTTATATTTTATTATTTCTTATACTTTAAATTTATTTTTAGTAAATATAAGAAATTAGGGTCACTTTGCACCTTATGGAACTAGTCACATAACTCCATGGGTAATAATTTAGGAGATAGTTTTTTATAGTATAATTTGGTCAATACATAGGTAATTTTTCAGAATTCAACATTCATCCTAAAATTTTAAACCCTAAATTATAAATCTAAACCTAAATCCTAAAACCTAAACCTTGAGTCATTAACCCAAACCCATAAACCATGATCCTTAAACCCGCGTAAACCCTAACGCCATGAGGTTTTTGCCCTAAAGTTCTAAACCCTAAAACCAAAGTGTTAAACCCTAAACCTTTAACATTCATCCCTTACGGGTGAGCCCTAAACCCTAATTGCTAAGTCCTAAACCCTAAACCCTAAATCATGATAGCATAAGCCCTCAATATAAAATTTAAACCATATAACTATAAAAAATAAACCCTAAACCCTAAACATTGAATCCTAAACCCTAAACCCTGAGCCCTAATCCCTAAACATTAAACCCTAAACCTCAAATCCTAAATTTCCTAATGCCCTAAATAATAAACCATAAACCAGTGAACTCTATGACCTAAACCCTCAACCACTCAAACCTTAACTCGGCATGAGCCCTAAACCATAAACTATAAACCCTAAACACCTAAAAATCAAATATAATAAACCCTGAACCCACTAAATCTAAAACCCTAAACCCTAGCCATGGGACCCTAAATCCTAAACCCTAAACCTTGAATGTTGAGCCCTGATCCCTCAACTCTAATTCCAGAGCATTGAGCTCTAAACCCTAAACCTTAAACCCATAACTCTCAACCCCTAAACCCTCCAGCCATAAACCCTGAGCCATAAATTGCTAAACTGACATTGTAGTGCCCTAAACCCTACACCATGTCCATGAGCCCTAAAATCGTAAACCCTAAACCATGTACCCTAAATAAAGCCTTGAGCCCTAAACCGAGTAAACCATAAACCCTAAAGCATGGTGAAGTCATGATCCCTAAACCCTGTGTGGATAAAACCTAACGCCTAAAGGTTTTGGCCTGTAACAGTCAATTACACTCGTGAATCCCATTCCTAAAACCTAAACCCTAATCCTTAAGCCCTAAACTTAAACCCTAAGCCCTAAAGCATTGAATAATGAACCATGAACCCTAAATGATAAACCATAAACCCTAAACCATAATAAATCTTGAAACCCTAAACCATGACCCTTAAACCCTAAACCCTAAACCCTGAACCTTAAATCCTTAATGTCTAAACTCAAGCCTAGAACTCATAATTGAGTCTAATTGTACAACTACCTTGTTTTATGAAAGTGGGATGACCTAACTAAATGGGTATGACCTTAACCATGATGCCTTAAAACCTACATATATAACATCCTGTCAAACCAAAATAATAAACCCATAGACCATGATCTCTCTAATGTAAATTTCTTAACACTCTGAAATAAATTTCACATTTCTCATATTTCCATGTAGGGTATTATGTAAGCTAGGATGACACATTGGAAGCTCAAAAACTAAGCCATCACAACACAAAAATTATTCACAAAGGAAATGGAAGAAACATAGAGAACATATCCTAACGCAGAGGTGTAGGATTTGAACTAAGTTTCCTGTAGTATCCTCTCCTTTGGAGAAAGAGAAACCTCTTCTACTACTACAATGGATAGAAAAATTAACAAATCTTTCCTGAAGTGTTCAAACATAAGCATAACTATAGGGGAATGGCTAAGAACGCAAAGGGGTTATCAATCTCCTAGTAAATATTTCTTGTTTAGTTTTGAATGGGAGTCAGCTGGCCTACGACTTAGTGACCTTCCATTTATTTATAATTATTTCTATGATTAACCCATGGATACTTTCAAAAGCACCTTCAAAAAGATAGGGGTAGTCATCAAGCTTAATGAAGGGTGTGATGTGATTTCCAAACAACTTAAAATTCATACAGATTTAGAGTTCATAACACGAATTTACAAATATCTCTATTGTTATAAATGGAAGAAAAGTAACGGTGTCTCCCTGTATCTAAGGATCAAGGACTACTATGGTCTATGGCAGGATTGGACATTCAGGAATCATTGAGTGTCTAAAACAGAATATCATTGCATCTGGAGAAACATTTTTTAAACATTGGAGTAATGCATCTTGGAAAATAAAATTGATCCTCAGAAATCCTCTCAAATTGTCATCTTACACAAGCATTGAACATATCAAGATTTTTTCTAAACAATGAAACCTTCAAAATCTTGCAACTGAAAGTATTATTCAAACGAACATCAAAAACATTTCTTTGTACCAAATTGTTCTTGGATATCTAGCATTTCCCTCCTTTAAAATACCAAAAGATGAAAGACATCAAATTGTGATGACTCTCTTTGAATGTTCTTCCTACAAATAAGAAAACCCCTTTTGATTTGAATACTCTCTGTCAATAATAATAAGAAATGGTAAGATACTTATAAAATTACAGTGAGTAAAGCTAGTTCCTATGCGATGGGAAAAATAACATAGTTGTATTGGGTAACATTACTTTGTAACAAATTGTTTTTGCATATTTGGAATTTCACTTCATTAAAATATCAACAAATGATAATGCATCAAACCCTAAACCTTGAGCCCTAAACCTTAAATCTTAAGCCCTAAATCCCAAACACTAAACCCTAAACCCTCAATCCTCCCTAACCCTAAACCCTAAACCCTAAACCCTAAACCCTAAACCCTAAACCCTGAGCCCTAAACACTAAACCTTAAGCCATAAACCCAAAACCCTAAGCCTTGAACCCTAAGACCTATTAAGCCCAAAATCTAAACCCTAAATCCTCAAACGTGAACCCTCAACCCTAACCCTAAACAATAAACCCTTAACCGTGATCCCTAAACCCTTGAACAAAAAACCCTCAAACCCCAATCCATAAACCTTCAACCCTATGCTCTAAACCCTAAACCTTGAGACCTAAACCCTAAACCCTAAAATATGAGCCCTAAACCCTAAATCCTAAACCCCAAACCCTGAGCCCAAAAATATAAACCCTAAACCCTGAATACACTAAATCCTAAACCCTAAACCCTTAATTCTAAAACCTAAACCCTAAACCATCAACCTTTAGCCCTGATCTCTAAACCATGAATCGTAAACCATGAGCCTTAAACCCAAAATCCTAAACCCTAAAACCCAAACCTTAAATATTGAGCCTTAAAAACTAAACCATTAATCCCTGAATCCTAAACATATAAACCCTAAAACTTGAACCCTAAATCCTAAATTCTAAACATTAAACCCTAAACCCTAAACTATGAAACCTGAACATGGAACTCCGGGCCCTAAACCATAAACCATAAATACTAAACCCTCAACCCTTAACCATGAGCCATAAACCCTACACTCTAAACCATAAACCATAAATCCTGAAACTCTGAACCTTGATCCCTAAACCCTAAAACATGAACCATTATCCGTAGACACTAAACCCTAAACCCTAAACCCTAAACCTTGAGTCCTAAACCCTGAACCCTGAGCCCTAAACCCTAAACCCTACATCATATACCCTTGACCCAAAGGAAATTCCTAATAAAATCATTCAGTGTATTTCAATGTGTAGGGAATAGTGTCTAAGGTGATTGATCAACTCATTTAGTTTTGATGAGAGACTACTTCCTCTGAAGGCCTAAAAAGGCCATTTTTGGCCATTTTATAGCTAATTGAACACCCTTCAGAAGTTTTAAGAGAAAATATAAAGCATCTAAGGGTGATTTTAGAGAGAATTAAAGATGTCTAAGTAAATTTAGGAAATTTTAGGAAATAAAAATATCATTTAGGATCAATCTGTTTAAGATCGGGTTTTCAGGTGTAGGGAATGAAAGCTAAAACAGTAAAAGATGACTTCTCTGGATGATTCCAGGATTTCTCGAAAGACTTAGGATGAAAAACAATAGTAATTGGAAGGATATTAGAATACTCTATAATGTGGAAGTATCAACATTGATTCAAGGCTTAAATATTTCTTTAGGTACTGCAAAACTCTTCAACTGCCCCTCTAAGTTCAAAATGAAATAGGACCTAAATTTTGAGTTGCAGGTACAATTAGATTTTTAGAATAGTTTAATTGATCATAAAATGTGATTTTTAGTGTTTCAGTGAAGTATGGAGGTCAATAACATGCAATTCATACTCAAATTTCATTCATGGATTCATCCCCTATATGGAGGAGGAAACCCATTTCCACGAGGAGCAAATTGAGAAAAAAAGGTGTCCATGTGCCATAAGCATGCTTACACCCAAGTTTCATCTTGGTCAATAAATTTAATTGTGAAGGATTCATCATATTTAAAGGTGAAATGTGGAGCTCAAGGAGTGACTTGATGATAATCATATCCTGACTCTGTCATTGTACCCAAATCTCTCTTAAAATTTTAAGAACAAGTTAAAATGAGATAGTCATGCCACCGAGGTATCTAGGACCATCATGTGTGAAGTATTAAGGCATCGTCTATCTCCATGAGATACATATGAGAAAATACATGTATGATAATCTTCAATTTTACTCCATGAAAGGAGGATTTTACATCCAGGAAAGGTCAAGGGATGATCTTTATATGGAGAACCGTGTTTCTAAGACTGAGCAATCATCTGAGTTCACTTGATGCAATTCACTTGGTACTATTCGTAAAAACTCATTCAACACATAGTAGTGTGATAAAACCTTAAGGAGGAGGCACATTACAATCATTTCATTTTTCCATAGGTCAGGAATCCCATTCAGGGAGCAATCCTCTATCTACAAAGTGAGGATATCATTTTAGTAAGAAGTAGACAAGCATTATGGAGCTAATTCATGGTCACTAAAGTGAATTATGGACCAAATTTCAAAATTAGTACCAATTCAACCAGTGGTAGGGACAAAATCCAATCTAGAAGGTCAAAAAACCTAGAAAATGACTATATGTTTTCACAAAAGAAATATTGACTACAATATATATGGCCTGAAATTTTTAGGTCATTGCTAAAATTCTGGAAAATGAGTAAGTACTAACCAGATTAGATTTTGAAAAACTATCTTCTAGATTATAATTGTCAGAGCTACGGGTCGACATCCATCAGGTGCAGAGTGACCCTAACTTCTTATATTTACTAAAATTAATTTAAAGTATAATATTTATTTTATTAAAATAAATAATAAAATAAATCTTATACTTAACATGTATTTTTAATAAACATGAATCCTTCTGGCCCTCCTAAAATTCATATAGCTCAAAACACGTACACATTTCATAGCACTAGAAATGCGTACATGTTATAATGTGTGTGCATTTTAGGCTTGTGAATTCCTGAGCCTATAAAAACATAACATACAGAGGTTTCTAGAATTTAGATTTAACATCTCAACCTATGCATCATCCACACAGTCCACCCCAAGAGGTATCCCATTGATCATAGGTAAAAAATGGAGCTAAACTCCGCTCCATCCATGTTGATATTTTTAATTCAAACCAGATCTCGCTTGTGAATAATTTTACAATTCTTGGCTCAAAGGGTGGTGTTCCAGACGGTTATGGGGAACTTTACATGTCTTATTTTACATGAATTTCAACTCTTGGAATTTTAGTGGTCTCACATAACCCCCTCGCAAATAATCTGTACGGTTATCATGTTAGTGTTTTAGTAACTTGGATATTATTTTCTTACAAGAAATTAAAATCTCTTTTTTTTACTTCAAAATATGCTAACTTGTATTGCTCCTAATGTTTCGTATTTTTGTACTTTGCATATTGATGGCAAATGTGGTGCTAGTATTTCCATTTCCCTGAAAGTTTTGGCCTTAATCACATCCTTCGGCCATGATCTTTCAAATCAAGTCGTGTGGGTGCTTATGGAGATTAATGATATTTATTTTGGTATTCTTAATGTTTATGCTCCTAATGATGGCACAAAAAGAACTGTGTTATGGAAATGACTAGGTGATAACTTTCCTCTTTCCTATTAATTGGTTTTTGGTGACTTTAATATGATTTAACATCCCAAAGACAATATCTAAGCCCTCCATATGCATTTTTGTGTCGGTGAGCATGTGTATTTGTATTACTCAAAAATCCATTGGGGGATTTCTGATCCTCTTCTCCGATGAAAGCATGAATTTAATTCTCAAGCTTAGAATACTTGTACCAATCTTCAAAAAGGATGAAGATTTGGTATTTAAAAGGATTGATCGTGTTATTCTCTCTCAGTAACATATCTTTGATTTTTTCACGCAAGGCCTCTTCTTGGTCATACTGTTGTCTAATGTTATTTTTTCATATCATTATCCAATCGTTTTTAATATTATCAGGTTTAGGGCCCATTTCAAAGTCTCATCACATTGATTCTTTATTAATGTCTCCTTGTTGAGTCACTTAAGGGTGGTCCCTCTTATTTCTAAATTTTAAAACATGGTACCATGTCAGCCATTTTCTACTAGCTAGATTGAGTGGTGGGATGGAGTGATTTAGCGCACCAGATTCCTTCGCCAATTAGGTAAAAAGGTATCTCGAGTGTGTAGGCGTGTGGATTCATCTCTACAAAGATAATTCTTGAGGGTTTTTGTTCTCCTTGAATCTAATGCTTTCAATACCCATCTTATATTACAGGATTCCAAAATTCGGCATAGATTGAAGCTCATGGAATCTCACACGGCCAGTGGAGATTAGATCTGATCAATGCTACATTGCCTCAAAGTGGGAGATAAAATGTCTAAGAAATTATTAAAAAATTTTATTTTTCAATCATGATCATGAATATATTATATCTATTTAGTTATTTTAGATTCGGCTCATAGAAATTCTCGAGATCACTAATGCTTTTCTTAAAAACTATGAGTTAGTTTTCCAAGTGCAGTAGATCACTAATGAGCGAGTGACTACAATGCAGAAATGTATTGAGGTGCTTCATGTAAAACTTTATCCTCTTGATCATGATTGATTCAATGCCCTTATTACTTTAGATGAGCTTCATGTTACTCCTATGTTCTTAGCCAATGATAAATATCCTAGGCTAGATGGTTTTCCTTGTGAATTCTAAAAAGGAACTTGGCCTTTTTTTGGCCTCAACCTAATTCATGTCTACAATTAAGATCTCCAATTTAATTCTTGAGGGATTTTTCGACATTTCTCGCACCTATGCGAGGGCTTAACTCGAAACTTTGGTTTCTAGGATTGAAGGGGTAAGTTGAGGGATCCAAAAAATGAGGAAAGGAAAAAGGAGTATGAATTATCATTGTGTTTGTTCTATAATTTTTATCCTCTCCTTGAAATGTCTTTCCAAATTCATCATCTCCATCATGATCATGTATCAACCCTTCAATAACTGATGCAAGATCCTGATATAGACGGGAAAGACATGACATGTTGAAGATGGACATCCCAAAGCAAGCAAAGGGACAGTCTATGTGCAAGGTTGAAGTAAGTTACGTTGTTGGATTTCATTCATTTTAGTTTCATATGTAATCAAAATGCAATTGATTTATTACTTCATGATTGTGTGAAGTTACTTAGTGTGTTGGGTTATAAAGAGTTCATTTAACATTATGTTAATGAAAAGAAATGCAAAAAATAAATATTTATAGATCATCACAATATGTAATTTTCATTTAATTCATAATTTAAGTGTACAATGGTCCCACAAAATCCATGGGAAATGACCCAACAGGATTTCAAAACCCCAACTCGAGCCCAATTCGTTTAATAGATCTATCAAAGAAAGAAAGTAGAATATAAAGAATGGGCCATTCATCATGAAATCTTCCAAGTTAAAACCACAACCATCGAGTTAATGTGATATAAAAAGTTTCAGGTAGGGTACCATTGAGCATGGCCATCTAAAATGTTAAATAGAGGTGAGCTACATATATACCCAGTTCAACATATGCATAATCTAGCTCGAAAATTCAAAACACAGATCATGTAATGGTAAAAAGTAGGGAAGATAACAAAGTTTTACCTTTATGGCATGGAGGACATGGATAAAAAATTGAACCATAGAAGCACAAGCATCATAAGCCCATCAATAGTGGCCACAAACCCCAAGTAGGTTTGATTCATATTCAGTGAGCTTATATCTCAACCATGACGCCAATAAAACTAGTTTGGAAACCTCATGCCATGACACTCAAAGCACAGAGCCATCAAGTTGAAATAATTAAAAAAAAGAGATTTTACCAGCTCCGTGGTGAAATAATGAAATGTAAACCCAAATAGAACACGAAACAACAGAGAAATCAAACTAAAATTAGTGGAAATGAATCTCAATAATAGAGCACCAACATGCATAATCATGGCTAGAGGTAACACACTGAACAATAGTAAATGCTAGCAAATATAGAAAACCTAGAAGTAGTCAGACATAACAATGAAAAAATGGCAAGTTAGGGCATTACAGATCTAACAAGTTTACAAAAAAACTAGAGCAGTAATGACAAACGTAAAAACCATCTTTGGAAAGAATTAATGGTCATCAAGTGAATATACCAGGGTTTCCCCTCACTCCGGAAGTATCCAAAATGATAACAAATGACAAAATAAATAACACTTTAGGGCTCAAACCGTAACCCATACCTTAACCAGAGTTTGTCCAATTTTGAATATGGTCAGGTCAAAAGCCCTCATAAATACCAAAGGAATAATGATGGGAGTCAAAACCTATCTCATGTGAATTTGGGTGGAATTTTGGACCCTTTATTATCCATGTGATTATTGTATCTGAAAGGGGGGGGTGATAATATTATCAAGGTAGATTAGGAATAAATAAATAATCATGCATGGGGTAATTGCAGCAAGTTGGAGGACCAAAGGGGGGTCATAAGTGGATGTCATATTGCAAGAAATGGTGAAATATCAACTTGTAGGGATTATTAGCAATGCGCACACTCAAAATTAGAAAATGTTATATGAATATGAATTGTAGCATCTGGAATCTACTTTCTAAACTGATAATGTTTTTTTAAAAACAGACAAGTTTAGCTATATTAAACTCTCAAATTCTATGACTTGGTTTTTTTTTAAACCTATAAGATTATAGTTTGTTTTCCCATGATGAAAAGTTAGATGCCATTGTCTATCTTGGGATGGATTTTATTTCATATTTTTTGAGAAATATTTTTTATGATTTTTTCCGTGAAATTTGTTTGAAAAACTTTAGAAAATGGAGCACTTTCTGTTTTCCCGCCACACCTACATCAAAAAATATTGAAATCAAATACTTATTTTTTAACGTGTGTATAATTTTTCCACGCTTAGGATGGTATATGTTTTATCACATTCTAACAAGGGAAACAAAAGTTGCAGTCTTAAACATAAACATGAACATACACATGAAAAAAGTGTCTTAAAGACCTACTGTTAATAAAAAAATTATAAAATTATATTTATCTTATTCTATTCACTTTAAAATCAATATTTCTACGAAGCTAATAGTCTCCCCTACGCGATGGTACCATTTTTGTGACATGTTTTCAGTTTTTTGGCATGGTTCAAGTCCACGGAAGAGAAAATTTGAATTTTTTGGCCTTTCATGCGTGATAATGACCTCTCAAAGGTCTGGTTCAAAAAAAAACAGAGATTTCCTAAGCTTTGAGGGTCGTATTTGATGATACATTAAGAACTGCGATCACGGTTTATAAAGCATGATCACGGTTTTAATAATAGAACTGTGATCACTCTTTATAAAGCGCAATCATGGTTTTAATAATAGAACCTTGATCGTGCTTTATAAATCATGACTTTGGTTCTTAAATCATATTTACATGAATCCCAATGTTTGATTTACCATGTTATTTTTACTGTCTGGCCTTATTGTACAAATTACTGTGAAATTATACCTCTTTCTGCACATTTTTCTTATCATCGGAAGCTATTTGTTTACTATTTTTAAGGTGCATTGCATCATTTGGAGTTTTCCTACATCGATTGAAACATCATGGGAAACCAGAAATATATTCAAAAAGGAAATCATTAAATAAAAAAAACACCAGAATAATTAGAGGCAAAAATATTTCGAGATTTAGAGCGAATGCGGAAACTTTGTGAATCAAAAAGAGGTTCATCTTCAACCCCTACTAATGTAATCAATGAGGAACTAGGTAATGTTTTTATTGTCAACATTGAAGATGAATTAAATACTCATGATAAAGATGGTTTTACTATTAATGTTGAAGATGAATTAAATACTCGTGATGTATTTGATGTTGAAATTGAAGGAGACGATGAAAATGTGAATCAAGAAATTTAGTTTAAAACCATAGACGATAAAAATTTGACAAAAACACCTCCTAAAATTTTATGAAAGAGACCTAATTATTTTATTGAAATTGATGAGAAAATTTTAAAACCAATTTCTGACAAAATTTCTGAACGGAAAATCAGAAGAAAATCCACTGAAATTTGGGATAATCATTTTGAAATTTTAAATTATTCCTAAAGATGTTAGTTGTTGGTTAGTTTAATGAAATTGAATAAAATGATACCTACATGAAACACCTTATGATTGATAACATCTATTATACGAGGTCAAACCTCTTCAATTGTTGAAAACCTTCATGATGCATATCACACAGTTGGTGTCAAGGGATAGTAATATTGTGTGTCGTGTAATTGCTACTAGTGTTGTAAGTGAATCAACAAATAAACAACATTTGATTAGGAAAACAAGTCGAAAGTTGAAAATTAATTAAAAAACTCTAATGAAAGCAATCGAAAGGCATAATATCCTTCAATCACTCAATAACACTATTTTTGGGCATTTTCTGCAAGAGTACCACGTAAAGACAAAGATATATCTGATGCTATAAAAGACGTTGTTATTCAATTTTGGCATGGTAACACTAGAGTTTTACCTAATACAAGAGATGTTGTAAAATAGAGAGTTGGATCTACTAATCATGAACTACATCCAAAGCATTTCTTAGAGGGGTGCAACTTTTTCCATGTCGGCGCTTTCTAACCTATGCTAGGGGCACAACTAGTGGCGTAAATAAATGTCAGGTTTGGGTTTATTTGATTTCCATATTCTTCTATTTGTCTATATTTACCCCGGGGGGGAGATATATACAACAATGACATTAACTCAATTTTTTCTTAAATTTAAACAAGAGCATCTAGAAATTAAAATTAGTCAAGTTTTTTTTGAAATGTTGAAACCATTCTATGTGAAAATCAACCATGCTTACACCACTTATTGTAGTAAACATGTTGAATTTTTTATGCATTATGCTAATTTTTTACGTATTCGTTCTGATTTTCATTCTGAAACTAAGTTACCAGAAGGTGGTCTTTAAGTTCCACCAATATCTTCAATGGATTTCATTCCTACGATATTTTGTGAAAGAGAAGTTGGACAAAAATTTTAAAGTCAAGATTGTTTAGATTAAGTTTTGGTACGTGCCATCAATTACATAAATTGAAAAGTTATATCCATGAGCAAATTGGAGTTGCAATAGGACATAATTTAGTTGAGTTTGATAAATATAAATCAGTACCATACCAATTGAAAGATGGAAAGGAGTGTAAATGGTGTGAGCTAGTTACAGAACATATACCTATTTTTCAATTTATGACAAAATTTAAGGATGAAATTGTTTATGAGTATGTTAGGTATGCACACAGAGCTCAATGGTTGGATGAACAATTCAAGATATGTAAGGACATATTTCCTATTGGTCCTATTATTTCAGTGGTCAATTTTGTAGATAATTACACGTTGCAACCACAAATGGAGGTTCAATCGCAATATTACAACTCAGTACAGGTTGTCATTTTTATTCATATAACATTTATACATTCTCTAGATAGTATAGAGAATGATCGAAAATTTTTAAGAGAGTACCACTTTTATATAAGTGATGATCATACTCATTCTACTGAATTTTTTCAAGGGTGTTTCACGTTATTTTATGAAAAAAAAATGGATAGGGACATTCACTTCAATCAGCATTATATATGTTCAGATAATTACACGTCTCAATTTAAGAATGCATAAATTTTTTATTTGATCTATAACTCTCTACATTGGAATAGTTCACAGAATCACAATTAAATGCTATTATTCTACTTTCAATGAAAATGAAATTTGAGTTAGTGATTGAATTAATTGTGCTTTAGAACCAAAATTTGCATATAAAGAAAAACACACTTAAGCTAAAGAACGCCATCAAATTTGTATCCTATGTTGGCGAGAAAATTTTTGGGGACAAATTGGTGGATTTCTTGCCAACACTCGGAGAGTCTAAGTCCCTCTACTTAACCGATGCAGCTTTCATATATGCATGCATGAGTGAAAGTGAGTTCTCTCTGGGTGGCCTTACAGATGAAAATCTAACAGGGGCACTCCCCTGACCCTGTGGAAAAGCTAACAATATTTTTCTAGGGAATAATTTGTCTATAGAGAGGGAAAGGGGAGCAAGAAATGAGGTAGGAGAACTAATGCTATAGGTAGAAAATCATATTCCTACACACACACTAGTTAGAAACTTCATCACATGCATTAAATTAAGAGGAAACAACTCTGCAAGTAGCAATAAGACCAAATAGAATTTGATGAACACAAAGTATCATGAAATCCCTTAGTCAAAGAAAGCTAGAAATTATTTCTTCTTGTATTGATTTCTCAAACCAAATCCATACATAGTGGGGAAATGGAGGAAAATGTAGAATGAGGGGAATGGAAGAATTTGGCTATCTCCTTTGTTCTCTTAATGCACTCTTGAGTTTACAAAATCAATCACCAACCCTTTGAAATGGGAATGGCTGTACAATTTATAGAATGAGATATGACTCTTAATCTACCCCCCAATGCTTTTTCATATGTCCTCACACAAGTTAACCTTTTTATAACATAAAAGTGACTTATTACATTAGGAACATCAATACATATGAAAAAGTGCAACCCCAACATAAAATTAGAACATTGAGAAGAGAGAGAAAGTTAAGAGGAAGAGGAGAGAGAAATATCGAGAGAAGAAGAAGAGGATATTTCATTCCCGATGAAGTCCATTGATCCTCGTTGATGGAAATCTCAATGTGATGAAACTTTGAATCTTCAAAATCATGTGAAACTCCTTCCAATTGGCTCATAGATGCTTTGGAATGAGTGCTTAAAAATAATGTTGAATGGTTCTGTGAATGACCGTAACTTCCACCCTGCACAAGATACTCCTACAACTCGAGCCACAAACTGAGTTTCGAGAGACACTATTGAATTTCTTGAGATGAGTCTCAAATTCCCTATGAGCAATGCCTATGGATGATCCAGAATGATAGTGTTGACCTGAACGATCACCCCTTTATGTCCCATTGTGCCAAACTTTCCCTTTGAGAATGACTTGCTATTTTTAGTAAGTACATATGGGGCAACTTACTATTTTTAGTAAGTTTCATAGTTAGCTTTTCCCAACCTCAACTAGCTATAGTAGCTTGAATTGTTTCTTCTTATTGTGTTCCTCTCGCTTTTTGGACCAACTAGCTATTTATAGCATGGGCTTGTGAAACCAATTACTATTTTTAGAAAGTTCCAAAATGCCCATTCTGATGAATTCTTAGCTACGGTGAATCTCCAATGTCTCTATCTCCTTCGCAAATTCTTTTGTTGATGACTTTCCCAAAATAGCAATCACATATCCAGAAGACCTACTATTTTTAGAAAGTGTGTTTCTGGAGGTTAGATTGACATGTAACAATGTTTTTTGATATGGCTTTTTTCCTAATATCACCCCTATGAAAATTTAGACCTACTCGCTCAATAGTCTAGGAGATTTTAATCTTTCAATATTTGGACCTAGTAGTGCTTCTAGACACGGCAACCATTAATGGACCTTGAAAATTGCAGGTCTATTTTTCTCCTCCATTTTCACAAAAAAAATATTTTTTTTTTATGTGGGTTTTTTCTTCTTAGGCTTCGTATGAAATCTTGTTTTAATCCGACAACCGGTTTGATGGGAAATCCAACTTTTTCTTTGTTGGGCCAGAAAGAAGATTTCTTCGTTGTGAATGTTCTATGCAGCATAACAAGGGATTAAAGGTGTTTTTATGATTTTTTTTAGAGAATAAATAACAGAAAAAAAAATAGTGTGTTGTTTCGTGCACTAGTTTGCAATATTTCTATGAATCTTCGTTTCACGGCAATGGAGATTTTCATTGTTTTCTTCTCTTTGTTCTTCACTTCTTCTTCCTTGTTTGCTCAAACCTCCTTCTGAGACTTGTATGATTTCATGGAGTGGAGAAAAAAAATTATGTGATAGACCTGGTTCAAGGTTCAACAATGGTGGGAAGGTGCAGAGGATTTTGGAGGAAGAATTGTGTACATGAGAGTTAGATGTAAGAAGCGTGAAGAAAGCGACAGGTGAGGATTTTAAAAATATCCAAAAAATTATGTAGAGTGAGGGATGGGTGCATTTTTTTCCTTGAATTTCCTCACCTCAAATGGACATGAGGGACATAAATTTCCACAGTGAGCAAGACGGTGACATGTGGTGGCGATCCGACGACAAGGAGTGACAGCTAGAAAATTAGCTTTAAAGCACTGAGGGGCTGGCTACGGGTCATATGGGTGACCAGAAGTTTCCCTAAGAGGGTTGGGTGATAGTTTCAAAGTTTGATGTCCCTGAAATGTGAGGGGCATGAGGGACATAAAATTCCATGGCGCTCCTAGATCTGACATGTGGTGGAGATCCAACGGCGGGGAGTGAGAGCTCCCAATAACACACGGGGGATGAACGATCTTGAAGGTTGCATGCGGTTTTAGAGGCTATATGGGGGATAGGTGCACTTTTTATGGTTGATTTCCTTTACCTTGAGTTACATCAGGGAAAAAAAATCCCTCCAAGATCCTGGAGCTGACACATGTCCTCCCAAAATTTTTCTAACTCCCAAACTCACTCCAAGAGGACGACTTGAGGCGATGATAACTTGAGCTCCCAATGGAATTTTTTGGTGAAATTTTATATGATCCTAGCTGGAAAAAGCCTTTTAAATACAATGGTGGGGTGATCATGTCTTTATTATTTCATATGTATCCTAAAATATCGTAATTTTGATTTGGTACTCTACATGTGTATGATAAAAACTGCTTGCACACATAATTTTCCAAAGTGTTGTGAAAAAACCTGATTTCACCATATTGTAGGGCTTGGAATTATATTTCCATAAATTTTTAGTTTTGCTCCTAACTCCATCCAGAGATCCTGGAATCACCTTCAAAAGATCAGCGGATGTTTTGGCCTATCAGGGAAAATTTTAGTGGCAAATTATTATAAACTCGCGAATATTAGGGATTTTAGAAATTAGAAATGGCTAATTTTCAGCAATCGTCTCCTGCCCAATTCACCTAAAATTTCCACCAATAATTCATTTATATGGGTGAATTATCCTACTATTTATATGTTAAATTAACTTATGCATGTATTTTGCCAACATTTCTTATCATTGTACCTCATCCAAGAAAATCATGCCCTGCCAAATCACCTTTACCACGAAAAGATTTTTTGAAATTCACCATCAATTCAAAATTTGATTTTAGAGATTCACCACCCATTCTAAACTAATTTTTTGGAGGGGGTCTTAAAATGAACCCTGTGGCCTATGCACTGACTAGGCATGTGAACCCTAATTTTGGAAAAATTGCCCCAACTTCTCCAAGCCCTTCCAGAATCTTCCTAAATCATTTCCATGATGTCCCAAGACCTTTGAATCACATCTACGTCTGTTTTGGATTTTCTGCTCCGCTCCATGGGATTTCTCTAGCCCTAGGAAGGCATGTGTTAGCCCTTCCCACAACTTCTTGTAGCCTTCAAATTTTAATTAACTCCTTAAATCACCTAGGGGAATGAATGGAATTTCCTAAATCACCTAGGGGGATGAGATAATGTTAATCAGGAGGTCACTTAGACTGAGTGGATGGACCAGGGGTGTCTTGGGATGATCAAACATGAAAATGTTTCTACAGGGGTATCATTGTGATGCTTAGAAATTGTCAATTTTCCTATATTACATTTGCACGACAATAGTTGGCTCTATCTTTGGGACATGACATGGACTGAGCGCAGTGAACACATGACATGAAGAATCTAGAATCTCAACTTTAGTTAATATTACCAGTTCCTTATCCATTGGATCCTGCGTAGTCATGTAAAACTTACAAGAGTAAAAGAGAGCGAAGACGGAAACACACACACACACAAACAACGAAAGGAAACACACAACACACATGGAAAGGAAATGACACACACACAAAATTAGAAACACACCTATAAATCACCTATGGTACAAGGTGGGGGATAACTATTTTTCACTGAAGCATTTTTTTGTATTCCTCAAAAGTTACCCCTGAAGAGGCAACACCGAATGATGATCTTCTACGAAGCCGTTAATTGGTTCCAAAAATTAGCCTCCTCTCCTCAGTTGCTTATGAAAGCTAGGTGCTTTCACATTTATATGTACACTTTGTAGTAGTGATCCTACATGAGCTTCTTGATGCTCATGCCTTCAAGTATAAATTACATTGGCTTCATGTTCTTTAAAATCGGTTTCATAGTGTCATTTGCCTTCCGTATTTATCCACATAGTTGATTCTTCGTTGAGAATCCTATCGCTGCCCCAGGGAAAATTTTCATTCAAATTACTTGAACATTCCATATTCTTTTCCTTCCCAGGTCTATGCTCGTTGACCTCTTTTCTATGAGAAACCTCAGACTTATCCTTTTTCTCTAATCCATTATGAGGTGCTTAAGTACTGACGGAAGGATTGGAAAAAACCTCATACTTGTCTTATATGGCCATGGAATGAGTTAAGAGATCAAGAATCAGCTCAAGTTCTTCCATAACCTCCACTGCATCCAATAGTTCTTGCAGAGAGATCTCCTTTGTTACTTCCTACAACTCATCTTTATATGCCTTCAAAAAATCTTTATTTTACAACTCAAGGAAACTATCCGGAGGAATTACTTCATTATCTTGGGAATCGCTGCATTTTATCAATCCTTCACCAAGAGGAGCTTCAACTTCAAAGGCCTAAAAAATCCTTTCTTTAATTTCTTTATCATGGAAAAAGTCTTCCTCTTCAAATGGGAAATAAAATACCTCGATTTCATCGTTGCATCCATCAACCATTGGCTCAAGATGGGCATCATATTTCTCATCTTGCTTTATTTCAACATGGCCAACCTTCACATTGATTGAATCTTTCAAATCAGGTTCGTGCTTGTCTTGTAGGTTTATGGCTTGCATCAGGAGTTTGGGACTGAGCTTAGGATATTTTGTTTCTTTTACGGCTCTAAGTAGTTCTTGTACATATAGTTATTTCAAACCTTTCATGGGTTCATCACAAGTTGTTCTTGTCCCTCCATGAATGGCATGGCTGAGATCATCTTCATCTCCAAATGGAAATGAAAATACCTCGATTTCATCATGGATAAGGACACAAGCTGATTTTTCCATTTGATATTCACCAAGAACATTTTCCTCTTCTTCATGGTTTGCATTTTCTGGTAATTTAGGGCTTCCCTCTTATAACTCGAATCTCCTCAATGCTTCTTCAAGGTCTATACCTCTCCAAGAAGGCATGTCTGGCCCTATCAAGATGGCAATATCCTCTTCATCCTCAGTTGTCACAAAGTGATTCATCCTTCTGATATCTTGGTACAAGATGTTCCTGGACTTTCAGACTTTCACACTGTGTACCTCATCTTCTTCTCTGGAAGCAATTTTTCCATTTCTCCCTTACCTGGAATGGTTGTAGAAGACTAGTTCATATGGATCTTACCCCCCAACTACAGACAGAAACCCCTTCTTAACAACATTTCAAATGAAGTTGGATTGTTTTCTACCAAAATCATCACTCAAAATTTCTTGTCTAGAAATATGGCGAGAGCCACCTGTGCATCTTTGACCTTCCCTACAAGTGGAAATTATTTTGACCCCAAAGAGTAACAAGAGCAACCAGGTGGAGTCATGGTGAGTTTTATAGCCTTGGTGACCTTTAAAGGCATCACGTTGTCTGAGGCACCAAAATATATTATGCAATTTTTTAGTACATATTCTCCAACAAGAAGGGAGACGTAGAAAGGATCACCTTGTCAGTCTTGGATGCACTCAAGGTAATGTTGAAATCAGCGAATGAAACAAAAAATCAGCAGATGATACAGTACAAACATGCAGTTTGGGATATAATTGAGATGTTTGATTCCTTCAACATTGTGCATCATGAAAGAATTTTCAATGTTGCTGCTGACAAGTTGGCAGTGTTGGGGTCAATATTTGAAGATTGCACCATTTCACCTTATTGTGAGTACAATGTTGAATTTTTAACTAGGCCAGCTGTCCCTGACAACATCAATCATTAGCAAGTGTTTAATGATGATGCTCAAGTGAAAAGGTTCTTACAAAATCAAGGTGAGTTTGTAGATCAGAATATTGATTGGGAACCAATGGTGTGTGTGACTGAAGGGAGAGAGACTTTGTTTGGAAAGGATATTATCCAATTGAAAACTAACACCATTCCTAGAGGTCTTGTTGCTCTTGAGTCAATTTTTAACAATGTTGATTGCATCATCAATAGAAACATGTCTGCCTCAAGGGATGTGGAAGAGCATAACTTGGGCACTAGTAGTAAACCAAGAAAATTTTGGTTGGGCAGCAATCTAAACAAAGAGGAAAACAGTCCTACCTCCAACTATCGAAAAAATATTAGGACTGTCTTGTTTGGTCTTATTCAAAACTGAAAGCATATAGAGAAGACTTATTCTAACATAAGATCCCTCTTGAGAAAGGTGCCAAACCATTCAAACAGAAGAAGAGGCTAATTAATCCACTCCTCTCCATGAAAATACAAGATGAATTGAAGAAACTGAAGGGGGGAGGGATCATTCAGCCCACAAGGTATTCATCTTGGGTTACAAACCTTGTGCCAATCAGAAAGAAAAATGGAGATATCATACTTTGTGTAGACGTCAGAAATCTGAATAGAGCTTCATTGAAAGACAATTATCCTTTTCCAAACATGGAAAACATGTTGTAGTTAGTGACTAGATCTAAATTTTTGTCTACCTTGGATGGTTTTTCTAGCTACAATCAAGTTGTTGTCAAGGAGTCAGAAATATTTAAAACTACCTTTACCACTCCTTGGGGAACATATGTTTATGTAAGAATTCCTTTTGGTTTTATGAATGTTGGAGCTACTTTCCAAAGAGCAATGGATGTTTCTTTTATTGGTTACATAAATGACTTCGTTGCAGTTTATTAGAATGATGTGACTGTGTTTTCAAGGAGTAGAAAAGATCACTTGCGGCACTTGGAAAAAATGTTGATCAGATGTAGAGAATCTGGAATTTCTCTCAATCCAAAGAAGTGTCATTTTGGAGTACAAAAGGCCAAGCTGCTTGATCATATTGTTTCTAAAGTTGGTGTCATGATTGACCCTGAGAGGGTGGAAGCAATCAGCAAGGTTCCAATTCCAAGAACAAAGAAGGGCATCCAATCCTTCTTTGGGCAGATTAACTTCATTAGAAGGTTTGTGTCAATTTTTTCTGAATTGACTCTTCCTATTACAAGCATGTTAAAAAAGGACCAAATTATCAAATGGGAGGAGGCTGCCCCTAAAGATTTTGAAGGAATCAAAGAAGCATTTAAACATGCACCTATCTTGGCAGCTCCGAATTACAAGAAGCCTTTCCAAATCTTCTCTTTTGCTTCTAAAAATACTATTGCATTTATTTTGCTGCAGAAGGATGAAGATGGGGCTGAGAGGCCTATTGCCTTATTTAGCAAGGCTTTACAAGCTGCTAAGTTAAAGTACATAATCATGGAAAAACAAGCATTTTCCCTAGTGAAAGCAATAAAGGTTTTCAGGCCTTATATCTTAAGTTCAAAAGTTGTTGCTTATGTTCCCTACACCATGGTAAAAGACATCTTATCAGAGATGGAGATCTCAAGCAAACGATGTAGATGGGTAAACAAACTACATGAGTATGACATGGACATCCAAACCACAAAGCTGGTAAGAGGTTTGGGTCTTGCTAAGCTCATGGCTGAGAGAAACTTGTAGACTGTGGAAGTGAATCAAGTGGAGGAAGAAAGGGCAGATGTTCTTGAGAAATTGGTAAGTTTTGAGTGGTAAAAGGATATAATCTTTTACCTCAGACACTTATTCTGCCCTGATCATTTGAATAAAAATCATAAAAGAGCCCTCAAGCTGGCTTCTCAAAAATACATCATGACTGACTTTGGGCTAGCTTGGAAGAACCTTGAAGGTGTCCTCTTGAACTGTATAACTGAAGATGAAGCTCCCAAAGCAATTTTTGATTTCCATGGGGGAGTTTGTGGAGGGCACTTTACTGGAAGGGTTACAGCACACAAAATTTTGAGATCTGATTATTGGTGGCCTACTCTCTTCAAATATGCAACCATGCTGGTTAGAAAATGTGAGAGCTATCAGCATTTCTCTGGAAGAATGAAAGCTTCAGGTTCCCTTCCTTTGCAGCCTGTATCAATTGAAGCTCCTTTCAAACAATGGGGGATGGACTTCATTAGTGAAATTTCAGACCCTTCCATTTTTGGACATAAGTGGATCCTTGTAGCCACATATTACTTCACCAAGTGGGTAGAAGCAATCCCCACCAAGAAAGCAACACACCAAGTTGTTATGTATTTCTTGTTTAATCATATCATATGCAGATTTGGTGTGCTAGTCAAGATTGTGGCTAACAATTCCATGTGTTTCAGAGCTAAACCTTTGATGGCAATGTGCAAGGAGTATGGAACTAATCTGACTTATTCTTCAAACTATAACCCCCAAGGTAATGGACAAGCTGAGTCCAGCAATAAGAACTTGTTGAAGATCATTAGGAGAACCATGGAGTTGAACAAGAGAAAATGGGGTGAACAACTAAAATTTGTAGTTTGGGCTAATGGAATCACTGCTAAAAGAGCTACTGGTAAGAGCCCATTTGATTTGGTGTATGGAACTCAAGCTTTGATGCCCTTACATTTGTAATTATCTTCATTTCAGTTTGTTCAAAAACTTGAGGATCAAGAGGTCAGTCCATATGAAGCAAGGATTAATCAGATTGTAGAGCTAGATGAAGAGAGAAGAGCATCCCACCAAAGGCATGTCATATTTAGAGAGAAGTTAAAGAGGTTGTTTGACAAGAAGGTCACTCCTAGGGCCTTCAATATTGGAGATTTGGTTTTGTTGTGGGATAGCAAAAATGAAGATAAGGGTAAACATGGTAAATTTGATGCATTATAGATAGGCCCTTACTCCATTGATATCAGAATTAGTGAAAATACCTTTTTTCTCAAGGACTTAGATGGGGAATTGCTTGAACTACCTATTAATGGCAAGAATCTAAAGTATTTCTTGGATTAATCCCCAAATTTGAGGTATGCACCAACTTGTAAAGTGTATAGTGTTTGGTTTTTTCTCTATTTTCTGGTGTTTTGTCGGTTTGTGGTTTGCCTTAGTGTGTGGTAGCCATTTTTATCGGTTTCTCAGCTAGTTTTTTGCTATCTTTGGCTCATGACACCTCTGCCCAATGGAATATTTTGGAACTTGGTCTACTTTTGTTCTTTTGGCACTCACTGGGAGTGCCCATACCCAAGCAAGAGCCGATGTTGGTGCCCATTTTGATCCTCTGTTATATTGTCATCTTTCCCCTTTGTTTTGTGTGCTCTAATGCATTTTTCTCTCAATTTTGGTGGTCTGCAAACCTTTTCCTCTAGATTGGATGCCTTGAAATGCTCACAAACTTATTATTTTCCCACAATTTGAAAGAAAAATACATGCATGCCCTGTTTTGTGCTCTAATTTTTCCAAATCAACACCTATGTCGTTTTTTCCTACTTTTCCTGGCCGTTGGAGCTTAAAATTGTTCGTTTTTAAGGCATATTTTCCCTCAAAAAATCCCTTTCCATGGTTGTAAATTTCATAAAATCACTTCCCATCTATCCTTTGTTCCAAAAATTCTTCACCCACAAAGAAAAAATCAAATTTGGGCATCTTTGGCAGTTTCTACATTTTTTACGGTCATACGGATGTCCTTTTCCCATCAATTTATAGCTCCCATTCATCGGCAATGTGGCCGTTTGTAATTGGATGGGGATCGGACGGGTTTGTTCTAAAAACTTAGCATTTTTTGGTTTTTTGGAAAAAAGTGCAACTTTCCCCTGTGACTCTACAGGTCCCAGAGGAGGGACACATGTCACAAGTAGAAAAAAGGGTGAATGGGTGGGTTGTTTTGTGCCTAAGGAACTTTGGAAAAGTGCATGGAAATGATGAAAAGTCTGCAGGCCCTCAATCAAATCTAAGGAGGACACGTGGCAGGTGGGAATGGAAGGCTGGCAGAGGACTTAGATAATTTTTTCCTTTTTGGTAAAAGGGAAAAAGGTCGTGAAAAGGGCCGTGGGTCCACCAAGTGAACCACAGAGGGACACGTGGAAAAATGGCAAAGGGGAGTGCAGGCCGTCGGAGGAAAAAGGGAAATTTTTCCCTTTTGGAAAAATGACTTAGAATGAAAATTTGAGGCGTGGCTCCACAATGAAGCAGAGGGAGACACGTGGCAGGGACGAAATTGGAGGTACGGGCCCGCGGAGGAAAAGTGAGAAATTTTCATTTGGCAAAAAAGGGAGTTACAATGTGAAATGAGCCCGCGGATCCTCAGCGATAGAGAAGGTGACACGTGTCAAAGATAGAGGCGGAGGTGCGGGGCCCATGGATATTTTTTGGAAAATTTTCTTTTTTTCCAAAAAAACTAGAAATTTGAAGAATCAAGCCGCGATTACAATGGGACCCACATTGTGCCACGTGTCAGCACCAAATCTCAAGGGTGGAGGGGCAAAGAAAATTGTCAAAATTTTAGATTTTTTTCAAAAATATTAAAAAGTCAAAAAGTAATCCCAAACCCATTTCCAATCGCATTTTGACATGTGGAGAGCTCAGATTGAAGGGAGAAAGGCAAATCAATGGTAACTGTGTATTTTTTAGTTTGGCCGCCATTTTTGCTCCAAGAAGCTTGGAGATGCGAATTTTGCATCATTTTTAATCAAATCTTTGGAAAATTCATGCCACTTTGGCATTCAAGGAACAATGGTATCAATTTGAAAATTCAATTTGTAGATTTGAGGCATTTTTCAAATGAATTTTTACTCTGGTTTGTGAAAAACGTGAAAGATCAAATCAAGAAGTTGCAGAGTTAATTTTGGATGGATAAGGATGAAATGATGAAATGAAAGGGGTCTGCATGCTTTAAAGATGAAAAACGTGCCCCCACAATGGATAATGATGAAAGTTTTGTGATGATTCACCTTTTGAGAGAACAACTGGTAACTTTTGGCGAGTCTATTAGATGTCATTTTCCAAAAATATTGTAAAGCAAAGATGCTCTGAATATTCCACTTTTGGAGGGAAGATTTGAGAGGTAAAGGATCAGTTGTAATGAAAAGTTATTTATTGCATGAATTTGTCATGCAAATGGTTGGAGAAACTTAGAATTTCACAGGAAAATCTAGGAAGAAGCCCATTCTTTGAGAAACCACCTGAGAACCATTTCTAATTCCTTTTTGCATCAGATTTGTATCATGTTGAGTTGGTTTCAGTTGTAAAGCCATCATAAAGCTCTGAGATTGTTCTTATAACATTCCCCTGCTGATAAATTTGGTCATTCTGGATTATTTTGTGTTGAATCTTGGCGAAATTTGCATACACTTATATCTCAAAATGTTTTCAATTTGTGTTTCTTTCTCCTATTGCAGTCTTGTATTTAAAATCTCTCTTGATCATACATGGTCTCATTTCTTGTTGATAGTATAGTGGCATTTGCAATCTCACATTCAGAAGAGCTTTCATCTGATAAGGAGATAAACAGATTTAAAATCACTTTACCTTCCTTGAATTCAGAGATTGTTTGTAAACCTTTGGGTGCATCTTAGGTCATGATAAAATAGATATTTCTAGATAATATGTTGGTTCATCTACTTCAATATTTTTTGGTAGGTTGTCAAAGATTGTGTGGAAGAGTGCATATCTGAGCCTCCATTTGGTGCACATATCCTGGTTGAAGGAATACCTTAATCCCTTTGAAGAATTTTTTTGTTTAGGTCTTGCAAGTTTTTTGCAAAGGTCCTTAATGAATTTGGCAAATTCTGGTTAGTCTTATCTAAAATCTCCCACCAAAATTCATTCAAACAAACTAATCCCACCCATACTACCCCTGATTTTTCTTGTGTATCAACAAAATAATACAATCCATTTACAAAAATGCACAAAACAAATCAGGATCATACAATGTCTTCAGTAACCCTTGCCTTGCATTGAAAGTATCTCCATAATCTGGAAGTGACAACTTGTAAAAGTCATATTTGGAGTATTGATCATATTTTCCCAAGGCCCTTTCCATACTATTTGCACAAATTGAGGGATATCTTCATCTCCTTCATCATTTGAGGGTTACAAAATAGGTCCTCTTACCTTGGTTGAAATTCACAACCTAAAACAGTTATGACAAGATCAAGTCCTATTTGAGTGTTTTCCATCTCTCCACAAATCTGAGTGCCAATTAGATCACATCCCTAGCTATAAAATGGCATACATCATGATCTATCTGTCTTCAAGCTTCATGACATATCTCTGATTTTTCTCAGAATGAAAAGGAGAACAAATTTGGGTACCAACACAATCATTAGAGACGTTTTCAAAAATTTAAGGAGTGTGAGATATAGCTATACAATTATCCTGACTAGTATGAGACAAAACATCATGCATTTGTACATTTTTATTATGATTTGTATATATGCAATCATGACTAAGTATATAATCGTTAATAACATCATCTAAAGTTTCAAAAGAAATAGAAGAAGGTGGAGTAGTCCTAGTGCTAAATGAATAACAAGGAGTACAATAAGAAACATTTTAATCTTTGGAAACAATGTCGTAAGAAGAATTGAAAAAGCTATTAGGAATGTTGCATTCATTATCCATGAGTTTTCTTTGAATTTCACCCTCGAGTTGAGTCTTGTGAAAATGAAGCTTGACTTCAACCTCAACAACATCATCAAGGATAGGATTAACACTCTCATGATGCATGGTTTGCTTAAGAGAAGAAGAGATACTCTTATCCAATAAGGTTTTGGTGGATCTTAGGGAAAGGATTTATAAGCTATGGGTTCACCAAAATGATTCAATAACATCTGAATTTATTTTACTAAACTATAAAGCTATAAGATGTTATAAATATAAACAATGAAATATAAATGCTAGGAAATTATATTTTATGCAATTATGAAAGAAAATAAGAGAGATAGGGAACTTACCTTGATTTCTCTTATCCTGAAGTGTGTCTAGACTGGACAAACTTATGAAACATAAACTCAGAATGTCGCAATCACGCTCATAAAAATCCAGAGATGTCAGGAATTCTAGGACACTAGAACATGAATAAGGGCAAGGATGCGTATGAGCACCTCAGACCACTGTGGGACATGGGAGTCTGCTAAAAAGGTTGGAACCTTTTTCTGAAACTTTTTCTAGGGTTTCACACGTGCTCACCTTTGTCCGATTGTATGTCACCCTTCAACCATCGAAGTACCTATAAATATAAAACACCAATAACATCCTTAAAAATCCTCAAACTACATCAAATCCTCAAAAAGAAAGATTTAAAATGAGGGGTCAGACTATCCTCAGCTGTCACACAAATGAACTTATGATTGAGTGTTTTACTACATCACAAGAAAACCTAATGGAATTTTACTTTCCTACCAGTACACCAGTTCTTCAGACGACAAGGGTGAAAAATAGCACCCGACTTCCACCTTCCTGCCATACAATCTCCTTCGGCTGTGATCGGCCTTCCCGACGCAAACAATGCGAAGCTAGCACTCCGGTCGACAATCCAGGATTTACAAGTACTTGGTGTGGCGCTATGGGCCGACTAGGTAGTTTGAATAACTCCTAGTCACAAATATTTCATCTAATATTGCTTAAAATAATAGGCCAATAGACAATACCTGTTGACACATCCCCACAACAAGCTTAACAAATAATAAGCTTGAGTTGTGTCTCCACCGTTCCGCGCTCTAGCAATGAGCTTCTCCGTTGCGCTGGTGTGTAATGTGTGTCCATTACAATGAACGGGTTCCCTATTCTATACAAAATTAGGGCCCACAAAATATGCACTAAACATTTATCCATAGGCTAATATTAACCTAGCCCGTACCATGTAATTTGGGATAAAATATATTCCTAAGGCTATTTTTAACCTTAGCCTTACCCGTGCATATTTAGGGGGATTTAATCCCATATGGGGTGGCTGTATTTTTAAATGGGTTAAAATCCCATGTGGAGCGGCTAAGGAGAGGGAATATTGTTTAAGGCTTTAATTAAGCCTTTCCACGCATGAAGTTTGGAGCATAACCGCCCCCCTACCACCGCTTCACCTCCCTCTCCTCACGTGGAATCTTCCACGCATGACAATGCATGCCTTTACCACGTGGACATATGTTTGGCCGCTGTGTAGGATTTAATATTAATGTATACACATTAATATATACATGTGGCTTTTGGAAAGTGGCCTTACCAAATAATATTATTTCGACCCATACAATGTGGAATAGAAATAATCCTGTAGTCCACTTGTCGTCTCCCGATAGGCAAATCGAGCGAATTCGACGAGTGTTGGCAAGTCACGTGTCACAGTGCGATTGGTCCAAATATTGACCAGTTGACCAGAGTTGACTTTCTCGTTGACCGAACTTTGACCGAACATATCTAGAGCTCCCGATGTCCGTTTGTCACATTCTCATAGTCGTTGGAAAGATCTCCAGATGATCTTCTACACCGACACCATTTAGAGATGTTTAGGGAACTTTCAGAAATGATCCCCTGATCACTTTATGGGTACCTCTCATCTATTTATCACAACTTAATGTTTTCATTTAAGTATAGGTTAATTTAACCATGTCTCGTAATTATAGGATCTATTCTCTTCATGTATAGTATTAGACTTAATCTCATAATTTTATCATTTAATATAAATAGTTCACTTAATCTCAACTAGTCATCATTTGACATGAATTAAACATCTTATTCATTAAGGTATGTTACTAATATAACATAGTTTACATTGTATTGTTTTTCCATAATGTAACGTGATCATTAATGACACATTTATTCTTCCATAATCAAATTATAAAATCATTTATGACTACATAACAAAAACCATTAACTTATATATATATATATATATATATATATATATATATATATATATATATATATATACATTAATTTTTAATAGGGTACAAACAGATATAAGCATTGTTTTCATTATATTGCTTTCCTTTTCAAAATATGTTTATAATTCAGCATATTCATTAAAAATTAATGATTCCATAAACTAGATATAATTTCGTTGCATAACAGTATTAAATTTAATTCATACTTTGATGTAAAATTAGCATTAAAAACACCTTTAATTCTCACAAAATATGATATGAAATAACAAGTATATTTATTAAAACTTAACAAAGATAAAATTTTATTCTTTTGAAATAAGGACATACAATAAATAACGATATTACCATAGAAAAATGCCTTAAATCATCTTGTGAAAATAATACTTTTGCATTACAATTAATTATAATAATCCTCAATGAATTTTTAAACGAGTAATGAAAAAAAAATCATACATGTATAATCCAATTAATTACCTCATAAATGTCACTCTATCCTACACATTGTAGTTGATTTAATTTAATTTGAATTAACTAAATCTATATTGCTGAGTGACTAATCTAATAAATGATGTAAAAAAAACTAAAATATAGTATGACATAAGAAAAATAGCATGTAAAGTATAAAACCCTAAGCAAGAAGGAGAGATAAGAAGACTTATCTGATTTCTGAGTGAACATGAAGTTATCTTGGCAAGGTAGAGTGTTGAACATGATTCAAACATCGGCATACTAGCTCACTATGAAATCTAGAACCTATGAACAGAGCCAAACAAAGGTGCCCACTACAGGACATAGACACTTAGGAACTGATGACTGAATCTGGACATTGGTGACTGTGCAGAAGCTCCAGATCTACTTTCTTTTTTGTCATAATGGTTTAGTAGTTGCTCTCTATTGATTTCTTGATATTTTCTCTTGGATTTCCTAAAGTACTGATAACCTGAAAATAGAATTTCACCAACATAAGCCCATAAACTACATCAAACCTAAAAAGGAAAATACACGATGGGGATTGGGACTGACCCCAAAAATCACCCTGAGAGTGAACTTACGATGGAGCGTTGTACTGAATCTCAAAATCTTTGTAGTTCTTATGAGTGTGTTTATAAATTGTTCCCTAGGATGGCCTTGTGCATGTTGCACTTGATAGTGGGCTATACTTAGAATGTAGAAATGTAGTAAAATTTGTGGATATGATAAAATTAATTTCCCCTTCTTATGTTGTGTATGAAGAGTTGTTTCAGCCATTGTCCCTTTAATGGATGCTAGATCAATTCCTTGGATTATATTAGGTGTCATTTGAATGCAATCTTAGATGATGGTAGTAATTCTTAGTGCTTGGTCTTTAATTTGTAATACATAACTATGTATTTATTTTATTCCCTTGTTTGAATTTATTAATTGACAATAAGAATGCCATCCAATAAGTGAAAAATATTCCTAAAAGATAGAAGATAGCCAAAAGGAACAATTAAGGTGAGAAAGGTTCAGGGGCACCCACTAGGGAAAAGTGCACCTGGTCACTTCTTTCCTATCCGGGTGTCGGTGTCTAAAGAAATGAAATATAAAATTATAAAAGTTTTGACTGGGTTGTAGGGTGTGCAAGAACAAATAGAAAACAATAGATAAATAAAGAGGCCAAAGATAGTTTTCAACTACCTATTTTCTTACTTAGGAATTATGTAAATGCACTAGCATGCTTTTAGGACCTAGAAATGTACCTGTTATCCCAATTTTTTCCTTGGAAAAATTGATCGAACGCGACCCCAGGAAGGAAGAAATTCAATAAATGGTTCCTTCAAGCAAACCCATGCTTCAAATCTGATAAACATGTTACAAGCGGGCTCTACAATGGAGTAGTAGGGTCAAGGAAGGAGCAAACAGTGTCAAAGGAACTAGAGGCTCAAAGGAGAAGAAATGGAAAAGGTTCAAAGTCTTCGGGCTTCACAAATGGTTCAGAGCAGGCCCAAAAATGACTAAGTATGGAGAAGATAGCGGAAGCTACCAAGTGTCAACTCGGAACACCTCCAAATATTAAATCCCAAGCCGAAGACCCAAACAAGCGCCAGGACTCCACGTGTCCAGAGCCCCAAAAGTTACACCGGACATTGAAAAGTCTTTGACTTAGTGGAAGGTGCCAAGTGTCAGCTCGGCCCAAATTCAAGATGGGATCCAAAGGCAGAGAGTCAAACTTATGCCAGCCTTCCACGTGGCCAATGGTCAATAGAGGTCAAATTCAAAATCAAGAGTGGGCCAAAAATGACTAAGTATAGAGAACCTGCGGAAGCCTCCACGTGTCTCAATGACACAATTTCAAAAGGAAAGTCTTGAGGTAGTCCCCAAACGAGTGTGAGCTCGCCATGTGTCCCAGGTCCAAAGAAAAGGGATAGAGTCAGGGTTGAATAGTCAAAGCAAAGACAATCTAGTGGAGGGAGCCAAGTGTCAGCACAGCGCTCCTTCAAAAGTAAAAATTTGGGGCGGGTTTCCAAATGAGTGCCAAACCTCCACGTGTCCCGGGTCAGACTTTTGGCCCTGCCAAGCAAGGAGACTTGGAAAAAATACAAAGGAACACCGTGGAGCCCGTAGAAGCCACCACGTGTCAGTCCCACATGATTTCAAGAGTGAAAGGTAGGAGCCAAATCTCCAAGGTATGTGAGGCTACCACATGGACCCGGTACGAACAGACTCTTTCAAATATTGTGTGCCCTTAACCCTAATATTTAAATGGCCATATCTTTTGACTGGAAACTCATATTTAGGTAAGAGAAGACTTTTTGGAAACTTCTCGATACCCTCTATGTCATGAAAACATATAATATCATTCTTAATAGGATTTAGTGGGTAAGAAATGGGAAAATGTCTTCCAGGACATTAATGCAGAATATGATTTCTTCAACTACTAGACCAAATTTAATTTTTGATCCACCGAGGAACCAGAATCGATAGTTTGTAGGTGGATTTGAGATGGGCATTGATTGTCGATGGTTAAGCTTTCAAAGCAGGATTCAATGCATATCTCAAGGTAGTTGAAGCAGGATGCAAATTTTTCCCTCCTCTCTCTCGTTCTTCCTATAAATTGTAATGAAGGGGCATTTTCAAAGGGTTGGTCATTGTTTCTCCTCTACTCCCCTCTCTCTTTCCTCCTTAGGGTAGAATTTGGATTATAAGCCTCCTCCCATGGCTCTATAATGAAATTTTCTTGCCTCTTGCCCATTGATGATGTACCGTGTAACATTTTGGAGCAATAAAATTTGTTTCGTGATGCATATGTCCATCCTTGGCTTATTTTGTTGTCTCTTCTTACCTCTCATCGTTGCAGAGTATACTTTGCATAATTTGATGTTTTTTGTAGGTTCTGGGAGCTGTGCTTAATGGGTTTCAAAGTGGTGTTCTGTGTGAAAACTATCTCTAGTCTGTGGTACATCTTGTCCACCCTCTCATCTGCTCACCTCTCTCCACTTCAAGCAGCCCGATTTGTTATTCAACCACTTCCTTTTATGGTGTATCACCACTTAGTGTAGGCTCTTTTACCCTCTCTCTCTCTCTTTTTCCCCTTGGAATGGTTAGATTAGGATAGAATAGGTTCTTCTTATACTGGAGTAGCTTGTGGCAGGTAGATTAGGAAGCAAGAACTGGATTTCTCTGGAGGTCCATCTCAATTTTTGCAAGTCCCACAGCTTGAGAGATGGTCCCATGTTGTGCAATCACACTAAATTCCCCACTCCACATCAAGCCATTTGGGGGTGTTTTGATTCTACACTAACATTTTTGGCATGCCCGGTGGGAGAGGTTTGAATCACCTTACCACTTCATTTCATCGAGTTGAAGTGTTCTTGGTGAGATTCAGCCTTTAGAGGCACATTCAAAGCACATATGGCGACGCCATCTAGTCAACAACCCCATCTCTAAAGTTATAGACCTTTTCCATCCATTTCCACTCATTTTCATTCATTTTTCTTCTTCCATATCTTTCATTTTCTCCTATTCTATGAAGTTATGCAATCATGATTTCATTCCCTTCATGAAACTCACACTTACAGCAGTAATGTAGTTCACATCTAATGCATTTCCCAACTCCTCCAGATTAGCATTATAATCAGATCTAGGACCATTATGCTTACCCAAATGAGCAGGTTCAAAGTTAATTTGGCCATGGAGCTTATCAAGAATAAAGGGGCGCATATAATGGTGACAACTATGTGGAAAATGTTGGTTTTTGGAGAAGATTCAAAGAATGGAGGCTAGCATGGTGTAATCCAGGGGTATAACACAGATCAAGGCATTCAGGATTGGTTGTAAGGCACCTTGTCCATGGGAAGGCCCTTTTCCAAGACATTACAACCCTCAAGAGAATCTTGACTTCATGGTTGAAGTGTTGCCTCAACTTGCACAGTAGATTGAGGAGATTGAGACCTATGAGTTGGAGACAAGAAAACCTCGTAAATGGGTAAGTCCACCATCTCATAGCTTTTATTTTTCTCTTTCTCAAGCAGCACCATCTACTTCCAAGCTTCCCATCTACTTCCCCAAGTGTTGATTTCATTTCTCTATCTCCTAGTCTTCCCTCTTATTTCAATTCTTCTCCCCTTCTCCTTCCCAAGCAATCATTCCCTCCAAATAAAAAAGAAGTTCTACCTCCCTCCCCACCAAAATAAATTGTAAAACTAGTTAAAACCCAACCTGTCACTCCTCTTGCTTTCCCAAGTCCATATTGGGAAGAGACTCAAGAATCTAGTCAAGGAAAACATTAAGAATTGGAGCCCAAAAGAGAAGAGATGACAGACAATCTGAAGATTTGGGCTGCCAAATTTGAGTTTAAAAAGATCCCCTTGATGGTCAAGCCAGTAGAGGAGGTTAGATTTGAAGAGCCAGTGGTGGTTGGGACTTTGTTTGCAGCAGAAGAAGAAGATCAGCAGTCTGACTACTCTGAATGCAATGTCCATGATGGCACTTTGTCTAAAGAGGATGCTGATCTGATCCAAGCTGCACAACCAGTTAAAGAGGAGGAACAATCAACTCCAAGTCACATTGAAGAGGATCATTTGGGAGAGATCAAATCAAATTTGAAGCCACTCAATGAAGAAAGCATCATTGAATATTTTTTATTTTATTTTAAGGGCCTGATTTGATTGATGAACGCATGACAGAGGAGCACCATACAGTTTTAGAGGCCCCAAGTGTGGAGCAAGCCACAAAATAACCTTTAGTTCTTCCTCCCACTTCATCCCCTTTAAGATCTAATGTTGAAGAGGAGTTTGAGTTTTCAAAATTCATGTTTGAGGATGATGGGAGCCATGGTGATCTAGTTACAGATCAAGAAGACACTGTGGAGGAGGTCAAGCACATGCAACAAGACAAGGAGACATATTATCTATCTGACTTAGAGGATTGCTTTGATAGAGAGGAGCCTGAGGAAATTACATCATTTACCCCTCTATCACTCACCTTCCAAGCATATGAGCCTACTTCCATAAAGGAGGGAATTTAAGAACAATAGCCTATGTCTCACAACATCCCTCTGGAACCAAGGTTGGAAGATATGAGTCTTCCATGTTCTTCATAGGAGAAGGAAGGGAAAGAGTGGGAGGATGTCATTATCTCTCTCACACCATCCATCCAAGAAGGTCCACCAAAAGACTCCATTTTTGGAGTTAAATTTCATAGCAAAGAGCACATTCAAAGGATCAGACCATGCCCAATCAGATACTTAGCTTCATTGGAGCTAAGGGAGAAGCCACAACTAGTCATGTTTGCTTCTAAGCATGAGGGAGAGCCTCAAAGTTCCAAGGGTCACCATCAACACCTCCAAGATTCCAATACAAATCAGCTTGAGGAGGTATTTCCCATTGATTTTGATACCTTGATGATTTGGGTGGAGGACCGGCTTATTGTCAGTTTTTCACTCATCCAGAAAGCCATATTCAGTAACAAACCCTTTACATGGTTGTCCCTTTTTAGAAAATTAATTTATTTCTCCCTACCTGTGGCAGGCTTTGTTTAAGCTTTTCCTTCTCTCTGGTTAGTGTAGGAGTAGGAGTAGAGTTTGTTTTCAGCAGAGGAAGTGCTTGTGCACACTCTGCATGTCTCATTTGAGGCATGTATGATTTTTTTCTTTGTTCATAAGTTTTTTTCGTATTGTTTAGGAGGTGCATGAGGCAAGGCCCTTCAATATTCATGGAAGAAGACCCATAGTCATCTATAACAGTTGCAAATTTCAAAATAAAACAAATGCAGAGCAACTAAAAAATGTTTTCGAGACAATCTATTTCGAGGACAGGTTCAGGGTCACCAAGTGCAAAATATCAGGCTCGCAGATCAGAGATAGAATCAGTATCAGGCCATCATTCTTGACTCCATGCCCAATGGATGCTTCAAGGCTACTGGTCCCTTCATCTAGCAGGAAGATGCTCCTGAGAGTCACCAAATTGTTATCCCAATTTTTCCCCCTGACAAAATTGATCAAACACGACCCTAGGTAGGAAGAAATTCAAGAAATGGTTTCGTTGAATGAACCCACGCTTTAAATCTGACAAATAGGTTGTAGGAAAGCTCTATAATTGAGTAGCAAGGTTGGGGAAGGAGGAAACAGTGTCAAAAGAACAAGAGGCTTAAAGGAAAAGAAATAGGGAAGGCTCAAAGTCTTCCGGATCTGTAAATGATTCAGAATGAGCCCCATAATTGGCTAAGTATGGAAGAGTCAGTGGAGGGTGTTAAGTGTCTCAGTAATGCATCTCCAAAGATAAATCTCGAAGGAAGTCCTCAAACATGCGCCAAGTTTCCATGTGTCTAGGAACCCCAAAAGTTTCACCAGTCATTAAAAATCGTAAGAGTAAGCAAAGGGTGCCAAATGTCTCAACGACATAATTTCAGGATGGGAACCCAAGGCAGGGACTCAAACTTGCATCTGCCCTGCACGCTGTTAATGGTCAACAGAGGTCAAATTCAAAAGATGGCCTAAATTGGTTAAGTATAACAGTATAGGTAGAAGGCCCACGTGTCTTAACGATGCTCCTTCAAAGCATAAAATATTGAGTGGTTTTTCAAACGAGCATGAGGCTTCCAGCATGTCTAAGGAGCAAAAAAGGAGAGCGGGCCCAAAAGGACAAAGTATAGAGAACTAGCGGAAGCCTCCATGTGTCTTATTGGTCATGATTTCATAAGGTCAAGTCCAGAGGCAGTCCCTAAATGAGTGTGAGTCTTCCACATGTCCATATGACAAAAAAAAGGATAGTGGACCAAAAATTCCTAAGTATAGAGAGCTAGTGGAAGCCTCTAAGTGTCTCATTCAGTGCAATTTCTAAAGGAAAGTCTGGAGGGAGTCCCCAAACAAGCGCGGACTCGTCTCGTGTCCCAGGTACCAAAGAAAAGGGATAGAGTTAGCGGTTGAATAGTCAAAGTAGAGGTAGGATAGTGGAAGGAGCTGCAAGTGTCAGCATGGTGCTATTTCAAAAGTAAAAATTGGGAGTGGGTTTCCAAACAATCGTCAAGCCTCCATATGTCCAGGGTGATACTTTTGGCCCGTCCAAGCAAAGAGACTTAGGCAAAATACAAAGGATCCCCATGGAGCCTACGCAGAAGATGCCACCATGTGTCAGTTCCACCATGATTTTAAGAGTGATAAGGAAGGAGGCTGAATCTCCAAGATGTGTGAGGCTACCACGTGGACCCGGTATAGACAAAATCTTTCAAACATGGCGTCGCCCGTGACCCTAATCTTCAAATGGCCATAGATTTCGACTGAAAACTCAGATTTGAGGTAGGAAAAGACTTTTTGGAAACATCTCGACACCCTCTACACCATGGAAACATAAAATATCATTCTTAATAGGATTTAGTGTGTGAATAAATGGGAAAATGTATTCCAGGCCATTAATGCAGAATACGAGATTTCTTCAACTACCAGACCAGATTTAATTTTTGATTTGATTAGCCTTTCCTCTTCCCTCAACATGCTAAATAGACATAGGGAACCAAAATCGATAGATTGTAGGTGGATTTGAGAGGGTCATTGATTGATAGTGTTTGATATTTCAAAGTAAGATTCAATGCATATCTCAAGGTGGTTGAAGTCAGGATTTGATTTTTTCCCTCCTCTCTCTTATTCTTCCTATATATTGTAATGAAAAGGCATATTCAAAGGGTTGGTTGTTGTTTCTCCTCTTCCCCCATATCTCTCTATCCTCCTCAGGGTATAATGCAGAGTCTAAGCCTCCTCCCATGGTTTTGTAATAGCGTTTTCTTGCCTCTTGCCCTCTGATGATGTATTGTGTAACATTTGGAGAAATAAAAATTATTTCATGATGCATCTATCCATCCTTGGATTATTTTTTTGTCTCTTCTTACCTCTCATCATTGCAAGGTATACAATGCATGATTTTGATATCTATTACAGGTTCTAGGAGCTGCTCTTAATGGGTTCCAAATTGGTGTTCTATGTGAAAATCTATATCTGGGTCCATGGTGTATCTTGTCCACCCTCTGCTTTGCTAACCTCTCTCCACTTCAAGTAGTCAAATCTATGATTCAACCACATGCTTTTCTGGTGTGATCAGCACTTAGTGTAGGCTCTTTCACCCTCTCCCTCTCTCTTTCTCTATCCCCTTGGAATGGTTAGATTAGGATATAATAGGTTCTTCCTGCACTGGAGTAGCTTGTGGAAGGTAGATTAGGAAGTAAGAACCAACTTTCTCTAGAGGTCCATCTCAAGTTTTTGCAAGTCCCATAGCTTGAGACATGGTCCCATGTTGTGTAATCACACCGAATTCCCACTCCACATCAGGCCATTCAGGGTGTTGTGATTCTGCACTAATAGTACCCAAGTGCATGATTTAGTGTCTACATTTGTCCCCACTTTATTATTTTGAGGGAATAATTGATAACATAAAGTATATAAAATATGTTTACATTATTATCATATAGATTGTGTGAAAAATAGTGTTTCGAGTGATAAGTAAAGCATGGAATGATTCATGGAAAATTTAGTAGTGAATATTCGTTAATTCATGAATATTCCAAAAAAAAATATTTGAAATTGGTGAATTTTTAGAGTACCGGTTAGGACCAGTTTGCCAAAAATTTATGGGTGCATGTCAATTTGATAGGTCAATTTTCCATTCCCGTGAAATAGGAATTCAAAAAATTCACCTAAATACAGTCATACAGTAGCACTTTTTATGCCATCTCCTGATAACATATAGGATGTTGTTAGCTGGTAGCATAGAAAATGCTACCATCTAGAAGCATATTTTATGTTATCAGCTGACAACATATAGTTATACTTTCAGCTGATAATGTAAAATATGTTACTATCCATTTGAATTTTCTATCCAACTAGCTGACAACATCCTATATGCTTTCAACTAGTATCATAAACTATGATACTAATCAGTAGCATGGAAGAAAGTAATCATCTAGTAGCATTTAATAGTGATGTCATGATGTTTTGATATTTTCCATTCGTGAGAAAGATAATTTTCACATATTCACTAGATATTTTCTAAGGCTTTTTTTGGAGTGACCCTTAAAATTTTCCCTGGAATGATTGCAAAGTGAAGTCTAGAGACTAAGAAAGGAAAGTGACCCTATGGGTAAAGCATATGTGTTACTTGTGGTTGTTCTACTTGTAATTGTTATTATAGGCTACTTCTTGTTACGTATTAAGGACGGACTTGTAAAAGAAGAACAAAAGAGTAATCAAATTCCTTTATATGAAAAATGTGAGCAAAGTATGTAAAATTGTGTAAAAGTAGTAGTAAAGGAATGTAGAGTGTAAAGGATAGAAATGTGTCCTAAAATGTCATGAAGAGAAAGGTTTTCAGGTGATCTCATGCCAATAGCGAATTTTTTGTGAAATCTCACGCCAAGTGCAAGCTTTTTGGGTGATCTCATGACAAGTGGGATTTTTTGGGTGATCTCACACCAAAAAGAAAGTGTTGTGAAGAGAGGTCAAGTTTTACTCTTCGTTCATGAATCTACCCAATAAGAACCACTAAACATGGTGCATCCCAATTTGTTCTTGTTATTCTGATTTATTCTAAATTAGTTCTGAATTTTTTCGATTATACTGAATGTAGGAGATAGAATTAATTCTACGACTAGAGGACTATTCCTATAACCATAGAATTTCTCAAAAGGATAATGTGAAATCTGCTAGTCTGATAAGTTGATTATTTTTTCCCCAAAGACATTATCACCCAAGGTAGGACACAGGCACTTAAGAACTACTGTCTAATGTTAGTCACCGGTGTTTATGTCGTGATGAGGACCTAAGTAAGATTCTAGGTCATTTTTGTTCTGAATCGGTACTGTGTAGATCTGTTTTATATATTTGAGATTTTGTAGGGGTGATTTTTTCACTGAATTTATGTCCCCCCTCATTTGGGGTGGACACAAAAACTATAGGAGAATGTAACTCAAAATAGATGACCCAAACATGTAATAGAAATGTAATCAAGCAAGTGTGAAAATAAAGTGGACCATGAAAAGTAGGTTTCAAATATAGGACATCACTCATAATGTCACAAGACAATCAAATCCAAAGTGGAAAAAATCAAACAATGATCAAATAATACATAGGGCAAAGCCCACAAATAATAACATACAGTAGCAAACAATGTAAAGCAAAGTGTATCAAATAACCATGGTTGTAAATAGTCTTGCAAGGAAAATGCTACAGATGAAGCACATGTTAGCATGTTAGAAAGATAAATAGTATGTCAAGGCATGTATAGATCAACAAAAGGTAAAGTAAATTTAGTAAGAAGAAGTGAAAATGTAATAATAGAACCTGTGTAGTATGTGATAGTAAAGAAATTAGATGCCCTTAGGAGCCTCAGTGGGACTGGTACAAGGTACAGTGCCAAACATCATTGCAACATGGAAAAACATGTAAGATATTTGTATTCACTGCAAAATAATAATTGAATGCACAAGCGTGTATATAGAAAAAATGAAATATTGAGTATCTGACTAGCATAGTAAGCAAAGTACATCTTGTAAGTATTATAAAAAATAAGATTAAGTGCAACCAAGATATGCAAATGTATTGTATGAGTGTGATGGAACGGTATGCAATGTGTCAATGTGATAGGATAAATGTGCACCTTGCTGATGTGTATGAGATGAGGTTCATTTATAAAAGACACCTCAACAATCAAGAATGAACCATAGAAAGAGTATTTCATCGGGAAATGGTCAAATAATGTGTGCTAGAAAGATAGATCATGAATCATAGAGCGTGAGAATTGAATGCGGTGAGGTTCAAATCAGACTTATACCCTCAGTAGTCAAGTATGAATTATAGAAATAGAATGTGTCATAGGGTAATGATGATACCATGTGTGTATCGAAGGGTGTGAGAGTGCATATGAAGACTAATGATGATGCACAGAGCGTAGAGTGTAGTAATAGATTCTGGAGATAATTGGTAGGAATGGGAAAAGGGTGGGAAGAAAGCATGATGACCCCCAAGTCTGACGATGATGGAGAGATATGTGACGATGAAATAACTATATTGTGATAATGAAAGGGCTTGAAATGTATATTAAGAAAGCGTCAGAATGGTAGGTAGGAGAAAGAGTAGAACTGGGGTTAGATTTTGGGGTGAATTGAGGAATCCTAATGAGGTCATCTAGAGTTTGTTGGTCTTATGGAATGAGTGGTTGCTTATTTGGAATTGGTAAAGCTGTAGAAGAATTTATTGGAGGAGGGAACAAAGGAAAAAAAAATAGTGGTGGTTGGTTGAAATGAGGTGGAGATGGAGGATCGATTTTGATAGGTGCTTACTTGATATGAGGAGGATATGGTGGAAATATTTTGAGAGGTGGTTTCTTGACATGAGGGGATGGAGGACAGATTTTGAGAGGTGGTTACTTAGTTGGAATAGTTTGGATAGAAGGATCTTGACTTACTAAATAAATAACATTATAAGTTATGGCATAATGCTCATTAGACATAGAAGGAGTAGATTTGGGAGCCCATTGGGATTTAGCAATTGGAGATGTAGCAGAATTTTGTGAAGCAAATAAAATAAAACAATCATGCTCAAGGTGGTTAATTTGTCATTATAAATCATAGAAATAATTTTCATGATGTCCATTAATTCTATGATAGTTGTAAAATTACAGACCTTTGTATTTGGAAATCCAATGAGGATGATATCAATAAGTAGTTCGAAAATTGATCAATTGGTGTTAAAGGATCTCAGGAAGAATAGCACGTTTCTTAGTTGAGATCAAACTTGAGAGGTGTTGGTAACGGTAAGACTTAGGGTTCACTGACATGGGAAAATGTAGAGGACATAGGATTATGATGATATGTAGAAGAACAACTAGTATGGGCATGAGAAGTTTCCTTGAGATGTTGGATTTAAGCTTTAAGAGATGTAATTGGGGTTTTCATAGCTTGAAATTTATCTTGAAATAACCCATGTAAATCTTCAATTGACTTGGAAATGGATTGATTGGGTGGGGTATCAGGATCAATAGGTTCATTAGATAGATGATCAAAGATGACACTAACTTGAGCAAGTGGCATATTGTGAGGGAGGAACATAGTGTCTAGGTATTTTTGGAGAATAACTTTGCAACGTGGGTGTACTTAAAGTAAGTCATGCAAGGAGATTTTAGGAGACATGAAAGAAGAAAAATAAGTATCCAAGTGTATGATCATGATTCAGGTTCACCAAATGATTTATTTTAATTTGAATTAAATATAATTACAGAGTCACTGTTGAAATAAATGATGTACAAATGTTGTAAAAATATTGCAATACGGTAATGACACAAGAAAACAAAGATGTAAAGTATGAAATCCTAAGCAATGGAAATGGCCAAACTATGGATGGTTTCGGTTTATTTTGGATGGATTCCTTGATATACCTAAAGGTACGTGAGGCCCTAATCGGTTAAGATTACAACTAGGTGGCCTGGTATTGGGGCCTACCCCCACACTTCTCACACCGTAGTTATAAGCATGTCAGCTGCCTAGCCTTTATACCAATAATAAAAAAATTAATACATGACCCGAACACCGTGGCATATTTTTTATTGGGTGATGAAATCCCAATAGTTCCACCTGGAAGAAGATCTTTAAGATGTGTATTTTTTATGTTTGTGTTTTGGATGTGTGAGATAAAAGTGTATGTAAATAATTAACCTCATAATTAGACTAGATTGCCATTAAAATATGAAGGTTATTTTTCAATCCAAAATGAAGTGTTATATTTTATGAAGACACTCAAACAAAGAAGGAAAAGCGATGCAAAAGGAGCAAATAGAGAAAAATGAAGAATACTTGGATAAAAAAATTTCCATTTTATTTTTATTTTTAAACCAATCATGTTGTTGATCTATGTACAGAAACCCACCATGCGTGCAAGCAAGAAAATATCCTACCTCTGAGATTAGTAAAAAAATATAGAATAAAATGTAAACGAAAAACAATGAGAAGACTCACCAAATAATATTTGAGTCCCACCGGGCGTGCCATAATGTTGAACCAATTTTCTTTTTCTTGTTTTAGATTAGTCATGTGGCAAAAAATAAAATAAGCAACTCCAAAATGAGAGGGTTTAGAGTTACCTCTAAATACCAGTGCAAAAGAGAGATTCTCCTCATGGTGAGTTAAATGACCTACACAACGAAGAGAACTCGAAAAGGAAAATGATTAGTAGATACATTATTGGGTTTCCTGAAAGCGTCAATAAATGATGGATCTAATATGATGTAGCAGAATTTGAGATAAAGAGAAAGATAAATTGTGATAAGATTTAGATGTGATGTAAATAAATGCTAAATTAAATCAAATCTAAACAGGGTGACAAAGAGTCAAGACTAAAAGGTCCAGTCGAAGGTGACTGTAGCAGGAAAGGCCAAACAACAATAGCAAATTACAGATCTGAGTGATTCAGAGGCTGATCTAGGATGATGATGATGCAGAGATGAAGAAAAGATGTCATAGAAGATTAGGATCTAATATTGATAAAAAAAAAGGATGTAATAAAATTATAGAATATGATGATGGATGTAATAAATATTTATTCGGTCAACAATGATCAGACTGAGTTGATGGATATTGGGTGCGGTGAAGGTAAAATATGAGGTGGTGGGTGGGAAAAATGACTAGGTCTGGGGATCTAAAGGACAACAGGATCATAAACCAGAATGCAGAATGAGTAGGTGATTGTCAATGAAATGGACATGTGCTAGGTTGGCAGAGACCAAGTAGGGTTGACGGTGACCAGGAAGGGAATTACGGTTTAATGAAGGGAAATGGGATTAAAATGGAATATAAGGTAGGATAAATGGATTAGAGACAAATGGGAGGGTTATGAGTTAGTTGATAACCTACAAATTAGGCTTATGTAAGAGATGATGAGGTGGCCTCAGAAATTCAACAAGCTTCAAATCTCTAAGACCTCCAATAGAAACATGTAAGGGCTCCAAAGTAACTTCAAAATGACAATAACAAATCCAAGGAAGACAGAGAATCGCAGTGAAATTTGTAAGATATCTTTAGCTCTCAAAATTGCATCATTTAGAGAGGAGAAGTGAGGTGGTACTTATAGGTTCGAAGACGACCCAAATGGGTCGCTAGTGAGTATGGAAGACCGTCAATTTGGGTGGTGGGATGATCCCTAACTTGATACAAAATGGGCCAAAAGGGGGAAAATTAGATTTTTGAGGTGTTAGGAGGGTTAGGGTTGTCTAGGGATGATAAAAGGTGGTTGGGAAATAAGAATGAATTAAATGAATTTTTTAAGGTGTTTAGGGATAGTAAAATCAGTAATTAGGGAGGATAAAAGGTGTGCTTAAGGAGGATAAAAATATTAGGGGGATGGTTGAGGGATAATTAACATGATTAATGAGAGATTAGAAAGAGTAAATGGTGATATAATTTTAAGATGGGATTATGTGAATAATTGTGATTTAGGTGGGAAACATCAAATTTAAATAGGAATAAGGTGAGACTGTGAAAAATCATAATAAAAAAGAGAGAATGTGGGGTAAGGGATTAGTGATACCAATAATTGGTGTCTACAGGGATCATATCAGATGGGTCTAAGTTCTTAACCATGATCATAAGGAGTTTTAGTTGATCATGAAAGATATTTAAGGTATTCACAAGTGCAAAAGACAGTGGAAATTTTCATGAAAGATAAAGTGTTGATTTACAAATATAAGGGTAAGTTACAAAGTACTGGAAGAGGTGAACTTACATCAAGATGTGGTTTTTCATATATAACATGACCTAATAAGGCAAGGGGATGATGTTGTCTCTCTCATCAAGGGTTCTAGGTATCAAGAAGGTAATATTGATAGATAAATGTTGTTTTTGAAGTCTGTATGGTGGTTTTTCTACTTGCGTCAAATATGCATGATATAAAATGTATCAAAATAACATCCTACGGGTCTGTAAATTGTGTCTAAGGTAGGGGAGAAATATTTTGTGATCAATATCATGAGTCAAATGACATGGAAGGTGTTTGGGAAAGATTAAGAATGTTGAAATATCCACTTGGTATATTTCTTTCTTCTTGAGTAATGACTACCTCTTGACATGGTGTTACAGGTCTATGAACTTAAGAAGTTGGTGTGCTACAGCTGTTTAGAGAAATCTAAGTCAAGAGAAGAATGATTTTCCTCTCTAAAAGGTGTTCTAGAAGGGTAAAAGGTATATAAGGTAAGGTGAATGATGACATTCAATTTCATTCCAAAGTTAAATGGTTTCTTGACTCAATAACTTCCAAATAGCATGCAAAAAAGATCTAAAACACTGAGAAAGTGCTTCAGCATTGGTTCAAAGTGTTTGAGTTGTTTCTGAGGCTTGGAAGCAAGGTAAGAAGCCAATTTTTATGTTTTTCTACTAAATTATAATGGTGTGAGTCTATGGGAGTCAAGATGAGATGTGTCATGGTATGTTTTTGTTTATAGGGCTTTGTGAATTTGGTCTAAAATGTAATGAAGGATTAGTTTAGGAAACTCTATCCTAAGAGTTGTGTCAAGTCAAGATATGAAGGAGTTAAGCCTAGTTTGTGAAAAACAAGAAGATATAAGAAAATAAAATGGTAGGCATGATTTTTATTTTATCATTTTTAGTATGTATGAGAAAAAACATGCTCTTGCCCAAGGGGATTTCAGTTTGTTTCAAGATATGCAAGGTGGCCAAATCAGGTCAAGATGGATAAAATCAGGTTTGTGAGCTAAAATGAAAACTTTGGTTTATGTTTCCAACAAAATGGTTATCCTAAGAGCATGAGAAGTATGAAGGTCATGAAAGTACAAGTATAATTTTTCATTAATGTCAACATGGGGAGAAGATTAGGTAGTTTTCCATCAATGACAAAAGGGCATATTGTTGGCATGTTGAGTTCTAGGTGTTGTCATTCATGTAAAATCCCATTAATGACAAAGAGGATGATGGAGAAGGATCATATGATGCTTACTGTGATGATGATATTATGTTTCACGTGTTGTCATGATAGCATGAGTTAACTTAGTGTGATTGTATTGGTCTAGCAAGTCTAGTCAGGTGACCTATCTTGCCTAGGTGATGGCACATGGTGGTTGGAATTTCTTGGGAGATTTAGGAGCATGGTGCCAACATGGAGAGCATGTTTAGGGTGTTTTTTCAGAAATCACATGAGTTTCAAGGTGCAAGTAAAGGTTGAAGACCCAATTGCATGTATTCATCTAGACCAGGTCTAGGTGCTTAGAGGCATGATGATGAGATGTATAGCCATGTGATCTCATGGAAGCACACAAAGATGTCATATATTTTATTTCAGGTATGTTAGTACCTTTTGGATATATTTCATGTTTAGTTATAGTGTTGGTTCAATTCACCCTAGCCTAAACCATGCAAAACCCCAAGGGTTATTTATGAAAATGAGATGGATTGAGAAGATGGAGACCTATTTGAGCCATGTTGATGATTGGATATAATACACAGGGGTGTTCTAGAGGTATGATAAAAATGAGATGGATATGATGTTTTGTGTGAAACGGAATCCAAGAAAGAACATTTTCTAGCTCGAATTGCACCATCTGATGCTCACCATGAATGTTGTGATTTTAGTGGGACCTTGTGGCTTTTAGGAAAAAAAAAAATTGATCAAATATAATTTCACAAAAATAATGGAGTGGTTTCATCGTCAGGTTTTTATGAAAGAATATTAAGAAGGTAAACAACTTTTTGTGTGCTTTAAACCTTAGCTTGAAAGTGGTAGGAGATATTTTATTTTGAAGTGAAAAGAATTGATTTATAGTGATATTATGATGAATTTATGATGTATTAGACTCCTCAGGTTTCCATGAAGGTATGATAGAGTATGTGGTGATAAGTGAACCCCACTCAAATAGGAAAGTTTCTGAATAAGTTCAGTTTTGAATAAGGTTTTCCAAAAGAGTCGCAAAATAAGTGGAAATTTTTTTAGCATGGGACTTTTAACTGAATTCAATGATGTTTTCAAGTCATTTTTGTGTTTATGAATTCCAAAGTTTGCCCTATTTATGAATATTGGTCATAAGGTAATTGTGGGGTAGTTTTGGACTAGTTTCAAATATTAACTTGGTTAAAGGCCTTCCACTTGGAGTTGGAAGGAAATTTAATATGTTATGGGAAAAGGATTAAAATGGATTTCCATTGGTATATACTTTGTCTCTTGGTGATGATATTATATGGGTCATCTATCTTAGTTTTTGTTGTGGGAAAGAAGGTTGTTTGTTTTTCACGACAGGATTGCTCAAGATGAAGGAATGAGGTGAATGAGGCAGGAGATGGATTGGATGATGCTTGATATAAGTTGGAGATTGAATAGGGATGACTTTTTCTCCTATTTAATTCATTTGGATGTTCTGGAAGTGACATAAATGGTGAAAATTAGTTGACTTTGTAAAATTAATTTCTAGGAAGCTCAATTTAGTGAAGAGAAAAGTGGGTGTGAATTACACCTATGTATGTTTCAAGAGATCTATAATGTATAGATGTGATATAAAGGTATTAATTATTATAATTATTGGTTACATTCCATAAGTGAGTTGTTATTTTATGGTCTTGAGGCCACAAGGTGAAGACATGGTGTTGGAAACAACTATTTTGAGAAGGATATGAGCCTTCTTGAGTTAGTTATGATAAAAAAAAATTGGTGAAAGATAATTAACGACTATGGATGATTTTATTATGCAATATTACAAATTTATGATGAATTTTTTATCTTTAATAATTATGGTTTTAGTATTTGTGGTTTTAGCCCATCTACGTGATGGGGTTTTGAGTTGATTTTGTGCATGTTTAGTGGTTTTGGGAATGAAAAAACTACAAGGGCCCAATCTGAATATTTAAATGAAAATGTTAGGAAATTTTTAAGTTTTTTTGGTCAAAATTATTATGTATAACTTACATCCTCTGTGTTTGAGAGATAAAGTTGATATAAAAGTGATGTTTGAATTCAAATTTGGACTAGTTACTTGAGAGGGAAAAAGTGTGACCTATGTGAGTGGGTGTGATGGGTATAAGGATGTGTTTCATATCTAAAGAAGCGTTAAATAGGTTTAGTAATGTTTGAGAGTATTTATGTAAGTGCTTGAAGCCAACGGAAGTGATTAAATTGTGAGATATAGTGAATTGAATAAGTGGGGGTTAGAACAAGAGTTTTAAGGTGTGTGAGTTGAATATTTGATCTTCATCAGTTGTTGAAAAAATAAGAAATCATATATATTCATATTTAGGTTCTTGATTGGGTTCTTGATCATATTAGGTGGTTGTACCCTCCATGTGTACTTGGTACTTCACTAAACTAGAGGATGGTGCTCCTTATAAGGTTAATGCTCTACTAAACTAGGGGTTTGTGCTCCTTGTGGATTTGGTGCTTCACTGAATACTTTTGATTTGAGTAATCTACTCAAAAAATTAGTGGTTTTTATTCCCCTTTAGGGTTTCCCAATTATATGTTGTGTTAAGGTGCTCTCTCTCTCTTCTTCATGGTTATTTAAATGTATGTTGTATGATGCTTTACACACATCATGAATGGATGAATGGTATGTGTTTTAGTAAGAAAATATGAAATTGATTAAGGTTTTATAAGGAATGAATCACCCCCCCTAATTCCATTTTGATTCCAACAAGTCTAATCTTATTTTATCCATGGAATCACCTTCATTTGAGCTATCACAGTAGTTATAATTTGAGGGTAAAGATTAAATAACTTTCAAAATGAAAAATTTAGTTGAACTTGAAGAATTAAGACAATTAGCCATGGTCAAACTAGAATAACATCAGAGGTCAACCAAACAGTGGTTTGAAAAGAAATCCAAAGTTGAGGATTTCAATGTAGGATACTTATTCCTAAAATAGGATACATATAGAGCTAAACCAGGGTGGCACTCCGAATTTGATGTACTCTGAAGTGGGTCATATATCATCACTTCAAACACAGAAGCTAACTATTTTGAGTTAGCTAACCCTGATGGAAAAGCATTGAAAATCCTATACAATGGGATTCATATTACACATTTTCATTAATTTTTTATGTTTCATTTTGTAAATATTTCTTCGTTTTGTGTTTTTTTGTTGGAGGTTACCTCATTTTTTGTGTGTTGATCACTAGTGGGTATCTTTTCCATAGTACCATAGTGCTCATATTTTTTTGTAATAAGTGCTTATGCACTCACTACATGTTTCACTTGAAACATTTATGATCTTCCCTTTTGTACATAATTTTTGGAATCCCTTGCATTCATACGCATGTCATTTTAGAGTAGGTTCTATATCATAAATCAATTAGTTGGGTCATTCTTCAATGAGTATTCTTTTAACTCCAAAATATAAAATTTATCAGTACTTAGCTCATACAGATTCAGGAGAAGAGGTTTTCAAGGTTTGAGATTAGATTTCAAGATTATGCTTGATTCCATTCCTTATGGATGCTTGAAGGCTATTGGTCTTCATCATCTACCACAAAAATATCCACTGTAGGTCACCAAACTGCTATCCAAAATTTCACCCCATATAATTTTGAACAACTTATCAAAGGATAGACTTAGTCCATGGGATACTAAGTTAATGTGTTATACAGTGTGAAAATGTAGTGTTCTAAAGGTTATCCTAACCTTTCAAACAAAGGAATGACCATTTGGGACTTAGGTGGAATTTAGAAGAGTTAGTTCCTCATGGAGTTTGTTATACCTTCGTATCATTAAGGAAGTGAATCTACTACAAACACCAAATTAGTCCCTTTTGGGCTAAAGGTAAGTTTGAGACCGTAGGGTTACATACCAATAGCAAGATGGAAATATTAGATAAGGAAAAAATCCACATAGTGAAGGAATGTAAAGGAGATAGTGCTTTGTGGAATGGAAACACAATGTTATGTAGACTTTTATAATATAGTATCCCATGGAGTTTTTGAATTTTGTGGAATGAAGAATGAGGTCCATAAAATAGAAGTAATGATACACATAGTGGTTAGAAGACTCGTACAATAAAGGGATTTGGAATCCATGCAACAATATCCTATTATTCTATGGATTTCTTAATTATAGTGTTTCGTGGAATTAAAAAAATTCATAACAAGGGAACTTGGTCATAGATCAAGGTGTCACATAGGAAGAAAGAAAGACCTATGCATTATAGGATTATTAAAATCCTAAGGGTGTAAGCACTTAAGCATCAAAAATTGATTGAAGATACATTCATCACTCAAGAAAAATGGAAATCCGTAGTAAACCATAGATCGAAGTAAATCCCCAGACCATATCAAAACATCATACTTCCATGGAAGGTATTAAATTCACACTTTTTTCTGAAACAGAAAACCAACCACATCAACAACAAGAATTTAATGAAGTATGGTGTCGTCCTACATTGTCTAATGGTGTGTGATTGAATAAAATCATTTTTTCATGGTGGTTGGCTCTCTTTAGATGTTGCCCATGTATGTACTACAAGTAAAAAATGCAAGAAATAATGGTGTCCATGCTTGTCGAACAAAATTTCAGATATTGATACTCCATCATGGTGTTCCTTCCTTCCCGCTTATCTTTCGCTCTCTTCCCCCATGACTTGTATAAAAGTAAGTTTTCATGCACATTGTAAGGTTTATTCTCCTATTTCTGTTTCTTGGCATATTTTGGGACTTACTCTCTTTAACTTGTAATTTCATGCCTTCAACCTCTGAAACTCATGAAAGAAGGTTATCTTACCTTGGATATTTGTGTAAACTATCAAGCATCAATTAATGCAAGTTTGAATCCTTTCTTTCAATCAAATTCTTTTTTTTAGAATATATATTCCCTCTTGCATATTTTTAATTCTTTCAATCACTCTCATTAGAGTTGTGTGTATCCTTGTGATATCCATTCTACTAACTTGCATCTATCCTATTTAGAATTAGAGAACTTCAAGCTCTTACTCTGGTGCTATCACCACCATTTTTAGATTAGGATTTTCTTTTACATCCCTTCCCTTCCCTCCTCTATCTCCTTGGTTCCTTGGATTTGTTAGTGTAGGTTAGTTATAGGACTAAAATTAGCATTAGATTCATTTGTGTTCTGTAAATTTTCCTAATTCTCGTAATAGAGGAACAAGCCTTCTCCAAAGGTATGTCTCAAGTTATAATTCCTACACTTAGAGATAGTCTTATGTTGGGCCAAAATTCTTGATCTTTCATTATCAAATTGAGGGTGAAATTTTAACCTCGAACAACTCCTTTATAATGAGATTACTTGTATAAATATGAATATCAACAATAATAGAACACCAAATAATAAAATATTGTAGATAAATGATCACAATATGAAAGTATAATTTCTTATCCACTTCGAGATGGTAACCTCTAGACCATACAATAAGAATCAAACACTCAATATGTTAATTAAATAATCCTTACTACCATCTATATATACTAATATTTTGCTACGGAAAACACCAAGGCTGACCTACTAAACATATGAAAGAATAAATGAATAACATATGACAACAAGAGATATTATGTAAACCACAATTCAGAGCTACATATCCAATATAAGTTATATGACTAATAGCGTAGCATACCCCTCCCCTTGAAAGAAACATTCTCCCCAATGTTGATAAGCCCTTGATGTTGCTACAGTAATGCTTGATATTCCCATTTCACATCCTCAATATTCATATTCTTCCACTTGATCAGATACTTGGTAATAAATCGAGTCCTCAACATTTTTATACGTGTCTGAAGAATGCATTCAAGTTCCAAGATGATATTTTTTTCTTCATCTAGTTCAGGAAAAAATTACTGAGTGGAAATGTGTTTCCCAATGAGACATTCTTCAAGCAATAAACATGGAAGAACATATGTATTTTACTTCCTAGAGGGAGCTCCAACTTATATGCCACACTACACATTTTCTTCAACACTCGGTAAGGAAAATAGTATTTAGGTGCAATATTATTATCCTTCTTCTATTGTTAGTAACCTCTTATATGGATGCAACCATACAAAAACAAATTTACCCTCTTCAAATTTTCATTCACTTAGTTTTTTATCATCATATTACTTCATGTGGTTTTGTGTCATTTTTTAATTCTCTATAAGACTAGAGATTACCTTGTACTTGTGTTGAATGTGATATTTGATTTCTCTCACCTTTGATTTGACCTTCAAGCTAGAGATGAGTGGAGGATGACACCCATAAATTTCCATAAATGGATACTTTTTGGATGAGGTATGAAATGATGTACTACACCACCACTCTGCAAGTGGCAACCATTGCACCCAACATTCTTATTTATCTAAAGTAAAACATCGAAGATATCCCTCCAAAAATAAGCTTACCATCTCAGTTTTCCCATTTAATTGGGGATGATAAGATGAACTCTAGGCCAATTGGGTACCCAAACAAGAGAACAAATCAATCAAAAAATTACTCTTAAATATTGGATAACGATCTTTTACTCTAATTTCGGGCATGTCATGGAGCTTTTGAATTTTGTCTATATATGAGATGGAAACTGTACTAGATTTGAAAGGATGAACCGGGGAAAAAAATAATAATAGTTGGTAAGTATATCCACCACTACCATGATGAATATTTTCCCATTTAATTTAGGCAATACTTTGATGAGATTCATCGATACCTCTTCCCATCTCTCGCTAGAAATAGACAAGGGTTGGAGGATACCTGGTTTCTTAATGGTCTTTCCCTTATTGTGTTGACACATCAAACATTTTGCCACAAATTTTTGAACATCTCCTTTCAACCTCTCTCAAAATAAATATTGCTTAACTCTATGCTATTTTTTAAAGAACCCAAAATGGCCACCTAGTGGAGAATAATGGAGCTCTGAAATAACATGGTGTTTAAGTGTAGAGTTCTTACATAAATACAACATATCTTTGTACCACAATGTATCCCCCTTCCATATAAATTCTTTATATATGGTTGGATCTTTCTGGATTTTTTTTATGAGAGTCTGAGTTGTTTCATATTTTTTCCATTCTTTCCTTGCTTGATCTACCCAATCTACCTTTAGAGTAGAGATGGCACATAACAATGCTTCTATGGAAGCACCCCTCCTATATAATGCATTAATGACCAAATTTTCCTTCCCTTTCTTATAAATAATCTCAAATTCATAACCCAACATCTTTATGACCCATTTTTGTTTCTCTTCTAAAGATAGTTATTATTCCAAGAAGTATTTCAAACTATCATGATCATTTTTTACCTTGAAGTTTCTACCCATCAAGTATGGTCTCCATTGTTTAATTGTATGTAATATTTCCATAATTTCTTTATCATATGCGAGATTCAAAAAATTATTTCCTTTAAGTTTTTAGCTCTTAAGTGCTATGGCATGTCCTTCTTACATGAGTACTTCCCCAATCACATATTGTGTAGTATCTTATTCAATTATGAAGGTCTTGGAGAAATATGGGGTTTCCAATACTATAGTGGTGCACATTGCCACCTTCAAATTTTCAAATGCTCTATAAGCTTCCTCATTCCACTGAAAAGAGTCTTTCTTTAATAATTTTGTGAGTGGTGTTGATCTACGTCCATAATTTTTACAAATCTATGATACTACCCTGTGAGACCTAAGAAACCTCGTAAATTCTTAAGGGTTCTTGGGGCTTCCCATTCCACCATTTCCTAGATCTTGCAAGGGTCCACCTTAACACCGTTATGAGAGAGACTATGGCCTAAGTATTCCACTTCTTGTACCCAAAAAGAATAATTTTAAGGCTTGACATATAGTTTATGTTTCTCTAGGGATTCCAATATTTTATTTACATGATGTTAATGTTTCTCTCAGGATTTCTTGTAGATGAGGATATCATCAAAAAATACCAAGACAAACTTCTATAGGAATGGTCAAAATAATGAAGTTATCAAGCTCTGAAATGTGGATTGTGCATTAGTAAGACCAAAAGGAATCACTATAAATTCATAATTCCCTTAATGAGTTATGAATGATGTCTTATGAATATCCTCTTTATTTACTTTAATTTTGTGATACCCGAAATGTAGATATAGTTTTGTAAAATAAATTTCACCATGCAACTATCTAACAAATCATCAATGATAGGAATAGGAAACTTATCTTTAATGGTGTACTTGTTACGTTCTTTGTAGTTTTTACACATGTGTCACTGTTAGTGTGAAATCACAACACCCCCAAATGAGTTATGGATCTACTTTTCTAAGGCAGAATCATCTGGTGTGATTGCATAACATTGAACTTTCCCCAAGGTGTGGGACCTTGCAAAAGTCAGAAAGCTCTCCAGAGAAGGCTGGTTCCTCTTCCTAAACTACCTGCCATGAGCTACTCCAGTGTAGGAAAACTAAATCTAACATAATCTAACCATTCCAAGGAACCAAGGAGAGAGAAAGAGGGAAAAAATAGAGCCTACACTAAAGTGGTGATACACCAGCAAAGGAAGCAAGATATTCTGTTGAGGGAGAAAGAAATAGAAAAAATGGAGATGAGGGAGGTCAGACAGAAGTAACACGGCCTAGATCTTCAAATTCGCCATTAAACTCCATGAAACACAACATCCTGCACCTGCAAATGTGAAATACATGCACAGAAAAACAAATCTGGAAGGGAAAGGCACAAAGAAACAACAAAATGATGCAAAGGGTTGAAGAACACCACAAAAACACATTTTTATTGCTCTAGAAGGTGCACAAACCATTACATTTCTTGAATAGAGGCACAAATACATTTGTCTAGGTGTAGGAGAAGGTTCACTACTCAAAAATGGCATCAAGAAACAATTTGATAGAGTTTCTCTATGCCCAAAATGTCTCTCCTTCTTAAACGAGAAGTGTTACAGTATATATAGAAAGAAAAGAGAGAGAAGAGGGAAAAGTCGAATCCTGTTTCAACCACCCCAGGATATGCATTGAATCCTATCTTGAAGATTCAAATGCCATCAATCAATGCCCCCTTTCAAATCCACCCCAAATATGTCAATTTTGGCTCCCTCTGTCTCTCTGGCGTGTTGAAGAAGAATGGCAGATCAAATTGAATTAGATCTGGTAGTTGAGAAAATTAGATTTTGTATTAAAGGCATGAATATGTTTCTCCATGGTTCACCTACCAGGGCCTGAGAAAATTTATTTTTTATCTTTCCATGGCGTAGAAGACATTGAGATGCTTCCAACGGTGTCAAATTTGTAATATTTTGAGCCCTGAGTCGAAAGATATGCCCCTCTGAAGTTTGTATCGAGTTCTGTACAAATGGACGGGAAAACAATATGAAATACTGGGTCCCCTTTAATATGGGACACGTGATAACCAAGATTAGGGAAAATTTGGGTTTGCAGGTCCGTAATTTATCTTTTCCCCTTTTTCTACAAGAATCGTGCAAATTCCAGAAAACTCCCACGGCCCCGCCACTCCGCTTGGACACGTGGCACCCTTTGGATTGGCTGGGGGATGCGCTTCACCTTTTGTCTATGGGCCTTTTTGTCATAAGGAAAAATTTCACCTTTTGCTCTGAAGATGACCTGCTTTCCATTGACTCAGGCTCAAATGTTGACTTTTTCCCTTTTTTATTTTAGAAGCTTTCCCGAGTCTGTCAAATATATTTAAGACACAGATTCACGTGACAGAGCCATTTCTTCTCTTTCTTCTCACACAGGGTCGTTTAAACTTTTGTAGGCCTCGCCATTCCATTGTAGAGTCCCTTTGCAACCAATTTTTTGTCCTGGAATGTGAGATCGTGGGTCTAAGTCATTTCCTTCATAATTTCCTTATGTGTAGGAGTTGTCTTGCCCAAATTTGTCGGGGGGAGAATTTGGGATAACAATTTGGTGAACTCACGGGGACATCTTCCCACTAGATGAAGAGACCAGTGGCCTTGAAGCATCCATTGTGGCATGGAGTCTACCTGATAAATATGAAACTGATCTAAAATTTTGAAGATCTGATCCTTGAGCCATTGTGATCCTGACTGTATGCCTTTTCTATGTTTTGTCTAACCATGAGTCTGCACTCTCAATTTTCATAAGGAAATATTAGAAATGGAATTTCTGAGAGTATAAAATTGTTTTAACTCTGGGGCTTTCATTTGTCCCTAAAATGGACTGTTTTGAAATGAATTTAGTTGCTCTGCATTTGTTTTCTTTGAAGATGGTAACTATTACAGGTAATTATGAGTTTCCTTGCTATGAATACTGAAGAGCCTTGCTTTATGCACCTTTGGAGCAATGCAAACAAAACTTATATACAAAAAACCAAATCATACATGCCTCAAATGAGATATGTAGAGTGTGCACAAGCACTTCTTCTACTGGAAACAAAATCTAATCCTACTCCTACACTAACTAGAGAGAAGGAATGCTAAACAAAGCCTGCTACAGGCAGGGAGAAGTAGCTTCCCTTTCTCAAGAGGGGCAGCCATGCAAATGATTTGACACTAAATATAGCTACCTATATGAGTGAAAAACTGACAATAAGTTAGTCCTCCTCCCAAATCATCAAGGTATCAACATTAATGGAAAATACCTCCTCAAGCTTACTTTCATTTGACACCTAGAGGTATTGATGATGACCCTTGGTGCTTTGGTATTCATCCTCATGCCCTGAAGTAGGCATGACTGGTTTTGGCTTCTCCTTTGTCTCCAATGAAGCCAAGTACCTGATTGGGCATGGTCTGATCCTTTGAATGTGCCCCTTGTTCTGAGTTTCAACTCCAAGAATGGATTTTTCTTGTGGACCTTCTTGGATGAATGGCATGAGAGAGATGATGACATCCTCCTGCCTTTTCTCTTCCTCCTCCTTTGAAGAACATGGAAGATCAAGATCTTCCAACCTTAGTTCTAGAGGGCCATTATGGGATATGCAAGTTGTTGCACTTGGATGTTCTCCTTCATGGCAGCAGGTTCATGTGCTTGGAAGGTTGAAGATGGAGGAAAAAATGATGTTATCTCCTCAGGATCCTCTTCATTATAGAAATATTCCAAGTCTGACAGGCAGTCTGCCTCCTTGTTGTCCTATTGCATGTGCTCTACCTCCTCCATGGTGCCTTCCTAATATGTAGCTTGATCACCATGGCTCCCTTCAACTCTCAAACATGAAGTTTGAAAGATCAAACCCTTCTTCAACATTAAAGCTTGAAGGGGATGAAGTGGGAGGAAGACCTGAAGGTTCTTCTGTAGCCTGCTCCACAATTGGGGCCTCTAAAACCATATGGTCCTCCTCCTATTGGCTTGACCATCAAGGGGATCTTTGTAGACCCAAATCTATCAACCCAACTCATTAGATTGTCAGTTATTTTTTTTCTGTTGGACTCCTCTTCTCACTATCCTTGACTAGATTTTTGAGTATCTCCCCAACATGGACTCGGGAAAGTAAGAGGAGTGGCAGGTTGGGGTTCAACCAACTTTGTAATTGTTTGTGGTGGGGATAGAGGTGGAACTTCTTTTTTTTTCCAGAGGGGATGATTGTTTGGGAAGGGAAAAGGGTAGAAGAATTGAAATGGGATGGAAGACTAGGGGATAGAGAAATGGATTTCACACTTGGGGGTAGCATACAATGGGAAGCTTGGAAATTGAAGCTCAAATTGAGATGGTGCTACTTGAGGAGTGGAGAGGAAATTACCAGATAATGAGTGTAGGATTACCCATTGACAAGGCTTCCTGAGCACAAAACTCATAGGCCTCTATCTCTTCATCTATTGTGCAAGTTGGGGAAGCATTCTAATCATGAAGTCCAGCTTCTCCTGAGGGCTATAGTGTCTTGGAAAAGGGCCTTCCCATGGACAAGGTGCCCTGCAACCAATTCTGAAGGCCATCATTTAAGTTGTAGCTCTTGAATGCACCATATCAATATCCATTTTTTGAATCTTCTCCAACAGACCAGCATCTTGCATTTGATTATCTTCATGGTTTGCATACCCCTGATTCCTAATAAGCTTCATGGCCAAACTGGTTTTTGTGTTTCTCATATGGGTAAGCATAATGGTCTTGGATCTGATCATAATGTTGATTTGGAGGAGTTTGGAAATGCGTTGGAGGTAGAATGCATTTTTTTAAGAGTGAGTTCCATAAAGGGAATGAAGTCATGATTGCACAACCTCATGGAATGGGAGAAAATGAAAGAGAGGGAAGAAGAAAATGGATGAAAATGAGTGGAAATGGATGGAAAAGGTTTGCAACTTAGAGAATGGGTTTTTGACCAGATGGAGTTGCCAGATGTGCTTGCATGTGCCTCAAAAGGCTGAATCCCACCAAGAACACATCAATTTGATGAAATAAAGCAAAGACCTCTGGTCCCACCGGGTGTGCCAAAACTGTTAGTGGTGCATGGTGGTGTAAGTTTTGTTGTTTTTGCTGAGACACTAAGAGAAGATGAAATATCTAACCCCAGTTTCCCACTGGGCATGCCAAAATTGTTAGTGAGAAATCACAACACCCCCAAATGAGTTATGGATTTGACTTTTCTAAGGCATAATCATCTGGTGTGATTGTATAACATTGAACTTTCCCCAAGGTGTGGGACTTTACAAAAGTGAGAAAGCTCTCCAGAGAAGGCTAGTTCCTCTTCTTAAACTACCTGCCACAAGCTACTCCAGTGCAGGAAAACTAAATCTAACCTAATCTAACCATTCCAAAGAACCAAGGAGAGAGAAAGAGGGAAAAAAACAAATCCTACACTAAAGCGGTGATACACCAGCAAAGGAAGTAGGATATTCTGTTGAGGGAGAAAGAAATGGAAAAAATAGAGATGAGGGAGGTTAGACATAAATAACACGGCCTAGATCTTCAAATTTTCCATTAAAATCCATGAAACACAACATCATGCACCTTTAAATGTGAAATACATGGAAAAAAAACAAATCTGGAAGGGAGAGGCACGGAGAAACAACAAAACGATGCAAAAGGGTTGAAGAACACCACAAAAACACATTTTTATTGCTCTAGAAGGTGCACAGACCATTACATTTATAGAATAGAGGCACATATACATTTTACAGGCATAGGAGAAGGTTCACTGCTCAAAAATGGCATCGAGAATTTTTTTTGACAGAGTTTCTCTATGCCCAGAATGTCTCTCCTTCTCAAACGAGAAGTGTTACAATGTATATAAAAAGAAAAGAGAGAGAAGAGGGAAAAGTCGAATCCTATTTCAACCACCCTGGGATATGTATTGAATCCTATCTTGAAGATTCAAATGCCATAAATCAATGCTCCCTTTCAAATCCACCCCAAATCTGTCAATTCTGGCTCCCTTTGTCTATCTGGCATGTTGAGGAAGAATGATCGGATCAAATTGAATTAGATCTGGTAGTTGAGAAAATCAGATTCTATATTAAAGGTCTGAAGACGTTTCTCTATGGTTCACCTACCAAGGCTTGAGAAAATTGATTTTTTTATCTTTCCATGGCGTAGAAGACGTCGAGACACTTCCAATGGTGTCAGATTTGTAATATTTCAAGCCCTGAGTCAAAAGATATGCCCCTCCAAAGTTTGTATCGAGTCCATAAAAATGGACGGGAAAATAATTTGAAATACTGGGTCCCCTTTAATATGGGACACGTGACAGCCAGATTAGGGAAAAATCAGGTTTGTGGGTCTGTAATTTATCTTTTCCCCTTTTTCCGCAAGAATCGCGAAGTCCAGAAAACTCCCACGGCCCCACTGCTCTGCTTGGACACGTGGCCCTGGCACTTATTCGATCCTCTCCTTTTGGATCTTAATTTTGGAGAAGCACCACCCTGACACGTGGCTCTCTCCGATGTCTCCTCCATACTTTGTTGTTTTTTTTTCTGAGCCTGAAGGACTTCGAATCTTTGTCCTTTCTTCTTCTCGAGCCTCTGGTTCTTCTGACACTACTCAGCCTCCTTCCCGACCCTTTCCCCTTTTTTTATTTTAGAGCCTGCCTGAGTCTGTCAAATAGATTTAAGACACAGATTCACTTGACAAAGTTGTTTCTTCTCTTTCTTCTCACACAGGGTCGTTTAAACTTTTGCAGGCCCCGCCATTCCATTGTAGAGTCCCTCTGCAACCAGTTTGCAAGATTTAAACATGTTTTCTCTGATTCTTTCCGTGCAGGGTCGTGGCTGACCCAATATTTTTCTCAGGGGGTGAAATATGGATAACAGTCACCTTCTATCCTTGTGGCACACCATCACTACCGGAGCATAATAAGAACTCTAACTATGATGAATAATACCCATTTCCAACATTTCCTTAACCATCTTCTCGATATCACTCTTCAGAACATATGGGTATCAGTAACACCTGATGTTAGGGGGGTTGAATTCCTAGAATTAACTTAATAAAATGATCATGATCTCTTTCAAGAGGAAATCCTTACGGATCCTCAAAGACAATTGCATGTTGATCAATAACCATCTGAAGATCAGGATACACTACCGTAGTTGGTGGTTGAACTTCCATGGAGAAAAATCATGCTAAAAATCCTTTAGCTCCCTTTTTAAGAATCTTCTTCATTTGGTGAGAACTAACCACCTAAGGAGTTTTTTCCTGTAGTCCTCAAAGTTCATACTGTCTACCCTCATAATGAAAGTGCATGAAAAACTCCGTGAAATTTAGCTCTATGGTGCCCAATGTTGTGAGCCACTAAACACCTAATTCAATATCAGCTCCGCCCATGGGAATAGAAAAAATAGTAGATTCCATTGTGTATTTTCCCATCATAAGCTTGATTTTATGACATTTCTATGAACATTGGACTATGCCACCATCTGCAATCATTACTTGAAATTCGAGTGTAGGGTAGATGAAAACTTTTATCCTTGCTACCATTTTATTATTGATGAAATTATGTGCACTCGCTGAATCAATCAATATTTTCACCTTCTAATACTTCTCAAGGTAACTCATGACCTTAAGGGTTTGTGGAGTGATAATACTTGATAGAGCATGGAATGAGATAGTGGGTTAGGGATCTGCAGATTCTTCCTGTAATTTTTCCACTTCCTCACTTGATGTTTCTTCATCTTCTTCCTCCTCAGCAGTCCCTTTAATATAAAGAAATTTATTCTCAACACATAAATGACTTGGTTCACATTTGTTATCACAGTAAAAAACATAACTCTTTTCAAAAAAAAATCTCCAATTTTTTAGTGTGTCATTCAAACTTCCTGAGGGTATGATGGTGGAAAAGTGCTATGGTATTTTCTGATAGTGAAGGTATTCCTTCTACTGGAAATAAAATTTTTCCTCTACCCTACGCGCCATGATAATAGTATCAGAAACCTTGAGTGGATTTAACATGTGTACCTCATGCTTAATGTGGTCCTTAAGACCCCCAATAAATAGCTCATTCAAAAATTCTTCTGTAATATCCTCCACACGCAAGGAAAGATTTTGGAATAGATGAACATACTCCTTTACTGAACATGTTTGTCGTAACTTTTATAATTGGATGAATTAATTCTCTACCACAATAGAACTATAGTGTAATTGAATCTCTTTAGTGAAAATTGTCCATGCGACACTGAGACCATTATTCTTCCTTTGAGCACATAACCAACAATACCAAAAGAATTGGTGAGGTTAATGGTCACCTTTTGTCCCGATAGTTGTTCTGATGAAGATCAAAGAAATTCTCCATTTTGTTAATCTAATTGAGCGGATCCTTTTAATTGAATTTAAGCATTTCCACTTTTGGAATAATGCAACACAATTGGTGAGGATATTTAATTGAATATGTAAAGGACCCTTATTGGTTATAGTGATTTGGACTTATGTGTATTACTTTAGGAACCCATATGACTTGAATGGGGATTTATTTTTGAAAGAAAGAGAAATAGCTCATACTTCATTGATTATAAATCGATCTGCATTTTACCCCTGAGGCTACCTTTCATATGAATAATCTCAATGTTGAGGTCATCCTTACTCACCATATTATTTACCCTTTCTTGAAGTTGGTTGGCTACCTCAGATAATCCCAAACCAAAATATTCTAAATCCATATATTCCTTCTTTGGGGTCATTCGTGGAGTTTCTTGACCTTTCCCTTGGCCTCAAGTTGATATGTCGATCATGATGTAGGATTTTGTTCTTGGGGTAGAAGAACTAGGGTAAAATTGTAGGGTTTGGGGTTTTCTAAACTTAGTGGTTGAATAGAGGAAATCATAGAGAAGAAACCCTAGCTAAGTTTTGGAAATATTTCTGAAAATACAATGAACTTAGTAAAATTCCAAAAATTGCAACCTAGGTAGCCAATTTATGAAAAAAAAAAACATAAAACTATTATAAATTTTGCAAAAAAATCCAAAATGTTTGAAATTTGGAGAGGATCTTACTTGAATGATTTTTCCACACCAGAAAAAAAATTAAATTAAAATTCGCTACTAATTTTGAGATATAGTCAAACCTTTACAATTAAGGTTTTGACGCAGCTTTGGCCAACATTAAGCTTTGATACCACTTGTAATGAAATTACTTGTATAAATCTAAATATAAGCAGCACTAGAACACTAAATAACACAAGATTGTAGATAAATGATCACAATATACAATTATACTAGCTTAGCCACTTTGAGGGGGAATCCTCCAGACCATGCAATAATACTCAAATGCTTAATATGATGATTAACTACTCCCTACTACCACCTATATATACAATTCATGTGTTATGGCCAACACCAAGGACATCCTACTAAAGACATAAAAGCAAAAAATAATAATATATGATAAGAAGAAAGACTATATAAACCACATGTTGGTAGTACATATCCAATATAAGCTATAGGACTAAGGGCGTAGCATCCTTTCATTTATGCCAAATTCAATCACAAAATTCATGCCTGGTGATTTATAAATGGCAATAGAAGCCCCTATTGTTTTACTTATTTACACATATCCTTTAATTTCATTAGATTTCATGATTTTTAATTGATTTAAAATTGATCCTAACCTTAATTTAATGAATCCCAAAATCAAATTTATCATTCATTTGATCAAAATCATACAAAATTAATTTTACCAATTTCTCGTATATGTCGATAACTACTTTAAATTTACATATTCTAATTTGAAATATGAATTAAAAGTGATTTATATTTGTAAATAAAACTAAAAATATGAATGCAAAACTTGAAAAGAAAAAAAAAACATGACACCAATTTGTTTATGGGGTTCGAAAATTTCCTACGTCCCTAAGTTCATTTGAAAAAATATATTAAAAATTTTCCAATGAAAAATACAATCAAACTTACAATAAACTATATTAGATCCAAAACCTGAAATTGTGTGTCTTCAGAACTTGAAATGAATCTAACGATGCTCAATGTTCGTCCTTAACCTTCCCGAAGAACTTGAAGAACCTCTTTTCTTCAATTCTCTTTCAATAGAGACTTCTGCACCTTAAAACAACAGCAAAAGAACTCCAAATTTCAAAAATGGGTTAAGAAATATAAGGGTCTTAGAATTCTAGAAAACTTTATAGTTTACACTGAGGTCCTAAAATGCTATTAAGTTTCTCAAAAATGTAATTTTCTAAAACTGCCTTGTTATCCTTCAATACATAATCACAACCATTACCTTATTCAAATATGGACTTACCCTTATATTGGCTTCAGTCAATTTTGTGACTCAATGGCCAAGGTTATTTTTTACCACACTGCACATTAGGGGTTTTAGCCCCCCAACCTCCACCGACCTATTTATTTCATCATTGGGAATATATCCCACATTCTTCATGTGTGGATGAGAGATGTAGGTTAAAAACAGGGTGGAGTTTGGTTTAAATTAGCTTCATCTATTTTACAAATCTACCACATTTGGTGGTCACTAGGTATATGAGTGAGTCAGGGTGTCAGTGCAGTGAGATGACAAGTAGGTTGTTGAGTTGGCCACCAAGTGGTGTTGGTAATTGTCAGGGTTGAAATGGAGTTGGGATATGGCCGAGCTATACATGGAGATTTGAATAATAGGCATGAGAGTTGGCTGGTTGGTGCATAGTGTAGACAAAAAATCACACACTTAGGTACATTTCTGGGTCCTAATCACATATTATTATTCATAAGAGATAAAACTACCAATTGATAGCTATATTTGGCCTTTTGTCTTTGTTTCTTATTTTCTATCTATCCTTCTACACCCTACAACCTAGTCAGTACTTCATTGCTTTATCTTTTATTACTCTGGACACAAGCGCCCGTGTGCCCTCGTCCTTCTGTGATCCTCTGATATTTTTGTATCTTACTCGCCCCTTTTTGGCCTCTTTTATCTCTTGGGCATCTTATTTTCTTTTGGGTCGGCCTTCTAGTTGTCAATTGTGAAATTCAACTAAGCGAATCATTTAAATACAAAGATATGTGACTAAAATAAGGGACCAAGCTCTAAGAATCTATTATCATCATCTAAAGTTGTATCCAAAGGCATTTTAAGATTTTTAAGGAATCCATCTAGATTTCACTTAAGGGATAAGGGACAAAAAAATTATGTACACGCATAGGAGGGGAAGTTCATTTTTCCATCCACACATCTATTTACATTGATACATCTAGTTATCTCTCACTATCAAGTACATCTTGCAAAAGAGCTTCCTAGGGCACAATTTCTACACACACACAAGAACTACATAGAGTATGAGATGTAGCATAGTGCTCGGTTGTAAGTTCATTTTTTCGAGTGACCTTCGGGGTCAGTATGACTCCCCATTTATAACATTAACTTTTATAATTTTGCAGGATATCATTTTTTTACATGTTATAGGCAAACTATGCCATCCTTTAGCGACTTGCAGGTGACCAAGAAGGATGGTTAGTGACCACCTTGTGACATAAGAAAAACTAGTTTCTTAGCTCTTGTGCAGTCATAGGCACTTAGCAGAGGTTTGTAGCGCCCTCGCCCCAGTCTAGGAACCCTAGTATAGGTTCATCTGGGAATTACAAAAAAATTGAGTGTGGTTGTGACAATCTCCTCCTCATTTTCATCAGTTTTCCAATTGAGAACAATTTGGGATAAATTGTGAAATCAGCTTAGTCTTTTATTCCCTCTCTTGCACTTATGGTTTCATTCTTATCTAGCTTATTTCTTGTGTCCTTTTGTATCTAGAAGTTATTATTTATTTTTTACATCTCTTACTCTGTAATTAGGTTTTTACAAATTACATATTTGTTAAATGATTTAGTGAACCTATCGCTTGACTCCAACCTTATTTCTAGGGTTTTTATCTTATGCCTATCACTCATAGTGGTCATTTTGGTTCTTTTAAGCATATAGATATCGCTCTATTTACTAGTAGGGTTTATAAATCAATGGTTGAATATGATAACCCCTTTTCTAACTCTCAAAATTTTCCTCTTGAAAACTTTCAAACATCTAATAGTGAGCAATCATATGATGAGGACACCAACGTTGAAAATAGTAATTAGACAAGCTTACCAATTTTCATCAAGTTTTGCATGAAAATTCCACTCATCTTCTGCATATTCTCCATGTATTGATGGTTGTTAAAAACTCTTGATATGTTACTTCTACACCCTTTGTCAGTTCTTCCTCGAATTCCATGGCCTCCACTCAATTCCTTCATATTGCCTAATTTCATTCCCACTACTACAAATCCCATCATTTAACCTGATTCTTCTCTTACATAGCCTAGCCCTTCTTCAAACACTCCTAATTAAAATTCTTTATATCAGGATGTGTAGACTCAAATTCATCAACTTCAAATGGTTACTTCTCGTGCATCTCCATCTCTTGATTCCACTTTACTCCATACTCCTTTTGCACATTCCATTTCATCCTATCCACTTCCTCCAAAAAAATTCACCCCTAAGTTCCCACCTTCAAAGGCCATGGTGACCCTCAAGAGAATCTCTGATTGTTTCATGTGGCATGTCTAGATTATGTGGATGATCATACAATAGTTGGAAATCTATTTCCTAGAAGCCTTCAAGATTATGTTATGCCTTGGTTCTACATCTACCTATCCATTCGGTAACATCATTCACACATTTAGCCGATACTTTTCTCTCTCAATTTTCAATCAATATTGGCTCTAAGATATCCTATGCTCATCTCACATATCAAAAAATATCAAAAAAGGATCGATTGAGCATCTAGCAGATTATGTGTTACGATGTAATAACAACTTATGTCTAATGTATTAGTGGATTAGGAACTTCAAGATCTCTTTGTCTAAAGTCTCTTACCACCTCTACAAGATATTATCATCTTCAAGACATCTCCTTCATTTGATCATCTCTGTCATACTCTTAAATTATGTGAAGGAAAACTTATTTCAATGGGAAAAATTAAGTATCATGATGAATCTTCATATTCTAATCCATTTCAAATAAAATCTAATTTTAATCCATCTTCTAAGCCCATTGAAGCCAAAGAAACTATTAACATTGTTAATACTGCTGACAAGCTTCAATGGAAACCTATGAAGCGTTCATTTAAAAAATAACCTATCGCTCTACATATTCTATTACCACAACTTGCTGAGATAAATCTTAATATGCTTCCTCCTCCACTTAATTTGGATCCATCTCACCCTAAATGATCTGAAAATATGGCCAAAAATTTTAACTGACCTCAAACCCCTATAGGCAATTTGTTAATTTCAAAATACACTCCACAATATTAAAAAATTTAATAAAAATTAGAATGTAAAATGAACATACACACTGCAAGAGGTTGATAACGGAGTTCGGAAAATGCCTACATATCCAGGTTGAAAAGTTGAAACAATTCATTAAAAACTTCCAATTTGTAAATCAAATACAAAATTACAAATGAAATGATGAATGAACAACAATAAACAAAAAACCTAGTTGATTTCAATGAATATAAACTAATCTCTAAAAGAATAAAACCCAGTTTATTCATAATGAATATGAATTGGTATTTAAAAGAAAAAAACCCAGCTGATTCGCAATGAATCTAAAGAACAAAACCTAGTTGATTCGCATTGAATCTGAACTAGTCTTCAAAAGAAAAAATTCCAATTTAATCTTAATGAATCGGAACTAGTATTCAGAATAAAAATAATCTCCTTCATGAACATCGAGTCCAAATAACCATGTTTACAAAGTCTAGAGTAGAAGATCAGATTTCTAGTAGTTTCCCTCCAAGCTGATGTTCGGACGAAATGGCTCCAAAATGGAATCTAGGCGCCCAAGTGACTTATGTAACAAAAAATGTTATCAAAACAAATCCAAAACGGGAAAAAATTAGACCCACAAGGAGCGTCTCAGAATTGTGAACAACTTTCCTATTTACACTGAGATCCGGTAATGCTCTTAAGTGCCTAAAAACTGTCCTTTTACAAATCTACCTTCTTAGTCCTAAAGCATAGTCACTGACATGTGTTTATACAAATAAAAATAAGCCATTTTATAGGATAATCCATCCCATGTGGCGTGGCAGCAAGGTCTATTTTTTATAAGGGTGTTTGGGGGTTTAAATCTCCCCAACCACCTCATTGCTTTGTAATTATTATTGTGGGTATATCCCACATTGATGAGGATATGGGTTGGAAGTGCATTTAAATATAAAGTGTTGCTCCATTTTATTGTGGTTTGGGCCATAACTTACCCCTTTTTTCTACCACATATGTGGTTGAGCTATTAATCACCAATGGATGTATTATAATAGGTAGTGGAATTTGAAATGACACTTATGTGGCTTATTCAGTGCGGATAAATGTGTAGGAAAAATTTTGTGATTAATGTGGCGGCTCGTCAAGCTAACCAAGAGAAGCTTGGTCCAATGCCCAATATAACTCGCCTAATTCATCTTACCAAGTTAGATAGTGAGCTCGTAAAGTTGGCCCCGGGTACCTTGCTTGAGTTACATGTGGAACTTTCCCTTCTCGATCCAATAAAATGTGATATGTGGCAGGCCACGTGGTGGCCCGAAGACCCACCATTTGGAAAATTAAAATATGGTGGCTAAGATACCCCTCTGTCAAAAGAGTGTGTCGACCTTGGCTGAGGGTCCTTGGCCAAAAAATAACAGGGAACATCCATCCAAACATGAGATTTGATGACCAATGTCACAAAAAAAAATTGTACCTTTTACCAAACTCCACTTTTTCAACGTGTCACATCCAAATTGGCCAATTTAATTTTTTTGATTCCAAACATTGAGAAAAAATTGACCAACAGTATCTTGAGCATATAACCTCTATTTCCATTGTTCTTGGTACTGTCGGAAGGCTCTTTGAATGATCTACCATATTGTTAATGGTTTAGGGAAATTTAGGGAACTCATGAAGTCCCAAATTTCCCTCCAGATCACACCTCCCCAGTGAGAATATTTTTTTTCCACAAAAATATTTGTTTCCTTTGCTTTCTAAAGATCTGAACATGGTGTTGCCGAGGAGAGGTCTCTGGAGTTGAATCAAAGGTCCCATACTACTACTCCATAGTCAGATAACTAATGTCTTGATACTAAGACCTATGGAACTTGATCTTATTACCTTCATCAACGTCATGTTTATTGACACTTCCTGTTAACCTCCACTCCATTGTATAGACTATGCCTCTACACGGTGCTAAGTTAGAAAAAATTGTTTGATCGTGATTATCACCCCACTACACGGTCTTTGCCTCTACACAGTTCTAATTCTCTTGTTGATGATGATCAGGTAACCACTCTTTTGCACATCCTCAGTTAACATCTACTTATAGTGAGTATACGACTCAATGGTAGGTGTCAACAATGATCAACTACCACTCTGTTGCACGGCCACAATCAGCCTCTACACAAAGTGAATATCCCAATCTAACACCTTAGAGAAATCATAATAATGATGACTTTCACCCTGTTGCATGGTATTTTCATGTACACAATACTAAGTCTCTGGTTGATGATGATGATCAAGTACCACTCTGTTACATGGCCTCAAACAGCCTCTACACAAAGCAAAAATATGACTTGATGTTAGGTTTAAATGATGATCAACTACCATTCTATTGCACGGCCTATACCTCTACACAGAAAAAAGTTCTGAGCTGATGTCAATTATCTCAACAATAGTTACGACCCTCCTCCATAGCTAACGATCTTAGCGATATGTCTAATGTACTAAGGATGAGAGCTCATGTAAGGGTGTCTGCACAATTTCTTACAAAAAAAATTGATACTTACAACATTATGGATTAGTAATTAGTTTTTCCCTTTGTGAAAAGGTCTTACATTTGCAAGTATCAAAAGTACAAACAATGCCCAAAATGGGTCTTAAAATGCACCTAACACATATGCCAAAAATAGATGCATTCCCAAACAATAGCCATTCTACAAATAAGTATGAAATCGAACACTATCAATTCCATCAACCGATACAAACTACTGTCAAATCTCCAAAGCTTATAAATATGAGTTCAATTATGTACCCAAACTGTACCAGGAACTTAAAAGATAAATAAGGATATATACATGGAGTATTTTCCAAATTTTAATGCAAGAAAATCCACTGAGTATGGTAAACTTGTCCCTTAATTTTTCTCACAAATCTGGAATCCAAAAATAATATTGTCCATAGTGCACCTATACCTTTCCAATAAAAAATAAACCAACTACACAATATGAAATAGTCAAACTATTAAATTATCCTACTCTGATACCAACTTGATCCAAAAATATGGCCAAAATTTTTAACTGACCTCAGACCCTTGTAGGCAGTTTTTTAACTTCTGAATACACTCCACAATATTATCAAATTAATAAAAATTGCAATGTAAGATGAACACAGACATTACAAAAGGTTGATAACGGACTCTGGAAAATTCCTACGTCTCTGGGTTCAAAAGTTGATCTGATTCATTAAAAACTTCATATTTGTAAATCAAATACAAAATTAAAAATGAAGCGATGAATGTGCAACAATGAACCAAAATTTCGGTTGATTCAAATCAATTTGAACTGGTCTCCAAAACAATAAATCCATTTGATTTGTAATGAATCCAAACTGGTCTTCAGAATAACAAAGCCCAACTGATTCACAATGAATTCGAACTGGTCTTCTGAAGAACAAAACCTAGCTGATTTGTAATGAATCTAAACTGGTCTTCAAAATAACAAATGTTAGTTGATTCTCAATGAATACAAACTTGTATATAGAAGAACAATAATATCCTCCATGAACATCAAGTCATAATAACTCATCTTACAAAGTACGGTGCAAAAGATCGTATCTCCTGTGGTTTTCTTTCAAGGAGATGTTCGGATAAATGGCTCCAAAATGGAATCCTTATGCACAAGTGACTTCCAAAACAAAAAATTTCATTAAAATAAACTGGGAAAACAATAGTTTCATAAGGAGCATCTTGGAATTCTTGATAACTTTCTAGTTTAGTACGAGATCATGAAATGCTCCTAAGTGCCTCAAAAATGGCCTTTTACAAATCTTCCTTGTTAGGCCTAAAGCATAGTCATTGACCTATGTGTATACAAATACAAATAAGCCCTTTTATAGGCTAATACAACTCATGTGGCGTGGAGGTAAGGTATATTTTTGGTATAAGGGTGGTTGGGGTTTGAATCTCCCCAACCACCTCATAGCTTTGTATTTGTTATTGTGAGTATATCTCATATTGATGAGGATATAGGTCGGCGATGCATTTAAATAAGAAAGTTTCACCCCATTTAATTGTGGCATGGGCCATGCCTTACCCCTTTTTCTACCACCTATGTGGTCCAAGCAATTAATTTTCGATGGTTGCATTATAATGGGTGGTGAAATTTGAAATGCCACGTATGTGGCTTGGTCGGTGTCGATAAATGTGTAGGCCCGAACGTTGTGATTAATGTGGCAGATCATCAAGCTAACCAAGAGGATCTCAGTCCAATTCCCAATGTAACTCACCTAATGTATCTTATCAAGTTAGATGGTGATCTCTTCGAGTTGGACCCAGGTAGATTGCCCGAGTTATATGTGGAACTCAACCTACTTGTTTCGATGCAATGTGATATGTGGCATGCTGGTGGAAGGCCACGTGGTGACCTCAGGACCCCATAATGTGTCAAATTTGAATACGGAGGTAAAGACACCCCTCCGTCACAAGAGTGTGTTGACCCTGGCTGAGGGCCCTTTGACCAGAAAATTACAAGGCCCACCCATCTAAATATCGTAAAACCAAATTTCTACAATGTTTGCTCAAACTCCATTTTTGTAAATCGTCACATCCATATTGGCCAGTGGACTTTTTCGAGTTTGAACATTGACCAAACTCTGACCAACAATATCTTGAGCATTATGACCTTTTATTTCTATCATTCCTAGTACCGTAAAAAATCTCTGTAAATGATCTATGATATTGTCATTGTTTAGGGAGATTCAGAGAAATCCTGAAGTCTTAAATTATCCTCCTGATCACTAAAGTATGTACTTATAAGTAAAATACTAGATGTGAGTTTCATCAGTGCATTGGGCATTCTACCAATCGATGTTTTAAACTTCAATATCGTATTCAAGATCCCATTGACAACATTGCAATCGAGCTCCCCAAGCCTTCAATATCTTACACTAGTCAATGAAAATAAGAAGCTAAAAAATATTCAATGATCCATTTCCCAAGCATGACAAGCAATAGATTATTCTTCACCGAATCATGCATATCGTGTTGTGCTTCCTCCTTCATCATGAGCTTTTGGTTTTCTAGTTGCGCATGTTGAGGCATCTCCACCACTAATCACACTCTTTGAGCATGGTTTTCATGTTACATTTTCTTATAATACACTACATATCAATGCTTCTATTAGATATTATACTATGAATAATACTATGATTATTTCATCATTCCCTCTTTGTTTGTGTTCTATTGCACTCCTTGTTTCTATCAACTATCCACTCTCTCAAATTTCATATCCAATTCCCAAATTCTATGGTTACATCAAGCTTCTAATTATAGTTGGACCTATCACCATATTTGTTCCATTCACTGTGGCACCTTTAATAGAAGGCTATGATCTACTCTTAGGTCTTCTTTAGCTCTATGCTACATAGGCTATCTTTTCCATGACTCACTTCTATCTTAAATTCATTCACAATAAACAAGTTGTCACTCTAAAAGGTGTTCCATCATCTACTCCATTACCTCAACCTCCTCTTGAGGTTGTTATTGCACTTACTAGAGCATCTAGGTGCCCTAGGCCTCTCAAATCCAAGGCATCTTCTGCACCTAGCTCACCCATATACACACGTCCTCCTCATCCTCATCAAAAATTTAATTCATCATCTCGGCCTAAGTCTCCTCCTCGAGTAGTCTTTTCACTTAGATTCTCATAACCTCCCAGGTCTCCTTCACATAGATGCTCATCACCTCCTAGATATCCTCTACATAGGTGTTCATCACCTTCATAGTCTCTTTCACATAGGTTTACATCATCTCCTAGGTCTACTTCACATAGGTTTCTATCACCTCCTAGGTCTCCTTCCATATATACAACATTAGTCTCATACACCACCGAACTTTAGAGTATTATCACATGCCTTTATCTCCTCATACATGGATTGGAGGACCCTTTTCCATACACTTTTTTCAGATATATTACTCATCATTATACACTTGGAGGATATCATGCTTATTTCCCCCCTCTTAGCACTATTAAGTGTCTCACATTTCTATTGTTACACTTTTTGCTTCGCCTTTAGTCTTTCTCATGCATCTTACACAACTTGATACTCAACTTGTATCGTAATTACCCTATGAATCACTCTTGTTCTATGGTTCACACTTGAATGTTGAGGGTCATACTAAATCCATGAACCTCACACATTGTACCTTTCACACTTTATGTTTCATTGATACATCCTTCTAGTGCTCTATTCTCACACATCACATTACCCTATCATGCACTTTAGTTCCACGGTTCATACTCAATTGTTGAGGTTCTAAATATGAAATAAACCTCACCACATTCATACTTTTTAGGCCCTATGCTCCATTGATATATCTTTCTAGCACACATGTTCAAACCATTTCCCGATGACGTACTCTTGTTTTAAGGTTCATTCTTTACTATCAAGGGGTATTTTATAAATGAACCTCATCTCCAACACATTTGTACACATCCGCTTAGGGGAACACTACTCCTATCACTTTTTTTTTTGCATAACATTCCATCTCACTCATTCACAACATGTTGCATATCTTATTTGCACATTACTCTTTCTTACTTATACTCACATGTACACTTTTCTTCCCATGTTAGAAGGATATATAATACGTGATTAACAAAAAATAAACACCTAAAGGGGGGATTTAGGGTTTCTAGTGTTAATCTAAATAGGAGGACTCAAAGTAAATCAATATGTAATAACTACAAATAGACTATGCTAAATGAAGTAAAAAACCTAATGAAAAGGAAAGAGGGAGAAAATGGATTAGTTGATTGAGGAAAACTATCGCAGGTTGTCGCAAATTTGAAATTGACACAGGCACCTGGGAGTGTACTAGGGAACCCTAGGGCACCCTAGTCTAGATTTTGGGCACTGTGAACTATGCAGGGACTCGAGAACTATGTTCGGCGGGTGTCTTAACTAGGTGTGAAACCCTACATGTCTATCATACTAGAAATGCTGGATGAACAAGATGACACCCTACACATGAATAAGAAGAAGGGGTCAGAGTGACTTCAGCTGCCAAATTGGTGGACTTATCACTTAGCACTACACTACATTACAAACCCTGATGTATTTCTTGTGAGTTTGTGTATGCCATGCCCTAGGTGCTCCCGTGTTAGTTGTATTTTCTATGGTAGTGAGCTATGATAGCTATATGAGATGTAGAATGTAGAGTAGAATAGATAGAATCCCTCCTCTAAGAATGTGAGAATGGATGCGGATGATGACAATGCTAGCAAGAATGTATGGAACTATGTGGATGGAGATGGTGTAATGGATGCAACCCTAGATGGAGTGAGAGTAGTGATAGGATGCAATGACCTAGGGCCCTCATTATGGTCTTATAATATTTATATTTATAGGGCTCTCAAGTTTTATTTCACAATTAATCCTGAAAATATCAACTGAGGGGGGGGAAAAGATAAGGGAGACTAATGGCTAGAAGTGACCCAAAGAGGAGCAAAAGAGGTTAAACATAGAGCAGGGGTGCCTAGGGTGGGACAAGGGTGCCCCAATATGGGGTAGGACGTCCAGAATCAGGGATAGAATCTTGGGGAAGTTGTGAAATGGGTGGATAAGTATTGGTAAATACGTGGGAAAGACGAAGTAAAACATAAAACAAGGATGAAAAAAAGGTGGGATTAATTGGTACTTTGTACCACTTGAGAACCTTATAAATAGTAGTATATGACCGGGCTAAATATTATCTAATGTGCCATATTTGTGTCTAAATTTTCCCCCACTATATGTTGGTAAAAGAACAACTCGGCAACATAAAGTAGCCAGAGAAGCGTACCTTGAAATCCATGTGCAAAGTGTAGAAGAAAGCGCGTGCCGATGGACTAGACTTGACACAAGAACATGGAGGAGTGTGGATTCTAAAGGTGAAAAATTTAAATAAAAGTGATGAGAGTGAACCTAGGGTGAAACGTGTGTGTAGCTTCTGCATGTGTGTGGTGTACTTGCATGGTTAGTATGGAAAGTACCATCATGGTGTGTTGTCATTGTTGTTTGTTGTTATTTCCCCCAATTTGACTACTTGTTTCTCATAAGGCGGACTTGCAAGGATAAAATAATTTAAATATTCAAATATGTATGTATGTGAAAACACTCTGTAAAGTATGCAAAATGTAAAGTAAGCTAGAGTAGAAATATTTAAATGGGAAAATGGAACATGTGCACCTGATCCATGTCGAGAGAAAGGGTGTAGAAGGATATCTTGTGATGTCACGAGTTTTTCGGGTGATCTTACTGCCACCCTGGCTGAAGAAGTGTAGGGAGAAAATGCTCGGTGTCCTCCAACTCTAACTGCTTGATCTTCTATAATTTGTTGAATAGATATATGTACTGCGCTAGTTTTTTGGGGTGATCCTATGCCACTAGACAGAGAAGTGTAGAGAGGCAACCCACTGTAACCCCTGAGCTTGTGATCGCTCCATAGAATTTCCGAAGGACACCATGTCCTATTAAGGCTGATGTGTATGGAGTTCTTTATGATTTGAACTCACTCATTGTGTCTGAAACCGATGTAGATACATTGTGCTAGTATTAAAACCCATAGTGATGCCCCCCTCTTTGGGGGAACATACGACAACCCTATAAGGAGAATGTGGCCCCAAAAGAGGACCAACTACACTCTAACCTTATAACCAACTCAACCTTATAGGGGGGAGGGATAGCGCTTCGGTAGATACTAAGGCACACACAAAAGGGGATGACTAGCTCAATACAAGTGTTAGTCCAAAGTACATGCATGAAATTAAGTATAAAAGATGCAGACAATGTAAAAACTACTAAGAATATTAGTGTAAACACGTAAGAAAATAAGGAGACCGTACAAAGTGAGTTTCAAACATGGGACATCACTCATGATGTCACAAGACACACAAATGCCATCATGGCCGCAAACAACAAACAAGTGTTCACACAAACAAAGGGCAAAGCCCGCATACAATGGAAAACAAAGCATATAATTAGAAATACAAGGAGTCATGGGAATATGTAGTCCTGTAAAGTAAGGTCTTTTGCACATGAGACACCCGTTAGCATGTTAGGATGATAACCAATATTTCAAAAATGTGTATGAGAAAGTAGTAAAGGATGCTAAGTAAAAAATGAAACAATAACACGTATATAAGTCAAATGTGGATGCCCCCAGCGATTAGTATAGTAATGGTAGAAGGTGACCATCCATGCCACGTGTAGAGTCCTGTATCTACTATCAAATTTGAAAAAGGTGTGAACGTGCACATTTGTATGATAATGAAATATAGGAAATAAAACTAACATGTATAATAAAGTGAACATGCAAAACACTAGTAAGCAAAAGTAAATGCTACCAAGACAATGCATTATGTTGTGGATGGATGGAATGGAATGCAAGATGGAATGATAGGAGCAGCGTGCCCCTTAGAGTATATGGAAGTGTAGTTAGTGAGGTTCATTTTTTCCCCCCTCATCATTCAAGAATGAACCATAAACTATATTGCATCATCAGGAAATGGTTGAGTAATTGTGGTTGTGTCTAGTGCACTACGATGAGTGTGTATGTGTAATGGTGATGAAATGTGACATGGGGAGAATATGTGTATGAACCTATATAGCCGTAAATGTATATCATGAATTTGTTGATCAGAAGAGTGATGAATTATCCCTAAGCATATATAATTAGAGGATGAAAGGATTGTTATAACATGTATAGAAAGATGTGCATAGACCCTATAGCCTAAGCGCATACCATGACATGTTTGAATGGGTGAGTGATGATTTATCCCTAAGCATATATCACTATAAGATGAATGGATGTGAATGCGTCATATATAAATAGTGTCACTACGTGGACCCTTATAGCCTAAATGATATACCACGACTTGGTTGGATGGAGGAGTGATGATTTATCCCTAAGCGTATATCACTACATGAATAGGAGAAGGTGACAATTTATCCTATAGTGTATAGTCACTACAAGATGGGTGATGAGGGTGTATGAAGTGTATAATAATAATAGGTGATGGGTAACATAAGGTGGTGATTTATGCACTTAAGTGTAGACCACTATGAATTGATTAAGGCGAGGGTGGTGATTTATAGGGATAAAGTATATACCATTAATGTAAGATTTATGTAGGAGGAAAGATGATGTGGTAGAATTAACCTAAGAATATATGACCACAATAGATAGAGTGATGATGATGTGGGTATATAGTCTAGAGCATTGGTCAATTCGATGAATGAGGTATGATGACATTGTTGTATTAGGGAAGGTCCTAATTGGTATACAACTGTAATGAAATTACTAGTATAAATTTAGATTAACCAGCAACAATAGAACAATAAATAACACAATATTTCAGAATATCTCAAAATGATCTCAATATGCAATTAGAATAGCTTTGCCACTTTGAGGGGGAAACCTCCAAACTATATAATAATACTCAAATGATCAAATCATAATGAAATACCACCTACATTCCCCTATATATACTATTCATATGTTATGGCCATCACCAAAGGCTGACCTATTAACCATGAGAAAGAATAAATGATATAATAAAATGTATGGTAACCCACAAGTCGGCTACTCATATCCTAATAAAAGCAATAGGTTAAGGGAGTAGCATGCCCTTCCCCTTCAAACCAATGTTTTCCCTTAATGTTGAATAATCTTGGATGTTGTTGCAGACAAACCTTCATCCTCCTAGGTTACATCTTCTATGCTCAGATTTCTTACACTTGATTAGATATTCATTAATGTCTCTGGTTCTCAGCCTCTTAGTACGTGTTTGTAAAATCTTCTCTGGCTCCAAAATTATTCTTCCTTCCTTGTCAAGTTCTGGTAACTCTGTCTGGGCTTCAAATTTATGTCCAATAACCTTCTTTAGGCATGAAACATGGAATAATAGGTGAATGTGTAAAGATGGAGGCAACTCTAGTTTATAAGCAACATTGCCAATTTTCTGTAGAACTTGATAAGGGCCATAATATTTAGGAGAAAGTTTGTTGTCCTTTTTTTGTTACATTAGGGGCATATGTTTGTAAGGCTGGAGATGTATAAAAAACCCAGTCACTAATTTCATAATGTCTTTCACTACGGTGTTGATCTACTTGTTGTTTCATCCTATTTTGTGCTAATGCTAAATTCTCATTCAAACTAGCCAAAACCTATTGTTGATGTTGAATGTGTTCCTCAACATCTCTGGCCTTAGTTTACACCCTCAAGGAGGAAGTGATTAGAAGGTGGATGGTAATCATATAATGATAAAAATGGGATCATTTAAGAAGAAGTATGAAAAGATGTGTTATACCACCATTCTACAAGTGGTATCCATTTAATCCACCTTTCCTGCTTATCTGATACAAAATAACGTAGATACCCCTCTAAGAATTTGTTGACCACTTCCGGTTTGCCCATCAGTTTGAGGATGATAAGATGAATTATGAGCTAGTTGAGTACCCAAACATGAAAATAATTCCGTCCAAAAATCACTTGTGAAAATAGGATCACGATCACTTACAATTATATTTGGGGTTCCATGTAGCCTTTGAACTGTCTCCAAAAAAAGAGTTGTGACTGTACTGGCTGAAAATGGATGTGATAGGGCACAAAAATGGGAATATTTTGTGAGTCTATTCCAAAATCATGAAAATAAAATTGTTACCCTCTGAACAAGGCAATGCGGTGATGAAATCCATAGAGACCTCGTCCCATATTTGGCTAGGAATTGGTAAGGGTTGCAACAGACCTGGTGTCTTAATTGTTTCCCCTTTGTTTTTTTCACACACTAAACACTCTGATACAAAATTTTGGTACATCCCTCTTGAGTCCTCCCCAAAATAATTCTCTTTTTATTCTATGATATCTCTTCAAAAACCCAGAGTGTCCTCCAACAGGTGAGGCATGTAGTTCTGCAATAATCTTATGCTTCAACTCAGAATCTTTACTCAAGTATAACCTATCCTTGTACCATAGGGCATTAACTTTCCACTAAAACTTGTTATATGTCATAGTTCCTTACTTGATATATGTATTTAGAGATTGTGTATCATTGTCTTGATCCCATTCCAATCTTTCTTCATCCACCCCAATCAGCCATCAACATGGAAATTCCACATACTAAGGCATCTGTGGATGTATCCCTTCTGGACAATGCATCAGATACTACATTTTCTTTACCATTTTTTGTATATGATTTCAAAATGATAACCCAAAATTTTTGTTACCTAAATTTTTTGTTCCCTTAGATGATAACCTTTGCTCCAAAAAGTATTTGAGACTATCATGATCAGTTTTGACCTTGAAGTGTCCTATCCATGAGATAGGGCCTCCATTGCTTGACTGCATGAAGAATAGCCATCATTTATTTCTCATAGATAAGTTTGAGCAGATCTTTTCCTTTGAATTAGGTGACTCTCAAATGCAAATGGTCTTCCTTATTGCATTAGAACTACTCCCAATCTTTATCTGAAGCATCACATTCAACAATGAATGTTTTTGAGAAGTTGGGAGTAGCCAAAACTGGGGTGTTGCACATGGCTTCCTTCTGCATCTCAAATGATTTAGTGGCTACATCTGTCCAATGGAAGGCATCCTTCTTTAGCAATGTAGTGAGTGGGTTTACTATTCTACCATATCCCTACACAAATCTTCTGTAGTACCCTGTTAATCCTAGGAATCCCATGAAGATTTTTGAGATTTTTGGGCCTTGGCCACTCCACCACCATAGCTTTGATCTTCTGAGGATCAACTTTGACAGCCTTCATGGGATACAATATGACCTAAGTACTCTACCTCTTGTAGACCAAAATAAAATTTGGATGGATTTACATACAAAATATGTTTCTCCAAAAATTCCAACGCATTATTTACATGTTGTAAGTGTTCTTCCCATGTATTACTATGAATCAAAATGTCATCAAAGAAAAATAATACAAATTTCCTTAAAAACGGCCTAAAAATAGTGTTCATCAAGCTTTGAAAGATTGAGGGTGAATTTGTAAGACCAGAAAGGCATTACCAAAAACTCATAATGGCCCTCATGAGTCCTGAAAGCCGTTTTATGAACATCTTCCTCTTTTATCCTAATTTGATGGTACCCCTGAACGAAGATCTAATTTTTTGAAATAAACATCACCATGTAATTCATTAAGTAAATCATCAATTATTGGAATAGGGAAACTTATCTTTGATGGTGTACTTGTTGAGTTCTCGGTAATCTGGAGACATCCTCCATGTTTCATCCTTCTTATGTACCATGACCACTGGTGAAGAATATGCACTCTGGCTATGCTTGATGATACATGCCTTCAACATTTCCTCCACCATTTTCCTCAATCTCACATTTCTAGGAATATGGGTTATCTATATGGTCTAATGTTAGGTGTTTGGCTCCTTGGAATCAACTAAATGGCATGATCATGATCCTTAACTAGTGGTAGTCCCTTTGGAATTGCATCAAAAATAGATGAGTGAGCATCCACAATCTTTTGAAGATCGGGTGGCATTGAAGACTCTGTATTTTGTACTTCTATGGAAAATAGCTTTGCTATAAAGCCATCCACTCCTTTTCTGAGAACCTTTTACATCTGATGAGAGCTAATAATCTATTGGAGACTTAGCTACCATCCCATTCAATTGTATTGTCCTTCCATCTGAATGAAATCGCATGAACAATTCTTGGAAATTCATCTCTATAGTACCTAAGGTTGTGAGCCATTGGACCCCCAAAACAATATTTTCCCCTCCCATAGAAATAGCAAACATAGGTGAGTCTAACATGTAGTCTCCCATGGAAAGCTTGATACTATGGCACTTTCCTGTGCACTTGACTATCCCACCATCCACAATCATAACTTGCATTTCTGGAGCTGGGTAAATAAAACAATTGAGGTGGGCAGCTAACTTACTATTTATGAAGTTATGAGTACTCCCCGAGTCAATCAAGACCGTCACCTTCTGTTTTTTGAGATAGCTAATAATCTTGAGTGTTTGAGGAGTACTAAAACCTGACAATGCATGGCAAGAAATTGTAGGTTTGTGATCCTCTACTTCATCTTCTACTGGTTCCTCAACCTCTCCTATAATTTCAGCTTCCTCATCATCCTCATTACCTCCATCAATATAGAACAACTTCTTCTCAGCACATTTATGTCTCAGTCCATATTTGCTATCACAGTTAAAACATAATCCTTTTGCTCTCTTTTCTTCCATTTTTTGAGGAGTCAGTCTAATTGGCCTAGAAAATGAAGGGGAAGAGATACTACGGTCTCTGGTGTTAATGAAAGGTGGCCTCTTACTACAAAGAACTTTTTCCTCTACACGACGTGCCATGATAATAGAATCAGAAAGCTTGATTGGATGAAACATACGTACCTCATGCTTGATGTGGTCCTTAAGACCCCCAAGAAATAACTCATTCAGATTCTCTTCTAGAATATTCTCCACCCTTAAGGATAGGTTTTGGAATTGATGCACATAATCTTTGACTTATCCTATTTGTTGTAAATTTGCTAATTTACTAAAGTAGTTCTGTGAAACACTGGAACTATAGTGTAATTGCAACTCCTCGGTAAAAACTGTCCAAGTGACACCTAGACCATTCTTCTACCTCTGAGCACATAACCAATGATACCAAACAAATTGGTCAGGTTCTAAGATATAGGGATTTCAATGTCACCTTTTGTCTTGATGGTGTTTGATGTAACTCAAAGAAGTTCTCCATTTGATTTATCCAATTAAGGGGATCCTTACCATCAAATTTGCACATATCCACTTTCAACATCATGTTCTATGGTTGCGAATAAGTTTGATTCTGATGGGACTGAAAAAGTGATCCAATATGGTTAGTTTGTCCATGATTTTGAATTGAAGGTCCTCCTTGGTTTATATGGGCCAGATTTGGGCCATACTGGTTACCCTTTACATGTTGCATGATATCATTCAACCGATGATTGATTTGGGCTATGTCTCCTTTAGAGGCCATCTTAGATTGTACATTTCACAACTCATACTCAAGTTGGATCACCTTATGATCAACTGAGGTAAACCCTAGTGCTGAGGAATCTGTATTTACCCCTTCTGACTCCATCTCTTCAATCACTACCCCATCTTTATCTAGGGTTTTACCCAGAGTAACCGGATTCTTTTTTGCTCTTGTGGAAGGCCTCGCCATGATGTCAAACCTTAGGGTTTATGGGTTTCGATACAATTTTAGCTGAACAAAAAAAAACATAGAGAAGATACTAATACTATTTTTTTGAGAACATTTCTGAAAATGTAAAGAACTTGAAAATGTTCCATAATTTGCACCTTAGGGAGTCGATTTTATGAAAAAACCTAAATTTGTAATAACTTTTGCAAACACAAATAAAAAAAGTTTGAAATTTTTAGGGAACCTTACTTGAAATGTTTTGCAACTCTGGTAAAAATATCTCCCACCAATTCACTCTGGTTCAAAATATTTGGTGGAAACAAAAAATTAGGGTTTTTGCCCTAATTTCAGCCCAGATCGCAGCTCTGATACCACTTGTAATGAAATTACTTGTATAATTCAAATTAAGAGCAACAATAGAACACCAAATAACACAATATTTCAGAATAATGATCTCAATATGCAATTATAATAGCTTCGCCACTTCGAGGGGGCAACCTCCAAACCATATAATAAGACTCAAATGCTCAAATGATAATGAAATACTACCTATAATCCCCTATATATACTATTCATACGTTATGGCCATCACCAAGGCTGACCTATTAAGCATGAGAAAGTATAAATGATATAATAAAATAATATGGTAAGCCACAAGTCGGCTACTCATATCCTAATACAAGCAATAGGTTAAGGGCGTAGCATATTAAATTAGAATCCCTTTCTCAATTCACTCATAAAAACCGCCAAAAACTTATTTAGATCTTTAGAAGATGTCCTATTAAGAGAGGTGTATATAAAAATCAAAGAAGGAAAGAACTTGGTAGAGGGAACAATTTCTGCATCAATTAAAGTGAAATTACAAGAAGAAGAGCCATGTTTTGGTGATAGATATCCTCCCACACCAATTTTTGTCACCCAAATATAATGACACCTCCATAGCCTTGCCTCCTCGAAAGTTGTATGTAAATCGTATGCCCACACACATCCCAACAGCTATAGAGTAGGAGAGGTGTGAGTGTAAATGGTTACACCATGGCCAAATGAAATAAATATCATTTATTCACTCAACTAGGTGAAGCCAGTCAGTTGTATAACATAATTTAATAAATGTGGTACAAGAATGTAAAATGTAACATTGCTTGGTATGGATTATTGGATGGGATTAGTTTTTGAAGTTGAGGACCCTTTGCATAGTAAAAAACATGCATAATTAGGTTTGTATTATATGATTATTTTTTGTATTAAAAAATGTAGTTACAAGGGAAATAGGTAGTTTACATAGATGCAAATTTTTTTTACAAGTATATACAAAACAAAAGAGTCAAGGGCTATTGCTAACAAGGAGCAACCAACTTGGATCCAAGTAAAGTGGATAACAGGAATAAATCAAATAAAACTATTCAAATAACATTGTAAACAATGATTGACATAAAATTACAAATGTAAAACATATACCTTTAGTGTATGATGTTCTTTGATAAGATTTAGATATGGAAAAGGATTGCAAATTGATTTTCTCTAATGGTGTGACACCTGTATTTGCATTTCTCCTTACGATGTCCCCTATAGATTGGTAGAAAAAAGGGATCTAATTTGGAAAATAAGTTGTGAATTTAAAAAACTTGGAATTACCTGAGGGGTTGTTGATAAATATTAGGATTTAGAAAACACTAGCGCAGGCTTAATTTTCCATATGGAAACATCTAAAATAACACATGGGAAACTGAATTTGTAAGAACATGTATGATATCAACCTTGTGATAATGATAAGGATGGTCGTTCACATAATGTCGATTCTCAAATTTTGCAAGAAAAGCGAGTGCATGGCCGAACACAAAGAATTTGTTTCTTAAGTAGTGTGACACAAAATGTGCACTTGGGTACATTTCTAGGGAAATCAATGGGTGACTATGGTCACATGATTCCTAATTGAGTGGATAGCAATTGAAAGCTATCTTTGGCAGGTTCTTGTGTTTCTTATTTTCTATTTGGAGTAGACACCCTACTGCCCAATTACTTCACTATTTTAGCATTTAGGGATGAATGGTGGATTCCATAGCACTGGTAAGTGAACATCATACACCTGTATAGCCTCTCATAAAGGTTCTAGGTCCCCTTGACCTCTCTGTGCTGACTTCATACTTTCTCATTTTGAGGCATATTGTACCTTTTGGACATCTTAGGTTCTTATGGGTCTTAACTTCCAGAATTTCAAAATTCAGGGAAGGAAATCATATAAATCTACAAAGTATGTGACCAAAAAAAATACTAAACTCTAAAGATCTATTATAATCACTTAATGTTTAGTCATCCAAATGCATTATAAGAGTATCAAAAATAATCACATCATATTGCACTCAGTCAAGGGACAAGGGCATACATTTTTTTCATACACACATAGTGTAGGGAAGTTCATTTCACCATCCACACATCTATTTAGCATTGGTACAATATAGCTAATTTCATCCACATGCGCATGTGCAAGGTGATATCAATAGGGCACATGTATTATACAGACACACAAGATATAATCTAGCCAAGATTTACTGTCCTCAGATTGAGTGGGACTCAGTAAAGTGGATATGTTCTAAGGTGAACTACAAGATGGAAAACATACAGGCCATATTTTCTTTTTGCAGATTAAGATGACAGAACCATGATATAGATGTGGGTCACACTAAGGTTAGAATGAAGATCATTAGAGTCAAATACCTAGTAAAGGAGACCCGAATGGGACCAAACAGTAGTGGTACAAGATGTTCAAGTGGTATGTAATCCCAATAATGAATTATTGATGTAGAGGGTGCAAGTGAATGGCAAGATGTGATCAGGAAGGTGACCTAGTCCAATGGAGTGGTATGAAATAAGATTCCATGAGAGGGTATAGGGCATTGTTAGCAACAATATTCCATTGGTATGATCAAATGGTCCAATGAAGATACTATGTTAAGCATGTGGATAGTAGTGTATCAATAGGTCTCTCTCCCTAAAGAAAGGGTTTCATGGGAGGAATATTGTTTGCAGGATTTATATTCCAGTAGTGTTTATCATACGTGACTTAAAGGATGGTTTTGAACATAACAACAAAAGTGGAAGGGACTAGCTGAACCATGAAAATAGTTTAGGGACTAAAGTAGGTCGGAGTTGGTTTAGGGAGGAGATCCTCGATGGATGGGTGGAAAAGGAGGTGTAGGGTAGAGTAAGTTCATTGTCCAAATCGGGGGAGAATTTTATAGGATCAGGAGGAAGAGCTTAACATTTGGCAATCAGTTGGGCTAAGGGTAGGTAAGATTAATAGTGTCCATAAGTAAGAGGTAACAACATCTACAATAGCATGAAGGATCCATCCCAGAAGATGTTAGGTCAATAAACGAAGGACAAGGGTTATAAACAGAAGAAGCAATGGGGGTATTGGTTAAAGCGTTCCATGGCTATCAAATTGCAAAGTAACAGGAGACTTAGGAGAAGAGGCCTTTCTTAATCTAGCTTACCCATGGTGGAAAGTGGCCTTTCCAAAACCCTAAAAGGGGCAAGAAGAGAGATAGAAAGAGAGAGCTTTGACAGAGATCGGGTTCACCAAAAACTTCTTAACAAAAACACTAAACACCTAAAGTTGGGCCATGACTTTAGGGTGTCTAGTTTAATGTAATAGGAGGACTAAAACGTTGTATAAATTCTAGTAAATAAAGTAAAGAATATGCAATAATGTGGTCAAATCAGACTATGTTAACATGAATTAAAAACCCTAATGAAAAGGAAAGAGGGATAAAATGGCTTAAGTGATTGAGGTAGATCCCTCCCCATTAGGTTGTCGAAGATCTGTAACACTATCACATTAAGGCACCTAGGAGTGTACTGGGGCACCCCTGGGCACCCTAGTCTGGATTCTGGGCATTATGAATTGTGCAAGAACTCAAGAACTTGGGTTTGGAAAATGTTTGCAACTAGGTTTGAAACCTTGCTATGTCTATCAATAGTGGATTCCGTTGCATGAACTAGGATGAAAGCCTCTTTCACATGAAGAAGAAGATGGGTTGGACTAGACCTCAATATGCTAAACTAGTGGAGCTTATCCTTTTAGCAGTTCACTACATTACGGATCTTGAAGTTTAGTTTTTCACATGAGTGTGTGAATGTCATGCCCTAGGTGCTCTTAATGCTAGTTGTAACTTTGTAGTAGCATAGCTATGATAGCTATATGAGATGTAAAATGTAGACTAGAATAGATAGTCAATCCCACCTATAGGAATGTGTGAATGGATGTGATGTAGATTTGCTAGCTAGATGTCCATGGACACATGTGGATGGAGATGGTGCAATACTTATGCAACCCTAGATGGAGTGATAGTAGTGATAGGATACTAATGACTTAGGGCCCTCATTATGGTCTTATAAGCTTTATATTTATATGGCTCTCAAGTTTAATATTCACAATTAATCCCAACAATGAAGACGGAGGAAAATTTGATAAAGGATACCAATAGCTAGAAGTGACCCAAAGAGGAGCAAAATAGGTTAAACATAGAGAAAGTCACCCAGGGTAGGACCAGGGCACCCCGGGACACCCTAGTACAGGGGAAGAGCACCTAGAATCAGGGAAAGAATCTTGGGGAAGTTGTGAAATGGGTGGATAAGTATCAAGGAAATATGCGGGGAAGATGAAGTAAAACATAAAATCTTCAAGGATGGAAAAGAGGTGGGATTAATTGATACTTTATAGACTTGAGAACCTTCTAAATAGTAGTATAAGACTAGGATAAATATTGTCTAATGTGTAATATTTGTGTCCATACAATATGTCACTATATTTTCTATATACACATGTCTGTTCACTTGTTCTCTATTGTGAATGAAGAAATTATACATATCTATACACGTAGCATGGATTCTTAGCATTGTACCTCTTACAAGTCCCATCAAGGCTCTTAGGGGCATCTAATTTCTTACACAAGATAGGTGTTATCGTTTCATTTTTGGATACTACTTCCTATTCTTACTAGCACACCATTCTCTCGATATATACACATCTTGACATAATTTTTATCTTTCTAACATGCTAATGGGTTCTTCATGTGTAACATTTACATTGCAGCAACTATTTTCCACCATGGTTGTTTGATACTTTGTTTGATATTGTTTGACATTATCTTCTATTATATTCCATTGTTTACGGGCTTTTCCTTATGTATTGTTTGCACATTGTATTATTTTAGCCACTTCGCCCCTAATTGTCTTAAAACATTATGAGTGGTGTCTCGTGTTTGAAACCCACTTTTTGTGGTTTGCATTGTCTTCCTACTTACTAGATTACACATTGTCTTCTATATATGTATTTGTCTTGTTTGCACTAACACATGTCCTTGTCACTTTGTTTGCATGTTCCTTGGTTTCTACAATACACATTCCCTCCCCATGCAGGGTATTAGTTTCACATCAGTATCCAGTCCTCTCCTTTGGGTTGCATCCTCTATGCAACATCACATACACCCCAAATGAGGAGGGCATACGATAGGTGAATCAGTCACCCCATTCAGCACTACATAGTTACAATTCAAACCAACAAAGTACAGGAACAAAGCAGTCATATAGTCACGGAATGACCTAGATTTTGAATTAGATCCTCAATTCAACACAAACGTTAGTGCCTAGATATAAACACTAGTGCCTAGGTGCTCTTGACCTTTCTTGGGTGTCTATGACTAGGCGTAGTTACAATCACTTTGTCAGATCAACACATTTTTAAGAATTTCATAGAGTAGTTTACACAGTACATGCACAATCCTCCAGTAATCAAAATGCATTATGTCTCCTTTTTTCTATTTCCTTGGATTAAACTAGAACAAGCACGGAAGAAAGGATGAACACACCATCTGTAGTGGTGTATAAATTTAGGGAAGCAGATAGAGATAGAGAATAACACTAAACCTTTTTCCCCAACACTCTTCTGTCATGGGGTGAAATTTCCTAGAAAACTCACTCTTCTACAATAATCCTGGACATTTTATAATCCTTTCACTCTTCACAGATCAGGTGCACACTTTCCTTTTACTACTTTTTACACGCTTTTACACATATTTACATACTTAGATCAGATTTTTCATATATGCATGACTTTGAAGTTACTCTTTTGCTCTTCTTTTTGCATGTTCGTCCTTATAAGAAGCAATCGTCACAAACACAAGGATATAATGACAATAGGGTACAACATGGTACAACATATACACTTTCACCCCTAGGGTCACTTCCTCTTTCTTAGCTTCCACACTCAATTTTTTTCACTCCACATTTTCACTTGTCTCCTCGACATGCTTTCACCATCGATCTACAAGGAACAAAGGTACGTAAATTTTAAACTACTTTATGGTATCGAGTATTAACTCAATAACATAAAGTGGGGGGAAATGTAGACACAAAAGCACACACTTTGGTACACTTATAGGTCCTAATCACATACTACTATTCGTATCATTCCTAAGTGAGAAAACTAGCAATTGACAGTTATCTTTTACCTTTTTTATATGTTTATTATTTTCTATTTGGCCTTCTACACCCTATAGCCTAGTCGTACTTCATTGTTTTACATTTTATTACTCTAGACACTAGCTACCAGACAAGACGTCAGTGCCTAGGCACCCTTGTCCTTCTGGGCACCCGATCTCTTCATATCTTACCCGCCTCTTTTGAAACCTCTTTTATCTCTTGGGCATATTATTTTCTTATGGGTCAGCCTTTGAGTTTTCAATTGTGAAATTCAACCAAGGGAATCATATAAATACAAAGCTATGTGACAAAAATAAGGGACCAAGCTCTAAGAATATATTATCATCACCTAAGGTTACATCCAAATGAATTTTAAGAGCATCAAGACATCTATTTATCTTTCACTCAAGACATAAGGGAATGCATTTTCTGCATACACGCATAGGAGAAGGGAAGTTCATTTTTCCATCCACACATCTATTTACATTGTTACATCTAGTTATCTCTTATTATCAAGTGCATCTTGCACAAGAGATTTCCAAGGCATGGTTTCCAAACACGCGCAGAAGAAATACATGGATTCTGAGATGTATTTCATCACTCAGTCGTAATTTCACTCCATTGGGTGACCAGCGGGGGGTCACTCCATTTTACATCTTTCTTTTTTAGGATTCGATGTAGTTTAGGGTTTTACATGATATAATTTGTTTTGTAGGTTACATGCAAACTCTTCGATCATCTAACGACATACATGTGACCTACAACAAAGGTTAGTGACCACCTTGTGACATAATAAAAACTAGTTTCTAATCTTCTACGCAGTCACAGGTGCCTAGTAGAGGTCTCTAGCGCCTAGGTTCCCAATTCCAGGATCATTCAGAAACTACAAAATTTTGATGAGTGTGTTACTGTAATCTCCTCCTCATGTTCATCAATTTTCCAGTCCAGAAGACTTTGGGATTGATTTTGAAATAATCTAAGTCTTCTAATCCCTCTCTTGCAATTAGGGTTTCATTATTATCTAGCTTATTAATTTTGTCATTTTATATCTAGCAGTTATTATTTATTGTTTACATTTGTTACTCTACAATTAGGGTTTTCCAAATTACATATTTGTTAAATCACATAGCAAATGGTAAAATGCATGGTAAATATAATTGTATAAAATACATTTGGGAAGAATTCCACATGCACCATATAATAGCAATATGTAGCACTTATATTCAAATTTGTGACTATGGTAATGTGAAGTCATAGAGATAAAGGCACCCCTTCACAAAAATAGTGTGTTGACATTGGGTTGATGGCCCCTAACAAGAAAATAATGGGGCCCACATGTCTAAACTTGAGTTTTGAAGACCGAAGGAAAAAATATAAACACCATTTTTGCATTACCATGTGTTGCATCCTAATTGGTCAGTTTCCCATTATGTTTCTCCTTCTACTACTAAATTTTGCAGACGGTATCTTACTCAACCAAAGTCCATTTTTTTGTAAATAGGAAACAGAAATATCTCGGAGTCCTCTACCATACTGGAATGATTCTGGGAGATTTAGGGAAACTTTGTATTTTGAAATGATCTTTAGATCACACCTCCCCACTAAGAAGGATTTTTTTCCACAAAAGTTCTTTTGACCCACTAAAACTACCAATCATCTTCATGCATCTCACAAACCACACATGATCCATAGAAAAAAAATTATAGGAAAAAAAATTACTACAAATATTTTAAAAGTACATCATCAAATTGATTAGTTTAAAAATGGACAATTTACATGCCAACAAATGGCTAGAATCTAATTGATATTTTGTAATCTTCCAATCTATGCAAACAATATAGATCAGTTTTAAAAGACAAACCAACACAAATAATAGGTGATTGTCTAAATGGATCCTTGTAGAAATTTCATTCCACTATGACTGTAATTTCCATCATAAAATTGATCAACCAAAAATAGAAAATCCAACGCCTAAAGAGGCAACTATCAAACAGATTCCCTGTGACATGGCCAATCTCGGTAAATACAATTTCACCTAAATATAGATCAGTAAATATAGACACCAAAATCCAACTAGGCTAATGCCCATTGAACCTATGAAGCTTCCATAACATTGCAAGTGCAAATATGTTTGTCAGTGTAATAAAAATGCACTCTAACATTTTAATCATATTTATAAATCACACGTATTTCCCACATGGTTCTTATAAAACATTTTATTTAAAAGTAAGAAAACATTTTAATATTTTACATTGTGAGCAAAATTACAAACACTTCCCAAAATATAGGTATTAAAATGCATCTAACATATACCTACCAAAAATAGATGCTATTCCCAAAACAACAATTACTCTAAAAAAGAAAGTATGTAAAATTGAACATTGTCAATGTCCCCATCAACCTGTGTAAATTGTTCTCAAAAAACCCCAAAGCTGAAAAAATGATTTTAATTCATTGTACCCAAACTATACCATAAACTCAAAATATTAAATATGGGATTCAAAAGTAGTTTGTTTCAAAAAATTTAAATATAAGAATATCACTGCACATGATAAACATGTCTCACAGTTCCTCTCATGAATATAAACTCCAAAAATATTCAAAGCTACACAACATGGGAAAATATTTCCTTGCAACATACAATAGGAATCCCATAACTAAAAGCTTTGAATTATTTGTATGTAATCAACAATCATCAACTATGAAAACATGAAATTATGAAATTTTATCACATTTTCCTTTTTACTTGGTTTTATTTTCTCAGTTAATATTTGGATTCTAGGTTAACTCATCAACTAGTGGTGGATTAAGAACTTCATTTACCTTATTTTATCACATTTTCCTTTTTACTTGGTTTTATTTTCTCAGTTAATATTTGGATTCTGGGTTAACTCATCAACTAGTGGTGGATTAAGAACTTCATTTACCTTATTTTATCACATTTTCCTTTTTACTTGGTTTTATTTTCTCAGTTAATATTTGGATTCTGGGTTAACTCATCAACTAGTGGTGGATTAAGAACTTCATTTACCTTTACAATAGGTTTGTATTCCATCTTCATTTTCTTCTTTGAGATGGATAAATTTTCCAGCACGGCTCAAGTCGATGCCCACTCATACTACAATTAGTGCAAAAATATCTATTCCTCATAAAGGAAATTTTTTTGCCATTTTTTTCCTATGAAAGACGAAATTTTCTTTAACACATGCCTTATTTCTAACAAATGGTATTAACTTCTTAAGCAATTCCCTTCTCCTCCAATAGATGACAAAAAAAATGGTTAATAAACCCACAAAAAATACATGGAAAAGCATGTCACATTTTCTTAATATCGTAGCTATATTTTTCATATTAAAAGAGTGAATCATCAAATTTTTTACAATTTCTCTTATGCTTATGATTATGATAAGAATGAGGAGGTGGAATATTATTACCCTCTTCTTTGAATTTTCTTACTAAATCCATCCTCTAACAATGAATCAATAATTTTTTGCATAGAATCCTCCTGCAGGACTAGTGGCGTCATCACTTGGCTGTCGGAAGCTTGTATCCCTTCAGCATTCTTAGAGCACTCTCCAATTTCCATTCTAGCACTATGATAACCTAAACTAGCAAAATGAGAATGATCCTCTACCTACATTAGGTTATAAATACCCTAGCCATTCTTTCAAAGGCCTCTTCTATCAAATTCAATTTTAAGCAATAACTTAAATCCAATGCCCGTAGTGTATTTGTCAAAATCACCAACAATTATACCTAAATTTGAATATGAATCTAAATGTGAGAAAGAAGAATCACATGGTGAATAACTTACAGTGCACTCATCAATCAAGGTTTATACATCTAAAGTGGAAGGCAAATCCTTTTTCAGCTTACCATAATACAATTTGATTAAGAGCTCATCCTTTCTCTCTAACTTTGATTTCAAGTGTTCAATATTCTCTTCAAGGGAATAGAGCTTCTATCTCAAGAAAGCATTCTCATCTTGAATTTTTCTGTTCATGCTCTTCTAGCCTCTATCTTTTCAAGGCTTTCCCCATAATTATTTGTAAACAACCTGTACTTCTAAAGCAATACAAACTAAAAATAGAAGATCAAGCCATCAAAGTATGCAAATATAATAGAGTTAGAATATCAAATTGATATAAAATGAAACTGATACAAAAACTTGATCTGTAAATTACAATAGACCTCCTATTATTTTACTTGTTTAAACAAATCCTTTACTTTCCTCAATTTTTGTGATTTTTAATGAATCTAAAGTTGATTAAAATACGATTTTTAACTAATTTATAATTGATCCAGAACCAAATTTAATGAATCCCAAAATCAACTTTCTCATTTGTTTGATCAAAATCATTCACAATGAATTTTACCGATTTATTGTATATGTCGTGATATAATTTAAATTTGCATATTGTGATTTAAAAGCTAAATCAAAACTTATTTCTATCTACAAATAAAACTAAAAATATAAATGCTAAATTATAAAAAAAAAACATGAAACTAGTTTATTTATGGGGTTCAAAAATTTCCTACGTCCCTAGATTCATTTGAACCGATCTGTTAAAAATGTTCTAACTATAAGTACAATCAAACTTAAAATGAACATTAATTGATCCAAAACCTATAATTTTGTGTCTACAAACCTTCGAATGAATGTGACAATGCTCAGTGTTCATCCTTTACCTTCCCAAAGCACATGTAAAACCTCATTTCTGTAATTCTCTATCAAATAGTAACTTTTGTACCTTAAAAACACATCAATAGAACTCCAAATTTCAAAAATGGGGTATGCAACAAAAGTGTCTCAAAATTATGGAAAACTTTCCAATATACACCAAGGTCCCAACATGCTCCTAAGTTGCTCAAAAATGTAATTTTCTAAAATTGCCTTGCTATCATTCAATGCATAGTCACAACCATTACCTTATTCAAATCGTGACTCGCCCTTATATAGACTTGAGTCAAGCTTGTGGCTCACCGGCCAAGGCTATTTTTTACCACATGATAGGTTAGGGGTTTGACCCCCTTAACCTTCACTGACTGCTTTGTTTCCTCCTTGGGACTATACCCCACCTTCTTTGTGCGAGGATGGGTGGTGTAGTTTAAAAATAGGGCAATGGTTGGTTTAAATTGGCTTCAACCATTTTACAAATCCGCCATTTTGGGTGTTTAGTGGGTATGTGGGCTAGTCGGGGTATCGGTGCGACAAGATGGAGAGTAGGTTGTTGAGATGGCCACCAAGTGGTGTGGGGAGTCCACCAAGGTTGGCATACAGTTGGGATATGGCCGAGCTATACATGGAGAGTTGAATGGTAGGTAGGAGATCTGGTGGCCAAGTTGGTTAGGCTAGTTTGGTGGGTTGAGCTGGCAGTCGGTGCATAATAAATGATAAAATGCATGGTAAATATATATTTACGAAATACATTTAGGAGTAATCCCACATGTACTATACAATAGCAATATGTGGCAATTACATGAAAAATTTTGATTATGGTAATGTGAAGTCACGAAGGAAAATGCACCCCCCCACAAAAAGAGTGTGATGACCCTGGCTAAGGGCCCCCAGCCAACAAATAACCGGGCCCACCTATCCAAACTCGAGTGTTGGGAATTCGGGACTACGGAATAGTGCTATAATTTAATAAAAAACAAAATCATGCACACAAGATCTTAACAATTCCCCAGAATCTATAGTATTGGAAGTATAAACTAGAATAATCCAAATCAAAACAAAACACACACACACATAACACATCATGTACTGTGGTTCACCCAATGTGGGCTACATTCGCCAAAGATAGAGATATCATATATATATAATACAAAAAGAGTACAAACCAACTCTTCAATACAAGAGTATAATGCATCTCTCCAAGAGTATCTCCTCTCCTCCAGATCTCTAAATGGATCTCCATGAGTGCACTACAACTGTGCCTCCAAACACCACCAACAAATCTCACATAACTAGGAACTACTACATCTCTGAACTGCTACCAAATACTCTGTAGATCTGCAACAAGACCTCTTGCATGTGTCTACCAATGTGCAACTATGACTGTGCACCAAGAAGTAAGTATGTCTCTCCATCACTACATGCATAACCTGTGCAAACATGAAGACAACCTCCTCTACAATATCTAGATCTACATGGATCTATAATACAAGATCTCACAACAACTTTTGGATCTAACAATATAAGACTAGATCTACATTAATCAACAATACATCATGATCTCATGGATCTACAATACAATATCTCACCAACATGTGGATCTACAAGAAGAAACTCTATGTGCTTTGCATACTATACAAGCCATTACAATGAGACAATAACTATACAAAGAAAATACAGTAGAATATGTTACCCTCTTCTCACCATTCAGATGTACCTACTATTTCCTTCTGTCCATCTCCTTTCCATGGAGACTTTGTCTTCATGTAACCTGTTCTTTCTTTTTCTTCTTCTTCTTTATCATCATCCTCTCAATCTAGGAGAATCAAGGATCTAAGTCAATCCTTCTCTTAATTCCCTTCTAAACCCTAGATTTTATGCTTATATAGTCGTATATAAACTTAGGGCACTTAGCCATGCAATTACAAACAATAAATCTACTTTAATGCTAAAAATAGATCTAATTCCTGAGAGTTAATTAAAACATCGTCACACAGGTAACTGGTGACAGTTACCCTGACCGATGGCGGTTCATCTGCTGATCGATGGTGGTTAATATGCTAACCGACGGCGGTTAATATGCTGACCAACAGCGGTTAATATGATGACCGACGGAGGTTAATATGTTAACCAACATCAGTTACTATGTAAAACTAGCCACATGTAATGTATTCTTATTGTAAAACAATCTAGCCCCATAACCTAACAATCTCCCACTTGGAGATAGATTGCTGAACCTTTGTACTTGTACATCACTGTCCTCTACATACTATGACGACCATATATTCTTTACTTCAATAATTATTTCAAAAATAAAACCAGGAAGATCAAACCATCCTCTCAAACCAAGAAGATAAAATTATGACTTACCAAACCTGCACGAAGCTATAACTGATCCATAACACCATATCAATTGTTGGTATTAGGAAATCAAGCCAACTAATATCCTCATAAAATAAGCCATCATGACTAACACACCTACAAGTTCTCCCACTCAAACTAAAGTAATGAGCTTCTAATGCAACCATCGACATACTTGTAAAACCAAAAATTTTCTCCGTCCATCTATCCATGTCTCCATGAAACAACCAATGCAACTAGCCAAGACAAGTCAAACTAGAATATGTGAAAGAAAAATAAGATGCTGGGTAAAAAAAACCCTAAATGAGTTCTACATGCAATAGTGGGTGATCAATCCACAAACACTTGCATAACTCAAAGAAATCCAAACACTACAATATGCTAATCCAACCCTACATATACAACTAGCATTTCTAAGACAATCTTCTATAGATAACATATCTATTAAGGAGTAACATAGTAACAATTGGAAATACAAACATCCCCTACTCATGCTCAAGGCATATAAATCGTGCTCATAGGCATCCATGTGTAAATCAAATATCTACATCATCATAGACTCACAAAATAGAATATATCCACATGTACAAACTCACTATATAGATCCATCCATATCACCAAGCTCTCTAGAGGCTCCAAGTCTCTCATTAACTAAATCCAAATCCTAACATGAATCTTGTGCTCATCAATGTTAATAACAAACATCTATGATAAACCATGCCACTAATACCAAGTGCAAATACTAGTATACATGTCATTAACATAATACACAAACCAACCAAGATGAAAGCAAAATAAGGGCACCATCTAAAAATGGTAAATAAACATTGTTTTAAAACTTGTGACCAAACTAACCACGGTTTCCTAACAGACTTCGGTAACTAGCTGACCAACCATGGTTACCAAATTACCGACCATGGTTAATCCTAACCAACACCGGTCTTTGTAACTAGCATATTTTCTCCTTTTTCACCCTTCAAACTCTAAAAATTACTTTTTCATCTAAAACCAGTTGAATCAATCATCAATTTCCATCCCATAGGGATATCTAGGCACCACAAAATAAACTAGAAGTGATATCACAAATAAATAAACTCAAAAAAAACTTGTAAAAACATGACTGTCCTCCAAAACCAACTTGTCCCTCCTGCCACTCTAAATAGTAGCAATCTCCTCTCACTCTGCATGTGCATAAATGTCCAACCTACAATTCCAATAACCATGGATTACTCCCACTTAACCTAAACTACTGTGCACTTCTTCTAACACTAATCTCAAATGATAATATGTTAGTGAGAAATAAAACTAGATGAAAGAATATATAAATCGATTCCCTTCTTATCAAAGAATACTTCTACATCATATAAGTTTGGAATTCTTATGAAGTAGGTGAATCAACTTCTTTTCATCTTGTGTACTCAACATCTCTTATTACTTGAAACTACGTCTAATCATGAATTTTCATTGAGGATCTCATCCTTAGACTAGAAACCCTTGTCCTCAAGATTCCACACAACCAGGAAATAAAATTCAAAAAACACAAAAAAAATGGTGTAAATATGTGCACACTATCCAAATGTAATATCAGTTTCTCTAAATGAAAGAAATAAAACATGAATCATATAGAGATAGCTGACTCAAAGTCTCACTGGACTAACTGAGCCAACTTCGTCCTCTTTTTTATCCAAACATTGAAGTGATCTGCATTTTTTCTACCTGTACACATTGTGTAAGAAACCTGATCCTCCAAAACAAAAAATTGAACCATCCATGCCCTCTTCTACTGTAAGAAACCTTGTGCAAACTCGTTGTCATAGAGACTGACCACGACTTTCTAACTAGTACCCGGCTACCCTCTATGACTGATGTCGGTTCCCTGACCGACGTCGGTGCTGCTGGAATGAACACAACACCATAAATTGAAATAGGTCACCAAACTAGGTGCCTTACTCTGACCAAATCCGATAGTTGTGTTGAGCCAGTCATTTCAAGAAGCACCCAAATCTTACAAAAAAACTTAACAGCAATACTACATGTAATAAAAATACACCAAGATGAAATACATCACCTTACCAGTACCAAAATACTCAACCACATCTTCAACTGAAGAACATGATTCTCTGATGGAAACCCCATCTTCATTCTATGATATTGTATTTTTCTTCTCTAATGAAGCCCATGCATCTAACTACACCAAAGGATGCATAACTGCTCCTCTATCTCATACTTAGATATACAATCCCAAACCATGCATGTGTAACCAAAACATACAAGCACTGCAATACCAAGATAAAATCATACCAATATAACAGGATATGTAATCTGACCAACATTCTTGTGCCTCCAAGAACCAGGGACACCTCAAAAAATAAGACATTCCATGCATATTCTCAATTCTTCAGATCTATGACTTTCTATTGAAAACTAGGTTATTCAGTAACTAACCATAGTCACCCTGTAACTAACCACGGTCACCTTGCCAATGTTGGTTGCCACCTAACCGATGTCAGTCACTATAATTTCCAGTAACCTTACTCTTCTAGCTCTCACTTGAGATTGGATCTCTTCTTGTGATATTCTTATCAGGAAAAACAAACCATACTATCTTACACCTATCAGTAAACCACTAACAATATACTAAAGTAAAACCTTACTCTAAAATAACCAAGATATGATACTACTTTTTGGGAATTCGGGACTATAGAATAGTGATTTGATTTAATAACAAACCCAATCATGCACATAGAATCTAAAAAATTCCCCAAAATCTATAACAATGGAAGTATAAACTAGAATAATCCAAATCAAAACAAATTACACACACATAACACAACATGTACCGTGGTTCACCCAATGTGTGCTACATCCACCAAAGATAGAGATATCATATATATAATATAACAAGAGTACAAACCAACTCTTTAATACAAGAGTATAATGCATCTCTCCAAGAGTATATCATCTCCTTCAGATCTCTAAAAGGATCTCCATGATTGCACTACAACTGTTCCTCCAAACCACCACTAGCAGATATCACATAACCAGGAACTACTGCATCTCTAAAATACTACCAAGTTTTATGTGGATATGCATAAGACCTCTCACATGGGTCTACCATATGTGCAAATATAATTGTGCATTAATAAGTAAGTTTGTCTCTCCATCAGTGGATGAACCTATGAAAACATAGATTCAACCTCTTGTATAATATCTAGATCTACATGGATCAACAATACAACATGATCTCATGGATCTATGAATATAAGATCTCACAAAAACCTATGGATCTAATAATATAAGACTAGATCTACATGGATATACAATACAAGATCTCACCAAGATGTGGATCTACAAGAAGAAACTTTATGTGCTTTGCATACTATGTAAGCCATTATAATGAAACAATAGATCTATAAAGGAAATATAGTAGAAGATGTTACCCTCTTCTCACCATTCAGATGTACTTATTATTTCCTTTTGTCTAGCTCCTCTCCATGGAATCTCTATCTTCATGTAACATGTTATTTCTTTCTCTTCTTTTTCAACCTCTCAATCCAGGATTCCACATGCAATAATAATTAATTACATGCCATCATAACATCTAACCCCATATTTCATGCGTATACAAGCATATACAAACTAAGGGCACCTTATCTATGAATTTATAACCACTAGATCAAATTTATAACAAATTTAGATCTAATTCCCATGATTTAAATATAAAATTTCACTCACAGGTAACCATTTTTGGTTACCCTGACCGATGGCAATTCATCTGCTGACCAATGGTGGTTAATCTACTGACCGATGATGGTTAATATGTTGACTGACGTTGGTTACTATGTAAACCAGCCACATGTAATGCATGCTATTTATGAAGCAATTCAACTCCATAACCTAACAGCAATTACATGAAAAATTGTGATTATGGTGATGTGAAGTCCAAAGGAAAATTCACCCCTCCATAAAAAGAGTGTGATGACCCTGGCTAAGGGCCCCCAGCCAACAAATAACCGGGCCCACCTATCCAAACTCGAGTGTTGAAGACCGGAGGTGAAAAACTATAAATACCCTTTTACCATTTTTTTCATTTTCACACCGCCACTTGTCGCAGCCGGATTGGTCATCTACCCCTTAATTTACTCCTTCAACCAAGAACTTTTGCAGATGGTTCTTGCTCAATCAGAGTCCGTTTTTCACGTTCAAATAGGTGATGGAAAGCTCTCGGAGTCCTATAGTGTAAAATAATGATTATGGGATATTTAGGGAAAATTTATCCTCTGAATTGATCTCCATATCATCTGGATTGAATTATGAAGACATCTAAATTGCAAAACTAGTCATTAGAATGGTAGAGGACACTTTTTAGGTGTTGGCCAACTTTGTGGACATAATTGTTGAAAGAGAAAATTTTGCAGATGAAACCGTAGAGTATTATTATAAAATCATATACATTACTATGAAATTATTGTGAAGATTATAATTTGAAGAAAATGTGGAAAGAGATTTATTCAGATAAGTGATTCTAATAATAAAAATTTGAAAAATAATATTAACATATAAACTTTTTTATTGAAAAGTAAAAATTTATTGATAAAAACTAAAATGTTAATCATACAAAAAATATAGGTAAAAAGGTCACATTCTAGAATGCCAAACAAAGGGCCTGAGAAGGAGGCCAACTCACCTCAAAGAAGAAACACAAAAATCTAAAACAAAAGAACAAAACCATCACCAGGAAATGACCACAGTCTGTCTTTTTTTTTCCTTTCTTTTTGATAAAGTCAAGCCCCTAGGAGGAGGTCATGTGACAGTCACTTATAGGTTTGAGTTGTGAATTTCAATTAAATATTTCTCTTTATCAAACTCATTTTTTTTAGATTCATAGGCTCTCTTCATTCCTCCTACTAAAAGTTCTTTTACAACTACCTCTCTTGAACAAGGATCCTCTATAGACATCACTTTTTCCAAAACCTCCAATAAACGATTTAAGTCTTCTTTTTAGATTTTTTGTCTTCATATTTCTTTTTCTCCATTTTCAAGGTGTGTACATGTTTTATTTTCTTGTCAACTTTGGCTTCTAAAGGAAGAGAGTCGTAAAGCTTCCAACATTTAAGTTTGATAAAATGTTTCTTTTTCCTTTTATGTTGCCCTTGTGCTTGAGGACATGTTTTTAAGATGTTTTATTGGACGACAAAACCAACACCTAAATGTCATATTTTCATAATCCAAGATCTAGGTCCATGTGAAATTATGTTTCTTTAAAATTAACATGTGAGATCTTTACTAAGGTCAATCTCCACATAGATTCAAGCATAGGTGAAAATACACTCCACGGACCACTCGTCATGTGAATTTAAATTTTTTCCCAATATATTTCCAATATCTTAAATAACAAGATGCCAAAAATGAATAGACAAATTTGAGATTCGAACCCCAACCGACATTTTAGATACTACAATAGTGTAGGGTCAAAATCTGAAAACTAAGACATAACGATGAGTCTCGCTCTTCAACAAAACTAGGGCCCTTCCTTTAAAAGAATTCTGGTCATCCTTCATATAAAACTAAACAATGAAGAAACCTTTAGAATATATAAGAATCACAATTTTGGGCCTAGTGGAATAATTCCACTCAAGAAGGTGTGTGGACTTTGGCTAGAATCCATTGAAGTGACATATTCCAACTATAGATTTAAGGGTGGTTAACAATTCCTTTATCACTCCATACTTTTTCTCAAAAATAAACACCTCGTGAAAGCAACTAAATTAGAAGAGGAGATCCCTTAGAAAAGACACCATCTCCCCCGACCGTACACTTCCTCCACGCCGCCATGCAAAATCAACCTCGCTATATCTGCCGCTAACATAATAATCTTAAACTAGTGGGGTATAAAAATAAACGAAAAACAAAACAATTAAATATGCTACAAAGAGCAATGATTATTAACATAGTCGAAAACCTAGGATCGAATTTAAAGTAAACGTTTTACAACCCATAAAATCAAAATTGTTGTATCCATTTGGGATGGTAATTGGTATGATTCTTCGAGTGAGCTGTACATAAGACACCAATAATTAAGATGCCATATATCATACGAATATTCGAGTGAGTTGTTCAACAATGTTACCTTTATTTCATAACGAAAGATGCCACCAATCAAATAATTATTGGAACTGATGCCACCAATAATTTATTTACACTATACACTGAAAAGATTACTAGTTTCGTATGCTACCAAAATGCTTTCAAACTAAAACAAGCCAGTGATTTTGTTTTGGTTGACCGACCCAACCGACCAACATTTTAGAGTATTTCCATCAAACACGTGAACGAGGGGACATATATCTAGTAAAACGCAGGCACGCTCACGCAGATCACTCGCGTAAACCTAAATATAGTAAAAAAGCAAGAACTTTCAGTCATCATTTAGATTAAAATACAAGTTATAGCGTAAATGGTACCATAGAAATATCGAAGGTGATGTGTCAAAGAATTTAAATTTGAGGGCGTTGGACATTGTAGGAGGAAAAAGGGTAATGAAGAAGTGGCTAGGAGGAGGAGGAGCTTAGCGGCGAGGAAAATGTCGGGGGAACATATTCAAAAATCTTCTTTGTTATGACGAGACACATTACCCATAGGGCATCAAAATAATATATTAACGAGGCACATTAAGAGTACAATATCAAAATAATGCATTAATACTTGCAATGATTAATCAAATGATATAAGTGATTGTGAAAATGACAAAGAGGGATAAGGGCTTAACATTGCACAATGATACAACTAGAATTTGAATGTTTCTAAAGGGTGGAAAGGAGAATCAAAATCTAGAAATACTTCCTCTCTGCAATTGACATTTGAAATTCAATCTAGAAAATATGATAGGAATCCAGACACTGATGTGGTATGGATATGTCCAAGGGAAATGGTTCTATCCTCGTTGAAAGTGAGGATCTACAAATTTGCATGTACTTCCCTGACCTAGAAATGTGATTTGTGGAGTGGAAATGTAGTATTAACACTCTATAACCACATTAGGCAGTGGTGGCCTAAAATTTGAGGCAGGGGAAGTTGTATGAGATTTGTTTTAGTTGCCCCCATGCTCATTAATTTCAAATTGTTTGCAATGGATATATAAAGATGAAAATGGTGTGGAATTGACAGAGGAGGAAATTATAGATAACAGGTTGGTTGTTATGCCAAGTGGTCACCCATAGATAAAAACCTAAACCAAATATTGTTTACAACAAACAGTGATATAGAAATAAAGTACATTAAGTTGTTGATCTACGGTTGCAATGAGTGATGTCATAATCAACCACTTTAGTCTAACTTATGCAATGTGTTCGGCGTAATAAATTAATGTAAAGGTAATATAAAATTAGAAAGGATTGTAATTTAATGGTTTTTGATTTTGAGTAGGTGATATTTAAGGACAAGATATATGTGGATTAATTCATCTTCCAAGTTCAATCTTTGAACTTGGAAGAGGGGTTACCCTAAATGTGTGTTACTATTGCGGTCATATTTTAACCAATCGCAATCTCGTTAACTTGAGAATGTTCTAACGCATGGACAAACACTCAAGATTTCCACCCTTGTACTCAAGACATATGCCCGATAACCCTCATAATTATCATTACCTATGCGTATGCGACAAAAAGTGTGCCATTATGGAGAATTAGAATTAGATCCTAATTATGACTATTTAATCAAAAAGTTCGTAATCAACTACAGCCTATATGGTAAATTATAAACCTTGCATGAGCAAATTTTAATATAGCATGCACCGGATCTATTTTTTAATCATGTAACTGAATCTATATTTGAACCCACTAATGGGTGATTATTTGTAAGGCACAAAAACCCAGGCATATCACGGGCATCCATACTATTTCACATTCCTGTAAAAAGTACTTCCCTGTTTTCTTATGTTTTATTCGGGCTCATGTAAAACTTGTCCGACAATAAACCTGCATAAAGAAGTTGATTCCAGCTATCAGGAACGCCAGGTAAACACCAGTGGGTACAATCTTCATGAGGTGCACTAATCTTAAGTGTAGTGTAGACTGAAGAATGCCCATCCTGCCTGAAGGCTGAGTTGCGGGTTATGTTAAAGAATTTCACTCCAGGACTGGTACTCTTCAAAACTTCCTCGACAATCTTTGCATGAAATGTTGGCTGAGGGTTGTATGATGGATCTTGAATAGGCTCCTTCTCATCACATCTGATCCATTTTACCAGAAATTAGTTATACTCCAGCAGATTTTTTCAGAACAAAACTATCTTTACATATTTTTAGGCAGAGATTTGTTTAATACAGACCTATCTTTAACAATATAACACAGTAACAATGATTTTGAGCAGGCAACTCTTAGGGACTACGCTTGCGTCGACTTATTCATCCTGATTAACACATTACCTCTTCCTACTATCGTAATGACTGAATGAGGTGCCACGAAACAAGACCAACGTTTGGGGATTTGGGTTTGAAGATATCCACTTTGCCCATGTTGTTAGGGCTTTTGTATAAGCCACCACTGGATCCATGTCAGCATAGCTCTGGTTGCCTTCAACGATAATGTCCCATCTGCCCAAAAAAGATTAACATTCTTTGTATTAAAAATATATTGCTGGTAATGTATTGCAATGTTTCATAGTATTAAATTGCACAAAATGTTACAGCAAAAATACCAGTATAAATATTAGGCTGGATTTTTTTACCCCCTCCCAATGAAGATGTGTTTGGATTAGTATTACTCGAAATCAGTTTACTTCACATACCTTTGGGAGCCCAAAACTTGGGGCCACCATTTAGATGACTCAAAAATCATGACATCGGCTCCCATCCAGTGCATTGCATTATTTTGGATCTCATCCACATGAAGAATTCTTTTCCCTTCTTCAGTAATCTCAAGATCAACCAAATATGGAGCCCAGAAAAATTCGATCGAAGAGTTATATTCCTGCATACAGTTAACAAGAATCATCAATAACTCCCCATTAAAGTTCCTAACAAGATCGACTAAAAAGAAAAAGACATTTGATCGCTTGCTTGCCAAGGATTTGAATCTGAAATTGCTGCTGTTGCTGGGAACGAATGTATCTGGAAACTCTGTATACAGAAGGCAGATGAGAGACAAAAACTGGTTCTGGCTAATGGAGTCACCAACAAAAATTAACCTCTTTCCAGTCAGCTTGTCCAAAATACCCCTGCCACTGAATCTGAAATAACAATAATATTCAGAACATCCTCCCATTAAAAAAACATACCCAAAATATGACTGATCAAATTAAAACTTGAAAATCCAGTGTCTAATTCAACCATCTAACCTGGGAATATTACAGCCATTTGGTTGCCATCTCCACTTCTCATAATCAGAATCTGGCCTACCATTCGCTTTGCAGTTAAATTCAGTGCTAATATGAGGACATTTTAAAGCATCATAGAGAGGATAGGAGGTGTCATGAACCCATGTCCCTGAGAATAAATCACACTCTGTTTCTATTGCTTCATCTGTAACTCTATCAATGTTATAACCCCTGATTTTTTTGGGAGCAATCCTCGCGCAGGCATGCTTATTTGCCAGTACACATAACAGAAAAATAAGAATTATAATCTTCATCATGATTATTTACAGGTAACTGGAACCATTCTTAGCTTCGCCCTTATAATAAGCTAGATTAGTTGTTAGCAGGTAAAAGAGGTGAGGTTCGGAAATATAATGGTGGAAAAATTGGTTTATAGGTCTATTAAGACTCATACAAGGAATAGGCTGGAGATGTGCATTAATAAATAACATATTTTGCTATGTGTTTGTTGTCTAGACATTGTTTTATCGTATACATTAAATAAAAATTTAGGTGAAAACCATTCATAAATATATATTTTTTAAATTATTATTTATGTCCATTTGAAATTAACTATTTTAAAGACAGGTCCATTCATTCTTGCCACATATATAAAATAAAAAATAAAATTAGGCAAAAACCAAAGATTTTTTTTTTTTAGTTTTAAATACTTATTTATTTCTTTTTAAGATCAATTTTTTTTAAATATGTTTTAATTTGTTTATTTTGTTTTAAAAATTAAATAAAAACTTTTAAACACGTGAGACATTTTCGGTTTGCTTAACTTTTTTTATAAAAAAATACGAGACAGCTAGATACCAAGCCCTGCCAGGCTGCCACTGCACTTAGACAGCTGGATACAAAACAATAGGCGTAGATGTTTGTTGTAGTCAGATATTAATTATAAATGATCAAATATAACAATTTTAAGTAGGTACATATAATATCTTAAAAAAAAATTTATTGTTTATGGGAAGTACTTGACAAAATATTGTGGAATAAGTAAATTTCCTAATCAGTTATTTATACGGATATTGTTTTATATTACCCTTTCATTCCTTTTAGAAGTTAAACTAGATATTTTGGAATGTTTCCCATTTTTGTTTAGAAGTTACGAGTAAGAAATATTTAGAATTTAATTTGTTTATGGTTAAAAATTAGTAATTTATAATTAAATGTGAGAGTGAATTTTAGAAAGTAAAAAATACTATTAATGATATTTTTAACATAAAAAATTAGTAACTTGCTATTAAATGTAACCATGATTAGTAACTTGCTATTATATGTAATCATAAAATTTGGAATCTTTACCTCTTAAAAAAAAGAAAGTTAATATTTAGTTATCTTCCATAATATTTTTTTCTCAAATAATAATTCTATTGTATGTTTTCTTTTCTTTATTCATTTATTTGTATAGTTAAAATTTAAATACTTATCAATATAATATTATTTCATAGAAAATAAATATTTATTTTCCATCTTATATAGTTAAATTGTAGCCAACAAAATCTATATATATATGATAGGTTAGTAAAATCAAGAGAGAAAAATGATAAAATATAGACTTAAGTGGGATCATAATTTAAAATAAAATGTATAAGTTTAAAGCATTTAATTTATAACAATAAAATTATAAATTATCTTACAAAATATAATTATATAAGTTATTTTTAAAAGTTGTGAAGTAAGTATAATTCCCAAAACTTAAATTGAAAGGTATAAAACTAATCGAACTCTCATAAATTTTTCTTTTCATAGGTAAGGGTGTCTTAAAATCGAGGCCTAGTCCACCCATGTTAATAGAAACATGAAATGATATAGGGAGAATAATTTTTTTTTAAAAGGGTTAATGGTGTCAATCATAGTAGAAAAAGGGAAAATTTGTCTTTTACCCATTGATAAAAGAAGGCTATGTCTTTTAAGTCTATTTTAAGTCTATTCACTTTTTAGTAAGTACTTATTGTTTATAAATTTTTACATGTATGACATTATTATTGTAAGTGACTAATGTTGGAACTTAATTAAATCAAAAGAGTCCACCTATTATAAAACTTCAAATCCTTCTTATTATTGTGTATCCCACAACAACCTATTAAAATTTAATTAGAGTGTAAACCTAACACTTTGTAATTCCCGTTTCACTTTTATGATCAAAAAATTGTAAGAAAACATGAGATATTCCAAAAAAAAAAAAAAGTTTGTTATATAAATAACAAGTGGTTGAGTGACAAAGTAGATGAAATCAAACCACGTGGAATCTAAAAATGGCAATGCCATTAAAATAAAATGAAATCAAAGTATGTGGGATCTAAACATGGCAATGCTATTAAAATGAAATTAATTGATGTCATGTTTTCCTACTAAACGAAATTTGTTCTTTTCACATTCTGCTAAATCTTGTAACAAGTGCTCCCTTCTATTTCAAGCATTGTCAGACTGAAACTTTGACTGTGTGAAACAATTAAGAAATGAATACATGAATGTGTTCACACCCTTTCGCCACTGTCATTGGCTTTAGCACACCGTAGCATCAGTACAAAAATTATTATTTTTTATTTTCTCCCCACTGTCATGATCTGGTTATTATTGATTTGTCTATGCTACTCATGATCCTTCAGAAACATCAATGGTAACAACATGAGGTAGATATACTCTTAACTCGATAATGCCTAGAACAAACAGTGAAGCAAGTATGGAAAATATTTTGTTCTTGAAAACACATAGATATAATATACTTTAATATGGAATTGATGTAAGCATGTTACTACTGTTTTTATTGTTGTTGACTCGAGTAATGCTAGTTCTATTGTTTTTTATGCCAGGAAAGAAAGTTATAAAAATATTAATAACCATATTATGTCCCACAGTGCTCAAAAATTGTCTTCTTGTAATTTCTAACTAGGTATATGTGTTGATATAATATGGATACGATGCTTTGGGTGATTGGCCTTTTGACGGCCCTTTTAATTATGAAGGAAAAATGGTTAAATCGATTACAATTAAATGTTAATTAGTAATATCATGCGAGTGGTGCAATGTATATGTTGATATGTAGGGGCAAAGGAGAAACTTTACAATAGGGTGTGGGTTGTTGAAGGAGGAGATAGAGGGAGGAGAATTATCTGCATATGTGGGGAGATTCTTCAAATACCTGAGAGGGTAATGATCATAGGAAATGTTGAATATTTGACGAGATCCATTTTGAGAACATGGAATGGAGGGGAAATTCTAAAGTGGACATGATTCTGAATTCAAAATTAATCATTTTGGCTTGCTCTTCTCATCCATGTCGTGTCCCACTCCTGGGTGTCAAATCTATTTCTTTTTCCCTAAAGAAGAGAGGAATGGATACTTGTGGCGATCTGTGATTCTCTAAATAATAAAGGGATTGATCTACGATCGACACAACATACTCTTTATTATATTACATGGCCACTCTTTGCTCCTTTTTGTGGCCAGTCCATCTTTGTAAGATTGTAGTATACAAGTCAATTTCATTTCAATAAATCCTTCCCTTTTCAGTCGAGAGGGAGTTAATAACGATCCAAGCAGGAATTTTTTTAGGACCATGTTGATTATCACCCGTCTCTAATAACAACTGAAGGGCTATCTTCCCCATAAAATGCACCACATACATCGCACCCACCATCCCAACCATCATGTCAACCATGATGTCATTTGGTGCCATGTCGCACATAGTTTAGGACTTAGTTCTTTTTTTAGCAGCGCACAGAGAGACTCAACAAGAATCGAACTCGTGACATGCGTGTTCCCAATGCACGTTCCCCACTAGTCCACCTACCGCCTGTCATATGGTCCATTCTGATTTTGTAACAGTTTGTTAAAAAATAAGAAAATCGATCTACCTCCAAATAACAATTAATTGGCCCATAAATAAATCGATTTTTTCCTTATAACTTTGACTTGCCTAAGATAAATAATTTTTAATTTTTAATTAAACAAGGAAATTCGATTTTCTCCCCAATTAAATCCCTTTAATCCAAGGGGAGTGGATTAAAGGATATCAACCTTCATTAATTAATTAAGACTTGAAAAGGGGGACTTTACAAATTAGTGTTATGGGACGTTTTGTGTCTTAAGCTTGTTTTAGGGATGTGTTGGGAATCGATAAGCATGTTGGTGGGGACCACTTCTCACCTCGAATGCTCCCATTCAAACCAAAAACCCAAATTTTACCTTTAAGGGCATTTTTGAAGGTTTATTTTGAAAGGTCTTATTTAGCTCAACTTTGGTCTATGGGGCCTAACATATGGGTGGGGGAAGGGGGAGGATTTTTGTTAACCCAAAAAGCCTCTTCCCCACTCCAACCTATCTCAAGTCGCTATATAAATCTTCTTTCCATGTTTCATATGTGTGGTTTTTGGAATTTGTGTGGGCTTTGGGGGCTAAGTGGGATTTGTCCCCTCTCGCATTTTTGTTTTGGGAAGTGTGGAAAGTGACTTGGATGACATGTAGGATTTGCTTACCTGGTAGGGTGACACATGTCACCCTCCCATGGGCTTGTGGGATGGATACTTTTCCTATATCTTGTTTGAATTTTAATGTTTGAGGTATTTTAGGTGGAGAAATTTGGTGGGGAGCTTGATGAGACAAAGGGCTCGGAGCTTGTGAATTTGAGCCTGGAGTGTGAGGCAGATCTCACACTTCCTTGCCATTTGATTTGGATAACTTGTGTGTGTGGGTGTTTGATTTGTTATGGGTTGATTTTAGGATTGGTTTTTGGGATTGTAAATTTCATCTTGGTATCCCTTACTTCTCCAATCCATTTGGGATGTGGATTTGGAGTGGGAATTTGGTTTGGAAGGGGACCCTCATCTTCATGGCTTCTTGGGGAAGCTATAAATGTTTTTCGTATCTCAGAAAGATATAATGGAGGTATTTGGTTTGGTAGTTGTAAAGACTCTTTGAGATAATACTTGGTAGATATTTTTGCTCTCTTGGTATTGTATATTTTGGTAATTTATGTTCCTCCTTTCCTCCTCCCATTCCCATTTGTTCTTGGTGTTTTGGTGTATTTGGATTTTTGTTAAGTTGATTTTTTTCTCTTAGTTATCCTTGTTTTAGTGCTTGAAAACATTGTTTGTTCCTTTGGCATCCTTGTAGCATGTTACACCTCTTTCTCATGGGCTTGAGGGATGCTAGCATGCACTTATTTTAAGAAGAATGTGTGTCATGATGCCTATAGGTATGGAGGTATAATGCCCACTTCTCTTCAACACTAAATGAACCTTGATTGTCTTTTTTGAATTGTTATAATTGTAAACCTTGCTTCCTTATTCTAATTAGCATACTAATAAGATGTGTGGGGCATCATGACTCCATTGTGTTTTGGATATCATTATTTTAACTATATGTTGTACATTGGACCCTGATGGGCATTTAAGGATAAAACAATTAGCTAGAATGGTTGCATTGTCGTAATTTGATTGTGATAACATTACTCTTCGATATTGTTTTGTTGTATTTGGTTTATCTCTGTGACTAGACACATGGACACTATTGTGCATTATTACTGGCAGATATTAATAGACAAACGACATTAACACATTGTGATATGGGAATTGAAGGATAGACATTATTGTAACCGAACTAATTAAATTTTGATAGACATTCAGTATGGAATAAAATGATGTGTTGTGAGATAAATATATGTCGATATTTCGAATCATTTCATATTGATTTTATTATGATGTTCAAAGTTATTTTGTGATCTCTTTGATATTGGAGGATTGGCAAAATTGGGAACGAGTGAAAGTATTGCTTAAATCTGATGATTCAATTGGGTTTTGATCTTATTTGCAAACGGGTGTATGAGTAGAATTGAAATGTTGGAAGTTGGAATAATTGTTAAATTACTTGGTCTTAGAAATAGTAGTTATGATATTTGATGTTGAAATTGATAGTTAGATGTAAGTGTTTTATTACTTCGACATTATTAATCTGGCCATGAGGCCAGAGGGGTATTGTGTGTTTTGCAGGAAAATATATCACAACAAACAATGGGGGGATTGGAGACCAACCACATTAGAATGCTAAACAAATTTAACAAGGGTCACCTTGGCAACATGTATTTTTGTTATGTGTGTGTGTTTGAATTGTTGTTAGGGGGTTCACATGGGAGGGAATCACCTCCTATTGTGACCAATGGGTTATGTGTTTTCTTTCTTTTAGAAAGGTTCCCATGGGAGGGAATCACCTCCTATTGTGACCAATGGGTTATGTTTTTTCTTTCTTTTAGTTTCCTTTATTTAATTTTAGTATGTGAAATTATAGTGATGTGTTCTTCTTTTGTTAATCACTTGATTTATGTCTAGATTAGTAAATTAATTAGTTTACTAAATTAATAAATAATGGGTCAAAAGAATTCATTTATTGGATTTGATAGCTCTTTGGTTTATGTGTTTAAGTTGAGTGCTTAAGATCTTGAGTGTTGTAAACTCCACCTCTCCTTTGAAATTCGGATTTGTCCTTAAGGGAAAATTTTGGAGGCTTTTGGGACAAGTTAAACTTGTCCCACACCTCTTAAATTACTACACCAACCCTACCTGTGGGTTGGGGGGTCAAAATTAGACCTCATTATGTGTTTTGGGAAGACAAATTGTAAGTTTTTATTGCACTTCTTACATGTATTTATTTTTTAGTCCTTAAGGGGTGTGGGCTTAGATTGTGTGTGTAAGTAAAATGTCATTTCTTCAACCACTTATTAATTTTTCTTTGGAGTATGGGGTTTACTAGGGTGATGTGGAGTGGAGAGGAAATGAGGTGGCGTCCTAATTGGAGCCACATCATCCTCCTCTCTCCCTTTTCTATTTATTCAAGTTCTTTTTCTTGTTTGGGGGTTACTTCATCATTTTGTGCTCTTGCATTTTGGGGAGTGTTATCTTGCAAAATTGACAAGGGCAATTTATAGGTAAACATACAAAAAATTCCATTTTGCCCCCCCCCAAAGGGAGTTCGACAAACGTTTGAAGAAGCCCAAAGTTCCTTTCAAAAATTAGGATGTTGTAAGACTTAGTCACTTTTTTCTTTTTCCTTCGGCACACCCACTTTCATGTCAACATAACTAGAACTGCACCCCTTTTTGCACTGGGTGCAATTTACAGCGTGTTGACATACCAAAATTTGTGCCACTCCTATATCCTTCAGCACACTATGTCAACATCACCAAAGTTGCGCCCCCCTTTGGACCTTTAGCGCTAAAATTACTGTGTCAACACCACAGATATTTGCTCTAAGCATTTTCTATGGCACAATTTCCCTCATGTAGACACTCCCAAAACCACGCCAAAGGTTGTTGGTGAGGTCATAAATGCTAGTTTTTCTATAAATATGCACCCGATACCTGTCATTTTCACGAATTAAAAATTGCAAAAAGTGTTTTCTCTGTGCCTGTCAACCATCCTTGTCAACCCCCGCGTGTCATTTTTTGAGCTTGTGGACCCCAACGTCATTCTTCATCTTTTATAAATCTGGGTAAGTGGCTCCTCTCCTAGTTGTTGTTTTTGTCTTGTTTGTATTAGGTATTAGGGTTTGGTGTAAAAGATAAAAATCTAAAAGAAACACATCTAACAAAATCTATCAAACCAGTTGAAGCCCTTTTACCTCTCTTTCCAGATCTACAAATCTAGAAGACCCCTGCCTCTGAAGAAAAAAACCAAAAACCCATCTTTCCCTACTTGTTGCCTTGCCAAACAAACCCTCTCTTTGCCATCTGACAAAATCCAAAAGAGAGAAGAAAAGAAATTAAGAAATTACCAAAATTGTCAAACTGTTGAAACCATTGGCATGTTGTTGTTTCCATGTTACACCTCCCAAATTTGCCGCCTTGGCACACTTTATGCCATCTTGTAACACAGCCTTTTTCCGTGCCCAGTTAAAAGAACACTTAGTAGTTTTTGTGGGGCGCAGGTGCCACTTGTACAACATCAACATAAGATGTTGTGTGCCGCTGATCCATGCCACACGCTTTTTCCCTTGGCGCATTAATTTTCCTTGCAACATCTTCTGAAGTTGCACTTTGGCACACTTTAAACACATGCAACACAAACTTTTTCTGTGCCCAGCCAAAGCAGATTATTCCCTAAGGCGTAGGCACAACTTCCTTAACATCAACATAACATGTTGCATGCTGCAAACCCTGTGCCCTACGCTTTACCCTTTGGCACTGCATTTTGTCATGTAACACCTCTCCAAATTGCGCCCTTTCCAACTTGGCACAACTTTTCTCATAGTCAACACCAAGCGCACATTTTCTTTATGTTAACACTTGCCTGACTGTGCCCCTTCTAACTTGGTGCAAAAAGTTGTATGCTGACACCCCAGAAAGTGCGCCCAACAATTTTAAGCCTCTGCAGCATACTTAAAACCTGCGCCTTGCGCCCTAAGCCTTATAATTGTTTGTTCTTCATTCTGCAAGCTTTCATTATGAATAACATGATGGTTGACATGGCTCTTCTATTTTGGACCTCCTTGATTCTTCTTGAAGAACAACAACATCCATCCTCGAGCTCACACATGTCTTCATCAAGCAAGAAACCAACTAAAGTTAAAGCTAAAGCTAAGCAGTCAGAACAAGAGATGAAGTATAAGTATCAGAGAGTCAGAATGCCTGACTCATATGCAGAGTGCAGCCTTAACATCAGAGACTCTGAGCTATGGTTATATTGACATGGATGATTTCTGGGTAAGGACCAACTCAGGAAAGCAGTGGCCCATGGATGAACAAATTGGTAGGCAGTGAATTGCACTTTGTAGCTGGGCTTCCGGTGAGTCCCGTAAATAATGAGTTTATCATGTTGGTTTCCCAATGCTATAACAAAGACACTATATGTGTCGAAAATAAAGAGCAGTAGACAATCATAAACCTCATAGCTCGTCACTTTGAGACGATCCTGGGCATTCCCCATCACAGACAATATGTAGAAATAAGTCTCAAAGACTGCAAGAAGGCATGGGATGATAATGAGGATAAATGCATGCAGATGATGAACGAGCTTTATCTAAAGAACAAGAATTCGGTGAGAAAATGGCCACAAACCATCCACCGTAGTGACTTCAATGAGGAGTTGAGTGATACAATCACCTTCTTAAACAGAGTATTTGGGCTCCCTGATGCCCATTATTTCCACAAGTGGATGCTAAGGTATCTAGAGGACCATGAGCAAGAATGCACCTGATCAACATTTTGGCTGGGGTGAAATCATCAGTGACACCATCTCCCAGCAGCTCCAACAAATTCTAACAACTGGGAAGTTCTACATGAATTCCTACATTGTATACGTTGCTGCATCATAGCAAGGGATTTCACAAGGTTAGACTCGAAATGGGGTATGGCCCTAGGTCAAGATATATGAAGTTCTACCCAGAGCTAAAGCTCGAGGCTAGCATCTCCTAGTTCTCTAAAATTAATGATGCCTTCTTCTATGAGGTAATCTATTTGCTGAGGCCAAACATGAGACACGGTCGAACCAGCCTGAGTGTGATTGCTGCTACAAAGAAAATGGGGAGCATTGTTCACACAATTCCCCACATTCAAGTACCTCAGAGCTATGAATTTCGAGGGAGAACCAACGAAGCTACCAATATTTTCAAGGCCAAAGTTGATCCTCTTGGAATTGTCAAGGCAGCTAATCACTTACCATGAGAAGTGCATGAAGAGAAAGAAAGGAGGAACTCCATTCCCCCTTACAGTTGGTTGATACACCTTCCCTACACTTGCCAAAGCACGCGAGATGTATGTTGAGATTGAGTTGCTGAATCTAAAGCACAACTTCCCAACAAGGCTAACCTTTGACTGCCAGAGTTTCCTCCCAAAGGAAAAAATTGATCCCATCCATGTTCCCCGAGATCGAGGACATTTGGATCGACCTGACACATGAGATAGACATCAAGGTGAAAGGATCACTCCCGACTGGCTTTAGAGGAGATCATCCACTATGACATAGCCATTGTCCCAAAGGAATTCCAAGAGTCTGATCAAGAAATTGATCAGGTTTACCTTGACATAGATGGGGATGATTGGCCATTCGCGAGATCAACAAGGCCAAAGCGCTGAAAACCATTCAGGAAAGGGTTAAGCCCACATTGCAGGTCACCAAACATTGGTGCAAACAGAATGGTCTCACCTACCTCGGAGTTGATTTCACTACTTCTCCTTCAGGTAGTTCACCTTCAAGGCCGGCCACAAGTGCCGAAAGGAAAAGGAAAAGACAAGGAGGGAGAGCCAAGCAGACAAGAGGTACCCAGTGCTCCCTCTTCCACTAGGCCTGAAAACCTTCCTTCTACTTCTGAGAAATAAGTGGTTGACCTGTGTCTCCAGGTAAAGAAGAAACAACTAGAGGTTCCAACGGATACATCCACCCAGGATGTTATCACAACTACAACTACAGAGGTACCCAGCATTCCTTCTTCCATTTCTTCTCCCCCTTCTGTCATTCAAGCATCTATTCCTATGGATGTGTCTTCTCCTCTACCTTCCTCCCTTCCATCTCCCAACTCTTCCATCTTCTCCTCTCTTGTGGATCTATCACCCAATGTATTCCCTCCATCCTAATTGACGATCCCTTATGTTTCCATGTCCTTCTCCTCTCCTATTAGTAACTCCAGGCCCCACAAGCAGTGGTGCATTGGACTCCTTATCAATGCCACCACCGAAGTGTTTTCAACACACTTCCCTGAGGCCTCTATAGTTGCTCCCTCTCTCACTCCCCGTTTCTTATTCTATCCCCTCTACTCCCACTCCCATAAGTTCCTAGTTGGATTTCTGACCATCTAAGCAAGAATAAAATGAAAGGTTCCCATTGCGGCCATGGATTTCTCCGTCATTCTGAAGAAGGGAACCAAGAAGTAGAAAGCGATAACTCGCTTTTCTAAAAGCACTTTGGGAGAAAGAGTCATGGAGATAGCTTATCTAGATCCCACCAAGAGAAAGGAAGATCTATCTCCCACAGACATTCACAGTGACTCAAGTCACAATGGCGACCTCATCTGAAAGCCTGCAAGGGGAAGCCTTGTCTGTTGTAGATGCTCTCTGCAAGAAGATCCAAGAAGCAAAAGAGGATAAGAGAATACTCAAAGAACAAAACAAACATCTCCTACAAGCATTGCAAAAAATGGGAAATGCTCCTCCAGTAACTGTCCGCCGAACCTATTCAAGTTCTCAGTCAGGATAAAATAAATGAATATGCTAAGATTGGTGAACAAGGCATGGCAGTATTCTCCTAGATCGAGCGAATCCTCAGAGAATGGTAAAGAGACATAATTAGGAAATTCACATTGCTCTATCAAGATATAACTCAAGCAAATAAGGAGCTACAAGCAGTAGCAGGTTCCCTCTCTGACGAGTTGGATAACGCTAGGTTGTAGCATGAAACATTCCAAGCCATGGTTAACTGCTCAGTTGACGACCTATTGAAGGTTGGCATTATCGATCACCCACGTGCACATAATAAAGCTCTCATTGCATTAGATTACTGGGTTGATCAAATGGAATATATCCTGGAGAGGATAGATAAAATCAAGGATGAAGCCCTGGAGCAGATACAACATGGAATAGATAGTTACAAAAATGTCTCCAAGGATGCTCAGTGAATCGTATAACTTGGGGGAAACAGATGATACATTCCAGCGCTTCAAGGCTATCGTCACTCAAGGTTTGGCACCAGAGGTCACTTTCAACCGAGATTCAATCAATAACCTCTTGGCCTGCCGTAATTTCATTGGCTTCTTGATCGATGCATGCAAGGGCCAGTAGCAAAATGGTTACAGCATTTACCAGCCAGATCCATTACCAGTTGATCAACATTTGAAGGACTGCATTTGAAGACAGATACAAACCTTCAGAAGACTCATTTACGTGATTATCATAAATACTCACATTTGAAGAAAGAGGTCAATGAAACCATGTGTGATTTTATCACCTGATTCAATTCACTGATCAACCATGTGTCGCTTGCCATGATGCCGACATTAGAGAATCAATTTATTTTTTTCTTGAACGCAATAGTTCAAAAGTAAGTTTCTTACTTTTATAGGAAGCAGATACCCACCTTGGCCCTTGCTCAAGCTATGGCCATTCGGATAGAAGACAACCTTCTTATATCCTATGAGTTAAGACGAGAGCCATGTAAAATCAAAGGCCTCAACTTCTTGTCAGGCTACCTCATTAGATCCAGCATTCCAGTAGATGGCGAATGACTTGCTCTCATTAAAGAAGCAATTGGCTCAAACATTGTCCACTACTTCGTACCAGGATATCCCATGGAGGAACTTCACTCCCAACAATGCCCCCTAAAGGCTGTGTTTTCCTACTACTTCTCCAAGGTTAGTGATTGAAGCCCCTTCGGTTAATGCTTTGGTTGAAATCAAAGAAGATGATCCAAATTACGAAGAACCTCCGTCGCAAGGCGAAGATGATCAAGATGTCGGTGAATCTGACTGGCGACTCTACCATTGGGTATATGGAATTTGAAGATGAGGAATTTGATGAAGAAGAGGGTACCCAAGGGTATGCGAGTGGACAATCATATGCAGTTTTTTACTCACTCGTAAGGAAAAGAAGAAAAGGTTGCTGCTGAAAAACAAAAGGAAAAGGCTATGGTAATTCCTCCTCCAACGATCGTTAAAAGAGGTAATCCCCTTCCTACTCAACCTCATGTTAAACCTTTTGTAAAGAAATCTTTTCCTCCTGTTTCTCCTCCAATCCAGCCTTCCTCCAATCCCATAAAGACCAGTAATCCTCCTCTACAAATGTGAAACGAAGGACTCATTCCTTTATAAGCTCAACCCATGGTCACATTAGATATAATTGATCACGCCAAAAATACCAAGATCCAGATGTCTGAAGTTGAGTACCTTCAGTCCAACCCAGAGCAGCTTATAAGATTAACTAAGTATATCCAAAGCCAGGGTGTCGTCCCTCCTCCCATTTCCCCAAAAGTAATTCTTCCCATTCCTCCTACGTCTCACGTAAATGTTGCCTCAACTTCCGCATCAAGGAAAATTGAACCTTTTTACCTATCTCTCCTGATCAATGGTCATAAACTAAAGTAACTGTATAATTGATTCTAGAGCTTCTGACAATGTTATGCCAGCAAAGGTCACCCATGCTTTGGGCCTCACACTTACTAAACCTTTTGGTAGATGCTACTCCATGGAAACCAAACAGGTACCATTGATTGGTCAGATCAAGGATGCGCAGTTTGCATTCGCGGCATTTCCTGAGAAAAGGGTAAAAATGACTATTCTCGTAGCTGATATTCCAGCAGCATACGGGATATTGCTAGGGAGGAGCTTTTGTAAAGAAGTTGGTGGGGGAATTCATATGGACTGGTCCAAAGCCAGGATTCCTGTCAAAGGAGTGATGCAGACGTTGGAACCAAAGACACAAAAGAAATATCTAGTCACTAACTCCGATGACCCTAAGGCTCAGATTCTTTTCAAATCATCGAGATGGGGAACTACTTCTTGTCCACCGACTCAGATACAATGGATGTTCTCGTCCAAAAATAGGATCTTAACAAAGTATGGACATTGCAGTTTGATGGTAGTTGTGTGACAAGTGGATGCGGTGTTGGGGCTATTCTAATATCTCCTGAAGAGGATATTTTCCCTTTTTCTTTCAAGTTTCAATTCTTCAATACTAATAATACTGCCGAGTATGAATCCTTGTTAGCTTGGCATGCAAGCTGCAAAAGAGAAAGGAATCAAGAATCTAAGAGTGCAAGGTGATGCTGAGCTAATTGTCAATCACGTAAAAGGGATATATCAAGTAAAGAATGACCTACTCAGACACTACCGCAATGGAGTATGGGATAACATCGAAGATTTTGATGCTTTCTCAATCAAAGCAGTTCTGTGAGCTCAAAATGACATGGCTGATTCATTGGTCATCTCAGCCTCTCTCATGCTCCCTCACCTAGGGTTAAAAATAGATACATATACCATTGAAGTGGTTTTTCACCCAAGTGTGCCAAATAATTCACAGCACTGGAAATTGTTCAATGATGACAACCAACTTATCACCTTTTTGGAGAAAGATGACAATTTCAAAGAACTTCATTTCGATGGATCAACTTCTACATGTCATGAGTCTCTCACCGGTCAAGCACATGAATCTGAAAAAGAAATAGTGATACAACTCAAAGGAAATAAGATTCCGAAAGGTTTGGTTTCCTTAGAATTATTATTTGATAATCATGACCATTTTGTCAAGAAAAAGTGAAAGGATGATCCTTCCTCTTCTCCGGAAACTGAATCCGTCAATCTGGGTACTGCGAAACATCCTCTTTCCATGAATATCGGGAAGTGTTGTATGCCCGAGGAAAAGTGAAAATTCGTTAAGTTGCTGAAAAAGTACATGGATGTATTAGCATGGTCTTATGCTGATCTAAAGTCTTTCAAGCCAAAGGACATTCATCATTACATTCCACTCAAGGACAACGTCAAGCCTTTTCGTCAAAAGAAAAGGCATTATAACCCCAAAATCTCAGGTACCATCCAGGCTGAAATTCAGAAGATGTTGGATGCAAGAATTATTTTTCCAATTCATCACAGTACCTGGGTTGCAAATATTGTTCCTGTGCGTAAGAAGAATGGCGAGATACACATATGCGTGGAATTTTCACAACTTGAACCAGTCATCCTTAAAAGATAACTATCATACCTTAAAAGATAACTATCCACTGTCGATAATGGATCAAGTGCTACAAGCGGTAACTAGTTCTGAAATGTTGTCTATGCTTGATAGTTTTTCAGGTTACAATCAAATTCAAGTCACGCCTAAAGATCAGTTCAAAACATCATTCACCACTCCTTGGGGTACCTTCACCTACAATAGAATGTCATTCGGTTTGATCAACACCGATGCCACCTTCCAACGAGAAATGGACTTTGCATTCAAAGGTATGATGGGAAAGGTCATCGTAGTTTACCTAGATGACCTGACCGTGTTCTCCAAAAGATGAAGTGATCACTACGATCATTTGGAACAAAGTCTTGATCAGATGCCGAGAGCACGGGATTTCGCTAAATCCCAAGAAGTCAGTTTTTGGGGTCACCGAAGGAAAGCTGCTAGGACATGTCGTCAGCAGAGAAGGAACTAAGATAGATGTCGAAAGGGTCAAGGCTATTCCAGATCCTTACTTTTCCTACAAGAAAGACTGGTGTTCACTCTTTCTTCGGAAAGGTAAATTTTCTTAGATGCTTTGTTCCTGATTTTGCTGAGAAGACTCATCATATATCTAATATGATGAAACGGTCCCAAACATTCCGATGGAGTGAGGAAGGCAAGACATCATTCGAATACATAAAAACCTTCATCACTCGCATGCACCTATTTTGGTGTGTCCTGACTTCAGAAAAAACTTCATCATGTACAGCTATGTGTCTGCGCATACTGTATCAGCTATCTTGATGCAAAAGAACTCTGAGGATATTGAATCCCCGATTGCTTTCATGAGATCTCCTCTTAAGCCTCATGAACTGAAGATGTCATAATTGGAAAATCATGTCTTTTTCATGGTAAAAGCAGTCAAAAAAAATTTGCTACTACATTTTGAATTCTCATACAGTAGTGCTAGTTCTAGACACCGGCTATTAAGTCTATCCTGACTCAACATGAGTTAGAGAGCTTACGAGGGAATTAGATCGTAAAGGTCCAAGAATATGATCTAGACATCAAACCAACTAAGTTGGTAAGAGGTAAAGGCTTGTGTCAACTAATGGCTGAAAATAAAGACTCAGAGGTACGTAAGGAGATAAGTTGATCACGTTGATGGAGAACAAAATGAACTAGAGAAAGTAGATTTTTTGCCCATGGTTTTGTTTGTCGCAACCAGCGACGAATGGTATTCTGACATCACATTCTTTCTCACCTATGGTGAGTTCCCAACTCACCTAACCACAAAGGAAAAGTGAGTGGTGAAGCTCAGAGCCGTAAGATATGTCATATGGGATGATGGATTGTACAAATGTGGAATTGATGGTGTTTTTCTACAATGTGTTGACAAGCCGCAGTAGGTAAAATTGTTAGAGAGTTTTCACGACTCAGCCTACAATGGTCACTTCTCCTCATTAGTGACAGCACATAAAATCATTTGGGCCAGGTACTACTGGCTGACGCTATTTCAATATGTAGCCACCTAGGTAGCAAAATGTGAACTTTCCCAACAGTTTGTTAGCAAACCAAAGCTGACTGTGTTTCCCCTCATGCCCGTCATCATCGACAAACCATTCAGATAATGGGGAATTGATTTCATTGGAGCACTCAATCCTTAATCAAGTGTTGGACATGTAGTTACGTCCTAACGGCAAACGGATTACTTCACAAAATGGGTGGAGGCCATACCTGTCAAGCATGCCACTTCTGAAGTTGTTTATAACTTCATCAAAGAGAATATTATTGTGAGATTTGGCATTCCACACAAATCATTGCTAACAATGCTTCCAACTTCTCTTCACGGGAAGTTATTGGTTTTTTTTATGGATATGGAATAACCTTGGCTCATGCTTCTAATTATTATCCTCAAGGAAATGGTCAAGCGGAATCCAGCAACAAGAACCTGGTGACTATCATACGGAAGCTAGTTGATGAAAACTAGCGGTTCTGGCAACAAATCACTATACGATGCTTTGTGGGTGGATCGTATCACTCCAAAGAGGTCTCTCAGCATGTCACATTTCCAGATGTTATATGGGATCGATGTTGAAATCTCTATCTCTGTAGAAATTCCTTCTCTGCACTTGGCTTGAGCAATTGAAGATGAAACTTTTTAGAACTCTCTCGAAAAGAGGATTATGTACCTGACGGAACTTGAAGAAAAGTGAGTGAAAGTGGTCAACAAGATCACTGAACATTATGATCGAGTTAAGAGTTTGTTCGTACAAGAAATCTAAACAAATAGATTTCAAAGTGGGAGATCTTGTTCTTCTGTGGGACAAACAAAGAGAACCGAAAGGTATGCACGGGAAGTTTGACTCTCTTTGGAGAGGCCCATACAAGATCAAGCATCTCAACAGAGAGAATAGTTTCTATCATCTGAGCCAGCATAAAAGGAAATTTCCCATTGCGGCCATGGATTTCTCTATTATTCTGAAGAAGGGAACCAAGAAGCGGAAAGCGATAACTCACTTTTCTAAAATCACTTCAGGAGAGAGAGTCATGGAGATGGCTTATCCAGATCCCACCAAGAGAAAGGAAGATCTGTCTCCCACAGACTTCACAGTGACTCAAGTCACAATGGGGACTGTACGTACCCAAAATTGTAAGGTACAGTACTGCCAGAACAGTGTAACAAGTGCCCCAATGATGATACAGGTCTCCTCGCAAGGTGTTCAGGATCCGGAAAATCCCTCCGAGCATGCGTTAACATCCCGCATGCTCCGCTTAGCCCCCGCGCCCTTTGTTTTATCCTTTTTCCCTCTTTTCTTGGCCTCTTGACCTTCAGTGACGAAACCACCACCTTAAACAGGGCGGTGGTCATGTAACCACCGCCTTGCTCAGAGCGGCAGTCCTGTGTGCAATTTCCAGAATGCTCTTTTGACGCGACCCATGTGAAATATCATGACTCACCAGCTTTTCCTTGCCTGACTTGAGCATGCATTTATGTTTTTGATCCCCTGGAATAGTGTTTTTCCTTTGTTTATTGTTTAGGAGTTCAATTTGGTTTTGGGTTTTTGAGTGTTGGAATTCCTATAAATACATGGTTTGTGCACATGCAAATGGGCAGAATGTAGAAGAATTTGGTGAAGAATTTGAGCTAGAGCTTTTGGTCACCATTTTTTCTTGTTAGAGTCTTCTTATTTTTAATGTCTTGGTTAGCTTGCTTAAGATTGATAACATAGTTTATATTCATACTTGGTTAGTATTGTTCATCTGTTGGTAAGCCACAGATCCATCTTGTGCAGGCAGTGCTGTTATCTCATCCCAATCCAGTTAGAAGCTTGCCTCTAAATTTCTCTTTGATGTAGATTTGTTTTTATTATGTCTTGGAGTTCTTAGTTCAATTCATTATATACCCGGTTAGCTTTATCCAGCTGTTGGTAAGCCACATATCCAACTTGTGCGAGCAGTGTCTTTATTTTGAAATAGGAACACAATAGCTTAGGAAGCCATTAAAGTTGCAGGTTTTGCTCTTCGTATAGGATAGTCACAGGTTCTGGTCGCTTCACGTTGCATGACTCACATTAAAATCCCGCTAGGAATCGCATAAGCCAAGCTCTGTACTCTTACGCTATCCCTCTCCTACTTGCATTCTCGGTCTGCATTCTAAGCTGTCCTTATCCCAAAATCTACTCTTATCAGTGCTAGCATTACACGCTTTTCTGGATCCACGTGAACACAAAAGAACGAGGAGATCATACTAAGGGGACGAGATCATACACACACCATCGGATTCGCCACTGTTCTGTGGAATCCAGGTTTTACAGTTTCAAAGTTCTAGTCAGAATCATATCAAATGGAGTAGTTAATCACTTTATTTCATTTCATTCTATTCTCGATATTGCCAGGGAAGCTGTGGGGATTGATAGTTTCTGAGAAACTATGATTCACTCCTCACTTCTGAGGTAGGATCGAGAATCTTGCAGATAGATTAGACAGGCTGTTTTATTCATTTAGAGTAATTCTATAAATCGCACAGGCAAATAACTACACTCAGTTATCTTGTCTGTTTCAAATTATTGTTTAGTTATTATTTCTAGATACACTTAAAATATTTTACTTTCCTTAAAATTGTTAAAATATTTCAGAGAAGAATAAAAGTTATATGTAGTTAGATTTATTTCACGTAGTTAGAATTTGCTTCATTACAGTTAGATTTGCATTCTGTTTCGTATGAAAATCATGGGACCTCAAGAGCCCAGGGAATATATATTTGAGCCAATCATGCCTCAACCAAACCTCATCACAGCGATGGTTGACATAGACCAAAATCCCAGGATACAAGTATTCCAAACAACCACAGATTTACAACTGATCAGTTCATAGTTAAGAGGATTAAACATAGAAGATGACCATAGCACATGCGTTTTGGTCAAGTCAGCCAAACTATAGATTACCCTAGAAAATATCCACATGATTGTAGAAGGGCTTCGAAAGCAGAACATCCATTCGGCTGTGATCGATTTAGTTCCACAGCCAGTCGCTGGAGACACCCTCGTAGATATAGCTACCAGCTTAAGAATCCAAGTTGCAAGAACGCTTGTGAGGTATTCTGAGAAGATTGCACAACTGTTGCGTTCTAAACATAGAAGCTGAGAAAGCATTACGATTACTGGATACTAGGGACTAGAACTTGATCTCGCGTATGACCATAACAGGACCGCAACAACCAAGCTGTCTATGGTTGTGATCCACAGATCCCATAGCCTAACAAGTCCAGAGGTCAATCCAATATAGAAGCTAACCTACGTACGTCGGTATTTAGGTCCAGTCCACTTCCACCTATCATCGTCGAACAACTGTCCTTACTAGATATAGCGGCTTGCGAAGCTAGGGAAATCTAGACTAGGCTAGAAAATCATCCGTAGAGCTACATTATACTCATCATCCACCATATGACCTGATCAGGAGATATACACGAAACAATCCCAGGTCATTTTCCACGTATTCCGCAACCCATAGATCGAATCACACTAGAGCTCGTCTACTGATTAGAGCCTTCGAGCAGTCATCCTTGCTGATCGATCTATCACACCAGTCCAAGTTACAAGGGCCTTCTTTGCACTTAGACTCGTAAATTCCACTAGTGCGTGTCGAAGACATTAGACTGCCTAACTAGTTTGTCTGCATATTCTACCCCCCACCGGCTGTCTCGGCATGACCTCGAGAGGTTGGGTACGCAGAAGAGTCACTTGTAGATTCTCACGCTCGCCTGTCGCTTTTCTGGCGTACAAAATTGGTGAACCCAACATGAATCAAACAAAATTAGTGAAGTTGACATAAAACTTCCTACCTTCTTATTCGGAGTCATAAATATCACGTTTCCTTTCACAAATCACCTTCGCTCCCTCCCATTATTCTGTGGGTATTCATATACCCCCCGAATATGTCGGGATTCGATGCATACGGTAGAACCCTCCTGGGTCTTGAGGCATACTACGCCCAACAGAATAGGGAATCATCACCCTTGCTGTCAGTATGGGGTGACAACTATTCAACTAATCAGTTATCAACACAAACCCCAAGTATCAGATATAGTTCGTCTTTTCAAACTGAGGAGTTAGATCAACCCCCCTCGAACCCAACAAACAGAGCCTTCATGTTCAAACAATATGACGTTTGCCGGAGAATCTAGTTCATCTCCTCAAATGTTACTCAGACCAAAAATTAGTAGGCAATTAGATCCATACCTGGTCTTAGATGATGGACAGCCAACACGTTATCCTAGGAGTGAACAATGCTCCTGGGGAATGTACCCATCTATAGGAGGTTTACAAATACAACCCGAAATCTCTTTTCAAGAAAATACCTCTATGCCACTGCATACAAGAAATATTCTAGGAGAAACTTGGCAAGATAGCAATCAGTTTAAGACAGGATATCATGTACCTTTACAACACCAGGGTATACAACAAATGCCGCTCAGGCAAAATATCGTGACTTCACCAAATGAAGTCATTTCAACATGAGTAGAAAGAGTGAGAGGGTTAGAACTCGCTCAGGCAAGTCAAAATTCTCCGTTCATACAAATAGCAAGTTCCAATCCTTCATACCACTCTAGCCAGGTAGATCTCCTTACGGGAGTAGGCACGTTAGGCATGCCTCCTCAATATCCATAACAAACGCCAACAAGGCCTATCATCTCTAACACAATTCCTCCTGGTTTAGTGTCGAACAGTCTGTTCCTTGACAATACCCCGTCCTATTTAAACATGTACTCCAAATCCCCACAAGGAGATATGTTCTCCTCTCCCGACATGTTTTCTCAAATGCAGGGACCTCCCTATGCCCCTGCCAATGCATACACTGCACCGTAACAACAACATATCCCACCACCGCTCCCTCAGCAACCACCATCAATGGTCGAAAGCTATGCAATAGGGACGTATTCAGAATATCTAAAGGATCCCTTAGATTTCACCATATGAAGCGTTATGCTTCCAAGACCTCTCCCTAATTTTCCCAAGTTCAAGGGTGAGGGAGATCCAAATGCACATATTAAATCTTACGCTATAGCCATATGAGAATTACTCCCTAGGGATGGGGTTGTTGCTAAAATATTCCCCAAAACACTGGAGGGCATTGCTGTCGATTGGTATTATAGAATACCTGAGGCTTCCATACATTCATTCAAACAAATTGTGTCTGAGTTCATCAAAGCCTTCGACATGAACAAACTGCTAAGAACAGGAATCAGGGAATTCTTGCATATCAAACAAGAACACAATGAATCTATCACCCATTTCATCCAGAGGTGGAGTACAGTTCTTTATTCATCAGCAAGTGATCCAAACATGGATCAAATGGAACTATGCGATTTATTCCTTCATTCTCTCAGCAGAGAAGTGAAAGAAGAAGTCCAGAAGTTCCCACTAAGGACTTATGATGAAGTACTTGAGAGCGCTCTGCGAATAGATCAAGCAACGATAGATAGTGGTCGTAAGACATACAGAGCAAATGGGAGGTTAATCACCTCCACTCAAAATACTACAACTACCACAAATTTCAATCAAGGACCCAAAATCCTGAACAAAAATCGTGGTGGGGTAACAATGGATGGGGTAACTGACCAGCCCAAGAGGGTAAATGTCATTAATACTCCATCACAAACAAACAACCAACGAAACAACAACTTTACCCCAACAGTCAATACAGTGGATTTTAACCATCCACAACAACAACAAAAACAACGGTGAAATCCCATGCAAGGGCCAAGCCAAAACTCATTTGGTTACCAAAACCAAAATCAAAAGAAGAAAAAACAATTCCAAAACTTTGGTCCTAATAGGCAACAGTTTGATCGGAATTTTAGGCCACAATACACACCAAACCAGCAAAACGGGAATTATAACCCCAATTCTTATTGTGGTTTCCATAAAATTCATGGGGTCACGATACTAGAACGTGCTGTGACTATAATAAATTTATGCAACGCTTTCCAGAAGAACAAAGACAGTTCTTCACAGACCTGTTTTTGGCGGATCCCGTCTCATCATCACCAAATACTCTCGCAGGGGTAGTTTCTCCTCAGAATTCTCCCCTCAGGATCTTTAATGATCTGCTCCCAAATCATGACAGCAATAGGATGAATCCAACCAGAACAAACAAAGGTGCAGTGATGGGAAACAATGACCATGAAGCCTCGACTTCATTAAATCCATTAGTCGCGCCACAGTTGGGAACTCAATCGAGACCTAAGATAGTTAGTTTAGTAGAATTAGATGCTGAACTACCTATCGAAGCTATAACAAGAACACGAGAGTACTTCTCTCAACCGAGCCCAAGTCATCTGCCAGAGGTAGATAAGAGTCAGCAAATAGTTGAAAAACCCATCGGTGCGTATGATTTAATTAATGACCTAACAAAGACCTTCTCACACATTTCATTTTTGGACCTACTAAAGAACTCTCCCCCTCACAGAGCTGCTCTTTTAGAAGCATTATGTCTAGGCCATCTAATTAACATCACTCCACCTCCCGAAACACAAGTAAATCACATAGATTTTGATATCCACCCTCCGGGGCAGCCGGACAAGGATGTCGAATTCATCTTCGAAATAATTAAAATGCCCACAGATGCTGAGATCGCACGCCGAGGTGACCCAGCCTTACACTTGCAAGTGTGGGTTTATAATAACTATGTAAAACAGGCAATGGTTGACGATGGGGCTCGTAATTAACATAGTCCCTTTCTCTTTCCTCCAAAAACTTGGATATGGAGAAACAAATTGTTTCACTACACGAAATACCTTGAGAGGCTATGATAGCCTTAAAGCCACTTCGATAGGAAATATAATACTGTCAGTCACCTTAGGGCCCAAAACCATCTTGACTGAGTTTTATATTATAGATCGGGAAACTAACTATAATATGATCCTCGGCCGACCTTGGATACATCGAATGAAGGCAATCCCCTTCCACGCTATTTCAAGAAGTAAGATTCCTACATATGGGAAAGGTATTTGTAGCCAAAGGCGATCCAAAACCTTTCGATTTGCACCTAGCTGATTTAAAGAAAAGACCAGGGGTGCACTCAGAATTTGAACTACTAACAAACCAACTTAATAAACCCTCTGACCCAAAGCCAGAGGAAAATTTGGTACCTACAACGGATCTTGAAACTACCAGTGTAACCAAAACAATTCCAACCCCTAAAGGTAAAACTAAAGAAACAGTATCATTAGGGACTACTGCAAAAATCGTTGAGTTGATAGAACAAGATTCACCAATGTTCTTACCATTCGATTCAGTAGGCATGGGATTTTCCCTAGGTGTTGGTTCCTTGCCAGTAGAGGATCTCTTTATGGTAGAAGTAGAGTGTGCAAACGCAGCAGATGCCCCAACATTGACACTCCCGGCTAAGTATTGGACTCTCCATTTCGATGGAGCTAAATGTCGTTATGGAGCGGGGGGCAGGGATAATTCTTACTTTGCCCGAGGAGAAGGTCCTCCCATTCTCTTTTAAGTTAAACTTTGAATGCACAAACAATGGTGCTGAGTACGAAGCCCTCCTCCTTGGCCTCACCTTAGCCAGAAGAATTGGTATTAATAACATTAGAGTCTTGGGAGACTCGCAATTAGTAACAAACCAAGTTTCTGAAGTATATGAAACTAAAGCCGAACATTTACAACTCTACAAAAAGGCTGTATTAGATTTAAGCAAGGCGTTTAACTTCATATCCATTGAAGCGATCCCGCGAGAGAAAAATCTTCTCGCCAATTCAATAGCAACCTCAGCATCACGTTTTACTCCAAGCAATGAGCTAGAAGATACTCACTTCACAGTATCCATTCGTGACGAGCCATTAATAAAAACAATGACAAATCCTCTTTTAAGCGGAAGTGAAATCTACCGTCCTAGACCATGTTGGAAATGATGCGGCTACTTTGGATTATTTAAATGCCTATGCAGCATTACATCTCTCCTATCACATGCTAAGATTTATCCCTGATCCCACATTCGTCCTCCTACTTCGGAAATCCCGTAACGGATCTTCCGTCACAAAGGGAACCTAACATATACGCAATAGAAAATGGGGATGATTTAGATTTACTCACACACCGAGTTTGAAGAGGGTAACGCTCTTTAATCGAAGAAACAATCGATGTCAACTTGGGACAGAAGATGAACCAAGAAATTGAAACTAGGTTCTTAGTTGACACCAGGAAGAGTGGGAAATACATACTCAAGGTGATCAAAAGAACATAGAAGGCGTTGGCATTTAATTAAAAGGATGATAGGATTCGCACCCCACTTGCCGGTACACAACCTAGTCACTAGATCGGAGCAAAGCCACTTAACAAAAATCAAGACCCCTGCACCCCACCGTCCGCTCTTCATGCGTGTAAAGAGGAAGGGAAGTTGGAAGTGGAAGTAATAAACTCCTTCAGGTAGGAGTCATCAAGCCAGTAGATACTCCCATTTGGGGGGGGGGGATATAGGTGCGTCTTTTTATCACTCTTTCGCCCTAGGAGTTAGAGGTGAATGGTCTGATTGCATCGCCCTTCCTCTCTCTATTGATGTCCTTCCGGGTTATTTTTTTTTCTAATATGTGAAAGTAGAAAGAAGAACGAAGAAAAAGTACGAATGTGCATCGATTTCCGAGAATCAACAAACGTGTCCTAAAGACGATTTCCCCCATTACCATCCATAGAACGTTCTGGTGATGACCAACAGCTGGTTTGAATATGTTCTTCATGGAGGATTCTCGGGATACAACAAAATCAGGACGATCGGAAGATCAACCCCTAAAGGTAAAACTAAAGAAACAGTATCATTTATGGGACTACTGCAAAAATCGTTGAATTGATAGAACAAGATTCACCAATGTTCTTACCATTCGATCAGTATGGCATAGGATTTTCCCTAGTGTTGGTTTCCTTAACCGGGCAAAGGATCTCTGTATGATAGAAGTAGAGTGTGCAAACGCAGCAGATGCCCCAACATCTACACTCCGGCAAGTATTGGACTCTCCATTTCGATGGAGCCTAAATGTCGTTATGGAGCGGGGGAAGGTATAATTCGTGTGTCACAGAGGGTGTTGTCGCGTGTCACTGAGGGCGATGTCGCACGTCACTGAGGGGGATGTCGCGCGTCACTGAGGGGGATGTCGCGTGTCACTGAGGGGGATGTCGCGCGTCACTGAGGGGGATGTCGCGCGTCACTGAGGGGGATTTCACGCGTCACTGAGGGGGATGTCACACGTCACTGAGGGGGATTGCCACGCGATCCAGTGAGGGCGAAATGTTCGCACGTCACTTCAGGGGGATAGTCAACGCGTCAGCATGAGGGGGGATGCTGCGCAAGCACTGAGCTAGAAGATACTCACTTCACAGTATCCATTCGTGAGGATCCATTAATAAAAACAATGACAAATCCTCTTTTAAGCGGCCCTGAATCTACGCATCACTAAGGGCCATTGTCGTGTGTCATTGATGCGGCTGCTGTCGCGCGTCACTGAGGATGCCTGTCACACGTCATGTAGCCTCTGCTCCTATCACTTGCTAGATTTATCCCTGATCCCACATTCATCCTCCTACTGTCGGAAATCCTGTCAACAAACTCTTCCGTCACAAAGGGATCCTAACATATGCGTCAATATCTACATGGGGATGATCTAGATTTACCTCTAGCAAACCCTCCTTGTCACGCGTCAATAACTTACCGCCTCTTTAATCGAAGAAACAATCTATGTCAACATTGGGACAGAAGATGATATCAAGATTATTGAAACTAGGTTCTTCGTTGACACCAGAAGAAGTGGAAATACATACTCAGGTTCTCAAAGAACATCAGAAGGCGTTTGCATTTAATTACAAGGAGATGACGGGAGTCGCACCCCACATTGCGGTACACAACCTCGTCACTAGATCGGATGCAAAGCCAATTAAACAAAAATCAAGGCCCATGAAACCCAAAGTAGCTCTCATGGTAAAAGAGGAAGTAATAAAACTCCTTCGGGTAGGATTCATCAAGCCAGTAGACTACTCCCAATGGGTATCTAATATCGTTCCCATTCTCAAGAAGAACAGAAAGATACACATTTGCATAGATTTCCGAGACATCAACAAAGCGTGTCCTAAAGACGATTTCCCATTACCATCCATAGACGTTATTGTTGATGCAACAGCTGGTTTTGAACTCTTGTCTCTCATGGATGGATTCTCGGGATACAACCAAATCAGAATATCCGAGCAAGATCAAGCTAAAACCACGTTCATAACTCCTTGGGGAACCTATTGCTATGTTGTCATGCCTTTCGGTCTCAAAAACGCTGGTGCTACATACCAGCGGGCTATGACTTATATATTTCACAATTTAATTCATAAAATCATGGAATCCTACGTAGATGACTTGTTGGCTAAGGCCAAGAAGCGTTGTGACCATCCCGAAGTACTCCGCGTCATTCTTTCACATTTAATAGAATACGGAGTTACGCTAAATCCGGAGAAATGCGTCTTTGGTGTAACAAGAGGAAAGCTCCTAGGTTACATCATATCGTCACGAGGGATCGATGTTGATCCAACCAAAATTCGGGCTGTCCTCGAAATGGTCCCCGCCTTCGAGTGAATCTGGAATTAGATCATTTCTCGGGAAGCTGGGTGCAATCCGGAGATTCATCCCGGACTTAAGCTTCGCTATTCATCCAATCAACAATTTACTCAAGAAAGACTATAGCATTGATTGGACCGAAAACTGCAATGAAGCTTTCAATGCAGTTAAACGTTTCTTGTTGTCACCACCTACGCTAATGCCACCTAAGCTGGATCGCCCGTTAATCCTATATTCGTGAGCTACCAATGTCTCGCTGGCCTGTATGTTGGCCCAAGAAGACGATGGCAAGAGAGAACGTGTGATTTATTTCATTAGCCGAACACTGCTCGACTATGAAACACGCTATACACAAGCAGAGCGAGAATGTCTTGCCATAGTCTTTGCTACTAAACGTCTAAGATATTACATGCTGAATCAAGAAACAAAGGTCATGGTAAAGACGGACCATTTACGGACTTTTCTCACACAAGGTTCCTTATCCAAAAAGGCTGGACGTTTTATAACCTTAATGGGAGAGTTCGAATTAACATTTGTAAATCAGAAGTCAGTTAAAGGGCAAATCATCGCAAATTGGTTAGCTGACAACCCATTAGATGAAGGCAATCTAGTAGATTTGGATTTTCCAGATGAATGCGTATACTACATCGAAACTCAACCTGCTATTTCTGAGTGCCCTTGGTACACTGATATCATTAATTATATCATGGACCATACGTACCCGGATGCAGTGACACCGCAACAAAGAAGGCGATTACGCATAATCATAGCCAAATATGTCATTATAGAGCAGGTGCTCTATCGAAAAGCATTCGATGGAATGCTCTTAAGGTGTGTCGACACAGAAGAGTCCAAGAGGATTCTCCATGAATCCCACAGCGGTATATGTGGAGGCCACTTCGGTGGCCATGCCACTGCTCGAAAAATACATCGAATGGGCTATTTCTGGCCCACTCTAGAACATGACGCAATAGAGTTTGCACGCAGGTGTCATAAGTGCCAGGAATTCTCCCACGAGATCCACATGCCAGCACAAGCTCTACAACCAATCGCAACTCCATGGCCCTTTTCTACATGGGGCCTGGACTTGATAGGGAAGTTCTCTCCCTCATCCACAGATGGCCATAATTTTATAATCACGGCCACTGAATATTTTACCAAATGGGTGGAGGCCATGCCTCTTACTACTGTACCTGGTTCTGTAATCGCTAAGTTCATTTTAAATCAAATCATTTGCAGGTACGGTATCCCACAAATCATTATCTCAGATAATGGAACTTCTTTCAAGAATGAAGAAGTTCGTGAACTATGCAACAAATTTAAAATAAGCCATCATACAGCTTCCTTGTATTATCCCCAAGCCAATGGGCAGGCTGAAGCAACAAACAAAACGCTGAAAGCCATTCTCCTTAAAACGGTGAAAGAAAACAAGAGAGATTGGCATTTGAAGTTATATCCGGCCTTGTGGGCCCACCGAACCTCAATAAGAACACCAACAGGAGCAACTCCTTTCTCGCTAGTATTTGGGGCAGAAGCAGTTCTCCCGCTTGAGGTCGAAATACCCAGTCTCTGCATTTCACTACAAGGGATTCTGGATGAAGACGCTTACAGAGAAGCACGTCTTTCCCAACTAGAAAGCCTAGATGAAACTAGGTTAGATGCTGAACAGTGGCATAGAGCTTATGCTAACCGAATGTGCCGGCAATATAACAAGAAGGTTTATGAACGCGATATATACGAAGGTGATCTAGTTCTAAGACTAGACAGTCGGATCGACAAGAAGACCGGCGAAGGAAGGAAATTCCGGCCCAAATGGTTGGGCCCATACCGAGTCATGAAGGACTATGGAAATGGTGCATACCTCTTATGCACGCTAGAAGGTGAGGAATTTGGTGAAACAGTCAATTCCCTGCACCTCAAGCATTTCTACGCATAAGCAGCTAGCACTACCTATATAACTATCTACATTGCATCTTCATATAGATTTAGATCATTTTGTCCACTTGTTCTTACACAAATTGTGATCAAGGAATCTATTCTCAAAGTAATTCATTACAAACTCATGATGTTGTTGGCACAAAACTTTCTAATCATATCTCTCCATTTTCGCGATATCATCAATCACTTCAGAATCTTTTATCAAATAAAATCAAACATGACGAAGTCTTAATGGTAACCATACCAAGATCTGCAAGTTTGTTCTCGCTTTGATTTCTTCTTAGGATTGGTGTCTTGCCTATGGTCTGTTCTAGAAGCTTCATGGTGTCACATCTATCCCATATATAGATCTCTTTGGAAACAAGCATATACTGACATTTTACTCAAAAAGACAAGTCAAAAAGTGATTAAACAGAAAATTTTATTTTTACACATTTCCTTGCCCTACCAACCTTCGGTGATGAGCTTGCGTCTCTTACTAGTGACGTAGGGTTGGGAAAGGATGGAAATGCCCTTACTCGCCTATGCCTTGCCCACGGCGATAAACCCATGCTTCTTACAGGTAGCATGGGGCAAGGTGTAGGGCGTCCTCTAGACAATGCAAACGTTAAAAGGTCATAACCAAACTATTCAAACTTTGAGTCAAAAACGAATGAATCAGATGTTAAAAATTCCAAGAGAGTTAAAAATCCTAAAAACCAGATTTTGTCTACTATGTGGCCATCTACGGGTCTAAGTCTGGATAAACCGCAAAGCAAGTTGCACCCAAAACTATGAAGTCATTCAGGTAGAGTAAGCTTGTAGTTTTCAATTTGGTTCCACCAAAGCTTCGTCTGTCTTTCATCACTATCGTTTCACAATATTTCATAAACTTGCGCCCTTCTTGGCTCTTGGTGATGAGCCCTCGCATCTTACTAGTTGCGTGGAGTTAGGAGTGGGGCAAGTTAATCTGTTCATCATACTGGTTATTTTCATCACTTTGCCAAAACAAACATGAGGTATCCAAATTGCTCACAGAAGCTAAGATTTAAGATCACAATATATCTACAATATCATATATCAGCATCATGAAACACAAAAAGAAAGCAAGCATTTGCATCATCTGTTCTCCATTGCATACATTCTAGAAAGCATATAAAACATACATCGTAGTATATACGAGGAAGCTGGAAACAGAAAGGGAAAATACGAGTGACAAAGTTTTGATTCAAAAGCGAATGCATATATAAATAACCAATGTTTATATACAATGCCATCATGCTCTAGGCATGGTCAAAATGCTCAAAGAGCCCGTGATGTACAAAAGAATCTACAGTACAAAGCATACAGGGCCAAGTCGCCACTCAACCCCTACGCAACCCCTCCAAGGGTGCGCGCCCTCGTCTAGGACTCCGGCTACGCCGGCGCTCTAAATGCACGGAGGGCTCAGGGTCTCGAGGAGCAGCCGCGGTCTCACCACGAGAATGACTCCTCATAAGACGCTCGGCTGTCCTATAGCCTACCAACTCTGTACGGAGAGTCGACACCAACCTGGCCACATGCCAAACAGGAGCGAAGACGTCAGTATGCCTACCGGCTGCTGAAGGCTCCCCGGCATCTACAGATAGCTCCGCACGGGTCTTATCCATAGGGATCATCAGAGAATCAGTGCATACCCTACGGATTAGATCCCACCACTCGTCAACAGTCTCTGCAAAACAAAGAAGAAAAACGAATTAGAAGCTAGGCAAGAGACTAAAAGATACAATATCAAAACATAAGGAGAGATAGCAATTAAAAATCCTAAATTAAACAAACATTGAAAAGATGAGAGGATAACTTACTCGGATCACCGGGCCTCCAAGATGGGTCGCTGGGGCCAGCACCCGCCGCAGATGTCGCTGCCGACTGAGGGGCTGCTCCTATAGTAGGAGCAACATGACGCCCCACAACTGACTCATCCTCTCCACCATGGCCCTGGGAGAGTGGCTCCTCTGAAGCTAGAATCTCTCTCTCTGCACTCTGCTCGGCCCTCTCTGCCTGTAAAATATCCTGAGTGTCATGCCACTCAGGATCGCTATCATCTGTCTGCTCCTCTGACCCTCCCTCTGTAAACTCCTCAGAATCGGAGTCAATATCTATGGGGTCATCGCTGCTGTGAGCAGGACCCGCAGCAATCTGAAGCAAAGGTGCTCGGGGCGCACCGGCTCTCCCTCTAGCCCGAACTACCCTCCTGGCTGCAATGGGAGTGCCAGGAGTGATCACTGTCCAACCACGGCCTCTAGGCCCCCCTCTAGCCTCGCGGACTGATCTATAAACTGGTGCCGCTGGGGGAAGCATGCCCGCATATGGAAGGCCGAACTGCTGAGGAACTCTGCCAAAAGGGTGTACCTCCACCCGTCCCACGCGGTCGATAAGCTGCCCTGTGGTGGAACAGGAGATCAATGTAAGGGTCTCCTTGCCCCATATGCCGGCCATAAGCCGGTACGGCGTCGCCTACATATCTGTTGTGGTAAGGGAGGCAACTGGCTGGTGAGGTGCTCTAAGCACCGACATATCTAACCATCTAGCTGCCCTCACAGCCCCTGGGTCTGCCACCTCTACCCCTCTGCCATAAGGAATAAAATGCTCGTACACCCAACTCATGACCAGAGTCGGGTGACTCAATGACTGTCCCTGCAAACGGACCACCCTGTATAAGTCATGGTAGGTAGTCCCCAGAATATCTGTGCCCCAGGCATATATCCGGCCATGCCCCTCTATCTGTGTAATGATGGGGGCCCAGCAGTATAGTAAAGTATCCCCTCCCTTGTCCCCGATCAGCCTCGAGGCAAGGATCCCCATGATAGCCTGTCGAAATACGGGGATGGGCAAAGAAGGAATGGATCGAACTCTCACTCCCTTCTTCGACCCCGTTGAGATAGCTGCATCTCCCATGTAGCCTGCCCACTGTGCAATCTGTGCTCGAGACCCTGCCGTCTCCAGTGTAAGTCTCCTCCCGATGATCGGGACCCCCCAGGATACGGTAGACATCCTCCAAAGTGATGGTCCACTCACCGCGGACCCCTGGCAATCGGAAAGTGTTCCGATCTACATCCCAATATGAGAATAAGTCACAAAGAATGTGACTAGATGGCGTGACATGGGGCACGCGTGATATACGCAATATGCCGGCCCTCTGTAATGTATCCTCCTCATCCTGAGAAAGGGCATCCAATACCCCCGAAAGCCAATCACACTCTCTCTCTCGGCTCCATCTGATGTACTCCTCCCTCGCCTGCATGCACCCAAAAACACACAAAACAGGGCAAGTTAGTATCCAATCAATATCGAGAGAGTCATAAAAGCGTATAGAAATGATAAAAATACAAGTGCAATCTCAAAAGTTAAGCTCTTTTGCATTCTGTGCAAAACCGCCGCCCTGAGCAGGGGGGCGGTTTTGTAACCGCCGCCTTAAGGGCGGCGGTCACGTAACCGCCGCCCTGTTCAGGGCGGCGGTCATGTAACCGCCGCCCTGGCCAGGGCGGCGGTCGCGGTCCGAAAACCCGCGCGGGTTGTTAACCCCAAAAAGCCCAAAATGAGCAAAAAACGACCTTTTTAACTAAAAACAAAGCCTACCCAGTAAGCGCCCCCCCTAGATGGACCTTTTGAACCTAACATTTTCAAAAATAATCCCCCCATTGCAAAGAATTTGCCATTTCAAATTTGAAGAGGGAAAAACACAAAATAGAAGAAAACCAACCTGTGATCGCTGAGGTCGGTGTTCCGCTCGTGGAGGCATGATCGCGATCTCGCTGCGAACGTTTCGACTCTATTCGCGTGAGAAACCGTCACCGTGGGTCCCAGAGCTCAAAATCAATCAAATCGACTCGCGCAAATGAATAGGAAAATGGGCCCACTTTCATATATATATCGTTCTGTTTCGTTTTAAAATGACTTTTTCGCAGGTTTGGAGCGCTGATGGAGGTAAGTTTCTATCCCCGCACGAATGGTACATTCTCCTTCCCTATTATTTTAGCGTTTATCTTCCAAGTTATTGCATCTATCTGCACTTGAGTTCTCTTTTCATTTTGCAGGTAGCGGGAATTTTGATGGCGTCATCGCAACACACGGACGAGTAAGGTATAGCTTCTAACTCCCCATTTCGGGACTGCCATACTCGGACCCACCGTTTTATGCCTCTTCATGGCTAAAACGCTTCTCCGAGGGGGCAATATGTACGTACCCAAAATTGTAAGGTACAGTACTGCCAGAACAGTGTAACAAGTGCCCCGATGATGATACAGGTCTCCTCGCAAGGTGTTCGGGATCCGGAAAAGCCCTCGGAGTATGCGTTAACATCCCGCATGCCCCGCTTAGCCCCCCGCACCCTTTGTTTTCCCCTTTTTCCCTCTTTCCTTGGCCTCTTGACCTTCAGTGAAACTGCTTGCCCTGAAACTCGTGACCTCCGCCCTGAACAGGGCGGCGGTCCTGTAACCGCCGCCCTGCTCAGAGCGGCAGTCCTGTGCGTGTTTTCCAGAACGCTCTTTTGACGTGACTCGCGTGAAATATCACGTTTCACCAGCTTTTCTTTGCCGACTTGAGCATGCATTAATGTTTTTGGTCCCCTGGAACAGTGTTTTTTCTTTGTTTATTGTTTAGGAGTTCAATTTGGTTTTGGTTTTTGAGAGTTGGAATTCCTATAAATGCATGGTTTGTGTACATGCAAATGGTTCGAGAATGTAGAAGAATTTGGTGAAAAATTTGGTGAAGAGTTTGAGTTGGAGCTTTTTGGCCACCATTTTTTTGTTAGAGTCTTCTGATTTTCAGTGGTTTGGTTTGTCAGCTTGCTTAGGAGTTGATAGCATAGTTCATTTCATACTTGGTTAGTATTGTTCAGCTGTTGGTAAGCCACAGACCCATCTTGTGCAGGCAGTGTTGTTGTCTCATCCCAATCTAGTTAGAAGCTTGCCTCTAAATTTCTCTTTGATGTAGATTTGTTTTATGTGTCTTGGAGTTCTTAGTTCAATCCATTATATGCCTGGTTAGCTTTATTCAGCTGTTGGTAAGCCACATATCCAACTTGTGCAAGCAGTGTCTTTATTTTATCCAATCCATTGGAACGGAATAGCTTAGGAAGCCATTAAAGTTACAGGTTTTGCTCTTCGTATAGGATAGTTACAGGTTCTGGTCGCTTCATGTTGCATGACTCGCAGTAAAATCCCCGCTAGGAATCGCATAAGCCAAGCTCTGTACTCTTGCGCTATCCCTCTCCTACTCGCATTCTCGGTCTGCATTCTGAGCTGTCCTTGTCCCAAAATCTACTCCTATCGGTGCTAGCATTACACGCTTTTCTGGATCCAAGTGAACACGAAAGAACGAGAAGATCATACTGAGGGGACGAGATCACATACACCATCGGATTCGCCACTGTTCTGCGGAGTCCAGGTTTTACATTTCAAAGTTCTAGTCAGATTCATATCAAATAGAGTAGTTAATCACTTTATTTCATTTCATTCTATTCTCGACATTGCCAAGGAAGCTGTGGGGATTGATAGTTTCTAAGAAACTATGATTCACTCCTCACTTCTGAGGTAGGATCGAGAATCTTGCCGGTAGATTAGACAAACTGTTTTATTTAGAATAATTCTATAAATCGCACAGGCAAATAACCACACTCGGTTATCTTGTCTGTTTTAAATTATTGTTTAGCTATTATTTCTAGATACGCTTAAAATAGTTTGCTTTCCTTAAAATTGTTAGAATATTTCTTAGAAGAATAAAAGATATATATGTTAGATTTATTTCACTTAGTTAGAATTTGTTTCATTACAGTTAGATTTGCATTTTGTTTCGTATGACAATTACGGGACCTCAAGAGCCCAGGGAATATATATTTGAGCCAATCGTGCCTCAACCAAACCTCGTCACAGCAATAGTTGACATAGACCAAAATCTCAGGATACAAGTATTCCGAGCAACCACAGATTTACAACTGATCAGTTCTCAGTTAAGAGGATTAAACATAGAAGATGACCAAGCACATGCGTTTTGGTCAAGTCAGCCAAACTACAGATTACTCTAGAAAACATCCACATGACTGTAGAGGGGCTCGAAAGAGAACAAACATTCGGGTGCGATCCTCTAGTTCCACAGCCAGACGCTAGAGACACCCTCGTAGATATAGATACCAGCTTAAGAATCCAGGTTGCGAGAACGTCTGTAAGGTATTCTGAGAAGATCGCACAACTATTGGTTCTAAACATAGAAGCTGAGAAAGCATACGATTACTGGATACTAGGGATTAGAATTTGATCTCGCATATGACCATAACAGGACCGCAACAACCAAGAGTCTACGGTTGTGACCCACAGATCCCACAGCCCAACGAATCCACAAGTCAGTTAGATATAAACACTGGCCTACGCACACTAGTATTTCAGTCCACTCCACTTCCACCTATCATCATCGAACAACTGTCCTTACTAGATATAGCGGCTAGCGAAGCTAGGGAATTCTAGACTAGGCCAGAAAATCGTCCATAGAGCCAATTATATTCATCATCCACTATATGACCTTATCGGGAGATATACACGAAACAATCCCAGGTCATTTTCCACGTATTCCGCAACCCATAGATCGAATCACACCAGAGCTCGATATTGATTGGAGCCTTCGAGCAGTCATCCTCGCTGATCGATCTATCACACCAGTCCAAGTTAGAAGGGCCTTCTTTGCCTTAGATTTGAAAATTCCACTAGTGCGTGTCGAAGACATTAGACTGCCTAACTAGTTTGTCTGCATATTCCATCCCCACCGGCTGTCTCGGCACGACCTCGGGAGGTCGGGTACACGGAAGAGTTACTTGTTGATTCTCACGCTCGCCTGTCGCTTTTCCGACATACAGGTACCTTCTGAGATCTTGGAGCAAATTGAAGCCTTTGGCTTACTCGTCTAGTGCTCTATCCACCCAGCTTGTCTCAAGATCCAAAAGATGTGAAAATCATGTTTAAAGTACATAGGAAATATATCTGCATACAAGCATTGCAGAAAATGGGGCAATGCTCCTCCAGTAACCGCCCCCCGAACCTCCTTCACAGGTGCAAGTTCAGGGGCAGGTGAATGAATATGTTAAGCCCTTGGTGAACAAGCCATTTTAGTATCCTGCAGGACCCTGTGGATCCTTTGAGATGGTCAAAGAGATTGACTAGGAAATTCGAGTCCAGTGGGACATATCATGATATAGACTGTGGCTACATGGGAGGATGCTACATTGCAGTAGCAGAGTCCAGTCTCTCCACACATGTTGGATAGTGACAGGTTCCAAGCATGAAAGTCGAGTCTAAGGGGAGGGGGATGTAACTCCCCAGCTGACGACCTATTCACACCTCGGTGTTATTGATTTCGATCCACTTTTGCACATCATAAAGCTCTCATGGATTATTAGGTTGATCAGCTTTGTTTATATCCTAGAGATGATTGTTAGAAATAAAATAGGAAGACACTAGATTGTTGTTGATTTCGATTCATATATGGATGCATTGGATTAGTTAGAGACATTTCTAATATTGATGCTCAGTGATATGTTGTATGACTTAAGGTTAGTAAATGACACACACACAGTGCTTCACAGGCTATCATCACACACAGGTTTGACACCATGAGGTCATTTTGTGACACCGAGTAGACCTTGATCAATTGAACCTAAGTTTGTGATGCCACGATTGATCATTGATGAAATGTAGAATCAATGCATGTTTTTAGAAATTGTAAATGACATTGTAATTGCCTAGATGATGATTTGATGTATGATATAGATGACTTGTGGATTTATATGTGACATATTTTAAAGGTCCAGGATGTTTTAATACAGCTTCACGAGTGTTGATCAGGAGGTATTTATGGAATTTCGAGCACAGTGTCACATCGACTCTCCTGATTCACAAGCAAGACAACGGGGGGATTGGAGACCAACCAGGGATTGGAATTCTAGGTGAAGTTTCAACTCTGGTGTCATGCATAGCAACATGTGTTGGAAAATATGTTTAAAAAGCATATTGGCATTTAGGGGTACCTCATCCATGTTGCACCAAGGAGTTATGTGTTGTCATTTTGTTTAGTTTCCTTTATTTAATGTAGTATGTGATTTTTAGATGATGTTAGATTTCCTTGTTTTAATTATCTTAGTAAGATATGATGTTAGTTCTTCCCCTTTATCTTAATGGGTTCTTTCCTCCTCTCAATCTATAAGTAAATTGAATACTTGTTATTAACTAATTATGGATGTGACCAAATTTTATGTCATTTATTAGAAAAGTGAGGAGAGAAAGACTCTTGTGATTTCTTGTGATAAAAGAAATATTGAGTGCATATGTTCAGATCTTGAGTGTTGTACAGTCTATCCCTCATGGAAATTCAGATCTTTGGCCTTAAGGGCCAGATTTTGAAGGCTTTTGGGACAATGTTAAACTTCATTACCACACCTCTTGTCATTTCTATGCCATCCCTACCTATGGGTTTAATTGTTTATGCAAGTAATTAAACCCCTATTATATGTTTTGGGAAGACCAAATTGCATAGACCTTCTGACCTTGCACTTTCTTGGACATGTCATTTATTTTAGTCCTTAAGGGGTGTGGGCTTAGATTGTGTGTATAAGTAAAATGTCATTTCTTCCTACCACTTATTCTGTTCGTAGCTTTGGAACTATGGGGTCTGACTAAGGATGATGATCCCAAACCCCCTGGAGTTAGGAATAGTGTAGGTTTGCACAGATTCCTACTTGATAGATTAGCCACATCCTCCTCCTCTATCCCTTTTCTATTTGATTCAGAGGGGCTTTGCCCTGCTTACTGTTGGCCTATTACTTCACAACGCTTGCCTAACTCTTGATAGTTCTTCGGACCAACAGGGAGTTAGAGGATTTTTGGAGAGCTTGTGGATTTATGGGATCTTGTTGGTGATTGTTTGGGTTTGAAGGAGCTTAGAGTGTTAGAATCCTGGAACAAGCTCTACTATGGGAAGGTAGGAACTTTACTTTTTCTTAATGTTATTCCTTATATTTACAATGTGTTTGTGTGCTTGTTTTTGTTGAGTGTTTGGTTATGCTTGTTAGGTGCTTGGGTATATTGCCTAAGTGTGGTGTAGGAGGGGAATATGGGGAGAATTCATGTAGGGAGGCATAAGAGTTTATTTCATGTTTTGGAGGGATTTTGGGTTGGGTGCCCCACCTTGGACAAGGAATGCTTGCATTTCTTACTTGTTCTTGTATGAGGGAGACATAAGAGAATGTAGGGAGGCATAAGAGATATGTGGGAGGCATAAGAGGTTACTTGAGGGAGGCATAAGAGTATGTAGGGGATTTGAGATATGTATTGGAAGGTTTTAAGGTGGGCACCCATTTCCCATTGGGAGGCATAAGTGGCCTCCCCATAGGTTCTTTCTCCTTTGGCTCTTCATTTAGAAGCCTTGTATATTTTGTTGTTCTCCTTCTTGTGTTTGTATTTGAGTTGAATGTGCATTTGGAATGGTTGTGAAATACTTGGTTTGTGATGTGGAAGCTTTTTTTTGCCATGTGTTGGAATCACCTCTCATTGTAATGTGGTTGGGGCTCGACGGGCCAATGAGGAGGATGGCTTCTCCCCCTCATTGGATATTTTGGTTGGGTGGAGAGTGTTTCCTTTCTCCCCCCATTTTTTTGTGAATCAAGAAAATCATGAAGGATCTTTCTTGTTGGTGTTGTGAAGCTTGGAGCTTTCGTTGGAATCCTTAAGAAATTCATTCTTGTGAAAAGCCTTCTTGTTATTCCCACTTAGAGTGAAGGAACTTGTAAATATTGCATTTAATTTTAGCTACATTATTGTATAATTTTCCCCACTTAAAGTGGAGGACATTGTATTAGTAATTGTAATGAAAATTTGTGTTGATTCTTGGACATTAAAATTGTATTGTATGTTGAAAAGGGGAAGGAAAGATTTGTCCTTGTAAAGTTAGTTTTTGTTGTAATGTATGTGGAAATGAAAGGATCTTTTAGTGAAGCTATTTGATGTAATAAAAGATGTGTTTTTAACAAAAAAGCTTGTTCTCTTGTAGTGGAATGATAACCTTCATTTAGGGTGTTGCTCTTGTTGTATAAAAAACCATTGGAAATATTGTTGAATGCTTCTTGTGATAATGTTGTAAACTTGTTCATGTAAATGAAAGAGCCATTTTCATTATACACTTGCATTTGATAGTTAATAAGCCTCTTGCATATTCCTTGGATAATAAAAGTGTGTTGGAAATTTGTATTGATAAATAGTACTTCTATTGTATTCCATGAAATTCATAAAGTTGTGAAAAGTTACATTTGGTTATTCTCTTATAGTAGTTGAAAGAAAGATAAACCTTATTCAAATAAATGGAAAGAAATTAATGTTCCAAATAGTCTTTCAATAGGCCATGAAGTAAACTAAGTTCCATCTCTAGTATGATATTCTCCTTTAAAACATTTATTGTAAATCCACTACAAATTGTTAAGGGAAATGAAACTTAACCCCCTTCTATCTTCCACACAAATTTTATCAAATTGTTAAAAAAGAAAGTTTTAATTAATATATCCATATTTAACTTGTAATATTACTAGCTACAATTTCATCATTACTTGATAACAATAGTAATACCTCGAATACTTTAATAATAAAACATTATTATTATTGTTTTTTTTTTAATTAGTAATATTGTATAGTATATTTTGTATGTGTGTATGTGTGTGTGTGTGTGTGTGTGAATTTATATAAAGAAAAGTTATCAAATTCAAAGCATTGAAGGAAAATGTGTGGAATTCAGTCCTTACCAAAAGTTTATTAAATAAAAAAAGGAAAGTAGTTCTTAAAGTGGCGCATCCACTATGGTTATTAGTTTAGGTTTGGGGTGGGGAGGGGTCGGCGACCCCAACCCCCACCCCATTTTAATTTAAGGCTAAAATGGGGTGGGGGTTGGGGTCACTGACCCCTCCCCAACACTCAAGACATTAAAGCCCCCACCTACTTGCTTCACCACAGAAAAAAAAACAATGCAAACCCCTGTGCATACCTTGATCTCTATGGACTGTGCAAAACACTTGTGGCCGAACCATGTGCAAAAATCAGAATTATATATATGTTTATTTTTTTATAAAGAGATTTTTTATATCAAATACCAGTGTATTTAAATGGTGTTTTCAAGTTTACCCAATAAATGTAAATAAGTATGTATACACACACACACACACATATTTTTCACATACCTAAATAACAATATGAATCAAACATAGCTATTTAATCACAAAATGGGACAAACCCATTTGCCTACTTGGGCAAATAATATTGAAATGAAATATATATAAGCATCTAAAACCCTAATGAGGGTATAATCAAACAAGAAAAAAATAATGAGCTTGTAAGCCTCCCCCAAAAGCTTAAGGAGACCTCCAATGGCTTCCCATCCTCCTCCAACAACCTGCAAAACAAAAGTGAAATAATATGTCGAAAGAAGAGAGATAAGAAGACTTCATAAGCATGTTTTAGGGTTAGATTGCCTTTTTCCTCATCAAGGGCCCTAATTGAATCCATCCAAGGGATGAGATTCATCCCTACAAAAAGTAGGTGGAAAGTGGGTGAGTGGAAATTACCTTTTTAATTTAAATGGTTTAATTTCAAATTTTGGGTTGACTTTTTTTTAAGGGGTTACTTTTGGGGTAGGAAAGTGTTCATTATCCTAACCCAATATTTAATAAGGGACCTTGTTAGTTGTTTCAACATTATAGAAACTAAATAACCTTGGTATTTAATTTCATTGACCACTTTTACCCTTGATACCCCATGGAAAATTATTCAACTTTAGTAGGAATTAATTTGTTATTTAAATAATCCTTAGGGAGATTAAACATGCTTAGTCAATTCAATGTATTAAACCATAATGTAGATTTTAAATATTGTGTTATCATGGAAAATTATTTATTAAAAATCATCATCTTAGATACATTAATGTGGCAACAATTATTTTTCGAAAACTTTTTGTGGCACGCTTTTCAAAAAAAAATATTCCATAATTTTTTCTAGTTTGTCCTAGGTTGTTCTTGGGTCTCGTGCAACAATTTTTTATGGGTGTTATAGGAGGCATATTAGGGATTTGTTTTGGTGGTACTTAGAGTATGTTGAATGTGAATATTGGAGCTATTGTGGTCTTCTTTAGAGAGATTTCATTCCAAAATTTGGTATGTTGATCCCTTTTGTAAGGAGGCTTGTCCACTTGAATTTTAATTTGTATTTTTCTTGTAAATAGTAAGAAACAAAGGATTGTAAAATAGAATATTTTAAGTTTGAAAACCTCATTGATAATCGTTATACAAAACTTGTTGGAAAGAACGTTAAGGGTATGATCTCTTGGTTTACCATGTTATTTATTGGGAACAATTTTGTTATTATTTTACCAATCATGTTTTAAAAATGAAGAATGTTAGTTTACATTTGAAACTATTTTGGTAGAGATTATGATGTAACCCTTTGTATAAAATCTTTCCTCTTGATATAATGAAATTTTCAATTTGGAGTAGATAGTTATTTCCCATTTCACTAGTGTTATGGAAAGGAATTAACCTTCTTGTTGAATACAAGAATGAAATGAAATTGGTTTTGAGTTCATGGATTTCAATTGAAATGTTTACTAAGTTATGCTTAGCAACTCTTATTTGTTGGGAAAAAGGTCATTGTTGAAGTTTGTGAATATTGTAAACATGTGTGCTAGTTAGATGAGTGATATATTTAGCAAAATGAAAGGGAACAAAATAGAGATTAATATTATCACAGTTTATTACAATTTAATGATTATTAGATGACATCTCATACTAGCTTATCCATGTCCCCCTAACCTTGTTTCTTTATTTGTGATAAAATGACACTTAACTAAACAAATTTGCTTCATTCCTTTTCGAAATTAATTATAAAATAAATCCTCTATATCTGAATCCAAAAAGCTTTACTTAGTGATGTCAATAAGACAATATAAATCTATTAATGATCTTAAATATACCTTAATTTGAAAGACAAAATGGAATTGTAATATATTTTATATCTTTCTAACTACACATTAAGTGTGTAATGGAAATGGTTGATATGTGGGCATGTCCCTTAGAGATGTGTTTAAAAAACTCCTGTGCTCAGAATCTTTGAATACAATCAGACGCAATAATGCCAAGTAAATATATTCCAAGGGTATGATCTCTTGATAATAATAAGCCATGCGTTTCAAATTCTATTCCTTAGTAATAGCTAGGAATATTTGTTTTTAAACACTCTTACACTACAGACTAAATGTGTTTAAAAATTTTCCAATGTTCAGTTTACATGTCTTTTACGTACATTATCATATTTATGGTGGAATATTTATGTATTTACACCTTTTGTAACTAAATAGCTTAAAACGCGTCTTGAATCTCCCATTCACCCATGAAATTTTCATATATACAAATATAGGCACTGTCTCATTTTCTACTAATAGTTATGGAATTAGTGAATTAACACTTCTAAGTTGAATACAAGTCACTAACATAAATTAGTTTTGAGTGTCATGGGAGCTTTGACAACAATTGAAATGTTTACCCACACTTTTTATGCCTTTTTATCGATACTCTTATTTGATATGATAAATATAACAATGAATTTTGAAGTTTGTAGGTTATAGATATTGTAAACATGTATGCACAGTCGTAGATGACGTGATCATCATTTAGTGAGATCGAAAGAGGACAAGTTTAATGTAGGAGATTAAGGGTATTATCACAGGTTATTACACATTTTAAATTTGTTATTAGATGGCATCTGGATACTAGCTATATCCATAGATTGATAAGATTGTGGTTTAAAATATACAATAGGAATTGTATAGCTAAACAAATTATGTTATCATGTCCTTTGTTTCGAAATCTAATTTAATAGGCAATAATATACATCTAGCATGAAAAAGAGACACGTGTCAAACAAAAACCACGGTATTTAGTGATGTCAATAAAGCCCAAAGCATAACATCTAGAGAATGACATCTTAAATATACCTTCAGATTTGATAAGAAAATGGACTTTATTTGTAGATATAGATGCTATAACCATTCTGAAACCCTAAAATACATTATAGATTTAATAGGCATGTCCCTTAAATAGAAATTTTTTCATAAATGGATAGATTCAGTACAGTTTGTAACGGCATTTTCCAACAACTTGCAATCATCAGAAGATCAAGAGTGGCAACAATACAGGGAATTTCCCCTCTCTTCTATAGTACATACCATGATTATCTAGATCCCGCATTTCATGCCATGAAAATATAAACATCGTATGCCACTTATTTTTATTCACCTTGGGTGTGCTTATGCTTAAATTCTCCACTAAAAATGTAATCGGGTCATTTTAAATTAACTCCAGCACTGCCTTTATGGTGGCGATACTCTGTAACAGTTATCCATTTTATTCGTTTTTCTATGGTTTCTCAAACGAAACGCCATTCTTCTCAGACAATTGAAAAATCAGGGATTGCAGAGAGCGTGGTTCGGAATCATATTTGTGTGCCACAGCTTTTGCCTAGATTTAGGACACATATAATGTCCTTCCTCGATATATATATTGATCGCTAACTACGGTAACTTAGTTAAATAGAGCTAATGGCCACCCTAGTAAGGTCGCGCATCAAATGCTACCATAAATGGGGCACTGGATATATCCGTGCACTTGACTATTTTCCTTTGAACTCACCTCTGCAAACCCCATGAGCCGTTTCTCATCCTGATCATTGGATTACCTACTGTAAGTGCATTAATAGAACACACTTACAATAACGCACGAGCCCGCTCAAGCTATTAATCATCAAAATTATTGCGGACATAGTAGCAGAACACTAGCATAGAGGATCAAGGGATGCACACAACTCAATGGTCTTGAACGCATATGGATCTACCCAGAGTCGTGGATTTGGACCGTATCAACTCACCTCCGACTATGAATAAATGCCTAACGGGATTAATGATTTTATATGTCAAAAAATTCAGATTTAATAGTCATGTCCATTAAATAGAAATATGGAATTTTATAAATATATTATAAGAAAGCATAAAACTAGATTTATATCATTGTGCAGGATACAAGTTTCCTTCTTTTATAAAATAGTGATTATTAGATTTGATACATGGATGAAAATATAAACCGAGAGGCCTAAACATATGCAGAGTGATTTGGAATACAAGAATCTTAAACTCTCCCTTTATTTTATATTTTTCCTCTGATAAACATAAACATATGCAGAATGATTTGGAATACATACATCGGGCAATTTCTAGCTTCTCTTTAAAACCTGCAAAGCATAGATGAGGCCTAAATAAGTAGGAAAACAATAAATAGCAGGAAATTTATCCTCTATCCATGAATGAATGCGCCCCATGCTCCACTATATATATATATATATATATATATATATATATATATATATATCCTCAACCTGCAAAATAAAATGAGAGAATTAGAAAAGGGGACACAGAGAAATGTGATTGGAAGTAATGAAAGACCAAATTTCATAAGAAAATATTAGTGTTTCCTCCAACCCTAGAAAATCTACGTGGAAAAACATCTAATCCAATGACTCTCATTTTTTTGAGATGGTCCAATATTTCTATGGTTCTTATTCGGTGGCCATATATTTTCTAATATTAATAAAACTCCCATTTCTCCCACATTATAATTAGGAATGGGGTTTGGTAGTAAAAGTTATAAATTTTATAATATAAGGAGAAGTTATTTCAATATTTAAGTTTTTAAGTCAATATAATATGATTGACGTATATAAGTAATTATACTATACATATTTACTATAATATAACTCGACCCCACCACTGTTTACCATTGCGACCACTTAATATTACATTATGAAATAGTAAAATAGACTTGGAACTATCGCATATTCTTGAATGGAACATTTTATGACCCCCTTAGGTTGCCTTAGCACAATGGTGTGTATTCTTGACGCAACTGCTGAAATTTTAATTGAAAAAATTTCACGACCCGTTGTCATCGCAACTAAATCGTTGGCCGCAGTTGTGGGGAGATTTTGACTACATGTAAAATTTATAACGCCTATAACCTTTTTTGTCGTAAGTGCATAATGGAATGAATACTATGTGAATTAATTATTTCTACGACTCATGATTTTTAAAACCAAACAAAAACAAACATTTCCCGCAAATATTGGTCTCCTTTAGGTTTTTTTGTCTTGGTTTTTATTGGGGTAAAATTGGGGCGTTACAGATACATGGGAGATTATAACTATCAAGGACGTAGGGGATATCAGGGCTACCAAGGAAGAGGCTATCAAGGTCAGTGAGGAAAAGAAAACCAAAATAATCCTGGAAATGGACCACAAGAAAAAAGACCAATAAATTTTTATAAGTCCAGAAAAATGGGCATTTGGAAAGAAATCGAACTGAACTCGCAACTAAATCGTTGGCCGCAGTTGTGGGGAGATTTTGACTACATTTAAAATTCATAATGCCTATACATTTTTTTGTCATAAGTGTGTAACGGAATGTATACTATGTGAATTAATTATTTCTACAACTCATGATTTTTAAAACCAAACAAAAACAAACATTTCCCGCAAATATTGGTCTCCTTTAGGTTTTTTTGTCTTGGTTTTTATTGGGGTAAAATTGGGGCATTATAGATACATGGGAGATTATAACTATCAAGGAGGTAGGGGATATCAAGGCTACCAAGGAAGAGGCTATCAAGGTCACCGAGGAAAAGAAAACCAAAATAATCCTGGAAATGGACCACAAGAAAAAATACCAATAAATTTCTATAAGTTCAAAAAAATGGGCATTTGGAAAGAAACCGAACTAAACTAGAACCTTGTCAGTTCTTTCATGAGCGTGGAACACATGACTCATCCAGTTGTCCAAAAACAATGTAGTTCTACCGTAATGGAGGGAAAAATCAGATTCCTTGAGAAAGGATGCTCAAAAGAATATGAAAACCAAGAGAGGAATAAGAATCCTCATATGATAAAAAGTGGAGTAAAGGGAAAACATCTAGTTTCAGAAAATAAAAAATAGAAAAAAACTAAAGAAAAAGAAGAGGCCAAATAAAACTACTTTAAAAGAAAAAGTAACAAGAAAACATAAATTGAAAAGAATGAAACACTTCATAGAGCCACAGTAACTACCAGAAGTGGCCACAAGAAGGAACAAGGAAATGAAAAAATAAAATAATGAAACCACATACAAAAGAAGACGCATCTAGTGAAGAAGAATGGAACCATAAGTGGTTCAGACCATAGTTGTGTGACAAAGAAGTCACTAAGAGCAAAGAAGTGACAAAGAAAGATCAATACTGCGAAGCAATAGGAAAAAAATGGAAGAAAAGGTGAATGCTCTTAAGGAAATAGCAAGATTAACCACGAGACGCATAGTACTAGAACAACTAAAATAGTTTTTCATATATTTGAACAAAGAAGATAAAATATTTAATGTTCAGCGGATTGAGGCTGCACGAAAAAATACAAGGAAAAATTTCTTCCACACATAAAGAACATGGAGAAAATCCGTCATATACCTTGATATTGATATTTGTGACATAACAATTACCAAAATACTAAGTTAGATCTCAGCGTAGACGTAAATATAATGTCAAAATATACATGTGAGAAACTTGGAATACCCCGTTTGGATGGTGCAAGATATGACATTGGCCTCCTAGATGAATCAAATAAATCCTCAGTTGGGATGCACTAGGAAATGTAGAAGTTAACTTCATGGAGATAAATAAAATGGTTAACTTTGAGGTAATAGAAAGTGTCACCAAGACACCCAATTATAACACCATTTTAGCTCTCAAGTGGTTTGTTGATTACAATAACACATTGAACTCTAAAGAATAAGAATTAACATCGAAGTCAAATGGAATTCGACTTCATATACCACTACAAAAAGGAATGATTGTGGAATGGTCAGAAGAAGTATGACATGACATAGAAGGGGAAGATTTTGATGACACTCAAGGAATATACACCCTAAATAAACTACCAAATTTTGATAATGAAATTGAACCCAATTCGGAAGAGGAAATATCAGTACATAGTAAATCAACCAATGAAATTTTAGATCACGCAGTAGAAGCATGGGTACATGGATTCTCAGAGACAAGAGTGATAAAGTTATTGTATGCAAGGAAGCTGCAATATAACACAATAACTTCATAAAATGACCAATATGACTTTGTGGAAGATGAAGAAGAAATATATTGTCCTGCACAAGAAAAAATTCAAGAAGATGATGGGTATTATTTCGCAAGAGAAGAAATTTACTCCATGGAGCATGATAACACACAAAAACAAGAACAACAACTAGAAAGAAAGATTAGGCGGGAATATAGATTAAGTTGTGGAGTGTCTCATCGTACATTGCCAAAATTTGTTGGCATTTTGGGGACTTGGAGGGTTACTTAGAACAAATGATGAAAGTATTTCCAAATGAAGCTACCCAGATGGAAGAATTTGATGATACTTTGACAATAAATGTCTCTTGATGGTGGGAACATCATAAACCCAATATTTCACATTGGAAATCAGTTGTAACACTTCTCAAAATAAGATATTTGGAGAGTGAAGGGTAAAATGTGGCTATTCCAGAATATACAGGTGAAGGAGACACCCAACAACACATCAAATCATGTTTGAGACATTGGTAAATATGTGGAGAGACATATTTAACAATATTGATCCTGATATTCTTTTGGATATTATGGCCTCTACCCAGATCATGGTACATCCATTAAGAAACGAGAACATAAACAAGAGATTGGAATCAGGTGGTGATGGATTTTTTTCATACTTTTAACTTTTGGGACGTAGATTTAAACATGTTAAAAGCACTGCAAAATATTAGAATTTTTTTATTCTTAACCGTGGAAGATGCTACCACTCAATTTTCAAGGGGTAACCCAATTCAAGAATGCAGACAAAAGATGTACAATGAAAAATAAACAAAAACCAGAGACCATGCATTTTGTTTCACAACAAAAAAACAAGAAAAAGAATAAAAACCAAAAAAAAGTAAAATATAACACAAAATAAGGAGAATGGAAAGTGTTAGAAAAAAATTCAAAAGATAAACAATATTTATATCAACCAAAAAACTTAAGAAAAGAAAACATTGGAGTTGAGGGAGGAGAAAAAAATGTCAAAATTGGATATTGTTGAGGGGAAGAGGAAGTATCTAAAGTGGTGGAACTTCTTAGAGAATATCAAGACATAGTCCCTAAAGATTTCAAAGAACTGTGTGGAACCAAAGAAGAAGCGTGCACAATGAAAATACAAATAGAAGAGGGATTAAAACCGCTGAAGAAAAGGCCATATAGACTGAACCCCAATCTAAAGGTGAAGGTTAAATATGAAATTGATAAATTTTTGAATACATGCATAACCAAACCAGTAGATGATGTTAAACAATTAAATAAACCATGCAACTAACCATAGAAGGAAATTTAGCTAAATTTAAGTAAATCTTAAAATATGTCAAATATTTATAAATTCCCCCAATTTGATTAGGGATTGTGCTAACCCCATTTCAAGAATGAAATAATGGGATTTTTTTTTATGTGAGAATTTTTTTGATGAAATTTGGGGCATGCGTGAGGATTTTGGGGAATTTGTAAACATTGTAGACACAAAATAACACACTTTGAGTAATTATCTATTCCTGATTACATACTATTATTCATATGATTCCTAAGCAAGAAAAGTATTGATTGACCCATGTCTTTGGCCACCTTTCTTTTCTTTCTGTTGTTGCTTTCAGTCTTGCACCCTTCTTTCTTAGTCTTCCTTTTTACACTCTGGATTTTATCATCCTAGACACCAGTGCCTAGCCAAGACGCAAACGTTGGGCGCCCTCATCCCCTCTTGATGCCCTTGTCCCCTTTTTACTTTGCTCACATTTTTTCGGTCCTTTTTAGCCATTTGAGATTTTTATCTTTTTGGTACTCAGCCTTTTTGGGGTTAATTATGAAATTCAAGCAAATGAATCATATAAATATAAAGTTATGTGATCATAATAAAGGACCAAGCACTAAGCATTATCTATCATCACCTAAGGTTGCATCCATCAAGCATCTAAAAGCTCCATTTTCATCCATCTAGCTCCGTCACAAGGGAAACAAGGGTTGGTTACTCTACATATACTTCATAGGAGAGAAGTTCATTCTATTCCATGCACGCATCTATTACATTCCTTTACATCTAGCTATGTTGTCCGCTATCAGGTGCGACACGCACAAGATCCACCTAGGGTATGATTTCGCACACACTTAAAAACAAATTGGGTTTGAGATGTAGCGCTCCATTGTAAGTTCACCATTGTGACAGTTGAGGACAGTATGACCGCTCATTTTACATTTTTTATTTTTTATGATTTGATGTCTATTTGAGGGTTTTGCATGTTCATACTTCATTACAGGTTTCCAGCGACCCCGGTGATCATAGTACGACCACATGGCAACAAAAAGTAAGTATCAAAGAACATCTCGTGACCAATCACAGGTGGTTTTTCTGAGCTTCTCCGTAGATCCAGGCGCCTAGAATTAGGTCTAAGGCACCCGCAAGCACCCTTGTCCCTCTCCAAGCACCCCTGTCTAGTCTCTTCCTCCAAATATGCATTTTTCTAGGTCTCTGTGCAACACTCTTACTTATCTGTTCACTTGGTCAGTACTTTGGTACACTCTAGAATTAATTGTGAACCAACTATGTACCTTTTTCTCCTCCTTGCAATTAGGGTTTCATAATTTATTACTTAGTTGTTTGGGTGTAATTTCTATATTTCATTATCATCTATTTACTACTATAGAAATCAAATTAGGCTTACATATTTCATATTTAGCTTAATCATTTTGGTGAACCCAATCTTCTAATCCACCTTCTCTCTAGGGATTCCTTCTTATTCCTATCACCCATAGTGGTTGTTTTGTGCATCCTTAATCTTCCCATAGGACTTCCAAATCAATGGTTGGCATTTCCACATCAATGACCACACCTGAAAATCCCTTTGCTAACTCTCACGATTTTTCCCTTAGTGAAATAGAAGCATCTGATCGTAAAAAATCATACGATGAAGATAATAATATCGACCAAGAGCAAATAGAAACACTCGCCACTTTTTGACAAGCTTTGCATAATAATCCCACTCATATTTCATACATTCTACATGCTTTGATTGATTTTAAGAACACTCATGATGATTCAACACATCTCGTTGCTCACCTCTTCGGCTCCCATGACCTCCACTCAACCCATTCATATTCCAACCTACATTCCTACCATTACCGCTTCCATTATTCACCCTAGTACTCCCAATCCATTTCCTAGCTCTTTGATGTGGCATGCCTCGACTATGCAGATTATCATACCATATTAGCAAGTCTCTTTCCATGTAGTTTATAAGATTATGTAGTGCGTTGGTTCTATGACCTATTTTTTTCATTCGGTAACATCTTTCACGCTTCGATCTGATGCTTTTCTTACTCATTTTTCTATCAACATTGACTCTAAGATCTCATACACGTAACTTGCACAACTTAAACAAGGGTCTAATGAACATCTTGGGGATTATGTCTTATGATACAAGAACCTAGCTAAGATGTCCAATGTGTTTGTGGACTCTAAGCTCCAAGATTTATTCATTAAGAGTCTATTGTCGCCTCTCCAGGAGAGTGTTCTCTTAGAGACATATCCATCATTTGATTGACTATGTCACACTCTTAAGCTACGTGAAACTAAAATCTTATCTATAGCCAAGCTTAAATATCAGGAGCAAGCTTCATCGTCTATGTGCTTTCAAAATATATCAACTTTTAAACTAGCCACAAAACTTGTTGAACCTAAGGTCGTTGTCAACGTTGTCTATAACACCAAAGAACTATAATGATGACAGCTTAAGCATACATTCACAAAGTTGACTATCGCTCCACAACTTATATTACAACTAATTCTTGAGAGAAATCGTATTATGTTTCATCCTCTGCTTCACTTAGACACATCTCATTCAAAATTTTGAAATTATAATGAGAACTTTAAATGTACTATCATCAATGTGTCATACATTCTACAAATAGGTGCTTCAAACTTCGCAATATCATCCAAGATCTTATAAATGACCGAAAACTTGAGCTTCCAAAGCCTAGGATATTTGTACCATTCAATGATAATCATAAGATCAAAATACTCAATAATCTGCATCCAAAACATGACAAAAAAAGAGGCTGACTTCTTAGCTAATCATGCATATCGCACAATGCCTCCTCCTTCATCGGGGGCTCTTAATTTCCTAGTTTCTCATGTTGACATTTCTTCACCAATCATATATTTCTTTGATCATGATTATCATGTTGCATTCTCTTTTGATCACCTACACACTAGTGCTTCCATCGGCTCCATCCCTATCAATAACACCATGGTTGATCCATCATGGTCTGTCAGAGCATGTTCTGCTCCACTTCTTATTGTTATTGGCTATCCCACTCTCACAAATTTCATATCCAATGGATAATTCATATGGGTTTTTTCCAGTTTCATGTTACTATTGGTCCTCTTACCATGCTTGTACCATTCATTTTAGCACAAAAAATTGAGGGATGTGACATACTATTAGGCCTCAACTGGATTCGCAAGTCTCAGACTATCATCTCCATAAATCACTTACATTTGAAGTTCATTCATAATAATCAAGTCATCTCTATCAATTATGTGCCTCCCTTTACTCCATGATCATCTCCTATTCTCAAGGGTGCAATCACATCACCTCATCCATCTAGTGCCCCGCGGCCTATCGAACCTAAAGCACAATCCTTTCCTAGCTCACTTATTCGTACATGACTTGCATGGTCTCATTGCTCTATTAGTCTGGTACATAAGTCTAGGTCCATCACCAAGAAAGCTCCTATATGGAGGCCCACTTCACCACCTCATTTTACTCCATGTAAGTGTCCATCACCTCCATGCTCTGCTTCACATAGCTCTTCATCACCTCCACATTTTGTTAAACATAGGTTCCCACCTTATACTCATCGGTTGAATGCGTATAGACTTCACTCACCTACACAGTGTCTATCTCATATCCCACCATTGTTAGAGCATTCTCACATGCTTTCATCACCACAAGCATTGGGTAGAGGACCTTTATCCTTTACTTTTATCAGATAGCCCATTCACCAACATACACTTGGGGAGAATTATGCTTATTTGTATCCCCCACCTAACATTGAAAAATTCCTTATACTCACATCATTTCACATCTACACTTTCACATACAACATATATTGGTATTATCATTACCCGATGACGCACTCTTGTGCTTTGGTTCACACTTGATTGCTGAGGGAATCCTATACACAAGAACCTCACACACTATACACTACACTACACATTACATACCACATTTTACACATAACATCTCCATCACATTCTTCTACACATTGCACATCGTACACATCTTCGATATCTTCTTCTTACATCTACTATAAATCTTATGTGCTTTACGTTTTCTACCCATTTCACATCTTAATCCTATACAACATATTTTTCTTCCTACACATCATACATATTGTGTGATTCTAAATCTTCAATTCATATCTTCTTTCATACATCATATGCACTTTGTGATACACACTACACATATCTTCAACATCATCTTCTTACATATATTATGCATCATATGTACTTTTCACTTCCCACACTTACATAATATATACATCTTATGTTGCACATTACACATCATTCACTCAACATGTCTATAAGCAATCATTTCAATATAACACTTTTTCCATTCAATGGATTTTTCTTAATATTTACACTAGACATTCCACACATTCATCTCTTCCTATGCAACATTCAATCCACACATTTGTGGCATATCTCTCTCACATATACTTCTACGCATTACACACACTACCCTAGGACACACTCTAGTTCCATTGTCCATAGTCGACTACATCTAAAATGGACCCTATCACACTCACTCATTCAATCACTCACACACTCTACACACATTTGACCCATTTCTCAATGACAAACTCTTATTTATGATTCATTCTTGACTGCTGAGGGGGCATAAATAAATGAACCTCATTGCATACATACACATCCACTTAGGGAGCATGTTGCTCCTATCTTTCACACTGCATTCCATTATGTATCATCCACAACATACTACATATATAGATTGCATTTACTCTTACTTACTTACGCTTTTACATGTACATCTTATTGCACATGTAATAGATAGATATATTGTATGTCATTATCATTATCATATACACATGTGTGTTCACTTTTCTTTCTAGTTATGATCATAGATTCTATAGATATATTACATGCATCATGGATGCTTGGTGTAGTATCTATTGTTAGTCCAATAGAGGCTCCTGGGGGCACCCAATTCATACATTACAGGTGTTATGTTTCATTTTGATTCATAACACACTACTTTATAGGGCTATATACACTTTTACATACTCTTTATCTTTCTAACATACTAATGGATGCTTCGTGTGCAACATTTTTTATGCAGGGCTACTTGTTTACATGGTTGTATGTTACATTTTTTTCCATTGCTTGCTCTTTTTTGTGGGATTTTCCCTTTTTCTTGTGTGCACACTTTTCTAATTGTGGCCACTACGGCCTTGATTTTCTTGTGAAATCATGAGTGATGTCCCATGTTTACAACCTACCTTTCGCAGTCTACATTGTCTATTAGGAAATAAGGAATAAAGTATGTGGAACAATCCCTCACTAATCGAAATAGTAGAAACTAATATGTAGAAAATATTACAGATATGAAAAAAAGTGTAGAATAAAAATGAACACAACAAAAAGAGACAATATTTAACGTGGTTCACCCAATTTGGGCTACGTCCACCAAGAATCACTTGCTTATATTTTATTATAAGCCACCTCTTCTCTCAATACAATACCCACACATGTTTGGAAAACTAAACTCATATGTAATAACAACTAGTATAATATAGAAAATGTATGATATGACAATGTGCAGTGTATAATGTGACTAAGTGCGTGGATATTGTAATGAATGTAATGCGTAGATCAGGATGAGTATAATGTAGAATAATCATGGAATGAATGGTGTATTATGCACAATGTATGATTAAATACAATGTATAATTCCTAAGGTGTGTTGTGTTGGGTTCAATGTAATGATAATCCCTCAATAGTCAAGTGTGAACCAAAGCACAAGAGTGCATCATCGGGTAGTGATGGGTGTTATGAGACATGATATGTTATTCTGATAGGAAAGGATAATAAATGAGGAGTACGAAAGGTGGGTGTGTGATTGTTATGCTCCCCCATAATGTAGATGACACAGGTAGCTAGGAGACGCCATCAAAAATATCATCGTGGTCATGATCAAAACTAGCGGGAGCTACATCAAAAACTTGGTGAGCTATGTAAAGGGGAGGGTCATATATGGACCCATTACAACGGGGTCTATAGACATTCATCGTGTATTCTTCATCTGTGCGATCGGTGGAAACCCATGAGTATGTCAATGCAAGATATTAGGAACATAGGCCGGAGAGGAATCATTACGAATAGAGATAGTGCCAAAGGGCATAGGGAACGAGAGTGGAGAGTGGAGAGGATATATTATACCACTGATATAAATGAGCCAAGACTATCCTAGTGTAAGTGAAGAATCACGATGGGTACGCACAACAAATATTATCAAATGAAAAACCTTTAAGTCATAAGCCCATGTGATGTGGAAGTAATTGTGCTAAATATGAAGTGAATGGAGGGGCAGTAGGATGTCATTGAGCATCATACCGAACCTAGTTAAGTAGTCATGTGTACATATATTATCTACACTAGTGAGATCAGTAGGAATTTGTTCCCAAAATGATCTATTTATAAATAAAGTCCATGTAAATGGGGGTCGCAGAGTAGCCTCTGGTGGAGAAGAAGATAAAATGGCATCAACATTGTTAATAGATCCCTTATATAATACCATAGCATTAGTAGAGGGAAGGTTTTTGAACAGGCCATCAATGACAAAGGTTTCTTCAAAATAAGAATCTTCTACACCTAGAGGAGTAAAATCAAGTTGTCTTAATGACTCATCTATGATTTCTATTACATCAACTTCGTCATCAAACTCTTTAGAAGTATCAGTGTGTGCATTATCGGTTTGGGTGGCATTATCTAGGACACTGGTAGGTGGTATCGAAGTGGGAGGGGTAAAAGAAGTAGTAGATGGCAGAGGTGGGGTGCTAGCAAGGATAAATATTGTAGTCAAAATGATAGTCGAAGTTTGATGGTGTAGACACTATCATCAACAACCACTCAATTCATCTATCACAAGTTTACATCATCATAATACACCTAACTTTACATAGATTCATCACACAAGGTTCAAAGAAATTACTTGAATTTTCAATGCAAGTATTGAGCTAATCACTACTTGGAAAGTTCTAATGTCTCACCATACCTTGATCTATACTCTAATAATCTCACCTCCTTCATCAATTGGTCATGCAAATCATTCTTCATTCACCTTTCTCCAATTACTCTTTCTCTTTCATGAAATCTTCATTACAATTGTCCACTTTAGATATTTCTAGTATTATTTCACCCTTTTTCACTTTGCACCCTATACATATATCTCAAACAAGGATAATGAGCTACTATGAAGAGTTTCAAATCAATAAGATTGCAACATTTGCTATTGATATAAACTATGTTTTCTCCTAATCAAGACAAAGCATGCTTGCTCCAGTGGTGGGCATGAACTTCTAGAAGTGTTTCCAAGAATTTGAAAACACCAATAGCATCCCTATATCCACTATAAAGTGTGCCCATAATTTGGTCTTCTATCTCCTTGTGTAACTCTAACAATTCCACTTTTTGTGCTTGTACCATAAACCCTTACTAGGTTTCCTTCAATACACAATTATGCATATATCCTTTCTTTAGAACTTACAAGGAACTAATCTATGATTTTTGGACACCCTTTAAGGAAATTATTTTTCTACCAAAATTTCAAATCCTTTCTCTAATTCAAAAGGGTACTTCCTTTGTTAAACCTTCCTTGCAATTAGCCTTCACCACTGTACAAAACTACCACCAAGAGATGTCAAGTTTTCCAAATAATTCCACCCATAAAACCTATTTTTTTCTCTTGATTATGTTATAAGGCCTTGTTATGGTGATATTTTTCACTTTTAGAAACAATTGATTTGATTTGAGGGCTCAATCCTCAAGCCCTAACTACTCTTCAAAGTGTGCACTAGGAAACCCGAGAGGATCCTTTTGGTCATATCTTTGTTAGATGCCTATTCAAAACTTGAAATTTTGTAAGAAGATCTGTAACAATAAGGAGTCACAATTACCAATAAGATAGTTTCTCTTCTCATGCAAATACTTCTTCCACATTCCCATTGTCCTGGTCTAAGAATCAGATTTTGCATCTTTGTTTTGGCTTGACTCCAAACAACTCTCTCTATCCACACAATGTAGAATCTCTCAATAAATAGACCAAGCCAAGAAGTGAATTCAACATCTATCAATTCCAATATTTAAACCCTTATCAAACCACCTTCATGCTTGTTGATGCTATTGTAGATGAACAAACCCTTCTTGTTCTCACAATTCATATAAACCTCCCCTAGCAACCATAACTCACAAACCATAAATTTCATGATGAACTCTACAGAAAAATTTCTCAAAAATCCTTCATTACCTTTTATTATTTATGACAATATCATATGCATGCTTATGTAGACTTACTTGAAGAAGAGTGATAGTCAAAATGCAAGCTACAATTTTACTCTTTTCATAAATTTTCTCAAGCATGTATTAGTATATTACTGAGAGATAGCATCTTGAATAAATTTCGCAACTCTAAGGTGGTTAAGGAACAATTTACAAGTATATACACCCCAAACTCTTCATCATAAACCTTGTTACAGTCAAACACCATGCATTCAATATATCAACAATGAAGTTTTCTTAGAGATTTAATGAAATACACATCTGAAATCAGTCTGTAGCCATCTTTAGGTGCCCTAAGACATGAATTACTCTAAATACATCATTAAAACCCTCAATGAACAATCTTAGTCATGAAACCTCAGTCAATAAGCCCTTCATAGTTTATTCATACACTGAAATCCCAAATTTAATTTCTCATACACCAAAATTCATGCTCGTTGTTATTCCAACAAGACTTTGATAGATACCCTGCACAATACATTTATGGCTTAAAAATCAGCATGCACAGGACTTTCATAATCATTCAACAATATCATAAGTATTGACACAGTTATGAAGTCACCAAACCTCATACAAACAACTGATTTTTCCTCTTCTTGAAGTCTCTTTGATTTACAATCGATTGGGAATGAAGAAAAGTAGTTACATTGGCATATTTATATGGCTCCCATCAATAACCAAGTACACACCCTCAAATACATTGGTCATATGAGTGACCTTGCCTTTATGATTAAGTTACTTAGATCAAGACCAAGTTATAGATTTTCTAAACTCACATTATGTATTTTAGACTCTAACATGGGCTTATGACACATAATTATACCTTGCTTCATTATTTCACATGTTTGTAAGCTTCAAGCTCCCATTACAAACCCAACAATGACCTTCTAGACTCATTTTTATACTTTTGGAGGGAAAACCAAGAATTTGAATTCACTAAGGACTTAACCTATCTTGATCATACTAAAGGGACTACAAGGACGTTATTAACACTCAAACCTTACTTAGACTAACTCACCCAAAATTTGACCAATTTGACCAAAAACTCAAAATTGCTTGTTGGTAAGAAGATGCTCTTGCATCATGTGAGTAGATATAGCAAGGGGGGTAATAGTAAGAGGGGTGGAGGAGGAGGCGTTGGATTTACCAACATCGTATTTATCAAGATTAGCATACAGAATATGTTGTGGAGGTGAAATGGGCATAGAAGTAACAGGATTGATGTGGAAGTATTTAAATTGTTCTAGATCAGCGGTAATAGTGTGTTCATATCCGCCATGCAAGAATTTGACACATTGATATATAGTGGATAGAACTTATTACATTACTTGAATCTAAGGCCTTCCTAGGAGGATGTTGAATCGAAAAGAAACATCGAGGACATAGAACTCAATGAGAATGGTTTTGGGTCCAACTCAAATATGTAAGGAGATAGTTCCTAGGCATGTCTGAGTGGAAGAGTCATAACCACGAGTGAGGGTGGTATTTTGAGAAATGAGACTATCGTTGATACCTAATTGTCATAAGAGAGAGAGTTGGCACAAATATTAGCAGTAGATCCATTATCAATGAGAACACGCTTGATATAAGTAGTGCTAACAATGGCGTTAATGAGAAATAGAGCGCATGGGTTAATTTTGGACAAGGGGTACATATCCTCATTAGTGAAAAAGATAGAACGTGGTAAATCACGGAGAGACTGGATGAGATGTGTGAAATCCTTGGTGGAATGATCGCGCTAAATATGAATATCATAGATGGTAGTATTTAGTGTGGTACGACAATCTGGCGCATTTTATAGTAAGTAATAGAGAGAGATCTTACCTGGTGTATTTTTGAGTTGGTCAATAATGTCATATCCCTTAGAAGCAAGATAATGGGGCTGCCAGCATAATAGGATGTGGAATAGAAATGGGTGGAGTGGTTGGTGGATTAAGGTGAGAATGATGTGTAGTGACTACATTTATAGACGGATCAAACCTAGGTGTGACAAAGCGAGGAGGGTGTTGGTTGCGTACACACATAAAATCAGCGGCGGTAGTAACTATACTAGTGACCTCAGTAGGTGTAAAGGTAGGACAAGAAGATTGAGCCATGACTCGATAAGGAGATGACATGGTGCAAAGGAGGTGTTAAAACCATGGGGTTCACCAAAATTATTAACTAAAATTAAACTAATATATGGGAAAGTATAATATTAGTTAATATAATAAAAGAGGACTAAAACATTTTAAAATACGCTAAGACAATATGGAATTATTTTAAATAATTATACTAAATGAAATAAAGTCTTAAGTATGCCAAGATATAAAATAAAAATACTTAGTTGATTGTTGGAGATTATCGCAGGTTGTCATAGGTTTGACTTTAGATTTCAGGAGTAGGAACGATCACTCAGAGGTCCTGTAAAGGTTAGATCTGGAAGATATAAAGAGAATGCAGTGCCCATGAATGTACTAAGATGCACCAGGGTGCCCTGGTCTACAGAATAGGCTCCCTAGTCTCTGTAAAAGATCAAAATTTGATTTTGGCAGTGTTGTAAAATACCCTGAAATATTCTCAGTATGTCGCACTAGATCTTCCAAACTTCACTGGATGTAGGAAATAATGCAAGATGAAGGAATAAACTACAAAAGACAAAGAAGTATCAAAAACCTAAAAATAAAAGATGCAAAATAAATGGGTTGGACTGACCTCAGCTACCATAACAGTGGGCTTACTAATCTAAGTATTGCACTACATTTCAGACCCAAATGTAGTTCTGGCATGTGTGTGCATGTCGTGCCCTAGGTTCTATTGTGTTAGTCACACTTTGTGAAATAGTGAGCAATAATAACTATAAAAAAATTAATAACATATATGCATGGAATAGAATAGAATCCCTCCCCCTATGCGGTGTGTATTGATGTAGATCTCCTAGCCTTGATGCATGGTGCTAATTGGATGCAAGTGGTGCAATGGATGTAAATATAGATGGATTGATAGTAGTATGTGACGCTAGGACCCTCATTATGGTCTCATAACTTTATATTTATAGGTTCCTCTTGCTCTGATTTCATAATTAACCCTGACATGGCCGAGTAAGAAAATGATAAGGATGAAAAATAGCTAGAAATAGCCCAAAAAGATCGGGGTGCCCCAGTAAAGGCCAGAGCACCTCCGTTTAGGCTAAAATGACGAGACAGTTATGAAATACATGGGTATGTATAGGAAAATACGTAGGAATGACAAAATAAAAGGTAAAAATAATATGGCCAAAATATAGGATTAATTAGTACTTTCTTCACTTGAGAACCTTCTAAATAGTAGTATAAGACTAGGCTAAATAATGCCTAAAGTGCATAATTTTGTGACTACAGTCATGCTGCTACTATGAGATTATTTTAGTGTATTCATATCCTAGTTTATGATGAGTTAATATAATGGATCTTTTTGGATGGATATTGGTTGTTGATGTATCTATTCATGGTACTTGTTGTAAATCTGATCTTAATTTTTATTTTAACCTTTATGATTTATTTATTTTTTTGTATTTCCAAATTACACTAATGGATCTAATTATTATGGTGGAATATATATTTTGATTATATTTATAATGAACATGCATGCTAACACCTTGGTAAGACAATACCAAAGAGGGACCTGGTAGCTTAACGTGCTTTGAGTGAGCATCTAGATCTATTTAGATGAAGTGTCGGCGCACCTAGGCATTTGGGTATAAAAATAAGAATATAAACATTCACAATTGGAAGGAAAGTGAACATGCATGTGTCTATAGAAAATATAATGACATATAAAATGTCTATCTAACATAGTAAGAAAAGTGTACATGCGGGTATAAGTAAGTAAGAACAATGTGCAACCAAGATATGGAGTATGTTGTGGATGAGTGAGATGGAATGGAATGCAATGTGAGTGTGATAAGAGTAGCATGCCCCATGAGCAGATGCAAATGAGTATGCATGAGATGATGTTCATTTATAAAATACCCCTCAGCAGTCGACAATGAACCATAGAATAAGAGTGTGTCATCAGGAAATGGTTTGAATTGCATGCTAGATAGATATGATCGATAAAGTCATGAGTATAGAAATTTAGTGAGTGTGGTGAGATTAATTTTAGATTTAGACCCTTAGCAGTTGAGTATGAATCGCGGAACTAGAGTGCATCGTAGGGAAGTGTGATGTGTAAGAGTGTGATGCTAGAGAGATGTGTCATGAATATGCTGAGTGGGAAATTTGTAGAGTGTATAATGTAAGGTGCATGAATATAGTAAGCCCTTGACAGTAAAGTGTGAACCATAGAACAAGATTTCATCATTGGGTAATGATGTAAGAAAAATTACCTACCAAAGATGAAGAGGATGGCGAGGACCAATGGAAGAATGTGAAGTGGTAGTAGTACGAGTGTATGAACCAACCTGAATGTCAGATGAGATGGTGTCATTGATTGGAGATGAAGCTATATGAAGCACAGATGTCGATGACTTAGGAATTCAATGTGAAACAGGAGCACTATGTGGTAGATGGATGATGCAGTGGTGGATGATCGAGGTGGAGATCATGCATGAATAATGACTTTATGTGTGGATGAATGACGACCTTAGAAGTGGGAGGAGGAGACAAGTGAACTAAAGTAGCAACATTCTTGTGTGGAATTGGTGAAACATGCTACTCACGAGAGCAAGAGCCAAAGGAAATGGCACTCGTATCTTCTAATTGTTGTAATTTTTCATGAAGGGCACAATAGTCTTTGTCATGATGTCCATTGATGTGGTGATAAATTTAATAAGTATGATTGTGTTGGTGATGCAAGCCACACAGAGGATGATGTTGATTAGAAGGAAAGTGAATTAAGCACTTATCAAGCCAATCATGCAAGACATCATGAGGATTATCAGCATGTGTGAAATGTAATGGATCCCAAGTAGGAGATGGTGAAGACTTAGGTGGAGGGTAAAGCGATGGAAAAAATGGAGGATGCTTATGCGTTGGAGGGGATGGAACATTCTTGTGAGGTGGAGGAGATGGATACCTTGTAGGATGCTCAATAGGTGGAAGAGGTGAAAAAGTACAAGGAAAATCCATAAGATGTGTAGAAATTAAATCCTATTCAAGTTCAATAACCTTATAACATAAGAATGTAAATGATTCACACGTATCATATTCCTTTCATTCTTTCAAAGCATGAATCAAGCGACAATAAAAGATAAAATGCTTCTCTAGATCAAGAGACTGAAATATAAATTGATGCATGCAAGAATAAAAGCGTGAACTCTAATCAAGAATAGGCTCTTTATTTCCCTAATGCAAGCTAGGTAAGTGATCATGTGTGACTCTAAGACCATTGTTTAGCATAAATTATATGAGAAAAATATCTTCTATTTCAAAATATGTACTAATAGATCCAAAAGGAAAATAAATGTACCATTGAAGAGATTCGTCAACTAGACTATGACGGAAGGATTTTAGTAATAATCAATCATTCGAATAATAATACATAGCTAAATGATAATTCTTATGGTGCCATTGAAGCGTGAAAATGTAGGCATGATGAAATCCTTAGGAAATGTTGAATTGTGAATTTTCTTTGGGATAGGATTTCCATAGAGAGAGTTATTATCAATAGAAGCATAATAGGATTTTCTTTCAAGAGTGAGAGATTGAAAAGAGTGAGATATTGAACCTAAGATTACAACTGGCCAAAAACATGCATGAGTGAAAAATATCATGTGGAGGAATCATAGAAGATGTAAGAGGCGCATTAAGAGGTTGAAGCTTGCCATTATGAGTGATCATAGGAAGGTGAGAAGAAGTAAAAGATGAAAATGTTATCGTAATAATAGATGTATATGTAGAAGAAATGAGAGGTGATATACTATGAGAAATAGAAAAAACAACATGAAAATCATCGAGAGAAGAAGAAGAGGAAAGAGGCGAAGAAGAACATGGAATATTAACCGAAATACTATCAGTAGACTTAGAAGAAACCATAAGAGGTGAGTTAGAAGGAATGGAAGAATCATCATGAATTCTATAAGAAACAACCTCATAATTAGATGAAAGTAGAGTATAAAAATCACTTTCAACAGTCTTAAGAGAAGTAGAATCTTCACTAATATGTGCATGCTCATAAATATAATCAATATCAGATAAAGTTTCACATGCAAGTATTTATTTAAGTGATTCATCAACATAGAGTGAAGTAGGAGAAGAACTATCATGATATGTATCTTTATAATCATTAGTAACATTTTTAGAAATAAAAGAAGTATGAGATACAACTTTACATTCATCCTGACTAGTATTAGAAATAACATCATGCACATATACATTTTCATCATGATGTTTTCTATAGTATCACAATCAAGACCAAGCATATAATCGATAATAGCATCATCAAGAGTTTCAATAGAAAGATAATAAGGGGGAGTAGAACTGGTGACTATGGAATAATAAGGATTACATCCAAAATAAAATCTCCTTAGAAACAATGTTAAGAGTAGAGAGTTCAAAACTAGGAGGAACTTGGTGTTTATTAGCATCAAGCAATCTTTGAACATTATCATCAAATTGAGCATAATGATAAAGATAAAGCAAATCAAACTCAATAACATTGTTAAGGATAGGATTAACACTCACATAATGCATAACTTTCCTAAGAGAGGAAGATATACTTTTAACCTTTAGGTTTTAGCGCATCCTAAGGCAAGGAGTTCTAAGAGTTGGTTTCACCAAATGATGTAAGAAAATAAAATTCTAAATCTTAATTAAGTTACAGTGCAATGATATAGCAATGAGTTACATATTTGACACAAGAAAATAAGATAATGAAGTTGAAACCCTAAGTGTAAGAGAAGGGATGTGATACTTAGTTGATTTTGTAATAATTCCGAAGTTGTGTTGAGCTAGAAACTGATCAAATAGGAAGGTAGAATGTCCTAAATGATCCTATAAAATTGTGTGAGCATCAAAAATGTTAGGACTAGGGTGCTTGGACTAGATCAGGGGCACCTAGGTGCATGTAACTATGAAAATGGCTGGAAACTGATTTTTCGTGTGTCACTTCTATGTCATTAGGCTTCACTATTGATCACATGTATGTCATTGTAAGATCGTTGAGTTTTCTCAAAACCTGTAAAACCCCAAAACACTTCAAATCTTAAAAAGAAAAAGATACAAATGGGGATTTAGACTGACCCCATTGATCACCTGACTGAGTCAACGTACGATCCATTGTATTACATTTCATACTCCATGTATTTTTGCATGTATGTGAGTAGAATTGTGCCCTAGGTGGCTCATGTGTAAGTTATACTTAATAGCGAGAAATAACTAGATGTCGAAAATGTAAGTAGATGTGTGCATGGAAAAATGAATTTCCCCTATTATGAAGTGTGTGTAGAAGAATGTAGTTCCTTTTCCCTTGAATGGATGCTTTGATGCTCTTAGAATGCCTTTGGATGCAACCTTAGGTGATATTAGTAGATGCTTAGAGCTTGGTCCTTTATTATAGTCATATAGCTTTGTATTTATATTAATTACTTGTTTGAAATTTGTAATTAACCACTAAAAGGCCGACCACCAAGAAAATAATATGCCCAACAATTAGAAAGGACCCAAAAGATGCGAGCAAGATACAAATAGGTCAAGGGTGCCCAGAGGGGATGGGAGCACCTGGGTGTTGGCGTCTAGACTCAGAAAAATTGAAGTGTCAAAATTCAGACTGGGAAATAAGGTATGTAAGACGAAGAAGGAAACATGAAAGAAAAAAAAGAGGCCAATGACAATGGTCAATTAGTAATTTTCTCGCTTAGGAATCATATGAATAGTGGTATGTGACCAAGATCTAGAAATATACCTAAAGTGCGTGATTTATTGTCTACACTTGTTACACTGAGGCAAAACCACAACAAGATTCATTAAATACAGAATTTTAAAATATTATCAAACCATTGAGAATTTTCAACTAACTCAATTACATAGGTTTGGTTGCTTTCATTTTCAAACAAAACATACCTGTTAAAAATTTAGAGAAATTTCTTGGTATCAACCGGCTTCTCTAGAACCTATAATGGGCGGCGGGAAATGTGAAATGTCATGATTTGTAAGAAAAACAAATACAATTTCTTGTTATAATTGATATCACCAATAATATCCATAAGAAAAAAATCCTTTAAAATGATGGAAATGGGTTTTATCCCTCACAATAATATATCACCCAACAAGTTCAAAGATAAACTTAGTAACATTATGAAAATCCTCACAAGCTTGAAGATTATTGGTTATTCTGATCACTCTTCCTGGGGATGTATTAATGATCCCAAAGCCAATGACAAGATTCTCATTTTTCCCACAAAGGATGGATTCCTTTTCTTCGTATTCCAAATCATGCAGCACAAAGTTTTTATTTGGTACATACCCTTCCTTTTTAATCTACCCGACCAAATCCTCCAATGTTACATATATAAGCTCGACCTGGGGATGTGATTTGTCTCTCATGTGAAATGCATGAACCCTATTATCAACCTCAACCCAACTACATCTTGGATCTTTTTTGAATCCAATGTCTTTAATTACTAATCTCCACTTCACTACATCATCCCACCGGCTAACCCCACCATATATATTTGAGAGGAAGATGTAAAACCCAATAATGTCGGGCTCTATCTTTAAAATTACTTCTGACATGCATTCTCCTAGCTCTACATTGTTGTGAATTTGACAAGCATTGATCAAGGCACTCAACACGCCCGTATCAAGTTTAAATGGCATCCTCTCAATAACCGCATAAACTTTCTCCATTAGGCCTACTCATCGAAGAAGATAAACAATGCACACATAATGCTCCATTCTTGGTGTGATTATGTAATCGTAAATCATTTGGTCAAAGTAATGCAAGCCCTCATTAACTAGCCATGTATGACTAGTTGCAAATAAAATAACTACAAAAGTGACATGTGTAGATAAAAAATCACGCACTTTGGGTATTATTTGGTCTCGGTCTAATACTACTATTCATATGGTTATTGAGAAAAGAAAGTACTAATTAACCAATGTCCTTTGACCATTTTATTTTGCTTTTTGTCATCATTACTGACCCTCTGAGTGTACTTGGATAGTCTATTTTATCACTGTGTGGCATTCCCATCCCTTATTGGGGCACCCATCCCATTACTTTGGCACCCTAGGCACCCTTGTCCCATTCGGGATGCACTAATCCTATTTACATTTTTTACTCATCTTTTGGGCACTTTCTAGCCATTTGAGCTTTACATATTTGTAGTGGTTGGCATTTTCGAGTTTAATTACAAAATTAAAACAAGAGAACCATATAAATATAAATTTATGAGACCATAATGAGGGATCAAACACTAGGCACTACTATCATCACCTAATGTTGCATTCCATCTAAGGCATCTAGAGCTCCATTTGCATATATCTATCTCCATCACAAGGGACAAGGTTGGTTCATTTGAATCACACTGCATATGAGATAAGTTTATTCTATTCCATCCACTATCTATTTACATTTGTACATCTAGTTATTGCTCTCTACTTCACAAAGTACGACTGGCACAATAGCACTTAGGGCACGATTTACACACACACACCTAGAACTACATTTGGGTCTGAAATTTAGTGCAGCGCTCAATTAGTAAGTCCACCAGTATGGTCATTGATCACAATCTAACCCCTTCATATGCATATTTTTTTAGGGTTTTGATGTTTGGCTTGGATTTTTACAGGTCTCATCTTCATTTTTTATTACTAGTGACATCAGACACAATTCATCAACATACATGCGACAAAAAGCAAAGACTTCACGTCACTTAGCAACCCTACAAATTTGGTTTTTGGACCTCCCAGACTAGGGCGTCCTAAGCACCCTCATCCTTCCCCAGGCGCCCCAGTCTACTTAGATAGATCGTATATACAGTTTTTTGAGCCCTTGTGTGGTCGTTCCTACATTTTTTCAGCTGGGTTTTACTTCGACATAGTCCCGAGGCATTTTCGAGTCAACTAAGCTCATTCTGACCCTTCTTTGCACATTAGGGTTTCATATTTCATTTACTTAGTTATTTGGGTCATTTACTTTATTTATTTAGCTTTTATTTACTACTTTACATAACACTTAGATTAAACTAAATTATGTCCCCATTTTCCATTTTAGTATAATCATTTTGGTGAACCCAACTTCGATCTTCACGCTTAAAGGATCCTCCTTTATTTTTCATATTAGAGCTTCATCATAATGAGTATCTAAATCAATGATTATTTGCTTGAAAATCCTGACCTAAGACATAGAGTCCAACTTTTTCTTGCTAATACTCGTATTCATGTTAATATGCATCCTGACTCAGTCTGTCAAACCTTTGTTGATGCATTCTCTCAACATATAGCATTCAAATCTAATCCTTTTGGTGATATTATAATTTTTCACAACGACCCACCTTTGCATACCATGTGTCACATTTACAATATGAGTATTAAGTGCACCTTAATTGATAATGGATCTGAAATGAACTTATGTCCTATGTCATTCCTTGAGAAGATAAGTCTTTCTGCTCATAATATTAGTCCATATTTTCATTCATTATGTGCATATAATAGTTATGTTCATCCATGTGTTGGTCACATTACATTACCTATTACTGTAGGACCAAAAACTATCAACACTGTGTTCTTTGTCATTGACTACCTAGTCTCCTACAACTATTTTCTTGATAGGCCATGGCTTTATGCCATGTAAGATGTCGCTTCTATTGTACATCATTGTGTTAAATTCCTCCATGAAGGCATTTAATATATTGTTTTTTTATCGTGTTCCATTCCAATATTGTGTCTAAGCTCTTAATGCTAGTCTTCCTATTCCACACAATGATAATATAGACGATCCTCAACATATGGATGAAACAACTCACTTGTTACCACTTGAAGGTGCCATTTGTGTGATAGATGTCATCTCTTCTACGTCATCTGCTACTACTGCTGTTATGATTCTTTATCAGGGGCCTGTCCATTCTATGGACGTCACTCGATCACCTGTACCTTCACATGTATTGTATATGTTAGCACGTCCACCATTTACTTACACACTTTTCAAGAATGATTCATATTGGGAACATATTCCATTTGATCCTACTTGTGATGGCATTATATGTACATATGAGGGTTTGATTCAACTAGGATTTTCTTTCAATAACCTCTATCCTCCATTGTATGATCCTCATCTATATCATTGGTTTGTTCACATCACTATCATGTATGGCCTCTGTTTCTTTCACCTCATGTCTTATTTTCACATGATCCTTGATTTGTGCCACTTACATTAAGACAATCATGGCTTGATTACAGTGGGGGTACTCTAGATCCTTATCATACAAACATATCTTTCCCCATGCCTTTCGGTCGTGTCTTTATTTACAATAGTTCCTTTCTTGTCTATACACAAAACCTCAATCATTAGTATGCACATGGTTGTCCACTTCCTCCATTCACTGATGAAAAATACGCCATGTGTATATACAATTTGCACCTTAATGGCTTGTTAAGGGATCAACTAGACACAATTGCATATCAAGTAACCAATGCTTATCCGTTCGACTATGACCTTGAAATTTATGACCTCATAGATGACATTACATGATTGAATTATCTATCGCACACCCTTGGTGGGCATAACATTGACACATATCCCCCCATCTTAGCATTAGCACACCTTTCATATTTTCATTATCATACATCAATCTCATCACATAGGCATATTCATGCACGTTGTAGTGTTGTCATTCCTCGATGACACACTCTTTTGCTTCGGTTCACACTCAACTGTTAAGGGTATACTACACATGAGCCCCACACACTACACAATAAGCACTACACATTGTGTTTCTTCACACGTTTTTCATCATCCATCTTGCATCCTACATTTATATTGTATCATTTTGACCATTGTGTATCTACACATCCTACATAATCTACACACCATACTAGTACTCATCACACATATGTCACACTCCTATCATGTAAGAATCTTGCATCACATACTACTCATCCTACATACTACATAGCGCACATCTTCACATTACTAGTCTATCTACACATGTTGCATTGCACACTATACATCACATAGTACATGTGTTACACATCACATGGTCATCTCTCATCATCGCATATACTACACACATCTACTCACACATGTTACACTCAGTACCCTATGACGCACTCTAGTTCTTTGGTCCATACTTGATTGCCGAGGGTTTACAAATCAAATGGACCTTATCATACTCACACGTTCATCATTCAACCTCTTACCATGCAATAATCTTAGGTTAGTGACATACATTATAGGATAAATGGTCACATATTCCATCATCTTGTAGTGGCATATTCTTTAGGCTACATCACCACTCCTATTCATATTCTAGTGATATACGCTTTAGGCTAAATCATCACTCCTACACTCATCTTTTCATGATATACACCTCGGTTATAGGGTCATGTACACATCATCTCTCAATCACATGTCATAAACACACATAAAAATTCACCACAACGTGCTACACACAACACACAACTCGACCATTTCCCAACGATTCACTCTCATTTGAGGTTCATTATTGACTTTTGAGGGGCCAAACTAAATGAAACTCATGGCATACAACTCCATTTACTTGGGGGCATGCAGCTTCTATCATCCATCTTGCATTTCATTCCATCCATCCACATCATGTTGCATATCTTGGTTGTTTTTACTCTTGCTTGCATTTGTTAGTCCATGGTCATCTTATTACACATGCTAGATATATCTCTTGTATGGCATTATCTTTACCATCCACACATGCACATTCATGTCCTTCTCTAGTTGTGATCATAGAAACATGTCTTCAATATACAATATGGATGTTTTCTTACTACCAGTCCCACAGCGGTTACTGGGAGCATCCACATATGGCTACTACAGGTGTTATTGTTTCATTTTGTACTTAGCACTTTACATGACTTAGTTATACAAGCTCTTGACATAGTGGTTATCTTTGTAACATGATAATGGGTAATTCATGTGCATCATTTGTTTGCAGGATTACTTGCTTCCATGGTCATCTGTTGTTTTAACTTGTTTGTCTTTATTTTCCATTATCTGTGGGAATTGCCCTTTGATTGGTGTGCACACTTGTGTGTTTATATCAAGGACACAATGTCATATGCACAAATATTTAGATTGAATCACGCACTCACTGAACTAGAGGACATTGCAGTATTTTTGCCTAGATGAAAGGCACCTGAGGGAATGAAGACATTAGAAAATAAGAAACTTACAATACGTGCGGCACCTTACCAGTTGGTAGGTGGAGATTTATACAAGTTAGGTCATGATGAAGTTTTACGCTAGCATGTTCTGGAGCATGAGCATAAGGCTGCTATGGAAGAATCCCGTGGTGGAATTACCATAGGTCATTATGTTGGAGATGTTACCGTGCAAAATATTCTGATGGTTGGCCTTTGGTGGGAGACTTTATATAAGGATACTAAGGAATATGTCAAGGCATGTGACCATTTCCAACACCTTGGGAAGCCTAGAACTAGAGATGAAATTCCTTTAAGTCCTATTACAAGTGTTGAAACTTTTGAGAAATGGGCTATTGAATTTGTAGGTCCTATTTTCCCACTTACTCGTAGGACTAATGCGTACTACATTATCACTTGCATAGATTATCTAACTAGGTGGGAAAAATCAGCACCCATTAAGGATTGTACAGTGGCAACAACAATAAGATTTTTATGGGAAAACATTATTATCAGGTATGGATTTCCATTGAGTCTAACAAGTGATAGGGGTACTCATTTATTAAATGAGACTATCAGAATCATTTTGGTTGAGTTTATGGTGGCACACTATAAGACAACACCCTATCACACATAGGATAATGGTACTGCTAAAGCCTTCAACAAGATTATGGGAAAAACATTGAAAAAAATTTGTGATGTTGGATGAAAGGAATGTGATGATAAAGTCTTTGCAGTACGTTGGGCACATATAACCACTTACAAGAGGTTGAATAAGGCCACACCCTTTCAGTTGGTGTTTGACGTAGAATTTGTATTACCTCTTGAATTTATGTTACCCTCCCTGTATATTGTGCACACATGATGCCTTGATGATGAATTTTTTTTTGAAGAGCACATAGACAAACTAATTGAGTTAGATGAGCGACGTGTTATTGCTTGATGGATCCAGAAGACAGAAAAGGCCTGATAGAAAGCATGGCATGATAGACATATTAGGAATAAAACATTTGAGGTGGGCAAGATGGTTCTTTTGTATGATTCAAATTTTGTGCACCACCCAAGAAAAATCAAAGTTCATTGGTTGGGACCATTTTTAGTAATAAAGATACTTGATTCAGGCACTTGTCAGTTACAACCATTGCATAACACTTTGTTGCCCGGTTATATAAATGGGAGTAGGCTAAAGCCATACTATAAATAAATCTTCTTGGTGTTAGTAATAAGGCAATATCACCACTTAGATTAGATTTCCCTTTAATGTATTTCCTTTCATGTGTTTCCTTTCATCGTTGCTATGCTTTGTCAATTTATTTTAATGTTTTTTTGTAAGTGGGCTTGCATGCCAGGAGATGATTACTATCTATTAGATTCATGCGTGGAGGATTACACATATTATTAGTGTGGGGAATATTAAAAAGAAGTGAATGATGTTATGATTTAGATTTGTGTGCGTAGGGAAAAGGTTCAAGTTATTGGATTAAAGGTGCTTAAGGAAAGTTGATCAGATTGGAACCAACAGATAAAAGGATGAACATATAGTGTAACGCAAGGTAGGCAAAAACATAGGAAACTACTTGGTATAGGGTGTAGTGGATAGATACTTCGGTGAAGGGAAGTGCGTGAAAGGATGTTTGTGGCCATAAAGTAGTGGGCACACTAGAAGGTTACGACTGGGGCATGAAAGAGTATGGCACAAAGTGTTGAAGCATGGAAGAGAGAAATAAATAGTTAATGCTACGTATAGTGGTAGGTGAAGAGAAATTAATGCAGAGGAAATAGATGAACCTATAAAACAGGTGCTTGTGATGTTATTTTCACCTTGAATACTTTAAGTTTTTGAGATTTTAAGTGTGAACAATAGTGCGACAAAGTGCGAAGTGCATGTGAAAGTAATTAAAATAGCGAACTAGGGGATATTGGGACACATTCAGATTAGAGCTTCATTGGAGAAGTGTTTGAGTTATCAGGGGGCATGTGTGGAAGGAAAGTTCATAGAGTTAGGATTTGGAGAAGACATAGTTGTAGCTAGGGCATGCTAGGGCATGAATTGTTTGAAGTAACAAACGAAACCATGCTTTGCAAGGGTAATATGTGGTAAGATACTTGAAGTTTTTGAAGCACGTTATTATTCGAGTAATAAAAATGGCACCAAGAAGAGTTGTGGCTAAGGATAAAGAACCTGTGACAGAGGAAGCACCAGCAGAATCTTTCGCATAAATGTTGTTTCATAAGGAGGTAATTGAAGGAAGGTCATGGACATCTTAATTGATGAAGTGCAAGCTAAGGGACTTCAATCACCGCACTGAGAAAAACCTCAAAGATATCAAGGATGACACCATCTTGAAGACTAACATGAGGACTGCATATGGGAAAATAGTATATGATAACATTATTTATAGGTTGTTGGAGAGTGTTAGAGTGATGTAATTGTATGATTTTTCCTTCTTTGGAAATCCAAAGTGATTATACTAATGGCTTATGTCATGAGTCCATGAGGACTTCTTTTACTTTACGGGTAGAAGGATGAGGGTTACAAAACAATTTATTGGGAAGGTGACTGAGTTGCCTGACACTGAATTAGAAATTTCCAATGACCTTACTGATGATGATGGAGTAGAGGAAACAACCGTCACATTTAAGTATCAAAAGGGAGGCCAAGATTTTAATGTTGAAAACATAGAAGACTGAGCTACAACGGTAGTTGTGTGCCTAGTTAGTTACAATTTAGGTGCCTCAGAGAGGTGAAGGAAGTGAACAACCGTTGGCTGCATATCACACAAAAAATGGTGAAGAAGACATACTATAACATTGTGGGCTACATTGCTGAGAGCATTGTGGAGGAAGCATGCATTAAGACAGACAAATGTGAGAATATTACTTAGGGCGCTATATTACTATTTATAGTATTTTGTGAAATCAGTATTCCCAACAAGAAAAAGGATAAGATGTGGGTATGCCTAATAGAAAATAACTCATCGAAAAAGAAATTCACGAAGTTCACTTATCAAGGCACTATTTATGGAACTTATAAGAAATTCGTAGACAAATGGTACAAAAGGTTGCACAATGTGTTTGAATGAGAGTGGCACATTACACGGGAGTGATCCAGTGTCTTGGAGGGACAAGTCAAGTTTACAGCCTACCAGCACTTTTGTTTGGGTGAGTTCTAAATGGAAACTAGGGATAAGATCCCTTGGTGTAAGTTACCTTTTTGCTTCAGAGAAAGTTATTTTAAGGATTCGGTGAACAAGTTGCATAACATGTGTAGGTTACAGTTTGATGTGGATAAGGTAGACACATATATTCACATTCTATGAAAAATTATGTCTACCCCAATAAGGAGGAATATGTAGAAACAATGGATTCTGATAGTATTGATATCACTCTTGAAGTTCTGGTTGTATGAAAGATAGAGCCCGCACTCATGTATGTGTACCTAAGGCTAAGGTTTAAGGATGTAAGTATATTGTTGTTGAGGATTTATTAATGTCAAGTCCTCCTAAGGGGAAAAATATTGTTAGATTGAAGAGGCTACTTGAGGTTACACCACCCAGGCCATAGGAGACGGAAGAAGTAAGGAATGTCCTCGAGGTAGAACAAGAGGATAAATAAGATAGTACCATGTTGGACCAAGGCTAAAGATAGTTACGAATGTGGTGCAATAATCCTGATGAGGGCACTGGGACTTCACATCCTATGAAGTGGTCATCGCGCGTGACGCCAATAAATAAGAATGAGGAAGAGACAAATAAAATGTGTAAGTGTGTGCCAATTTAAGACAATAAAGAGGAACAATCTGATAATGATGAATGCATTGTACATGAAATGCCTATTTTTGATATATCCACACCTAGCATCAAGGTGCAAGAAGATGAAGGGATCGGTGGAGAATAATAACATCATGACATAGGAGAACCTAGTGTGTATGAAGAAGAAATTTAGGCTAGGGGGATATAGAAAAGGAGGATAGTGTTGAGTAGTCGATCGGTGGACCGAAAGGTGGAATGGCAAAGGAGAATTCCGAAGGTACAGGAACACAGGAACATACAGATGAGCACGTGAGTGGAAGGAGAGATGAAGATATGGTGAAAATTCCTAACTTAGGGTATATCAATGACCCAAGGAAGATAATATGTGTCAGGTTCCAAAGCACTCTTGCGATTGAAACAAATTTATGGGAGTTTATGGACCCCAAGGGTACAAACGCGTGCACAAGGAAACAATTATCATGAAGTATGCAGACTCACATAGATGAGCCAAATTTTGATGTATGTGAGGAATCATGTGTCAGGTGCAGAAAGAAGAAGGATCTAGAGGAGAGACATGTGACAGTAAAGACCACAGAGTTCATTGACGAGTAGGTGAGCAATGCCTTAACAAAGATAGTTGCAGAGGTTGCGCACCATAATATAAATAAAGTGGTTTCCTTAAGAACTTTTCTTAAGGATAAGAAGAATAAGGAGGATGAATTCCAGCAATTGATAGAGGCGCGAGATAGAGTGGAGCATAGGGAAAAGGCTATACTTGAGAAGGCTAAGGATATTGGAGATGAGATTTTGGATGCACGCTCACATTATGAAGAAAAGGTATATGGGAGCTTTCCTTCCACATTGTAATATTTACAAACCTTAGTATGGTTACTATTGGAAGAGGGGACTAGTGTGTAGGCCCCAACTGCGGAAGAGGTAGCATCTGGAAAAGGAAGCTACAGCTATAAATAAGAGAACTAAAAAAACATTGCACGCAAGATTATAAAGTATGATGTCATACTCCAGTCATTGAAGGAAGAGTTGTAGAAGGAATAATTGGTGTTGAAGATATGTGAGGATCCTGAACAGATCCTTAGAACATGCACTTTGCAGGAGGAGAATGATGTTCTTGCCACAAAAAATAATGAAACCATAGGAAGGGAGGAGAGGATGGCATTAATGGTAGAGAAGTGCGACGTACTTAAAACATCCAAGGATCCTCATGATGATAGAATAAAGGATTTAGGGAAGCTGATAGAGTAGTGAATGGATGTAATGGATGGCATGGTGTCATTTTTGGCTAATGTAGTAAGGGAGTTGAAGCACAAAGGGGAAGATATGACCCTATAAGAAATGGATGTAATACTTGGTGACGTTCCTACAAAAGTGAAGAAGGGTCTTGGCAATAGGAATGAGTTAGAAGTTGACATCAAAAATGAGCTGAGCTTCTACTACCCATTGAAGAATAAGCGCGTTGGTTATTCAATTGTTTCTTACATTATTTCATTATTTTATTCCTTAAGTCATTATATTTTTGTTCTTCTTTGGAGATAAAAGATGAGAAACACTATTGCCGAGGGAGACAATGGCATTAGTGTGGAGCAATTTTGGACTGATGGAAAAGTGACTAAGTATCAAAGGCACATGTGATAATAGCACGCAAGAAGGGGGCATGTGAATATGTATGAATGGTTTGCAGGATAGCACCTTAAAGTCTTACGCCCGAGCATTCAGTACTTAGCCATTTTTACATAGCACGAGCTACAAATGGGAAGAGCAGTCAGAGTGCAATTCAATAAAAGATAAAACCCTGAAGACTCCTCAACAAAGAAAGAGATATTTTGGGAACAAGTTGAAGACCAAAGACGTGTAATTTATGCTAATAATAGGATTAAGATAGAGTTCAATTATAGATTAAAATTTTTAACCAACATGAAGAAACATGTAGTTATTGGCGCATGGCTATTTTGAGCATGCAGCCTATTTCGAGAATGCATGGGTAATGAAGGGAAAGTCCTCACCCCTATATATATGTAATGTATTTCACTATTTTGAAGAAACCATGTATGACCGTATTGTAAGAGAGTCATGATGGTGGGATGAATTTACGCGTATGATTCTATGACAGTATTTCCATGTATTTAGCTTCTGGTTTATGATGAGCTAATATAATAGATCTTCTTGGATGGATATTGGTTGTTGATGTCTCTATTCATGGTACTTGTATGGTAAATTTGATCTTAATTGTTATCTAAACCTTTATGCTTTCTTTGTTATGTGTATTTCCAAATTGTGCTCATGGATTTGATTATTATGATGGAATATACATTTTGATTATGGTTATTGCGAACATGCATGTGAATACCTTGGTAGGACAGTACCAAAGAGGGACCTGGTAGCTTTGCATACTTCAGGTGAGCTTCCATATCTATCTGGATGAAGTTCCTGATAACAATGGTATAGCTTTGATACCAAATGATAGAATAGAATTAGATTGCAATGACCAAAGAGGGATGGAATCCTCACAAATATTATTGATCATGAAATTAGATTACATAACAATGCAAGAGCTATAATATTTATAGATATTAGACAGCCTCATATGGATAGACATGACACCCTATCAGGCACCAACTATAGGATGATAAGACCCATCTCACATGCACATGTAATTACTACTAATACCAATATTGAATGTTATCCAACATAACAATATTGAATGCAAGTCACTAGACTAGAGTGCACATGTTGCACATTATTAAATAAAATACAATGCAATAAAATGCAATAAATATGCCTATGATAAATTATGCTAACATTCCCCCCCTTAATTTTGCATAGTTTCCAATGAAGTGGAGAGGAACTCTCTGAATAGTGTGAATTTGTCATGTGCAAGTGACTTAGTGAAAACAATTGCCTTCTGTTCAAATGTAGGATAGAACTGGAGTTGTATGTTGTGCTTCAAGACATGCTCGCGTATGAAATGAACCTGTACTTCAATATGCTTGGTTCTCTCATGAAATACTGGATTGTGAACAAGCTTCAAAACTCCTTCATTATCAACATATACTGGAGTAGATTTTTGTTGTGGTAGACCAATTCCTTCTAGTATTCGGTGTAGCCATATTGCTTCATAAACAGCTTCACCTGCAGCTCGATACTCTGCTTCTGTAGAAGAGCGAGAAACAAAGTTTTGTTTCTTGATTTCCCATGATATCGGTCTAGATCCCATAAAGAAGACAAAGCTTGATGTTGACTTCCTATCATCCATGTTTCCTACATGATCTGAATCTGAATATTCTGTCAAGAAGAAGTTGTCGTTCTTCTTGTACTCTAGACCAAGGTCAACTGTACCCTTTAGATATCTCAGTATTCTCTTTGCTGCTTTCCAATGACATATTTTTGGTTCTTGCATGAAGCGTGATAAATAGCTGACTGTAAATCTAATATCTGGTCTAGTATATGTCAGGTAAATGAGACTCTCGATCAACTGCCGATAGAGAGTTGCATTCATCGGTGGTGATGGATCGGAAGGAGATAACTGAAGTCTCACTTCTATAGGTGTAGCAATAGGATTGCAGTCCATCATCCTGAGTTTCTCAAGCATTGTCTTGGTGTATTTCAACTGCGACACAAAGATATGATTCTCTTTTGCCATACTTCTAACTCAAGACAATAGTGCATGAACCCGAGATCTGTCATGTCAAACAATCGATTAAAATCCTTCTTTGTTGCATCAATCATCTTCACAGAACTACCTGTAATGACTAGATTGTCGACATAAACAACCACAATGACAATCTCCCCCATTACTTTTTGAGGTAGAGATTGGGGTCATAAGGATTCCTTTCGAATCCATGACTTATGAGATGCTCATCAATTTTGATGGACCATGCCCGGGGTGCCTGTTTTAGGCCATATAGAGATTTTATGAGTCTGCATACCATCATCTCTTTTCCTGGTATTACATAACCCTCTGGCTGAGTCATATAGACTTCTTGCAAATCTCCATTAAGAAAGGCACTTTTCACATCCATTTGGTGGACTTTCCAACCAAATTGTGTAGCTAGAGAAAAGATCATCATGATTGTCTTGATCTTGGCTATGAGAGAAAATGTCTCCTCATAATCAATTCCTTCTTGTTATGCATACCCCTTTACTACAAGCCTTGCTTTATACTTGTCAATAGTCCCATCTGATTTGTACTTAGTCTTGAATATCCATCTGCATCCAATGGGTTTCTTCCCTGGTGGAAGGTCGACAAGTTGCCATGTGTTGTTCTTCATCACTGACTGATTCTCTGAATCCATGGCATCTTTCCAAGATTTTGATTGTAGGGATTCTTGAACTGTAGATGGCTCAACTGTTTCAACAACTATGCTCATTAAGGCATAATTGACCTCTTCACGAGCTTGACTGCGAGTTCTAGGTCTAGGATTGGATGATGTGCTAGGTGCTTCATCCAAATTTGCATCTCTTATTAATTGAGTATACCATTTAGGTAACTTCTTAGTTGTTCCATTGGCTTGTGCTGGATCCAAGTTTTCACCATCATCCAATTCATCACTGTCATCTTCAGTGGGAACATCAAATTTTGTCTTCACAAGAGGTGTATTCTACATGTTTGTTGAGTCGTTGAGTGGAGCATCTGCTTGTTTCTTCTCAAAGAAATCAACATCCCTACTTGTGTGTACTTTCTTTGCTTTCAGATCCCATAATCTGTACCCAAGTGCTTCTTCACTATATCCAATGAATATCAGTTTCTCAGCTTTCATATCCAACTTGTTCCTGTTCTTCTTGGGTATGTGCATGCTAGCTTTACACCTAAATACTCTTAGGTGTGCAATTTATGGTTTCCGATTTGACCATGATTCTTGAGGTGTCACTCCTTCAAGAGCTACTATGGGCACTTTGTTCAACAAATAGACTGTAGTTCTTACAGCTTCTGCCCAAAATGTCTTTGTTAAACCTGAGTCGTCAATCATACATCGCACCATTTCCATGATAGTATGATTCCTTCTCTCAACTATACCATTCTGCTGTGGTGTGTGAGTAGGAGGCATTTGTCGATGAATCCCATGAGCTTCCAGGTAAGTCTTGAACTCATTGCTTGTGAATTGGCCCCCTCAATCTGAGCGGAGAGTTTTGATGTTGCGACCAACTTCATTCTCAACAAGTGCTTTGAACTTCTGAAATGTCTCAAAGGCTTGACTCTTGTTTCTTAGACAATATATCCACATCTTTCTTGAGTAGTCATCAACACAAAGCATGAAGTATTGACATCCAGAATGACTTGGTTGCATGGGCCCGCAAAGATCGGTGTGTACCAAATCAAGCTTTCCCTTGGCTCTATATGTGTTCTTCTGGAAGGGTGCTCTGTGTTGCTTTCCAGCTAGGCAATTGTGACACTTGTCAGTGTTGTGTTTGAGTGTAGGCAATCCTTTCACCATGTAGTGTTTGGAGATATCCAAAACTGATGTGACTATATCTGTGATGCCATGGTTCTGCAGATTGTGTGTCTTTGGCCACCAGAGCTTGATCATCCTTATGGACAAAATCAAGTTGGAACATGTGTCCCACATTAAGGCTCTTGCTACAATCTTGGAACCTCTTGACTTATCTCTTATCAAGCACACTTTTTCTCCATTATTATTGTCAAAATCCAACTTCAAGTTGTGATCAAGGAGTTGACTAACTGATAGCAAATTCTTGGTTAACCCAAGTACATACAATACATCTGTGATTTTGCAGTTATGATTTCCAAGAGGTAGTGAAATGTTTCCAATCCCCTTGACACTGTATGATGAGTCATCACCTAATGACACATGGTTCTTGTTAGGTGAGTCACATAGTGTGTAGAACCAATCCTTGTGTCTAGTCATGTGTCGAGTTGCACCCGAGTCAACATACCAGATATCTTGTGTGGACTTGGTTTCTTCATCACATTGAGTAGAATACATGTGGTGTCCTTCATCTGAATCATCCTCATGTTCGGAAATGTACCCTTGTTGTTTGGGTTTTCTTTGCCAATTACCATTTTTCTACCCTTGATTGTTGTTGTTGTTCAACTTCCCTTGATTTGAATTATTGTTACCCTATTGGTTATTGGGTTTTGAATTGTTTGATGAACCCTTTTTGTAGGAATTGTACCAACAATCTTCGATGTCATGTCCCCCTCTATTGCAAATGGGACACTTCTTGGTGTTGTCTCATTGACTTTGGTCCCTTTGTTGACTTTGATTTTGTTAGGACTTCTTGTGATTGGACTGAAATTTCCCCTTTCCTTTATGATTGGAAGATAGTGCTTGCTCATCTTCATGATCTTTGTTGTTCATTGCCTCTTCTTGTTGGATTAGATTGACCAAATTCTCAAAGGTGACTTTGTGTTCACTCATATTGATAGTTGTCACAAAGATTTTGTAGGAAGGAGGAAGTGCTCGCAACACAATTGGTACGAGGTCTTCATAACTTATCTCTTTTCCCAATACCAATAGAGATGCCCTCAAAGTAGCAACTTGTCTCAAAAAAACTTCAACCGTCTCATTGTGCTTGAACTTGAGAGTATGCAGTTGTGATAGTAGGTTGAGGATGGCATTCTTGTTCTTTACCTCATAGACTGTGCTCAACTTATCCCATGCATCCTTGGCTGATGTGGCATCTCTAATGTGGGGTTGCACATCGTCTGTTACGCTAAACAAGATGATCAAATTGGTCTTTTTATTGGCCCTATCAAATTGAACTTATTGTCTTCCATCATCAAGTGATCTTGTTGTTGTTCCATCTACAACTGTCCATAGGTCTTCAAACTCAAGTAACATCTTGATCTTCAGTTTCTATGCAGCACTTTGGTGCTTGTGCACCCATTTCTGCAATCTTAATTTCTGAAACTCTGAATTTCTAACAAAGGGTAAAACTCTTATCACTCTAGGTTTATGGTCTCCCTCTCAATATACCATCAGGCCGATATACCAAACATTTCTATATGCGCTCCCTTCCGATATACCCATCGGTACGTGGAAGAAGATCACCCTTTCAATATACCCGTCAATATGGAAAGAGGTATTAACACACATGAAATAATTTAGTACGTGGTACGTAGACAGCACGGAGAGGGGTTTGTGTAAGCACAAACGGATGGGAGCACTCAAATGTGTGTGTATTGTGTCCTTATTACTCCCTGTCAATTTTATAGGGTCGATGCCCAAACGACGTTTAGGTAGCTATGTTAGGTGTTAAGTGCAGTAGTAGTCGCAATGGCATCACCCGTAAGCACTTCCCAGAGGCACCGTATATACCGAATGCTGCTATGAGATCAAAGATCTCGTGTGATAGAACCAAACATAAAATAAAAAATTTATACCTTTTTTTTTGCACTTTATGCACCAAGATTAGTACAAAATGCTCCAAAAGTACATCAAAATGAAGTTTTTGTGTCCCCCCTCTTTAGAAAAAAGGGTCTAGAATCACAAAATACACAATTTGGGCCAAAAATATTTTTTACCCCCAATAGGTGTTTTTCTGCTAAATTTAGCGGTGGCTCTAAATGTGTTTGGTGAGCTTCTAAATTTGGAAATCTCCCAAAATTTAGTAATTTCTCCAAATTTTTCAAAAAAAATAATTTAATAATAAATATGGAGAGAGTGGGAATTGAACCACTGACCTGTTTGTTCCCAAGATCCAAACAAACAATCTAAATATTGTTTTCACCTTTTCTCACGAACCGTGATCTAGATTTTTCTAAAATTTTGACAGCAACATCATATAATATTTTTCTTAAAACCCACAAAATTTTAGAAGAATTGGAATCTTGGTTTTTGAGATCTTACCAATTTACCAGCTAGATCTGCTATTTTTTTAGAAAAAATGATCCGACTTGTACAGACTTTTCGTCACATGTAGAGGCCAAATCTGAAGATGATGTAAACTTCAAAGTTGTGCGCCTCCTTCTTATCTTTCAAAAAAAATATCACATCAATCTGACATTGTATGAAAAAGTTACGTCCTTTTTTCTAAGAGTTATCTGTTGGAATTTTGTTGACGGGACTGCTTCAACCTTTGCTCCCGAATTCTTCACACCTCCACTTTCAGATCTGATTTATTTTATTTTATTTAGATCTGATTTTTTTTTTCACTCTTTTTTTAGATTTGCATTTTTTTTCAAGATCTTTTTCCTTTTTTTAAGATCTCTTTTTTTTCACAAATCTTTTTTTTTTTCAAGATCTTTTTTTTTTTAAGATCTCCAAATCTGAAATATTCTGCCAATATTGGCTATGCCAATGACTAATCAAAAAAAAAATTACCTTCCAAATAAGTGGATAGGTCAAATTTTAGTTGAGGGATGCTTGGAAGGAATGGAGGCTGTGGGATGCTTCAATGGCTCTCCTTTGATGCAGATCTTCTTCTCCAATGGATCCTCTCCAATAGTGCTCCTCTTCAACCTTGCTTGGATAGACCCTGCTTTGATACCAAATGATAACAATGGTATAGCTCTGATACCAAATGATAGAATAGAATTAGATTGCAATGACCAAAGAGGGATGGAAGCCTCACAAATATTATTGATCATGAAATCAGATTACATAACAATACAAGAGTTATAATATTTATAGATATTAGGCAGCCTCATATGGATAGACATGACACCCTATCAGGCACCAACTACGAGATGATAAGAACCATCTCACATGCACATGTAATTAATACTAATATCAATATTGAATGTTATCCAACATAACAATATTGAATGCAAGTCACTAGACTAGAGTGCACATATTGCACATTATTAAATAAAAGACAATGCAATAAATATGCATATGCTAAATTATGCTAACAGTTCCAGCGCGCCTAGACATTTGGATATAAAAAATAAGACTACAAGTTGAATTCACAACAAGATGGAAAGTGAACATGCATGTGTCTATAGAAAATATAATGACATACATAATATCTATCTAACATAGTAAGCAAAGTGTACATGTAAGTATAAGTAAGAAATAATAATGTGCAACCAAGATATGCAGTATGTTGTGGATGAGTGAGATGGAATGGAATACAATGTGAGTGTGATAAGAATGGCGTGCCCCCTGAGTGGATGTAGATGAGTGCGCATGAGATGATCTTCATTTACAAAAGACCCCTCAACAGTTAAAAATAAACCATAGAATAAGAGTGTGTCATCAGGAAATGGTTTGAATTGTGTGCTATATAGATATGATCGATAAAGTGCCAAGCATAGAAATTAAGTGAGTGTGGTGAGGTTCATTTCAAATTGAGACCCTTAACATTCGAGTATGAACCATGGAACTAGAGTGCGTCATAGGGAAGTGTGGTGTGTAAGAGTGTGATGCTAGAGATATGTGTCGTGAATATTCTGAGTGTATAATGTAAGGTTCATGAATATAGTGAGCCCTCAACAATCAAGTGTGAACCGTATCATAAGAGTGCATCATCGGCTAATGAGGTGAGCAAAAGTATCTACCAAAGATGAAAAGGGCAGTGAGGACCGGTGGAAGCATGTGAATTGGTAGTAACATGAGTGTATGAGCCAAACTGAATGTCATATGGGATGGTTCCAATGATGGGAGATGCAGTGGTAGGAAGCACAGATGTCGATGGCTTAGGAATCCAATGTAAAGAAGGAGCACTGTGTGGAAGATGATATGATGTAGTGGTGGATGAGCAAGGTGGAGGTCGTGCATGAATAATGAGTTTAGGTGGTGGATGAATGACGAACTTAGAAGTGGGAGGAGAAGACAAGTGAACTGAAGTATCAACACGCTTGTGTAGAATTGACAAAACAAACCGCTCACGAGATCGAGAGCCAAAGGAAATGACACTCTTGTCTTCTAATTGTTGTAAATTTTCATGAAGGGCACAACAATATTTATCATGATGGCCATTGATGTGGTAATAATTGAAATAAGTATGATTATGTTGGTGATGCAAGCGATGCAGATGATGATGTTGATTAGAAGGAAAATGAATTAAGCACTTATCAAGCCAAACATATAAGACATCGTGAGGCTTATCAGCATGCGTGAAATACAATGGATCCCAAGTAGGAGATGGTGAAGACATAGGTGGAGGGTGATATGGTGGTGGATATGAAGGATGCTTATGCGGTGGAGGGGATGGATCATGCTTGTGAGGTGGAGGAGATGGAGACCTTGGAGGATGCTTAATAGATGGAAGAGTTGAATAAGTAGAAGGAAAATCTATAACATGTGTAGAAATTAAATCTTGTTCTAGATCAATAACCTTATAGCATAAAATTGTAAATGATTCACATGTATCATATTGTTATCATTCTTTTAAAATATGAATCAAGTCATGACAAAAGATAAAATGCTTCTCTAGATCAATGGGTTGAAATATAAATTGATGCATGTAAGAATTAAAGCGTAAAATGTAACCAAGAATAGGCTCTTTGTTTCCCTGATGCAAGCTAGGTAAGTGATCATGTGTGACTCTAGGACAATTGTTTAGCATAAAGAGTTTGAGAAAAACATATTCCATTTCACAATATGTACTAATAGATTCAAAAGGAAAATAAGTGTACCATTGAAGAGATTCATCAACTAGACTATGACGAAAGGATTTTAGTAATAATCGATCATTTGAATAAGAAGTTATAGCCAAACAATAATACTTAAGATGCAAATGTGGATTGTCGGTGCTATTAAAGCATGAAAATGTAGGCATGATGAAATCCTTAGGAAATGTTGAATTGTGAATTTTCTTTGGAATAGGATTTCTTGAAGAGAGTTATTATCAATAGAAGCACAATCAAATTTTCTTTGAAGAGTGAGAGATTGAACCTGAGATTACAACTGACCAAAAACATGCATGAGTGAAAAAATATCATGTGGAGAAATCATAGAATATGTAAGAGGAACATTGGGAGGTTGAAACTTTGTCATTATGAGTGATCATAGGAAGGTGAGAAGAAGAAGCAGAAGATGAATATGTTATAGGCACACTAGATTTAGATGTAAAATAAATGAGAGGCGATATACTAGGAGAAATAGAAGAAGTGATAATAACATCGTTGGGAGAATAAGAAGAGGAAAGAGGTGGAGAAGAATATAGAATATTAGTGGAAATAATAGCAGTAGAATTAGAAGAAACCATAAGAGGTGAGTTATAAGGAATGGAAGAATCATCATGAATGCTATCAGAAGCAACCTCAGAAGTAGATGAAAGTAGAGTAGAAAATTCACTTTCAACAGTCTTAAGAGAACTAGAATCTTCACTAATATGTGCATGCTCAGAAATATAATCAGTATCAAATAAAGTTTCACATACAAGTATTTATTTAAGTGATTCATCAACATAGAGTGAAGTAGGAGAAGAACTATTATGAGATGTATCTTTATACTCGTTAGTAACTTAGAAATAGAAGAAGTATGAGATACAACTTTACATTTATCCTGACTAGTATAAGAAATAACATCATGCACATGTTCATTTTCATCATGATTTTTTTATAGTATCACAATCAAGACCAAGCATATAATTGATAATGGCATCATCAAGAGTTTTAGCAGAAATATAAGAAGGTGAAGTAGACCTGATGCCTATGGAATAGCAAGGATTACATTCAGAAAAAAATTTCTCCTTAGAAACAATGTTGAGAATAGAGTGTTCAAAACTAGTAGGAACTTGGTGTTTATTAACATCAAGCAATCTTTGAACATTATCATCAAATTGAGCATAACGATAAAGATCAAGCAATTCAACCTCAATAACATCGTTAAGGATAGGATTAACACTCACATAATGCATAACTTGCCTAAGAGAGGAAGATATACTTTTAGCCTTTAGAGTTTAGAGCATCCTAGGGCAAGGAGTTCTAAGAGTTGGTTTCACCAAATGATTTAAGCAAATATTGAAAATAAAATTCTAAATCCTAATTAAGTTACATCACAATAATATAACAATGAGGTATGTTTTTTACACAAGGAAATAATCTAATAAATTTTAAACCATAAGTGCGAGAGAAGGGATGTGATACTTAGCTGATTTCGTAATAATTCCAAAGTTGTGTTGAAATGTAAAACTGATGAAATAGGAAGGTATACTATCGTAAACGCGCCCAGGAAATTGTGTGAGCATCGAAAATGCTAGGACTAGAGCACATGGACTAGGTCAAGGGCACTTAGGTGCCACAGACCTTCTCTAGGCACCTGTGACTACAAAAATGGTCAAACAGTGATTTTTCCTATGTCACGTATATGTCGTTATGATTCACTGTTGATCACCTATATGTTGTTATAAGATCGCCAAGTTTTGCTAAAACCTGCAAAGAGAAAGAGCACCTACAAAACCCCAAAACACGTCAAATCCTAAATATAAATTAATGCAAATAGGGATTCGTACTGACCCCGGTGATCACCCAACCAAGTGAATTTATAATCCATTGTACTACATTTCATACTCCATGTAGTTTTGCATGTATGTGTGTAGAATCGTGCCCTAGGTGGTTCTGATGCAAGTTATACTCGATAATGAGCAATAACTAGATGTAGAAAATGTAGGTAGATGTGTGCATAGAAAAATGAACTTCCCCTCCTATGAAGTTTATGTAGAATAATGTAGTCCCTTGTCCCTTGAATGGAGGATAAATGGATGCTTTGATGCTCTTAGAATTCCTTTGGATGTAACCTTAGGTGATAGTAGTAAATGCTTAGAGCTTATTCCTTTATTATGGTCACATAGCCTTGTATTTATATGATTCACTTGTTTGAAATTTGTAATTAACCACTAAAAGGCTGACCACCAAGAAAATAATATGCCCATTAGTTAGAAAGGACCCAAACGATGCAAGCAAGATACAAAGAGGTTGGGGGCACCCAGAGGAGATGGGGCACTTGGGCGTTGGTGTCCAGACTTAGAAAAATTGAAGTGTCAAAAGTCAGACTGTGCAAGAAGGTGTGTAAGACCAAGAAGGAAACTCGAAAGAAAGCAAAGAGGCCAAAGAAAATAGTCAATTAGTACTTTTCTCACTTAGGAACCATATGAATAGTGGTATGTGATCAGGATCTAGAAATATACCCAAAGTTCCTAATTTAGTGTCTAAACTTGTTACCCTGAGGCAAAACCACAATATGATTCATCAAATATGGCATTTTACAATATTATCCAACCATTGAGCATTTTCAACTAACTCAATTACTTAGGTTTAGTTGCTTTCAGTTTCAAACAAAACATTCCTGTTGAAAATTTGGAGAAATTTCTTGGTATCAACCGGCTTCTCTAGAACCTTTAGTGGGTAGTGAGAAATGTGAACTGTCGTGATTTCCAAGAAAAAACAAATGCAGTTTTTTATTGTAATTGATATCACCAACAATCTCAACAAGAATAAACTTTTCCTTTAAAATGATGGAAATGGGTTGTGTTCCTCACAATAATATCTCACCCAACAATTTTGGACATAAACTTAGTAGCATTATGGAAATCCCCACAAGCTCAAAGATTCTTAGTTATTTTGATCATTGTTCCCTGGGATGTATTAATGATCCCAAAGGCAATGACAAGCTTCTCATTGTGCCTAAAAAGGATGGCTTCCTTCTCTTCATCTTCCATATCATGTAGCACAAAGTTTGTATTTGGTACATACCCTTCATTTTTCATCTGACCAACCAAATCCTCTAATGTCACATATACAAGCTCGATTCGGGGATGTCATTTATCTCCCATGTGAAATGCATGAACCCTATTGTCAGCCTCAACCTAACTACATCTTGGATATTTTTTAAATACAATGTCGTTAATTACTAATCTTAACTTTGCTACATCATCCCACCGACCAACCCCACCATAGATGTTTGAGAGAAAAATGTAAAACCCAACATTGTAAGACTCCATCTTTAAAAGTACCCTGAAAATTTGGTTTCTAGACATCCTGCACAGACTAGGGCACCCATATCTCATACTAGGGCACCCTAGGCACCCTCATCCTTCCCCAGGTTCCCCAGTTTACTTAGACAGCTCGGATATGCCCTTTTTCGAGCCCTTGTGTGGTCGTTCCTGCATTTTGTTCAGCTGGGTTTTACTGCGACACAGTCCCGAGGCATCGTCGAGTTAGCTAAGCTCTTTCTGACCCTTCTTTGCACATTAGGGTTTCATATTTCATTTACTTAGTTGATTGGGTCATTTACTTTATTTATTTATCTTTTATTTACTACTTTAGATGACACTTAGATTAAACTAAATTAGGTCCCCATTTTCTATTTTAGTTTAATAATTTTGGTGAACCTGACTTCGATCTTCATGCTTATAGGATCCTACTTTATTTGTCATCTTAGAGCTTCATCATCATGAGTATCTCAATCAATGATTATTTTGTTTGCAAATCCTGACCTAAGACATATAGTCCAACATCTTCTTACTGCTACTTGTATTCGTGTTGATATGCATCCTCACGCGGTCTATTGAACCTTTGTTGATGCATTCTCTCAACATATAGCATTCAAATATAATCCTCCTGGTGATCTTAGCACTTTTGAAAATGACCCACCTTTGCATATCATGTGTCATATTTACAATATGGGTATCAAATGCACCTTAATTGATAATGCTACGCCCTTAACCTAATGCTTGTATTAGGATATGAGTAGTCGACTTGTGGCTTACCATATCATTTTATTATATCATTTATACTTTATCATGCTTAATAGGTCGGCCTTGGTGATGGCCATAGCATATGAATAGTATATATAGGGGATTTTAGGTAGTAGTTCATTATCATTTGAGCATTTGAGTCTTATTATATGGTTTGGAGGTTGTCCCCTCGAAGTGGCGAAGCTATTATAATTGCATATTGAGATCATTATTCTAAAATATTGTGTTATTTGGTGTTCTATTTCTGCTCATAATGTGAATTATACTAGTAATTTCATTACAAGTGGTATTAGAGATACGATATGGGCCAAAATTAGGGTAAAACCCCTAATTTTTGTTTCCGCAATATATTTCGAACCAGAGCGAATTGTTGGGAGATATTTTTACCAAAGTTGTGAAACATTTCAAGCAAGGCTCCCTAAAAATTTCATACTTTTGTGATTTATTTTGCACAAGTTATTACAAATTTAGGGTTTTTCCTAAAATCACTCCCTAGTGTGCAAATTGTGGAATTTTTTCAAGTTCTTTACATTTTTAGAAATATCTCAAAATAATAGTATTAGTATATTCTTTGTGTTTTTTCTTGTTCGGTAGAATTTTTATCGAAACCCTAAACCCTAAGGTTTGATATCATGGCGGGGCCTTCCACAAGAGCAAAAAAGAATCCGGTTACTCCATATAAAACCCCAGATAAAGATGGGATAGTGATTGAAGAGATGGAGTCAGAAGGGGTAAATATAGATTCTGCAGCACTAGGGTTTACCTCAGTTGATCATAAGGTGATCCAACTTGAGTATGAGCTGCGAAATGTACAATCTGAGATGGCCTCTAAAAGAGACATAGCCCAAATCAATCATCGGTTGGATGATATCATGCAACATGTAAAGGGTAAATAGTATGCCCCAAATCTAGCCCATATCAACAAAGGAGGATCTTCAGTTCAAAATCATGGACAAAATAACCATGTTGGATCAATTTTTTAGCCCAATTAGAATCCAACTTATTCGCAACCACGGAACATGATGCCGAAAGTGGATATGCACAAATTTGATGGTAAAGATCCCCTGAATTAGATAAATCAAATGGAGAACTTCTTTGAGATACATCAAACACCATCAGGAAAAAAAGGTGACATTGACATCCCTATATCTTGAACAAGACCAATTCGTTTGGTATTGATGGTTATGTGCTCAGAGGCAGAAGAATGGTCTCAATGTCACTTAGACAGTTTTTACCGAGGATTTGTAATTACACTATAGTTCCAGTGTTTCAGAGAACTACTTTAGTCAATTAGAAAAGGTACAACAAATAGGATCAGTAAAATATTATGTGCATCAATTCCAGAACATATCCTTAGGGGTGGAGAATATACCAGAAGAGAATTTGAATGACCTATTTCTTAGGAGTCTTAAGGACCACATCGAGCATGAGGTACGTATGTTTAATCCACTCAAGCTTTCTGATTCTATTATCATGGCACGTCGAGTAGAGGAAAATTTTCTTTGTAGTAGGAGGCCGCCTTTCATTAACACCAGAGACTGTAGTATCTCTTCCCCTTCATTTTCTAGGCCAATTAAACTGACTCCTCAACAAATGGAAGAAAAGAGAGCAAAAGGATTATGTTTTAACTGTGATAGCAAATATGGACCGAGACACAAATGTGCTGAGAAGAAGTTGTTCTATATTGACGAAGGTAATGAGGATGATGAGGATGCTGAAATTATAGGAGAGGCTAAGGAACCAGTAGAAAATGAAGTAGAGGATCACCAACCTACAATTTCTTGCCATGCATTGTCATGTATTAGTACTCCTCAAACACTCAAGGTTATTGGCTATCTCAAAAAATAGAAGGTGGCAGTGTTGATTGACTCGGGGAGTACTCATAACTTCATAAATAGTAATTTAGTTGTCTGCCTCAATTATTTTATTTACCCAGCTCCAGAAATGCAAGTTATGATTGCAGATGGTGGGATAGCCAAGTGCACATGAAAGTGCCATAGTATCAATATTTCTATGGGAGACTACATGTTAGACTCACCTATGTTTGTTATTTCTATGGGAGGGGTAGATATTGTTTTGGGTGTCCAGTGACTCACAACCTTAGGTACTATAGAGATGAATTTCCAAGAATTGTTCATACCGTTTCATTCAGATGGAAGGACAATACAATTGAATTGGATGGTAGCTAAGTCTCCACATATTATTAGCTCTCATCAGATGTAGAAGGTTCTCAAAAAAGGAGTAGATGGATTTAAAGAAAAGTTATTTTCCATAGAAGTACAACATACAGAGTCTTAAATGCCACCCGATCTTCAGAAGATTGTTGATGCTCACTCATCTATTTTTGATGCAATTCCAAAGAGACTATCACCAGTTGGGGATCATGATCATGCCATTCATTTGTTTCCAGGGAGCCAAACACCTAACATCAGACCATACAAATACCCATATTCCCAGAAAAGTGAGATCGAGAAAATGGTTCAGGAAATGTTGAAGGCAGGTATCATCAGGCCTAGCCAGAGTGCATATTCTTCACCAGTGGTCATGGTACGTAAGAAGGATGAAACATGGAGGATGTGTCCAGATTACCGAGAACTCAACAAGTACACCATCAAAGATAAGTTTCCTATTCCAGTAATTGATGATTTACTTGATGAATTGCATGGTGCTATTTATTTCACAAAATTAGATCTTCGTTCGGGGTACCATCAAATTAGAATAAAAGAGGAAGATGTTCATAAAACGGCTTTCAGGACTCATGAGGGCCATTATGAGTTTTTGGTAATGCCTTTTGGTCTTATAAATGCACCTTTAACCTTTCAAAGCTTGATGAACATTGTTTTCAGGCCATTTTTAAGGAAATTTGTATTAGTTTTCTTCGATGACATATTGATTTACAGTAAGACATGGGAAGAACACTTACAACATGTAAATAAAGTGTTGGAAGTTTTGGAGAAACATACTCTCTATGCAAATCCATCTAAATGTTCTTTTGGTGTACAAGAGGTAGAGTACTTGGGTCACATTGTATACCATGAAGGCGTCAAAATTGATCCTCAGAAAATCAAAGCTATGGTGGAATGGCCAAGGCCCAAAACTCTCAAAAATCTTCGTGGGTTCCTAGGACTAATAGGGTGCTACAGAAAATTTGTGCGGGGATATGGTAGAATAGCAACCCCACTCACTGCATTGCTAAAGAAGGATGCCTTCCATTGGAAAAACTTAGCCACTAAATCATTTGAGCAGCTAAAGGAAGCCTTATGTAGCACCTCAGTTTTGGCTACTCCCAACTTCTCAAAAATATTCATTGTTGAATGTGACGCTTCAAGATCAAGATTGGGAGTAGTTCTAATGCAAGAAGGAAGACCGATTACATTTGAGAGTCACCAATTCAAAGGAAAAGATCTGCTCAAACCTGTCTATAAGAAAGAAATGATGGCTATTCTTCATGCGGTCAAGCAATGGAGGCCCTATCTCATGGATAGACACTTCAAGGTAAAAACTAATCATGATAGTCTCAAATAATTTTTGGAGCAAAGGTTATTATCTTAAGAACAAAAAAAGTGGGTAACAAAAATGTTAGGTTATGATTTTGAATCATATACAAAAAGGGTAAAGAAAATATAGTAGCTGATGCATTGTCTAGAAGGGATACATCTGTAGATGCCTTACTATGTGGAATGTCCATGTTCATGGCCGATTGGGTGGATGAAGCAAGATTGGAATGGGTTCAAGACAAGGATACACAATCTCTAATATAGAATATCAAGTAAGGATCTATGACATCTAACAAATTTGAGTGGAAAGGTAATGCCCTATGGTATAAGGACAGATTATACTTGAGTAAATATTTTGAGTTGAAGCATAAGATTCTTCCAGAGCTACATGCCTCACCTGTTGGAGGACACTCTAGGGTTTTGAAGAAATATCATAGAATAAAAAGAGAAAAATTTTCGGGAAGGACTCAAGGGGGATGTACAAAATTTTGTATCAAAGTCTTTAGTGTGCCAACAAAACAAAGCGGAAAAAATTAAGACACCAGGTCTATTGTAACCCTTACCAATTCCTAGCCAGAGATGGGAGGAGGTCTCCATGGATTTCATCACCGGATTGCCTTGTTCAGAGGGTAAGAATGTTATTTTTTTTATTGTGGATAGACTCACAAAATATGCCCATTTTTGTGCCCTATCACATCCATTTACAACTAGTACAGTCGCAGCTATTTTTTGGAGATAGTTCAAAGGCTACATGGAACCCCAAAGATAATTGTAAGTGATCGTGATCCTATTTTCACAAGTAATTTTTAGACGGAATTATTTTCATGTTTGGCTACTCAGCTAGCTCACAGTTCATCTTATCATCCTCAAACTAATGGGTAAATGGAAGTGGTCAACAAATTCTTAAAGGGGTATTAACGTTGTTTTGTATCGGATAAGCAGGAAAGGTGGATTAAATGGCTACCACTTGCAGAATGGTGGTATAACACATCTTTTCATACCTCTTCTCAAATGACCCCATTTTTAGCATTATATGGTTACCATCCACCTTCTATCACTTCCTCCTTGAGGGTGCAAAACAAGGTCAGAGATGTTGAGGAACACATTCAACATCAACAACAGGTTTTGGCTAGTTTGAAGGAGAATTTAGCATTAACACAAAATAGGATGAAACAACAAGCAGATCAACATCGTAGTGAAAGACATTTTGAAATTGGTGACTGGGTTTTTGTACGTCTCCATCCTTACAAACAGATGTCCTTAAAGCAACAAAAAAAGGACAACAAACTTGCTCCTAAATATTATGGCCCTTATCAGGTTCTACAGAAAATTGGCAGTGTTGCTTATAAACTAGAGTTGCCTCCATCTTCACACATACACCCAATATCCATGTTTCATGCCTGAAGAAGGTTATTGGACATAAATTTGAAACCCAGACAGAGTTAACAGAACTTGATGAGGAAGGAAGAATCATTTTGGAGCCAAAGAATATACTACAAACACGTACTAAGAGGCTGAGAACCAGAGACATTAAGGAATATTTGATCAAGTGGAAGAATCTGAGCATAGAAGATGCAACCTGGGAGGATGAAGGTTTTCTGCAGCAACATCCAAAATTATTCAATGTTGAGGACAACATTGGTTTCAAGGGTAAGGGCATGCTACACCCTTAACCTATTGCTTGTATTAGGATATGAGTAGCCAGCTTGTGGCTTACCATATCAGTTTATTATATCATTTATACTTTATCATGCTTAATAGGTCGACCTTGGTGATGGCCATAGTATATGAATAGTATATATAGGGGATTGTAGGTAGTAGTTCATTATTATTTGAGCATTTGAGTCTTATTATATGGTTTGGAGGTTTCCCCCTTGAAGTGGCGAAGCTATTATAATTGCATATTGAGATCATTATTCTGAAATATTGTGTTATTTGGTGTTCTATTTATGCTCATAATCTGAATTATACTTGTAATTTCATTATAGATAATGGATTTGAACTCAATTTGTGTCCCATGTCATTCCTTGAGAAGATAAGTCTTTCTGCTCATAATATTAGTCCATCTTTTCTTTTATTACATGCATTTAATGGTTATGTTCATCCATGTGTTGGTCACATTACATTACATATTACTGTACGAATGAAAACTATCAACATTGTGTTCTTTGTCATTGATTTCTCGGTCTCCTACAACTATTTTCTCGGTAGGCCATGACTTCATTCCATGCAAGTTGTCACTTCTATTGTACATCATTGTGTTAAATTCCTCCATGAAGGCATTGAATATATTATTTTTCGTGATCTTGATCCATTCCAATATTATGACTGAGCTCCTAATACTAGTCTTCCTATTCCACACAATAATACTACAGATGATCCTCAACCTATGGATGAATGGCCTCACTTGCCACCACTTGAAGGTGTCATTTGTGTGATAGATTTCATCTCTTATATGCCACCTAAAATTGTTATTTCTATGATTATATATCAGGGGCATGTCCAGTCTATGGACATCACTCTGTCACCTACACCTTCACATGTACCATATATGTTAACATATCCATCATTTACTTGCACACTTTTCATGAATGATTCATGTTGGGAACAAATTCCACTTTATCCTACTTGTGATGGCACCATATGTACACATGAGGGTTTGATTCAACTAGGATTTGCTTTCAAGGACCTCTATCCTCCACTACACGATCCTCATCTCTATCATGGGTTTGTTTGCATCACTTCTACTTATAGCCTCCACATATTTCACGTCATAGTCTTCCTTACATGTGATCCTTGATCTATGCCACTTACATTAGGACAATCATGGCTTGATTACATTGGGGGTACTCTAGATCCTAATCATACAAACATATCTTTCCCCATGCCTTTTGGTCATGTCTTTATTTACAATAGTTCCTTTCTTGGTTATACACAAAACATCACTCATTGGTATGCACGTGATTGTCCACTCCCTACATTCACTGATGACGAGTATGCCATGGGTATGTACAATTTTCACCTCAATGGCTCATTAAGGGATCAACCGGAAACTATTGCGTATTAAGTAACCAATGTTTATCCATTCAACTGTGAACCTGAAAGTGATGACCTTCAATAGAATGCCTTAATTAGATGTTGTTTTGTGGAAAACAATGTAATTGGCAAGTGTAAATTCAGACTCCACAACCTTTTTCAACATCCTCCTAACCTCTACTAGAATAAACGATCTCTTCCAGCTATGTGAAAATGAAAAAGGGGCAATGGTTCTGCCCGTATCCTCCCAAGTGCACCAAAAAGGGAGTTTAGATTTGATCACATGATAAGAAAAAATGGGTCTATTAAAAATAACTTGAAACCTTTATTTGCACTTTCTAACACATTCTTTCAACTATTGCAGAGCACCCTTATACACATGTATGACAAATGCAAATATTTCGTACATGCTCGCCAAGTGTTTAAGAAAGTTACTAAACGAAATGTTTCCTTATGGAATATCATAAATGCATCGTACAAAAGACATCATGGCCGTCTACATAAAGCATTTTTGGTGTTTCACCAAATGCAACCACTAGGTGTCCAAGCGTGCATCTTCACATTACTACCTTTATCTACACATACTCCTAGCCTTGTGTACTATACATCACAGAGTACATGTGAAACACATCACTATGGTCATCTATGGAGATCAGGGATATATTACACAGATAGTTCCTCAGTTACATGTTGCCCTCACTACCCTGTGTATACACTCTAATTCCTTGAAGTCCATTAACATGGCATACCGAGGGTCTTGGAAAAAATGCTTGAAATAAACCTATAGTCTCATGGACTCACAATGATTGCATGATATGCACAAAATGGGTTGCAATGCTTTTACTCTTAGGTTATTGACAGTACGCTATAGTGCCTAAATGGTCACCTATTTGATCATCTTGTTGTGGTATATGATTTAGGCTATATCACAAAAGACCCTGTTAATTGTTGTAACAACATGCACTTTAGGCTAAATTGTTCTAATGCCTGATGCAACCATTAAGTGTCTAATCTGTGATCACTTCACCTTTAGATATAGGTAACACACACTAGCTTGTGCTCAATCATAGGATCATTGACACACATACGCATTAATGACAACACGCCACACATAATTATGGAGAAATTGACCTTTTGTTAATGACACACTCTTAAGTTTACAAGTGCCATGGTGGATATGTATGACTACTAAGGAAGCATGCACAAGATGATGTTAATTGTCATGACGTAAAACATCAATCCACTTAGGGGTCACTCGGTCTCTCAGAATGCATCTTAGGGAGGACATGAAATCCAGCGACAGGATGAGGATCATGTGGCTTGGCATGAACATCTTACTTGCAGTTTTCTAATCCATGGTCAGCATGAGTAGTCCCATGCTAGATAGATAACTTGTATGTCATTATCTATAGGTGCATGCAAAAGATTCATGTTTAGGGCCTTCAATAGTTTTGATCACATCTCATCAAGTCTTCTACATGCAGTATCTGAAGGTTGGCTATTACCAGTACCATAGCAGTTATTGGGTGCATCGAGTAACCCCTAGTGCATGTAATAGATGTTATTGTCTCAAGTGGAGAGGGGGCAGTTTACATTACCTGGTTATGGGACAGTAACTCCCATATGACACACTAAGTTATGCTTTCTGACGTGCTAACAGGAATGCTTCATGATGCCCCATTTATTTGCATGATTACATAGATCCTATGACCTCATCTGTTGTGAGATGACCTACCTAGTGATTGTTTTCAAAATGAATATGCGGGCAACACCCCCTATCGGTGTGCAACTTAGGATGTTTAGGTGGCAAGGTCAGAAATGAGAAATGAGTGTCTTGCGACACTAAAGCCTTAGTGATGCACCCATGTTTGCAACCTAGTGATTCACAGTAAATTATTGAGAAAAACCTTGCGTGGGAAAACTCATTTTTACCATAAGAGATTAAATGCATAGCTTACACTTGATTTCTACATCCAAGAAAGATTGTACAAAGACGGGCTCCCAACCACTTGTTTATGCTTGACCTTGGTACCCATGTACAAAAGGCAAATTCCTCTTCCTCCTGAAGAAGAATAGATTTACGAAAAGCCGTTCCTCTTTTGAGAGGAACACAAAAGATGCCATGGATGGATGTGAACTCTGTAACTCTAGGAGGTCTCCTAGAGAGAGTGTTGCATGACATTTGGGGTCCTCTGCATCTGGACTGAAGAAGATGACACATGCATTCAGTACAATTCAGTGTAGCCTTATGTCCTTGAGGAAGGAGTTATAAATAGAGTGCTAGAAGTCTGCCCACTTTATGAAACCCTACACACGAATGGCATTTTACAAAACATGAACTCTGAATCCTTGGCATTCAAAAAAGTGCGACATAGGTCTGGAAAATATAACGGACTTTCCTCCCTAGACTAGTGAAACCAATGGTGTCTGATCGCGTAGAAACTAGTTAGAGTGCAAGAGATCTCTTCATCCATTCTCAAGGATGCCTGAGTGATAGTGAAGGCACCATAACAACCCCCACAACTAGATCCCTAGGACTTCCACAAGCCACAGGGTGGATCAATGAAGATAACTCCTGAAAGGTGGTATGTGATAAGAGTATCCATTCTACAGGGCCTTTCTCTCATCACAAAAGACGATGCACGTGGACTCCTCCAAAACATTTGAAGAGGGATGAGGCACCTGTCATTGCATCACAAGTATTTTTACTGCGAAATAGATGACCAAGGTTTAGACATATACATCGTGTCCAATCAAGGGCTCGACAAATAGATGAGCTTCTCCTTGGACAGGTATGAGTCATGTCATGCATGAAGCAAGAGGAGTGGAAGGGGCCTCAACAACATTGGAAGTGGAACAGGAGGTTGGTGTGATGATTGTATGAGGCTAAGAAGGAGATTGATCAATGTCTAATGAGATGTGAGAAGTGACTTTCACTCTTCAGAAATCAGGGAGCAGATGTTCCTTGGTGCATACTCTCATACATTCAGAACTGGGAGCACATATCCTTACTATCATACATGCAATTTTTACAGATATACAAGTGTAGTTTGTGTGAGCTTGAATGGTCATTACATGAAGAAGAAGAGGATGACAATATGAGAAGCAAACAGTCAGCAACAACAACAACAAACTACAACAACGATGTTAAAAACAGAAGTCCATAAATCATACTAACGTACATGTACCTCACACACATCAGCAACCACACACACGTTTCTACCCTAGGTTCACTCATCACTTTTTAATCTTTTACATCTTTAGTCTCCACACTCCATCTTTTTGTCACTTCACACTTTGTTTGGTCCATCGACACGTTTTCTACATCACTCTACACAAACATCAGGTACATATCTCTATCTACTTTATATTACCGAGTGTTTCGCTCAGCAACATAAAGTGAGGGAAAATATAAACACAAAATCATGCACTTTGGGTATGATTTATTCTCAGTCTCATACTACTATTCACACGGTTTTTAAGTGAAGAAAGTACTAATCAACCCATGTCCTTTAGCCATTTTACTTTAATTTTTGTTGTCACTACTGACCCTCCATGTGTACTTTCCTAATCTATTTTATCACTCCACATCATTCCTATCCCTAATTGGGGTGCCCAGCCTAGTACTAGGGTGCCCTAGGCACCCTGGTCCCATCCGAGACGCCCTGATCCTTTTTACACTTTGCACTCATCTTTTGGGAACTTTCTAGCCATTTGACCTTTCCATATTTTTTAGTGGTCATCCTTTTGGGGTTTAATTATGAAATTAGAACAAGAGAACCATATAACTATGAAGTTATGAGACTATAACGAGGGACCAAGAACTAAGCACTACTATCATCACCTAAGGTTGCATTATATCCAAAGCATTTAGAACTCCATTTGCATCCATCTAGCTCCATCACAAGGGACAAGGTTGGTTCATCTACATCATATTGCATAGGAGTGAAATTTATTCTATTTCATCCACCATCTATTTACATTTATACATATAGTTATTGTTTACTACTTCACAAAGTGTGACTGACACAAGAGCACTTAGGGCATGATTTACACACACACACATAGAGAACTAAATTTAGGTCTGAAATGTAGTGTAACGCTCATTTAGTAAGTCCACTATTGTGGCCACAGAGGACAGTCTGACCCCTTCATATGCATCTTTCATTTTTTAGGGTTTTGATGTTTGGCTTAGGGCTTTTCTGGTCTCTTCTTCATTTTTGATTACTAGCGACATCTGGCGCAATTCAACGATATACACATGACATGCAACGGATATTTCACATTAGAGGAGGTCACTTTCAGATACATAGATTATAGAATGATATATTACTAATGCTTTAATAAAATAACAAAAATTAGACTATGCATATAAAACACATAGACATGCATGTATTATACACAATGTTCCAGATACACTTATCAACTGAAAGACACAAAGTTCTTTCTTCAAATACGCATAGCCTTCATATGAATCAGACAAAGAATAGAATGAGATAAGAAGCATGAGAAGAGGGTGAAATTTCTTCTGTATTGAGTATTTCAATGTTCTCTTTTTACATCCAGATATCAAAATATTGATCCTTTATAACGATAAGAAAAGTTCTTTAAATAACCCTAAGAAACGGTTACAAAAAACCTTTTCACTTTCCTTCCTTTTAATCTCAAAAGCTAATATCTAATTAAATATTACAAATCAACTTATCCCTTGCTTTCATAACACATGACTTAAAGGGATAAATCCATCTTAATTAGATATTTTTACAATAAGAAAGGAAAATATGAAACTAGGAAGTCGAGACACTAGTAGAAGCACTTGTAGTCCCCTTTGTCTTTAGCACTTGATTTTTGAATCGCTTCAATGCTTGTAGCTATGTCCATTCCTCAACGGAATCATTGTATTAGTCGTGGCATGAGTCCAACTACCCAAAAACTTCTCCATGTATCCTTCTCAAACTCTGCATTTTCCAAGGACTCCTTGTTGGCATCTGTGATGCCAGCAACTCGTAGTGTGCAAATTTCCTTCATCTTTTCCTTGGATATGGTATCTTGTTTGAACAAATCTTCTTTAAAAAATATCTTGAATTGAGATTTGATCTCCTGAATAGTGAATTTTTCATTTGAATTCTCTTTGAATATTTGGAAATGTATATCCAAGAAGGTAGAAGTGACACAAGCTTTAAAAGCTTCTCCTTTTTGCAACATATTCCTTGAGTTCCTAATGGCTTCTTCAAGAACCTTTATTTTCCAGTCAATACTGAAAACCCACTATTTGGACATATTCAATTTTGCATCATCAAAAATTATTATTAGCCAAAAGGATCTACACATTTGTCTCACTCATCAATTTGAGATCCTGAATGCACTCACTCCATAATTTCAATTCTCTATCTAACCCACTGAGTGTTGTAGAGAACTTCAGTTGAATCTTGGCAATTTTCTCATATGCCTTGAATGCCTCTTCAATAAAATTCAGGCTCGTGATTATTAAATCATCAACCATAGCTTCCATTGCCTTACCATAAGTGGCATGCTTATGGATGTCTTTAATGGCTTGGACTTCATCACTGGAAAAGATAGCAGGAGGTGGGATGGAAGCTAGGGGAGTAGGATCAAGTACCTTATCCTCTACCAATAAAGATTTGATGAAACTAGATAGAATTTGGTTTTGTTCTTCCAACTACTCCTTTGTTTTCTTCCCCTTTCAACTCTTTCAATCACCTTAGACACAGTCTCCCTCAGATTATGCACTTCACTTTCTGGGGTTGATTCTCCAAGAGGAATTCTTATCAATTCCATATCACCCAGTGATAGAGTCCTTTTCATCTTTATCAAACTTGGGTTTTGCAATTTCTATGAACTTTGGCCTTGAGGAATATGAGATTAATCTTGAGGTGAATTTGGCCTTCTTAGCTGGAGGAGGAGGAGTAGTTCCTAGAAGAGCTGCCACTGCATCAAACTTAGGAGCATCTACACTTGGAATGGCCTTTCTTTTCTTACTTCTCCAAAAATGGCTGCACCCAGGTAAATGAAGAACTAGAAGTAAAAGGAGCAATAATTCCAAGTGCAGATGCACTCATGGCACTTAGGGTTTGCACAACAGTCACTTGTAACACAGAGGTATCAACTTGAGTGGTGATGGGAGCTTCCTTTGGTAGATATTTCTACAGATTGTGAAACCATTTCCTTTGGTTGATCATCCGCCATATTACTTTCTTTCAGGTGTATTCACTTCAGGCTTCTTCTTGTTCTTTCTTCTTGGTTGTCATCATCATCAACTAGGTCCACAATTGTCTCCTTTATTTCTTCTTTCCTTAGGAGAGGATTCTTCTCTCTTGAATTTCATTAGCTAACTTGTCTTATCATCCTTCTTGGCTTTCCCCTTTTTGGTGTATACACCAGAGTTGAATATTTTGGAGGAGAAGGGACCGATTGTTCAACTGTCTCAGGAGCTAACACATAGGTATTTCCTTTTGAGGAGTAGGAGTATCTTGGGAAGTGGACTTGTACTTTCCTTGTCCTGAACATTTTCATTTTCCTATCAAACCAAAGTCTAGTTCTCACTAGAACAGGATTGTTAAGCTCCTTCAAATCATCTCTTTCCTTGACAAACCAATCAATGGTTTCAATTGGAGTGTGCTTAATGGATCTTTCATACTCAAGAGATTTTAGGTCTTCATCATCATCCTCTAATCCTTCAGGGACATCAAATATACTGAAATCAATAATCTTTCTGCAGAGATAATCTCCCATAATACCTTCTCCTGGATTCATAATCATCAGAACAATCTACCCAGTAGTCTTCAATATCAGGAAGATGTTGATAACCCATTCTAAAATTAGAGGAAATGAATTCCTTAATGTTAAAGCAAGTTCTGGGTTTATAATAATGAAGAGTGAGAAGGAGAAATTGTTTTGTCAACATTCTGAACATCTAAGGTAGTCCTACAAGTGTAATTACCAAGTGTGATTGGGAATTGAATACCTGCAATATTCTTGTCTCTACAAGTTCTATGCAACTTATCTAATTGTCTACAGATTTCTACTAAAGCCATCTTATCACTGGAATACATGGGAAGTTTCAGGAGTTCACCCTCAAATCCAGCCAATCTTATATATGAAAACTTCCTGAATTGGGTGAAAAAGATGCCATAGACACTGAGTCAATTGCTTTTTCCTCATCTAAAAATATTTTAGCAGTATCTCCCTCCAGCAATCTAACAATGTACATAGTGAATGCATCATTCACTCTCCTAAAATGATGATTACTGACTTTCAGGGTCAACTGTGGATGATACATATAAATAGGGGCATCTTTCTTGTCATCCACAGGGGAGAAACCCAACCACTCTCTATAAGCTCCAATGGATTACATTAGATAGGAGGTCATGTAGAAGGTTTGGGTTCTCTGAACATTTTCCAATTGCTCAGTCAGGCTATCACAAATGATTCCTGGCCCAGTTTTAAGTTTTTCTTACCCTCACATATGATATTGATGTAGGGGCACATCCAATAGTGAAACTCATTGGTGGTGGGAATTCCCATATCTTGGCCAACAGAGTGATGACATCTGATAATTCTTCATGGAAATCAACTCTTAACATTGTCTTAGGTAGCCTTGAGGATCCTTTCTTAGGGTTCTTGAACCAAGACTTGGCAACTTTGCTTTTGTATTTTTCATTGTCTTGATCAAAAAGAGTTTGGGTCTGATCCTTGGTAAGAGTATTTGAATTTTCAACCATGGGAATTTTGAGGGCAGTACGAATACAATCCTCATCAAGTCGCACCACCACCTGACCTTGAGGATCAAATTTCTTTTGTATTTAGATCAAAACTGGAGCTACAAGCAAGATATTGTATCAGCACATTGGACTGAAATGGGAAAACCCCCTGCCTCTGCAATTCCACTATCTTTGATCAACTGAGGCATAGGAGTAGGGTTTTGAAAATTGATTCGTGCCCAAAAATCATCCAAATCCAGGTGTTGAGCTTCACTATCACCAATGTTAGGTACAGTCGTCTCCAAGGAAGACAGGTGTTCATGACCTTTAAAAGTGATCTTCATCTTGTAACCAGGAGAAAAAGATTACTTGTGAGAAAATCCCTTAGTTCCTTGATCAACACCTTGATGTTTCACAACTTTTTGTACCTGCAGATTTGAAAATAATGGAATAGGACTCGACCACAGCTATGAATAGTGCATAGAGAGAAAACTCGAACGGTCAATAGAAATTTGCAAGTGAGGTGGTGAAAATGATCAATTACCCAAGTATTTATAAGCATTTAAACACAAGTAGGTCAGCAGGGTGAAATAAATGAGGTAATTAATACTTATGTCAACCTTGAAATAATAAAAATTAGGTAAGGCAGATCAAAAGTGCACAACTGTCCCATGGGACATCGAGACGTCAGGGACGCGTGGAGCCAAAAAAGCCTATTTGCGGAAAAAGTAGAAAAATCTTGCACAATTGTCCCAAGGGACATTGGAATAGCTGGGATGCATAAATACAAAAATACCCATAATGATTGGAAATTAGAAAAGGTGGGCTTGTGGGGAAATGGAGGTCAAGTGACACTTAGGACACAAAGATGTCCAAAATAAAACACCCGCAATACATTGAAATTCAGATAAGTCAGAAAAATTTGACACAGACTACACTTGGGACATCAGAATAGCTGGGACACGCAAAGCTGAAAAACCCAAAAACAAAGGAAAAGAAAGACCAATCCGCAAAAAGTGGAAAATCAGGGAACAGATGGCCTGGATGAACTTGGGACATGAGGGAACAAAAAAATCTGAAAACCCGCAAAAGACTGAAAAAGCATCAAAACTCAAAATTTCAAAAAATGACTAACTGTTTAGAACTAGCTCTTTCTTAGGAGACCTCCATAAAGGGTATTTAGTAGTCACCAAACCTAAAAAATTTCAAGAATAGAGAGGAAAAACATACAACTTCAAAGAGGTGACAACAACTGGCTCTTTTTGGGGACATGGCTTGATTGAGCACTGATGACAACAAGACATAGTATGAACTCCAGAATCTCAGGGTTTCTAAAACAGACCAGTGCCTTATCCATTGGGAAAAATTAGAGTCAAGAAAGGAACAATACAGAAGAGACACCCACCACCACAAAGACCAAAAACAAAAACTATACAAGACTGTATAATAGGACCACCTAACAACTTAGGATTGAAACAACTTCAAGTACTGCCCACTATATGGTAATGGAAGAGAGGTTCCATCCATATAGTCTAAATAGAAATAATTTTCTCCAGTAAAATTTCTGATCTTGAAAGGGCCCAACCAGAGAGAATCAAATTTTCCATGACTTCCCCGAGGCTCCCGCCTCTTGTCCTAGAGTAGAACAATGTCTCCAACCTAGAAGTCTCTTGGTCTGACCTTTTTATCAAACAACTTCTTTACTTTCCGCTGATGTGTAGCAATCCTATCCACCACTTGCAATCTATCCTCATCTAGCTTTGTAGGTACATAATTCTCTTCTCCAAAGCACTAGTGAAGTTTGAATCTTCAATGGCCTTCATCAGCTACAAGGCTGGCAATTCCACAGTCACTGGCAACTGAGCTTCAGTTCCATACACCACCTGAAAAGGAGACATTCCAATTTCCATCTTAGGAGTAATTCTATCTTCCCAAAGAGCATCATATAACTTCTTATGCCAATTTCTCTGTGACTCATTGACAATTTTTCAAATATGGTCACCAAATTCTTGTTTGTTGATTCTTCTTGTCCATTTCCTTGGGGTAGTAGTCAGAAGAATGTGCAAGAGAAATTCCATACCCATAGAAAAAATCCATCATTTCATAAGAAGAGAAGTTAGAGGCATTATCAGTAACAATTTTACTTGGTACCCCAAATCTAATCATAATGTTTTCCTTGATGAAGTTACATACCACTTCAGAGGTTGTGCTTTTTACTGGAATAGCTTCCACCCATTTAGTGAAATAATCAGTGGCAGTTAATACATGGGTGTTTCCAACACTAGAATGAGGATTAAGAGTACCCACAAAGTCTAACCCCCATTGGTGAAAAGGTTCTTCTATCACCACTGGTTTGAGTGGCAGAGTGGCTAGTTTAGGCCTTCCCACAAAAGTTTGGCAAGCTTCACATTTACTCACCCATTTAGTTGCATCTCGAAACAGGGTTGGCCAGTAGTAGACTATATGAAGGATTTTATGAGAAGTCACAGAGGATGAGAAATGTCCTCCACAAGCTTGATCATGAAAAGCTCTAAAAAATCTCTTTTGCTGTTCTCTATCCACACATCTGAGAAATCTTCCATCAATCCCTCTTTTGAACAAGGAATTGTCCCAAAGCACATATTGTGCAAAGACCTCATCTTAATGGATCTCTTTTCCTTAGTGTTTAGGTGATGGGAACATCTCCATAGCTAAGAAAATGGGTAATATCAACATACCATTCATCAATTGAACTAATGAAGAGAACAATGGGAATATTTGTGTCTTCCTCAAGAGAGTTATCTTTAACACCTTGCAACAATCAATTCACAGAGCCCTTTTCCCCGACTAGCTTAGTTGGCCTGATGTCCAAATCATACTCTTGCACCTTCACCACCCAATTTCCTCTTTTGGTCCCAAACTCTTGTTGTGTGAGAATAAACTTAACAGTTGTATCTGGGACAAAGACAATAGAGTGGGAACTGAGGATATAGAAACTGAAATTGCTTAACTGCCTTAACCACAGAAAAACATGTTTCTCAATCTGAGTATATTTTAATTCATGAGATTTAAGGACATAACTCATGAAAGCAATGGGTAGCTCACATCCTCAGGATTCTTCTGCGTTAGAATAGCAGCCAAAGTATTCTCAGTAACATAGCAATAGATCAAGAAATCCTTCTCAAAATCAGGGAAAGCAAGAATAGGGAGTTCGGGTGATTACCTTTTTGATATTTTCAAAATCTTCTTTCCCCTCTGGATTCCAACCAAAGGACTGCTTTCCTTTCATCATCTGGGCTATACTCATAGTCAGCTCTACAAAATCAGGAATAAATCTCCTTAAAAAAATTATCTTTCCAAAGAAAGAATGCACACCTTTTTTACTTGTAGGGAGAGGAATTCATTGGATAGCTTAAACTCTCTCTAGATCTATCTTGGTTCCTTCCTTAGAAACAATGTGTCCAAGTAGCTTACCTTCAGTGACACCAAAAATAGATTTCTTTGGATTGAGGGACACTCCATGTTCTCTACACTTTTGAAGGACAGTTTCAAGATGTTGAAAATGATCTTCCCTTTCTTGGAAAAGACAATTAAATCATCTAGATACACAACAATACATTTTCCCTTTCAAGGACCCAAAAGCCAAATCCATTTCCCATTGAAAAGTGGCACCAACATTAATCAGACCGAATGACATCCTCTTATAAGCAAAATTTCCCCATGGAGTTGTGAATGTTGTCTTGTGTTGATCAGGAACATCAACCTCAATCTGATTGTACCCTGAAAATCCATCCAACATAGATAACATTTCAGAGCCAGTAACAGACTTGCAAAATTTGATCCATCATGGGAAGTGGATAATTTTCCTTGAGGGAGGCTTGGTTCAGATTTTGAAAATCCACACAAATCTGGATTTCACCATTCTTTTTTCCTTACTGGCACAATATTGGCCACCCAAGCTGAGTGATGAATTGGAAAAATTATTTTTTCCTTCAAGAGCTTTTGAATCTCTTGATAAATGGTATCTAAGATCTTGGGGTTGTATTGCCTTTGCTTCTGCCGAAAAGGCTTGATTCCTGGCTTTAGTGGAATATAATGTTGTCATTTATCTCGGTTTGAAATATTTCAAATCATCATATGAATAGGAAAGCACATCAACATATCTTCTTAGTAAATTTATCATTCTACTTGCTTTCTTCCTTTGTGCAACATTTGCCAATGTTGATAAGCTTGGGTTCTTCTTTACTTCCAATATTAATGTTTTCATATTCAGCAGATTGATGAACCTCATGTGATATATTTGACTTGATATACCTGTCATGCTTATCAAACAAATCTTCCAGGCTTACTAATCCTTTGGGTATCTTGTTACCTTTTAAGATTAATACAACCATCCTTATCAGATTCTTCCTCAACTCCTTCTTCAGACACGGTGGATGATGTGGACTCACGAGGAGCAACTTCACTTCCTTCAAAATACAGCTGACTGAAATTATCTTGGAGTTCAAGAAAAGAAAGTAAATGTTGATCATCATTGAATACTTTCCAATTGTTGGCATTATATGGCACACTTGGCCTATGTATCATTTCTATTGTGAAATTTTCTTGGGAAAAGTCAGGATGAGGGATCAACAAGGATCCTGAGACAGCTAAAGCATTTGCTCTAGTATTCCTTTCCCAGGGAACAACTTCTATGGAAAAGGCATCCAATAATTCAATAGAATCCCACACCAGATTCCTATAGTGTTTTAGCCTCTTGTTCTTAACTTGAAAAATATCCTTGACTTGCTTAACGATGAGTTCAACATCTCCTCATGCACAAAGATTCTTAACCCCCATTTCCCTAGCCATTGATAGTCCCAAAATAAGAGCTTCATATTTTGTTGTATTATTTGTATTTTCAAATTGAAGCTTGTAGGAAAAAGGATAAGACCTCTTTTCAGGAGAAAACAAGACCACTCCTGCTCCAAAACTAGCTGAAGAACAACTACCATCAAATTCAAGGATCCAAACACCATTAGGGTCATCCATCACACCTTTAGAAATTTTCATTTCATTTTTCTGACATGATCATATAGTTCCCATGACCAATGTCCTCATAGAGGATTTGTGCTTTAGGATCATCAGTTTTCTGCACAATATACTCAGTCTTCCTCTCAGGTAACAATTTCTTCATCTTCCCATTCACTGGAATGAGAGCGTGTGACTAGTCCATTTGAATTTCTCCACCCACTTCTTTACATAAGTTCCTGCTTAGCAGCATGCCATAGGATGGGGGAATATCTACTACTAAAATAGTAGCCTTGACCTTTTCTCTAGGAAAGAAGTAAAAGCCACTTGTGCATCTTTGATCCTTCCTACCAATGATACCTCCTTACTTTCCATGGAATAACAAGAACCAAATGTGTGTCAAAGTTATACCTAAAGCATGAGAAACCTTAGCAGGCATAACATTATCTGATGCTCCTGAATCAATGACACAATTATTGAGCCTATGACCAGCTATGAGTAGAGTGATATAGAAAGGCTCAATTTTCTCAGTTACAGAAAGGTGGTGGCCATTAGGTTCTGCTGAGGTGTAGAGGTGAGGAGTAGGTAAAAGGCCTTTAGAGGTGGTAGGTGTAGGATTGGATTTGGATTTGACAAATTTGACAACCTAAGCAAAGGCATCAGGATGGGTCTGATAGAATTCAGCCTCTGAAATTTGGATTTTAGTTTTCTTAAGGTGGTCAATTATGTCAAAGGATCCTGAGATAGATGGGGTGTCTGAACTAGGAAGGGGAAGAACACTTAGGCCTATCAGATTTGACATTTGAGGTTGTACTTATTAGCAGATGAAGATGAATAAGTAGAGGGAGTATTATCACTACTTACCTTTTGAGTAGAAGTGGTAGGGATAGGAGCTCCTCTTTTTGCAACAACTGGGATGGTAACTAGAACCTCCTTGGATTTTATTGTGGGTTGGACCACTTATTTTTTCTTACTCATTTGTTCTTGGGTCATGACAACATATGACTCAGTTCATATCTACCACTACTTCATCATAATCATCTGTGTCATCATCAACTCCCTCAGTGCTGAGGAAATTAACCTGAGAATCACTGGCTTCCTCTAGTGTATCATCTACATCTTCTTCAAGTTCCTTATATCCTTCAACTTCATCTTCATCTTCTAGTTCTTGAAATTCACATGTTGCATTGACAGGAACTTTAAGAGGTGGCCCTTCAATTTCTAGTTTTGGTTAGGAGGAGGCTAACGATTTCGAGGCTAAAAATTCCTTCTTGGAATATCCTTATAAGGAGTATTCTGGGCCAATTGATTTTTGATAGCTATGAGATCATTTGCCAATTTTTGTACTAATTGGTCTGAGTTATTTCCTGAAGAAGAGGCCTTAGATTTAGCAGGTTCCTTTTTTAATTTCCCAGACATTATTAAATCATCTTCAACACTTATGGCTAAGTGTTGATCAACATCTAGAGTCACCAGGTTATCCCTTCTCAATGCATAGCTCACTTCGGGTAATTGTGCATTTAAGAAAAAACATTTTTGAATTTGATCTATAGGACAAGTGGCTACTAGAATCTTATTGACCAATTTGTTAAACTTGGAAACAAACTCTCTCATAGGTTCATATGGTTCCTTCTTAATTTGAGAAATCTGGGCAAGGAGAGCATGTACATATTCATCAGGTTTGAACTATCTTCAAACTGTGTTCTCATGTTGGTCCAGTCAGTGATAGCTCTAGCAGGGAGATGATAAAACTAGTCAGCAACATTATCTTGTAATGTCTCCACAAAAATCCTAACGGAAACATCTTCATGCTCCACTCCAAGTATCCACATGCCATAATGAATGCAGACAATGTGTTCATCTAGGTGCACTTTTCCATCTCCTCTGAATTTAGGAAAAATTTCCTATTCCCTTTTGGGAGATCATGCAATGGTTGAGCAAGGGCCAGAGGTCCAACCCGTTGTCCCCAAGGTAGAGGTGTTGCCATTCTTGGAAAAATAGTTTGTAAAGGAACTGTGACTCCAGCCAATACCAAAGCTTGAATACTAGGGCTCGGTTGGGTTTGTGAATCTATGTGTTCCTTACAGTTCTATTTTTGATAGGGGAGTACTTGTGGATCTTGTTCTCTTTTCTCTGGGGTTAAAGAGAAGTCATGTTGTTTCAGGAACAAAAAATCATGGATCCACAACACCAAGTGCTCTTTGACCTCATGTATATCTTCTATCTGCCAGGGTGTCAATGCTTCTATGTTCAATTGAAGTTGTTTTGGTGGGATGCACAATACGTGCCCCATGGTGGGCACCAAAAA